>CM071936.1:53637250-54325906 GCA_016081115.2 Rehmannia glutinosa | reverse complement strand
TAGCTATCGAATACATTGAGTGGCTAACTCTCTTTGATTAACTAACTTAGTTGTCCCTCGAGGACTTAGGCGTATTAACTTTAGTAATAATTTTAAAAATCTTAAAAATCGAAACGTTAGTGAGTTTATTGACCCATACAAGCTTATTTACCTTGGGACTACGTATACCAAATGCTTGAATTACGAAGGTGTTTTGTCAGCATATAGTTGGTGAATCCATTGTCGATGAGCGAGACAACGTGTCATCTTGGAAGCTCTTGTGCTTGTTTCAATCCACATACAAACTTCTTCTGCTCAAAACCTGGAGGTTGCTTCATCTAAAAGTCCATTCAAAATGCACTCTTCACATCCATTTAATACACGGTGAAGTTCTTGTGTGTAGCATAAGCAAGAAACATCTAATTCACTTCCAATCTAGAACAGGGCAAATTTTCATCAAAATCTATACCTTATTGGCAATACCCTTTGACTACCAATCTTGCTTTTTTCTAAGAAATCCTTTTCATTCATCTTATTTATAAATATCCATTTAGTGCCATATCATTTTGGTGGGTAGGCCTTTGAACCAATTCCCAAACTTTGTTTCTTTCAAACCGTTTAGCTCTTCCCCGCATAGCATGAATCGATGTGTGTCATCGATGCTTGAGACACATCTTTAGGCTCTTGGGAGATAAAACTGTTAGGAAATTTATTGTTAAGATTTTGATGATACCATTTAAATTTTAGAATAGGAAGTTGGTACCCATTTTCCTTGTATTCCTACTTTGTAATAGATAGATGATTGCATGAGCTAAGTGAAGTCGGTATGTCAAGAATGTAAGAAGTCAATTGAAGACTAGAGTTAAGACCAGTGTGTGTCGGTGAGTATGGTCAAGATGGAAGGCACAGACTCGTGAAGGAGATCGACTAAGGAACAAGCGTGTAAAGGTTGAAGAAGTGTCGGTCAAGTCGATGAACTAAATCTACCATTGAACGACGGTTGAGTCTTTCCTTTAAGGATGAAGTAGACTCAACTCAAATGGGTTAATGCGACCAATCAAGTCAAGTCGTGACATTAATCCGTTGGAAGGAAGTCGAGATATTACTCGATATAGTAATAAGTCCAAGTTGCCCTGTCTTAAAGTGTTTGGCCCAGAAAGATGCAAAGGAATAAACCAATGGGAAACACTGAAGATTGTATCAGGCCATGAAAAGGCTGCGAGCCATTTAATATGAAAAGGGTCAACATCACAATGTTGTAGGTCAAGAAAAGACAAGCCAACGAACAAAAAAAGTGGCATTTCAAAATAGCCTATCTCTTCAACGGGCAAATTTTCAAATGAGCACTACAAAAGGTTGAGGACGCAAGAGAGAGAAGTATGAATGACACTGATCTAACAAGCAATTTCAAGCAAGCAAAATCTGCAAATATTCTCTCAAGCTTATCAAGAAAATCCTCAAGCCTAAAACTCGAAGGAACTCGATCCAGCACACGCTGTGAAGGAAAGAATACTTCAACTAGTTGAAGAGGAAAAGTTTTAAGAACAAAAGGGGTCTACTCTCCAAGTTTGAAGGAGCTGTAGTAAGGTTCAATATCGAACCAGAAGTTTTGAGCTTGTCGGAAGGCTGTGTGATCAATTCCAAGGGTTTGAAGGGAGCTGAAGTAGCACGGCAGTTGTCTTGTGAAGAAGCTGAGTCACAGGAGAAGCCAACTGTGTAATCAAGGCTGTCTCTAGACTGAAGAACTACTTTGTAATATGATCTGTTATCTAGTGAATTCCTCCAGGAGTTGGAGAAGAGTGGATTAGAGGAATTACCCCATCCTCGAACCACTATAAAATTTGCCTGTGTCATTTACTTTTTGCATACTTTACTTTTTTAAATTGTACTTTATAACATTGCTAAAATCAAGTGTTAAAAACATGCTTAAAATTAACAAGGGTGTTAAGTCTTTCGTTGTATAAAACCAAATCATCTAAAAAGTTAAGTGTTAGCTGACGCAACTTAGTTATACTATCAACAGCTCAGTCGAGTCTGTTGAGTTGGTAACTTTGCATAAGTATGCCAACCTAGCTGTCCCCCAAGGACTTAGCTGATTTGAATCAACTCTGTTGAATATTTTTTAAAGGACAAAAAAGTGAAAATTTGGTAAGAATTATTCAAACCCCCTTCTAAACCTTACACCACACCCCTTGGGACCTACAAGTTATATCAGAGCGGTTGGTTCATTGAGTCTTCCGCACTGGTTACTAAACTAGATCTCAATCTTTTACAAAAGATTTAACACATATGTTTTCAAAGTCTTTCATCTCCAAGCAAAGTTATTATCATAGAAGCCAATCTAACTCGTATTCCTATGTTTACTGTGGAAGAGTTTGATGACTGGAAGATTCGCATGCAGGCTCACCTATCAGCCTTACACGATGAAATGTGGCTTGTGATACATGATGGGCCACAACAAATATTCAAAGTTAACACTTTCTCCTAAGAAGAGCACCTCAAGATGAAGGAGAGGATGTTGCAGTGAGCTAGACCAGCCATGGTTGAAAAACCTCGCCATTGTGAATGGACAAATGAAGATCGAAAGAGATACAACCTGGATAATATGGCGAAGGATATTCTCTACAAGACATTGGAAAGAGTACACTCAAAAGGAGATGTGCATGAAGATTCTAAGAGCCCACCCAGCTGAATGGGAAATGAAGGTCATGGCCTGAGACACTCAATGGACCTCTCCAAAACATCAAATCATGAGATGTTCTTAGATCTCAAAGCTTATGAATTTGAGTTTGAGAAGAAAAGAGCATAGGAGGAGATAGCTATACCCAAGAGAGTGCATTGATGGCGATGATGGGAAGAAGGCTGAGCCAAAGGAAACCATAGACTAAGAAGAAATTGCTCTCATGGTAAAAATTCAACAAGTTCTTTAACAAGAACTACGGAAGAAACAATGGTGAGACCTCCATGACACATTAAGCACATTTCAAAGCAAGGGAAGACATGCCACCCAAGAGAGTTGAACATCAAGAGTCGACGATCGATCGAGGCGATAATCGAGAGCTAGAGAGGCGATCGAGAGAGTTGAAAACCTGTGTTGGAATTACAGACAACCAGGATACTTTTATGTTGATTATTCCTATCCACCAGTCAACAAATACAGAACTGAGGATAAAAGGAGAATCTTCAGGGAAAGAAGACAAGAAAAGAAGAAAACCATGATAGCTGCTGAGACTGCTGAACCAGCTAAGTGTAAAGAGCCAACAGACTCGGACAATAGTGAAGCTGACTACTCAAGTGATCTTGAGAATATGCTTTGATCCGCCGCCAAGGCCAAAGAACAAAATCAAGAAGATGAGGTACAATCTAACTCATCTCATTCGATTCAAAATGATAGAGACCGTGATACACACACTTCATCACCCATAGATCTTTATGATTCATTAGGAAAAATGATGAAAGATTTTGAGCACATTAAAACTCACCCACACACTTTTAAATGAGGAAAACACCCGCTTAATAGCCAAAACTCATAGGTGACTAAAGAGGTGAGTACTCTAGTCACTTAGGCGATGAGAATACTAAGTTGAAGGCTAAAATGGCAAGATCTTAAAGCGAGTTAGGCTCACTCTTTGAAAAGAGAGAAAAAGATCTTAAAAATGTGATTGCCTCATTTACAAAAACATCCAAGTCATTGGATGAACTTGTAATGAGTCAAAAAGATTGTGGAGATAAAACAGAATAAGATTCATTCCCCCGGTGATTTTGTGAATCCAACAACCCATATGGTGCACAAAACACACAATCACAATCACAATCACACTGACCTTGGATACAAAGGTAAAAGAAAGAAGCCAGTAGAGTATGCTGAGAGGACATCTGAAAAGAAATTTAGAAAAGTCCATCAGCAGACTCCCAACAGAAAATACTCTGAGAAAGCTAAACAGAGCTACCAAAAACCCTAGAGATTTCAGTAAAGAAATTCATATGAAGGGAATGGTAGAAACTATCCTTAACAAGCTGATTGGAATAACCATGTGAAATATCAGCAAAGACCAATGGGATACAAGCCAAAATGGCAAAGACCTCAACCTCAGCAAAGGTCATTCCCAAGGCAAAAGAGCTATTATCAGCACACACATGCACTCAGGCACAACACCTAGAAATTCCACCATTACCCCAAGAAAGCAAATGCCCAAACACACACACACACACAAGTATACAGACAAAAGAGACAACTATATGATCCTAAAATCCCCAAGCAATTTGCTATTGTGCATTATGATTATGGAACTGATATATGGCAACCTCTTAGAGTCAGATCATCTGGCTATAGGTTGGTTGGAGCATCTTATAGCACTAACCCCCCAGGACACAAGCAAGTATGGGTACCTAAAAACTAATTTCTTTGATTGCAGGTTCAAGGAACAGCTGAGTGCCAAGGAACTTGGTACGTGGATAGTGGTTGTTCCAGACATATGTCAGGAAATAAAAGAAATCTGTCAAAATTCAGGGAAATCAAAGGTGCAAAAGTCATATTTGGAGGAAATGAAGCTCCAGGGGAAATCAAAGACACAGGATCCATAAAGAAAAATGGACTAGAGATCATATATGTTGCATATGTTGAAGGTCTCAACTTCAATCTGTTAAGCATCAGCCAACTCTGTGACAAAGGCTACAATGTGGGATTCAACATGGGAATATGCCAGATCAAAGAAGCTGAATCAAATGAGATAGTGCTACAAAGAACAAGGTAACATGTAGTGGATTGGTCAACTGCTACACCAAGCACATGTCTGCTAGCAAAGAGTACAGCCAAATCCAGTTGGTTGTGGCACAAGAAGCTGAGTCACCTGAACTTCAAGACAATCAACAAGCTTGCAAGGAGTCATCTTGTGGAAGGATTTCTGACTCAAGATATCTGAAAAAGAAAGTATATGTGATGCATGCCACATGGGAAAGCAAATCAAATCATCTTTCAAGGATAAGCTAAGTCCTTCTTCAACTAGGATATTGCATCATTTGCATATGGACTTATTTGGTAAACACTGCAGAAGTTGCCTCAGCTGATAAGAAAAGTTCAAAATGAGAAGAACAAAACCATTATAAAGATAAAGTCTGACAGGGGAACTGAGTTTGTCAATGGGATTATAACTAAGTATTGTGTTGAAAATAGTATTGCTCATGAGTTATTAGCTGCAAGGACTCCATGAGAAGAATGGAGTAGGTTTGAAAGAAGAAAGCAGAACTCTCAAGGAAGGCCGCTTAGGACAATGTTAGTTTGAAAGTGGATTGCCTAAGAGATTTTGGGCTGAAGCCATAAATACAGCATGCTATACTCAGAATAGATGCATGATCAATAGGCAATTAACTAAGACTCCCTATGAGATTTGGACATGGAGAAAGCCAAATGTTGGATATTTCAAGATATTTAGATGTAAGTGATTCATCCACAACAATGGCAAGTATAATTTGAAGGCTTTTGATGCTAAAGTTGATTAAGGTATCTTTTTTGGGATACTTAGGTGAGAGTAAAGCCTCAGAGTGCTAAACAAGAGGACTATGGTCACAAAGAGTCTATCCATGCGGTGTTTGATGAGCCAATGTAAATGGAGAAGACATTGATTAATTAGGCGAGAAGCGAAATCGCCAACTAGGCGAGAAGAGTCCTATGTTGAAGCGGATGTGAGAGCACTCAACCTTGAAGATGATGAGATAGGCTGAATCTCAAAGAGTTTGGAAGGTCTGCGGTGAATGATGATGAAGAAGCTATTCAAGATAACTTAGGCTAAGAGGCGGTGAATCCAACAGACTTACTCCAACCAGAAGTGAGATGGCTGAGAGACCATCCACCTGAGTTAATCATTGGAGATGTCAGAGATGGAGTAAGTCTGATGGGTTCAGTCGTCTTGCAGGTAGGTGGTCTTGAACAACTTCTTCATCATCATTCATTCTGAACCTTCCAAATGCTTTGAGATTCAGCTATCTCATCTACATCAGGGTTGAGTGCTCTAACTTCTGCTTCAACATAGGGACTCTTCTGAATAGTTGGTTGATTCTTCTTCTCCGCTAACTCATCTATGTCTTCGACATTAACATTGGGTTCATCAAAAACCATATGGATAGACTCTTTGTGACCATAGCCCTTTGTTTAGCACTCTATAAGCTTTACTCTCAAATTTGAGTATCCCAAAAGATACCTTCATCATCTTTAGCATCAAAAGCTTTTAGGTTGTCCTTGCCATTATTGTGGATAAAGCACTTGCATCAAAGATTCGAAAATATCCAATATTTGGCTTCCTCCCCTGTCCGAATTTCATAGGGAGTTTGAGACAATTGCTTGTTAATCATACTCCCTATTGTGAGTATAGCAAGCGATGTTGATGGCTTCAAAAATCTCTTAGCAATCGGCTTCGGACATGGTTCTTGCAAATGGCTTTTTGAGAGTTATGTTATTTATTTCAACCGTTTCCATTCTCATGTGGAGTTCTTGCGCGACTAACAACTCATGAGCGTGACCATTTTCAACACAATCGAGTTATAATCCCATTGACAAACTCGGTTCCCCTACCGACCTTATTTTTATAATGGTTTGACTATTCTCATTTTGAACTCTTCCCATCAGCTGAGGTAATCTCTGCAAGGTTTCCTTCTTTTTACACATAAAGATTCTCCATGTGTATCTTGAATAATCATCAACCACCACTAAGGTGTATTTCTCTCCACTGATACTAGTTGGTTCAGCAGGACCAAATAAATCCATATGCAATAGATGCAATATCCTGGTTGAAGAAGGACTTCGCTTATCCTTGAAAGATGATTTAATTTGCTTTCCCATCTGGCATGCATCACAAATGCTTTCCTTCCTATATATTGAGTCAGGCAATCCTTCCACAAGATGACTACTTGCAAGCTTGTTGATTGTCTTGAAATTTAGGTGACTCAGCTTCTTATGCCACAACCAACTTGATTCAGCTGTACTCATTGCTAGCAGACATGTGATTGGTGTTGCAAATGACCAATCCACAACATACATGTTCTTTTGCATTGACCCTTGAAGCACGATTTCATTTGATTCAACATCTTTGATTTGGCAAACTCCCATGTTGAATCCCATATTGTAGTCTTTGTCACAGAGTTGGCTGATGCTCAATAGATTGAAGTTGAGGCCTGCAATTTTTTTCTTACGGATCATTTGTAATTTCCAATCCATTTTTTCTTATGGATCCTGTGCCTTGATTTCCCCTGGAGCTGCATTTCCTCCAAATATGACTTTTGTACCTTTGATTTCCTTGAATTTTGACAGATTTCTCTTGTTTCTTGTCATATGTCTGAAACAGCCACTATCCATGTACCAGGTCCCTTGGTACTCAGCTGCTCCCTGAACCTGGCAATCAAGGAAATTAGTTTTATGTACCCATACTTTCCTGGTCTGAGGGGTTAGTGCTATAAGGTGTTCCAACCAACCTTATAGCCGGATGATCGACTCAAGAGGTTGCCACCTATCGGTTCCATAATCATAGTGCACATTAGCAAATTGCTTGGGAGCTTTAGGATCATATAACTGTCTCTTTTGTCTGTATGCCTGTGTGTGTGTTTAAGTATTTGCTTTCTTGGGGTAATAATGGAATTTATGTGCATGTTGGGTTTCGTGCCTGGGTGCATATGTGTGCTGATTATTGCTCTTTTGCCTTGAGAATGACCTATGATGAGGTTGAGGTCCTTGCCACTTTGGCTTGTATCCCATAGGTCTTGGCTGATATATCATTTGGTTATTCCAATCAACTTGGCTTGGGTAATTTCTACCATTCCTATCATGTGATTTTCTTTGCTGAAATCTCTGGGGCTTTTAGTAGCACTATTTAGATTTCACAGAGTATTTCCTGTTTGGAGTCTGCTGATGGTTTTTCTGAATTTAGTTTTAGTTGTCCTATCAGCATACTCAATTGGCTTCTTGCCTTTACCCTTGTATCCAAGGGCAATATGGTTGTGATTGTATTTTTGAGTGGGTGTAGGTGCAACATATGGTGTTTTGGATTTTTGGATTCCCGCATTGCTTGAGGATCCTTTTTCTATAACCACTCTTGGGACTTGGGCATGCACAAAGGAATTAAATCCAATGCATGTCTTGTCACCACTTTCTTTTTTATTCATTATAAGCTCATCCAATGATTTGGATGCCTTAGTGAATGAAGTAATCACATTTTAAGACAATTTTCCCTCTTTTCTATAGCGGCTAAAAGTCTCTTGGATCTTGGCAATTTCGACCTTGACTTAGTGTTCTTATCAACTTTTTGACTCGGAGTACTCACTCTTTTTGATCATCTATGAGTTTTGGCATTTAAGCCGGCTATTTTCCTCATTTAGTAGTGTGTGAGGTTTTTATGGCTCAAAGTCTTTCATCATTTTGCCAATTGAATCATAAAGATCTATGGGTGATGAAGTGTTTGTCTCATTATCACTTGAATCGAAATGAGATGAGTTAGAGTGTACCTCATCTTCTTGATCTTTGAGTCTTGCTCTTTGGCCATGAGGCATATCAAAACCTCTTCCTTTGTGTCACTTGAGTAGTCTGCTTCACTACCATCTGAGTCTGATGGTTCCTTGCACTTGGTTGTTTCAACAGTCTCAGCAGCCAACATGGCTTTCTTCTTTTCTTGTCTTCATTCCCAAGACTTTTCTATCCTCTTCATTTACGTATTTGTTGACGTGGATAAGGGCGATTAACGAAAAATGTCCTGGTTGCCTACAATTCCAACATATGTTCTCATCTCACTTGCAAGTCAACTCTATCGATCCTCGATTATCGGCTCTACGATACTCGGTTTATGATGTTCAGCCCTCTTGGGTGGTTTGTCCTCCCTTGCTTTGGAGGGTGTTGAATGTTTTCTCGATGATTCACCCTTGTTTCTTTTATAGTTCTTATTGAAGAACTTATTGGACCTTTTTACCATCATGGCAATATCCTCTTGGTCTATTCTCTCCTTGGATTCAACTCTCTTAGCTTCACCAGCCATGAGTTCAGCTGTCTTGGGTACAACTGTCTCCTCTTGTTATTTTATTCTCAGCTCAAACTTATATGCTCTAAGATCAGAGAACAACTCATGGTTTGATGTTTTGGTGAGATCTATGGAGTGTCTCAGGGCCATGACCTTCATTTCCCACTTAGCAGGGAGAGACCTTAGGGTCTTCATACACATCTCCCTCTGTGTGTATTCCTTCCCTAGAGCTGAAAGCTCATTAGAGATTTCTGTGAATTTGGCATCCAGCTGATCCAGACTTTCACCTGCAATCATTATAAAAATTTTAAATTTTTGACTACAACAGTTAATTTATTTTCTTTGATTTGATCAGACCCTTCACAAATCAAAGTGAGTTTTTCCCAAATTTCTTTGGCTGTTTTGCAAGATTTGACTTTATTAAACGTAGCCTTATCAAGAGTTTTATAAAGAATATCCTTGGCAACATTGTCAAGGTTGCATCTTTTTCAATCATCATTGGTCCATTCACAACGAGGTTTGTCCACCATAAGCGTCAGGCTCTCTGCAAACATTCTCTCCTTGGCAGAGTTGCCCTTCTCACAATAGTGTTGACCTTTAGAATTTGTAGTGGCCCATCCTCAATCACTAGCCACAAATCATCATGCAGGGCTGATATATGAGCATGCATATGAATTTTCCAGTCATCAAACTCTTCCACAATAAACATTTGAATGCGAGTTAGATTTGCTTCCATGATAATAACTTTGCTTTTGAAATAAAAGCTTTAAAAACTCAAGTGTTGATTCTATTGAAAAAGAATGAGATCTAGTTCGATAACTAATGCGGACGGCTCAATGAACCAATCGCTCGATACCACTTATATGTCTCAAGGGGTGATGTGTAAGGTTTAGAAGGGGGGTTGAATAAACCTTACCAACTTTTTCGATTTAGTCCTTTTAAAATATTTTCATAGTTAACTCAAATCAATTAAGTCCTTGAGGGCGCTAGGTTGTCATACACTCACAAACTTTGTTGATAGTATTTACAACATTGATTTGGTTTTGTCAACGTAAGACTTTTCACCCTTATGATTTTTAAACACGTTTTACAATACTTGTTTTAGCAATAGTTATTATCAGCAGAGTTCATCAATTTTAACTTAGCATCAGATATAAAATAAATGCAAGAATTAAATGTGTTGTAAGGTAAATAAGACACAAGCACTTTTATACTGGTTCGAGGATGGGGGTAATTACTCTAATCCACTCTTCTCCAACTCCTGAAGGAATCCACTAAGTAACTTGATCTTGGTTACAAAGCAGTCAACAGTCCGAGTCAGCTTCGACCACACAGCATGTTGCTTCTGGGACTGAGCTTCTTCACAAAACTATTGTCTTGCTACTTCAGCTCTTTCAAACTCTTGGATTTGTTCACACAGCCCTCCAATGAGTCTAAAGCTTCTGGTTTGAACTGGAACCTTACTACTTCTCCTTCAACCTTGGAGAGTAGACCCTTTTTGTTCTTTAAACATAATTTCCTCTTCAACTGATGAAGTAATATTTCCTTCACTCAATGTGTCGGATTGAATTACTTCGAAATTAGGCTTGAGGATTTCTTTGAAAAGATTTAGAGAATTTGCAGGTTATTGTTTGATTGCTTGTATGCTTGTGATGAACTCGGTAACCTTCTCTTACTTGCTTCCTCATTTTTTTATAGTGTAGATTTGAAATTATGTTCGTTGAAGAGATAGACATGCATTTCAAATCACACTCGTAGGTTGTTGGCTTGTCTTGTCTTGCAGCATTGATGTGGATCGTACCATGAATTAAATGCTCTACAGCCTTTCTTTAATCTGTGCAGGTTTTCAGGTACATCTCATTAGTTCCTTGCTTTTTGCATTCTTTCGGCAAAACAACTTTATTCTTTGTGACGACACATACCTATTTCGGCAAAAACCTTGACTTGTGTTGACAACGGATCTCTTTTCAAACTTTATTCAAGTCTTGTCTGCATTTGCATACCACTTTGACATTGAATTCCAATCATTTTGGAATGACTTAATTGTTAGTCGGACCGAGACAACTTTTCATCAACATCAACCTTCACTTGGCTTTACACAAAATGACACATAGTTGGGTCTCCTCTTCTATCTTGATCAGTCTTGTAATCTTCAACTTAGCCGACTTCAACGCGACTTATTCGGCTATATATCTAATACAAGTATTACATAGAAAATGGGGTGCCAAATTCTAATCTAAGTTTTACATGGTATCATCAAAATCTAAACATAAATGTTCCTAACAATGAGCAATACCATTCTCTATGCAATATTGAGTTATAATCCCATTGACAAACTCAGTTCCTCTGTCAGACATTATCTTGATAATGGTTTGACTTTTCTCATTTTGAATTATCCTCATAAGCTGTGGAAGTCTTTGCAAAGTTTCCTTCTTTTTACACATAAAGATGGTCCATGTGTATCTTGAATAATAATCCACCACCACTAGGGTGTATTTCTTTCCACTTATGATAGTTGGCTCAACAGGACCAGATAAATCCATATGCAATAAATGCAAGATCCTGGTTGAAGAACGACTTGGCTTATCATTGAATGAAGATTTGATTTGCTTTCCCATCTAGCATGCATCATAGATGTTCTCCTTCTTGTACACTGAGTCTGAAATCCTTCCACAAGATGACTCCTTGCAAGCTTGTTGATTGACTTGAAATTCAGGTGACTCGGCTTCTTGTGCCACAACCAACTTGATTTGGTTGTGCTCTTTGCTAATAGGCATGTACTTGGTGTAGCAGTAGACCAATCCACTACATACATGTTTTCATGTCTTGATCTTGATAGCACAACTTCATTTGATTCAACATCCTTGATTTGGCATACACCCATGTTGAATCCTACATTGTAGCCATTATCACAGAGTTGGCTGATACTCAGCAGATTGAATTCAGCCCTTCAACATAGGATGCATCTGTGATTTCCAGTCTATTTTTCTTTATGGATCCAATTCCTCTTATCTCCCTTGGAGCTTCATTTCCTCCAAATATAACTTTTGCTCCTCTTGATTCCTTGAAGTTTGATAGATTCTTCTTATTTCCAGTCATATGTCTAGAACAACCACTATCCATGTACTAGGTTCCTTGGCACTCAGCTATTCCTTGAACCTGCAATCAAGGAAATCAATTTTTAGGTACCCAAACTTGTTTGGGTCCTTAGGGGTTAGCACTATAAGGTGATCCAACCAACCTATATCCAAATGATCTGACTCTAAGAGGTTGCCACCTATCAGTTCCATAATCATGATGAACTTTAGCAAATTGCTTAGGAGCTTTAGACACATACATCTATCATTTTTGTCTGTATGCCTGTGAATGCGCTGGTGCATTTGCTTTCTTTCGATAATATGGAAATTTTTTGTGCATAGTGAGCATTGTGCTTGGGTGCATATGTGTGCTGATATTGGTTCATTTGCCTAGGTAATGACCTATTTTAAGTCTGAGGTCTTTGCCACTTGGGCTTGTATCCCTTAGGACTTGGTTGATATCTCATTTGATTATTCCAATCATCCTGGCTAGGATAATTTCTACCATTCCCTTTATATGGGTTTCTATGTTGAAACCTTTGGGGCTTTTGGTAGTTCTATTTTGATTTCACAGAATATTTCCTATTAGGAGTCTGCTGATGGACTCTTCTGAATTTTGTTTCAATTGTCCTTTCAAAGATACTCTGTTGGCTCTTGTTGTTTCCCTTATAACGTAGGCCGCATGTGTGTGATTGTGAGTGTGAGTGGGTGCAACATATGGTGCTTTTGGCTTTTGGGCTCCTTCATTTCTTGAGGATCCTTTCTCCAAAACAACTCTTGGAGTTTGTGAATTGACAAAGGAATTGAATCCTAAGCCTATCTTATCTCCTATTTCCTTTTGGATCATCAGTAATTCATCCAATGTTTTAGATGACTTACTGAGTGATGCAATCACAATTTTCAAATCTTTTTTCCTCTTTTCTTTCTCAGCTAAGTCTATTTTAACCTTAGCAATCTCAGCCTTTAGCTATTTGTTCTCATTAGCTATGTGGTATCGAGAGTACTTAGCTCTCGATCATTTTGTGAGTTTTGGCTTTTAGTGGATGTTTTTTCTCATTTAAGTGTGTGTGTGAGGATTTTATGTGCTCAATTTTTTTCATCATTTTGCCATTAGAGTCATAAAGACCTGTGGGTGATGAAGTGTGCGTGTGTCATTATCACTATCATCAGAATTTGAATTAGATGAGTTAGAATGTACCTCATCTTCCTGTTCTTTGGCCATGAGGCATATCAAAGCCTCTTCTTCGATTAATGTCGAGGAATAGTCGCCTTCTTTGCTATCCGACTTAGCTTTGTCTCTTTGCACTTAGTTATGTCAGTTTCAGCAGCCATCATGGCTTTCTTCTTTTCTTGTCTTCTCTCTCTGAAAACCTTTCTTTCTTCCTCATTCCTATACTTGTTGACTGGTGGATATGAACAACCAACATCAAAGTGTCCTGGTTGTCTGCAGTTGTAGCATAGGTTCTCGACTTTACGGTAATCAGCTCTTTGATTGTCAGCTCTCTGGTGGTCAGCTCTCCTGGGTGGTCTATCTTCCCTGGTTTTGGAAGGTGTTGAGTGTCTTCTGGAGGTTTTACCCTTGTTCCTTTTATAGTTATTGTTGAAGAACTTATTGAATCTTTTAACCATAAGGGCAATATCCTCTTGGTCGATGGTATCTGTGGCGTCAGCTTTCTTGGATTCTCTAGCCAATAGAGCAGTGTCTTTGGTTGGAGGTTCTTTCCTTCAGAGCTCTTCTTGCTCTTTCCTTCAGAGTTCAAATTCATAAGCTTTTAAATCTGATAATAGCTCATGATTGGAGGTTCTTGTCAAGTCCATGGAGTGTCTCAAGGCCATCACCTCATTTCCCACTCAACTGGGAGCGACCTCAGGATCTTCATACACATCTCAATTTGTGTATATTCTTTTCCCAGAGCAGAAAGCTCATTTGTTAACTCTGTAAATGTGGCATCCAACTGATCCAGAGTTCACCTGCAAGCATTTTAAAATTTTCAAATTTTTTTACAACAATAGTTAATTTATTTTCGTTAATTTGCTCTGATCCTTCTCAAATTAAAGTTAGTTTTTGCCATATCTCTCGAGTCGTTTTGCTTGATTTTACTTTGTTGAACATGGCTTTATCGAGAGTTTTGTACAAAATATCCTTGGCAACATTATCGAAGTTGTATCTCTTTCTATCTACATTTGTTCACTCACATCTTGGCTTTTCAACCATTGCGGGCCTTGGTGTAGCAGGTAAAGCAGGTGTTGTAGCAACCTCTCCTTCAGCTGTGGGTGCAGCAGCAGGAGCAACAACCCTTATAGTTGTGTTAACTTTCATTATTTGCATGGGCCCATACTCAATGACGAACCACATCTCATCGTGTAAAGCTGAAAGATGTGCCTGCATACGAATCTTTCAGTCATCAAATTCCTCAACAGTGAACATAGGAATGCAGATATATTTGCTTCCATGATAATAACTTGTTTAAAAGAAAATTTTAAAAATAGCAAATGTTGTATTCTTTGAGAAAGATTGAGATCTAGTTCAGTAACCAGTGCAGAAGGTCTTTTGAACCAACCGCTCTGATACCACTTGTAGGTCCCAAGGGGTGTTTAAGTTAAGTCTAGAAGGGGCAGGGGGGTTGAATAGACTTAACCAAATTTTCAATTGTGTCCTTAAATTAGAGTTTTAATCACAAGACAACTTAGTCCTTGAGGGACAACTTAGTTCAACCTCAACAGTAGAGTTAGTCACTCAACAGACTCGAGAGAGCTGTTGATAAGATAACTCAGCTGAGTGAAGTGACCTTTTTATAAAAATAGCTAACTTGGTTTTTCAGCGGAAGTCTTACACCCTTTTTTTAGAATATGTTTTCAGCACTTGTTTTAGGTTAAGTTATTATCAGTAGACTTAGCAAATTTATCAATCAGCAGTTATTAATATGCAAGAAATAAATGTGCTGAAAAATAAATAACACAGAGCAATTTATAGTGGTTCAAGGATAGGGTAATTCCTCTACTCCACTCTTCTCCAACTCCTGGAGGTAATCCACCAAAGTAACAGTTGTTACAATTTGGATACAACAGTCCGAGCAAGCCTTGATCACACAGTTGGCTTCACTCATGGGACTCGGCTCCTTACAAGATGATTGTCCTGCTACTTCAGCTCCTTTAGATTCTTGAATTTGATCATGTATCCCTCCAACGAATCCAAAGCCTTGGTTCGAACTAGAACCTTATTGCACTTTCTTCAACCTTGGTTGTGCATACCCCTTTGTCTTTCAACAAAGTTCCTCTTCAACAATTTGAATCTTTCTTTCCTTCACTGAGAGTGTTGGATCGATTTACTTCGAGTTTTAAGCTTGAGGATAAAATGCAATGCTTGAGAGTATTTTTCACTTTACTCAGATAGCTTGAATGCTCTTGTGCATCGTAAGTATTCTCTCTCATAAGTTCCTGAGCCTTTTATAGTGGCAGTTTGAAAATGTATCTGTTCAAGAGATAGATGCATTTTCAAACTCCACTTTCATGGTCGTTGACTTGTCTTGTTATGCAGCATTTGATGTAGACCCAACCTTGTATTAATGTTCTGCAGCTTTTCCAAAACCTCTGCAGGTTTGCAGGAGCATTCTATTGGTTTCTAGCTTTTTGCACTCTTTCAGCAAAATAGATTTATGGTTGCAGTCTGTCTTCTTGCCTCTTTCGACAAACATTTGACTTTACTTATCAACGGACATCTTCAGCTTTCTTGAGTCCTTTTTGCTGCTGAACCCCTTTGATAAACTACTCCACTTATCTGGGAGTGACTTAGCTGGCAGTCTGCTGACTGAGACAGCTTTTTGGTACTTGACTGATCATTCATCTTCGACACTCAGCTGACACACATTGAATCTTCACTTCAATCTTCAGTCAACTTCTGCAATCTTCAACTTGGTTGCTTCCATTCAGCTTATAGAATCCTATCTATTACATAGTTGAATTTACAACAGAATTGGGGTTCCAACTTCCTAATCTAAGTTTTACATAGCATCATCAAAATCTATGCAATAAATTTCCTAACAAGTTGCTTTTGTTTAATTTTCTACAATCAATACAAACTCACTATCCCATTACTGTGTTTGTAGACAAAAGTTCATTTTTTTCATTTTTTACTGCAGTCATCCCCCCTTTTTTGGAACAACATGAATATGACTAACCCAAGAACTATCAGAAATAGCATAAATAATTCTTGCCTTAAACCATTTCAAAATTTCATTTCTTACTACTTCTTTCACTGTTGGGTTAAGTCTGCTTTGATGTTCAATAGATGGTTTGATGATTCTTCCATTAAGATCTTATGCATGACAATAGAGGGACTAATTCCTTTCAGATAATATATTGACCAACCTAATACAGATTTATGTTTTCTCAAAACAAACAATAATTTATCCAACTCCAAAGAAGACAAGGAAGAATAAACTATTACCAGATGTTCAGGTAGTTCATTTAATTATGGTGAAATTGTAGATGCATCTTCAAGAAATGCACATCTTCAAGAAATGCCTCTTCTAATATCTCTTTAGGTGTTGCATTACTTATCTTAACATGCATGGTGTCAAGATAAAACATATATTCTAGCAATTCTTCGTCATCAAGTAGATCCGCCATACCTTGCATTATTGAATTAGTCAGATATCTTTCTAGCGGGTCACATGGAAATTGTTGGGATAATATAGCTTCCACATATTGATTCACAATTTTGATTTGGTTGCAAGTATGTGGTTCCTCCTGGAATTTCATTGCTTAATAGATGTTGAACATTTTTTCTTCCTCATTGATTCTCAAAGTCAAATCTCGAGGTTGTACATCGGCTAAAGCTCTTCCAATTGCTAGAAATAGTCTCCCAGGAATCAACAAAATCTCATGATCTTCTTCTACATCTGACAACACAAAGTCAGCATGAAATATAAATTTATCCACTTTCACTGGAACATCTTCAATTACTTCTCTTGGATAGGTGATGGACATGTCCGCTAATTGTAATGTAATAGTGGATGATTTTACCTCTCCAAGCCCCAGTTTTCAGCAACCAGACAGAGGCATAAGATTAATGCTAGCCCCTAGATCACAAAGTGCTTTATTAAAGAAAGAACTTCCAATGGTACAAGGGATTGTGAAACTCCCCGGATCTTTGAGCTTTTAAGGCAGCTTTCTTGCAATATGGCACTGCATTCTTTTGTAAGCTTTACCGTCTCAAAAAATCCACCAATTTCCTTTTTTCTTGACATCACATCTTTCATGACTTTGGCATTTGTTCTAATGCATCAACAAATGGAATATTGATATGAATCTTTTTAGATTTCTATGAATTTAGAAAATTGAGCATCTAATTTTTTATTTTGAAACCTTTGAGGAAAAGGAAGGGAGACAAGAATAATAGAAGAAATTTAAGAGTTAGAAGTATATTTTAGCTTCTTAGCCCCTTTTGTTTGTAATCAATTTCTTCTTCCATTTGAATTTCCCCGCGATTGGTGGTTCATGTTCAGGATCATTCTCAGATTCAGCATGTGCGGGTAGTTCAGGACCCTCGTATTCAGTTCCTCTTCTCATTTGGATAGCTTTACAACGTTCTCTTGGATTAACTTCTATATCACTCAAAAACTTTTCCTTTTTCTGGTTTGTATTGATAGTTGTAGCTAGCTGCCCAATTTGAGTTTATGGTTATTTTAAATGAGTTTCCATACTTACCATTTTTGCATCAATGTTATCCATATGAGCATTGCTTCTGTTCATTCTGTCCCTGGTTGCAAAGTACTGAGAATTTCCTCCATGGATGGCTTTTTCTCTACTCGATGTGTATTAGAACTAGTAGAATTGTTGTACCCGGGTGGTGGTTGTAGCATATTATTTTTATTTGCATATGAGAAATTTTCATGATTTCTTAGCCTTGGGTGATAATATGTCGATAATTGATTGCCGAATTGATTACCCTTGTAGTTGTAATTTTGATTATTCACATAATTGATTTGCTCATTTGCGTCAGTCGTGCTATTGGCCAATTGTGAGATGGAACTCCCTTCACCTAGGTTTTGATTAATTGTTGGGTTCCAAACAGCTAAATGTTTTCTCAAGGCGGAAACCTATGGAGTAAATGCATCTAATTCTATTACCCCAACTACATTCCTTGGCATTGCACGTTTAGAAGGCCATTGGTAGCTTTTGGTTGCCATATTTTCAAGTATGACTAGTATTTCTTCAAGTGTTTTTCCCATCACAGAACCACCTGCAAGTGCATCAATGATAGTACGAGTTTTGTCCATTTAAATCATTATAGAAATATTATACATGTTTCCAGTATTTGTATCCATGTTGTGGACACTAGAGTTGTCGAAACGGGCCGGCGGGGCGGGCCAGCCCGCGGCCCGCCAAAACCTGTCACTTGGCGGGGTGGGGCTGGCTGGCTCGCTGAGGTGGTGGGCCAAGAAAACCTCAACCCAACCCAACCCTCCTTGGGTTGTGGGTTGGGCGGCCGCCAAAAAAATAAAAAAATAAAAAAATAAAAAAATATTTTTTTGTTCATATTATTAAATTAAATGAATTAAATATACTAATGGATAACAAGTACATATTTTATAAAAATATTATATAAACTTTTATAAGAGATAAAAATATGAAATATCAATTATACTTTTTTTTTTCTATTTTATCTAATTTTTCTTTTTTTTTTTTTTTTTTTTTAATTTCTGGCGGGCTAGCCCGCGCGGTCCGCCCGCCAAGCCCGCGGCCCACGGCAGGCTAGCCCATTTAGGCCCACCCCTTGGCGGGCTACTAAATACTTAACTCACCCCCTACCTTAGGCGGGGAGGGGTGGGGTGGCCCGACGGGCCTAGCCCGTTTTGACAGCTCTAGTGGACACCTTCTCAGAATATCTTTAAATCTTTCCCACGCTTCATGTAGAGTTCAAATTCCATTTGTCTAAATTGTGTGATTTCTCTTTCTAATTGTAGCATTTTGTTTGGTGGGAAAAATTTAGCCAGAAACTTCTGAGTAAGGTCATCCCAACTTATGATACTTCCTGGTGCAAATGATTATTAGCACATTCTGGTTTTATCTCGGAGAGAAAGAAAATAATCTGAGTCTGATAGCATTATCAGTGGCCTTGTTTATTTTAATTGTATCATAATTTTCCAAGAAAATAGCCATGTGAGTGTTAGGATCATCCATAGCATTTCCCCAAATTGGTTCTATTGAACCATGCTGATTAAAACAGGTTTCAACACAAAATTATTTGCATTTATTGGGGGTTGTACTATCCCTAAATAATTCTGATTCAACATATATGTTGGAAATAATCCCTAATGGCTCTCGGTGATGGTGGGATATGTACTTCTCATATCACTTTATTGTTATTGTTGTTAGTGCCTTCCATAGTGCCTTGTTGTTATTGTTTCCTTTTTAATGCACGAATTGCTCAAAGAGTTTGTTTAATTTCTGGATCAAATGGAAATAATTATATTCCAACATATCTAGTTTTGCATTCACAACCAAACAATATTTTAACAAACAACACATATCATCAAAAAAACTAAACTATATTAAAATCAAGAATAATTGGTAATGATATTAATAATAACAAGAATTTTTAATTCACCGGCAATAGCACGAAAAACTTGTCAGCCATGAAATCACTTACTTAATTTACTGCAAGTGTATGGTTGTCAAGTTTTAATATAGTTTTACGAGTAGGGTTGTCGTATCCACAATGAATTTATAATTCAAATTAAAATTAAGTACCATAATTATATTATTCTATGATTTTATCTAGTTGATCGAATTGGATTGCATATTTGTTCAAAAAATAAAAAAACATTCAACAAAATAAATGGAGAAACAATTATATAGGTAAATAATTTTAGAGGATTGATTTGATCAAATTTACACTATATTTGATAATAAACCTATTAAGATCAAGCAATGATTTATAAGTTGAAATTCCTAATTTTGATCATTTATCTCTTTTGAGTGGTAAATGATAATGAATTATAAAAATAAATTTTGATACCTCTATGAAAATCTAATACTTATAATTTTAAAAAAATAGAATTTCTATAAAAACTTCACGGGGTTTATAAATCTCTCGATTATATAAAATCCTAAGTTGTGTTATTCACAGTTCTGGCACTAAATCACCTCTCTTCCGGTGTGTTTTTTCCTATGTTGCAGGTACTGTATTTATAGCCTTCCTTGCAACTACGGTCTGACGTATAATTATATTTAGTTGTGTTTGTTTTGTGTAGTGCCATCTTCTTTTGGCGTAGTGCTCCATTATCAAAAAGTTAATGGGTTGTTCGATTCATATCTGTCTGATAACACACCAAAAGTTACCAGTTTTTCTGCAATAGTTGTCATCAAAAAATTGCAGAAATGAACCAAGTTGTCCTCCTTTTTCAACGTTGCCGCGACATTTGCCAATTTTTTAATCAAAGCATCGGCTTTGAGGGACAAAGCCGAGGCATTGACTGAAATTTTTGGTCAAAGCCATGGCTTTGATGGCTTAATTTTTCCTTTTTGCCTGACTTCATGGTGTAAAAACCACGATTTTACTTAACATGTTTAAGCCTTAATCGATCTTTCTAAAGCCATGACTTTGATTTTCAAAGCCGTCTTTCATGTGTTTGGGGTTGTGGGTTTGGTTTTTAAAGCCGTCTTTTTCTTGTCTAATCAGGTAGCTTCATTCTTTGGCGTGTTCGAGGCTACGATATTGTATTTTTTTGGCACAACTTTGAATTTTGAAGAATTACTTCTCAATTTTTTGCTTGTGAAAATATGCACTTGCTCAGTTATTTGTTTTTGTGATTCACTATATCAATTTTATTCAAATAAAGATACACAAAGTATTATTCAAAATCTTTTTTTTCACACAAAATTGAGGTAAAAATACACCTCAACAATGAGACGGAGTTATATTGAAATAAAAAAACACCACCAGCCCTAACAGTTTGATTGATACTTCATTAATAGAAATGAGAGACAATGGCCACGATTGAACTAGATTTATTACATTTACTGAGCAACTTTTTTCAGTTAGAGTTGTGTGTTTTCGTATATAATGTAGTGATCTTCTTTTAAGTATTTGTATGTTGTATGTTTTAAATTATTGGGTTGAATACTAATTATTCACTAATACATCCAAATGACTACTTGATATATGAAATGTGATGCATCTAAACATTTGGAATTTTCATATGTATTTTAATTGTTTAATATAATACATTCATAATAGAAATTTAAAAAAATGTGAATGTAAATGGATTCAATACTATTTTGTAGCCAAGTAGAATTGCTGAAGACTTACTGAAGAAAGCACCGGAAGACTCACAACTAAGTTCGTGAAGATTTCGATTGATTCGCAATGAGTTGTTCAATGGAAGACTCTTAGCAAAGTATGTCGACCCAAGTCTTTGAGAAGACTGACAAGAGAGTACATTAGAAGACTCTCTCGAAAGATTCAAGTATCGACTTCAAAGGGGTAAAGCGGCTAAAGGACAAAGTCAATCAAGAAGTCTCATTTTTGCCTTTGTGTCTAAGGAAGATATGCTTCAAATATCGGATGAAGTACGATGTTTGACAAAAAATGTGGAAGACATTTTTGAAAAAAAAGAGGTCCAACCTATAAGAAGGCACCTTGCGATCTGCCATTTTCGAGAAAGCTGCAGTGAGACATAAGAATACAAGGAATGTAAAGTCCATTGTGTAGTTGGGTCGTGTGATTAAGGCTATTTTGGGTTGTACTACTTTGTAACTAAAGTTACCTGTTACTTAGTGGATTCCTCATAGAGTAGGAGAAGAGTGGAGTAGAGGAATTACCCCATCCTCGAACCACTATAAACCTTGTGTCTTTACATTCTTGCACTTAAATTTCGATATTTTTATTCTACTATTTATTTGCTATCCAAACTACATAGCTATCTAAAAACACCAAATGTTGATTAACTAAACTCAAAAGGGTGTAAGTTTTTCGTTGACTTAAAAGAAAATTGGTTTTATAAGTTGTTGCCATTCTTCGGCTGAGTTACTCAATCAACAACTCTTTCAAGAGAACTGTTGAGTGGTTAATTCTCCTTCTAATCACAACCCAACTGTCTGAGTACTTAAATATTTTTGTAAAACTCTGATTTGTAAAAATCAAAAAATTGTAAAGTCTATTCAACCCCCTTCTAGACTTTACCTGACACCACTTCTAAGAAGTTTTGGAGCCATTCAACTTCTTCTCCACACTTGTCTAGAGCTATAAACTTAAAATCTATTGTGGATCTAGATATAACCATCTCTTTCAAGATTTCCATGGTATGGCCGCACCTCACCTCCTAGAGTGAAGACAAATCCACGTGTAGACTTAGAGTCTTTAATATCAGATACCCAATTAGCATCGTTGTATCTTTCAATAACAACTTGATATCTTGTATAGTGCAGTCCAAAATCACGAGACTATACCTTTCTAGTGGTCCACCCTAGATTGCTCAAGTATCTACTCAATTTACTCGCTGCATAAGCAATGTCTGATCTTGTACAACTCATCAAGTACATCACACTTCATATGGCTCGTGAATATTCTACTTGAGACACAACCTCACTTCTATTCTTTGATAGATGTTAGCTCGTGTCTATCAGAGTTCTAGCTAATGACGTGTCGTCCTTACTAAATTTCTCTAGAATTTTTTCCACATAATGTGACTGGTCGAGTGCAAGTCCATGTGATGTTCTAGAGATCTTTATTCCAAGGATCACATCAGTTAAACTCATATCTTTCATGTCAAACCTCGAGTTCAATATATCTTTTGTGGATTTAATTATGTTATCATTATTTCAAATCATAAGTATGTCATCTACATAAAGACACAAAATCGCAACCAATTTTAGTCTCTTTAACGACACATTTATTACATTCATTTATTTTAAATCCACATTCTTTCAAGGTATTATCAAATTTATCATGTCATTGTTTAGTTGTCTATTTCAAGCCATAAAATGACTTGACCAGTTTACAAACCTTATTCTCTTGCCCAGGTGCAGAGATCCTTAGGTTGTTCCATGTAAATCTCCTTTTCGGAATCTTCATTTAGAAAAGCAATTTTTACATCCATTTGATGTACATCAAGATTCTGCAATGCATCAATTACAAGTATCGAGCTAATGGACGTTATTCTCGTTACTGGAGAATACATATCAAAGTAATCAGGACCTCTCGTTATCTGTAACATTTAATTACAAGCCTAGCTTTGTACTTATCAATTATTCCATCTGACTTAATTTTCTTCTTCAAAATCCATTTATAACCCAGTGTTTTACTTCGGGAAGATCCACTAGTTTCCATGTATGGTTTTGCAATATGGAATCAGTTTCACTTTTTATGGCCTCTTTCCATAATGGTTCTTCAGAAGAATTAATAACTTCTCTGTAGCTTTGAGGTTCACTTTCCAGCATCTAGGTTAGAAAATCTGAACTAAAAGATTTTTCTATCTTAGCTCGTTTATTGCGTCTAAGTTCCACCTCTTCTTCTTTATTACATTGCTCTTGTTCTATTGAATTTTGCATCTGTTTAGAAGAGCTTGCTTCTTCTTTCGATCTACACGGAAATACATTTTGAAATAACAAGACATTTCTCGATTCAATTATTGTCTTCTTGTGTATATCTTCAATCTTAGATTCATACACAAGAAATCAATAAGCACTACTATTGTATGCATATCCAACAAATATGCAGTCAACAGTTTTGGGACCTACCTTCACCTTTTTTGGGGCAGGTATAACAATCTTAGCCAGACACCCCCACATTCATAAGTATTTGTAGTGAATGCCATAACTCATAAGGGCTTTTATCTAATTTCTTAAAGGGCACCTTATTTAAAAAGCAATTAGCTATTAAAACATCTTCTCCCCACATGTTCAGAGGCGAGCCAGAATTTAATAACATGGCATTTTATTTATTTAAGTATACAATTTTTCCTTTCGCAATACCATTCTGTTGAGGTGAATAAGGTGTTGTTTTGTGTCTAATTCTGTGTTGGACACAAAATTCAGCAAACAGTGTTCCATATTCACTTCAACGATCACTTCTTAGTCCTTAATTTTTTTTGTTGAGCTGATTTTCAACTTTATTTTTATAGAGAATGAATTTCTCTATAGCTTCATCTTTATTTTTAAGAAGAAACACATAACAAATTTTTTTATTATCATCAATAAAAGTAATGAGTACTTATTGCCATCGTGTGTTTGTGTTGATTTTAAATCACATACATCAGTGTGAATTAAATATAGCGGTTCATTATTTCTTCCAATATTTTTAAATGATGCCCTTATTAACTTTGCCTCAGCTCAAGTCTCACGCTTGTGCTTGAAATCAATGTGGAATATTGGTATATAATTCAAGTTAATTAATCTACATAGAGTATCATAATTAATGTGTCCATAGTCTACCATGCCATAAATTGGAAGACGAGCAAGTAAACAAAAGAGTTATTCATTTCATTGATTTTTGGTTTAACAACCATTACTTTGAGCTTAAATAGCCAATCAGATGCATAATCCTTGCCTACAAACATTCTATTTTTAATTAAAGTAAAAACCCCTGATTCAAAAACAATGCGAAAATCATGATTATCCAAAAGCGATCCATTCACCAAATTCTTGTAAATCTCTGGCACAAACAACACATCGTTGAGAGTTAGCTCCTTCCTCTACGCCATCCTCAAAACAACTTTCTCTTTTTCTTTGACCTCGTAGCTGAATTTTCCATGTATGGAACTAAATATTTCTTTAACAAAACATATGTGCCTAGTGGCACCAGAGTCAATCCACAATTATAGTCAAAAGCCTTGTGACCTTGCCGCCACAATGGTAGCATTTTTCTTCAAACTTCTTCTTGGAAATGCCTCATTTGGGTCCCAACTTAACCCATTTTTCCGCCAGCCTAGATTCATTCTTATCTTTGGAACTTTGCCCATGTTCAAAAACATTGGCTTTAGCCACCTTAGGATTGAATGGCGTTTTCTCATAACTCTTGTTGTCTTCTTTAATGTGAAGTCTGACCACAAGTTAAATGCGACATTCATTTCTTTTCATTTATGTTTTCAAATAGCTATTGAAGTCTCTCCTAGTTTGTGGTAATTTCTTTAATGTGAAGTCTGACCACTTAGAAAGTCTCACTATGAACCATTCCCTCAGCATGAATATCGTGAATGATTACTTGTAGTTCTTGTACTTGACTGATGACCATTTTTTAGTCCACCATTTTATAATCTAAGAAGCGGCCAAAGATGTTTGAACTGGCATCCTCAGTCTTATACTTATGGTCCAAAGACTCATAATTCCTTAGCAGTTTTAGTCGATTTATACATGTTGTACATCGAATCTACAAGGCCTTCATTGCATAAGTCTTACATAAGAAATCGGCATATTTCATGCATCCAAATCATTAACCGCTTGTGCATCGCCTCATTCTCACTAAGATGTGGAGGATCTTGATCAAGAACCGTGTTAAGTTCAAGTGGTCAAGTAGAAGAGCATCTTCTGCTTCCACCACTTAAAGTTTAAGCCGTTAAATTTTTCCAATTTTTTTCCATGATTAACCAACACGTTAAGCATGAGGTTGGCTACAAAAGCTGGAGTTGGGTCCACGGGGTTAGACTCACCACTGTTTTAATCAGATGCCATTTTTGAAACAGAGAATATAAGAAGTTTAGTACTTCAATCAATCGGAACAAACCCGATTAAAACAAATTTACTAAAAATTGTTCAAGTTTTATTATAAGATCCAATGTGATTTTCTTCCAGTCCAAATTTGCACAGAGTGTTTATTTTATTAGTCCAAATTAATAAAGATCGGACCAACTCAATTCTTACAACAAACAAGGTTAGTATAGCAAATTTATTAGAGTGCATTCAACATATATATATATATATATATATATATATATATGGGAAGGGTTATATGAGACCAATGTCCTGGTAAGTACGTAAGACCAAATATGGACCACAGATCAATAAATTTCAATGACTAATAATAAATATGCTTAAAATATATAAAAATATCTAATTAAATTGATAAAGAGGATATATTAGTCCAAACCAATCTATCATATCCCATGAAATTAGGAAAGTTACACACAACAGCATAGATGTTATCTTACCATCTAAAACCATAGCAAAATTACGTAATATTTATAAGCAACAGATATACAATGTCTAAGCAACATATTTGTCATCAATAAGCAACACGGTTGTCATACAAAAGCAACAAAAATACATATATACAAGACATATGACCTGTTTAAATCATCGGATTTGCACCCATCTTAGCAACATTATCTACTCAAATAAGCAAAATAATTGTCTTCAAAAAGCAACGCACTCCACATAAAAAAATAACATACTTACTTAGCAACATTGTTTGCCTAAATAAGCAACATATTTGTCCTTGATAAGTAACATAGTTGACACAAATAAGCAACAGAATTACATATATATAAAAAGACAAATCGAAGGGAATAGTTTGTGATTGCAACATTGTCTGCCTAAATAAGCAATATATTTGTCCTCAATAAGCAACATATTTCGCACAACGGAATGCGCCAATATTAATTGCAAGTTTGGCTGTGAAACGAAAGAGAGAATTTCAGAGATACAGTTTCAAATATATCCAAAAAAGCAAGTCTTCAATAAGCAACATATTTGTCTTCAATAAGCAACATATTTCTCACAGCGGATAAGGTCAGAGATACGATTTCAAACAAATCTCAAAAAATCCGGAATGTGAACGGGCACTACCAAAAATAACTTCCATTTTTTACTGATATTCAAACAAAATTATCTACTTATCCTTAACAACCATTAATTAAATATAAACTAAAATAAAAATCAATAAATCTGCATCGTTAAAAAGAAGAGGTCAGCGCTCCAGATTTGGTCTCACGTACTTATTTAAATTATATGGACCACCAGATCCAAATTCTATATATATATATATATATATATATATGTATAGACATAGGATCAAATGTGGCAGGGGGCTTACTGTAAGGCAGTGTGGACTAATCACATCCATTAATTTATAAATCCTATGGTTCATTTTTTTTGATTTTTTGATTTTTTGTTTTTTTTTTTTTTTATTATTCGCCCATTAAGGGCAAACTTGTCTTTTATATTGATTACTTTTTCAGTTTTTTTGGTAACTCGATCATCTCAAGTGGTTTTCAAGAGATTTGATTTATAATTTTGTTCTCGCTTTCACTAATATGCACTCTCCTCCATTTGCGAAATCTCTCAACTGTTATTCTCGCCCCTTTTATCTCCACTATACCTCTTTATCTCTGGGATGTTCTTTTGTAATTGAAAACTGGTTTTTTTTAAGAGTATGTTCTATGCCGTTTTTAGTGTAGTTTGTTTTTGAATGGTGATGTAATTTTAACTGTGTTAATACTACAATTTGAATGTATGTATATAGTTCAGTCATGAAATTTGCCTGTTTAATACTAATGCACATTTAATAACATTTTGGTGCATATTTATTATTATATTAATGCAAATTATGTTATTTTTCACAACTTTGGTTTTTTGGTGCATAGTTAGTGATGAAGTAGTGAACAGATAATAGCATTTTGGCACATAGTTAGCACCATGTTGATGTATATATGCTTTCCACAATGCATTTTTTATATGCAAGTGTAATGATTGTTGTAGTTCATATTTAGTAATTATTTGGTGCATAATTAGTACTGTTATGATGCATTTTGTCGATCTCCACAGTACATTTTAAAATGCACAGTTTTAATGGCCTTGTAGTGCATATTCATAATATAATGTTGATTCGTTATGACTAATTGTACATCATTTTATTACTATCCGTGCACCAAAAACACAACATACGTGCACCATTATCCTGTATAAAAATATATAAATTTAAAGACAAAAATTTTGGTGCATAGTTAGTGATGAAATAGTGCCGATTAATAGCAATTTGACACATAGTTAGTAGCATGTTGAATAATGTAATTGTACACAATAATTCCCAATTAAAACTTATAGATTCTAATGTACTGATTTTTGAAAAGTATAAAACTGAATCTAATAGAAAAAGGAAGAGGGTTTTGTGGTGATTCTGTGATTTCTGTTATGGAAACGTGATATTCATCACTCCCTTGATTGTAGGGGCGTGATTATGGCAGAGGTTGTTACACCATTTTGCTAGTTACTATTATGTCATTTTCACCTATTAATTAATTGGTAAATTATGTACTTTTAATAGGCATCTAAACCATTGAATAAAAGGAATGGATGAATAGGATCAATCCACACCGCCTGCGCTTCAAGAAGAGGTCGACATACAAGATCTCATTCATATATATATATATATATATATATATTTATATAAATGAGACCACCCATGTCTCTAGGTGAGACAATGGACTAATCTCAACCATCCCCATCTTAAAAATCAATGGTATGATTTAATGGATAAAAAATTTTAAAATATTAATTTAATCAATATAAGGGTAGTATTGTAAAATTGTAATTCAAATTAGTTAGTTACAAAAATGGAATCAAATATCTTTCTCTCTCATACATCTCTCAATTTCCCCAATCTCACGTCTCTCTCTCTCTCTTTCTCAAATATTTTTATTTTAGCGCAAATAAAGAAAACGGTGAATAACTCTAAATTATAATTAAAATCAAATAAAACAAGAAAAATTAATTATTTTGTTGGCAAGCTGAGTTCGAAAACTAAATATGCAACAAAATAACGTAAATATGCATTATCCAATACTATCTATGCGGCATAGTAAAAAAACTCAATATAATGTATATTAGTTATGAAAATGGGATGTTGCTTTTGGAAATTATAAAACAAAATCAACTAACTATGTATTATCTTAGTTATTCCATAATGCATAGATAGAATAACTAAATAATACATAGTTAGTTGATTTTGTATGCATTTTTATAATTTCTTGCATCCCATTTTCATAACTAGATATACATTATATTTTTATTTATAAGTTTGTAGTATAATGCTATTTAGTTGAGTTTGTTATATTTAATTTTCGAACTTATGTCTTGTTTTTCTCCGTAAAATTGCACCGATTTTTCTTGCTTTTTCTCAAATAACTAAATATGCATTATTTGATTTAATTTGCGTTAATGGAAGAATGAACTATCTTTGAAAATAAAAATATTTGGAAAAAAAAATTCCTGTATAAATTCCGATTTGATTCCATTTTTGTAACTAATCTTGTTATGACCACTAATTTGAATTACAAAATTATAATCTGATTAAATTAATATTTTAAATAATTAAAAAAACTCCATTAAATCATCCTTTATTTTTAAAATCAATGGGTAAGATTAGTCCATTGTGTCTCACCTAGAGACATGGTGGTCTCATTTGAACTTTCCTCTATATATATATATATATATATATATATATATATATAAACAAAGCACATATAATAAAGAATTAAACAAAATTCTTTAACAAAAGGAACAATCACCTATGCATAATCTATGAAATTTCGTAACCAACAGAATGATTAACAAGGCAATTAATTTTTTTTTATTTAAATGGCAACAAAATGCAATGAAACAATTTACCAAATGATTCAGTAACCAATGTAAAGTTACAATTGCAAAATGATATTGAAGTTAATTCCAAATGCCAAGAGTAGAAAAAAAATAGTTTTTTTTCAAGTTGCTAAGATAATAGCATTAACAAAATTCAATTATCAAATTAGTAAACTGAAAGTTGCAATCTTAGCGTACAATTCCAGATTATATTAACAACCAAACTGTACTAAAATTTTATATGAATCTCTTTTAAGTTTGTAGAAAAATTAGAAGTATATTTCTAGTACAATTTGTATGGAATTACAGAATAAAAATTAACTACAAATTACATAATAACAAAAGTAATTTGTAATAAACGGGATTACAGAAGTACAATAAATAATAAATTAACCTGAATCGTGTGTTGAACATACTATCCTTAAAACAGATTCGTTCCTTATTCCAGGCGTTTGTTTCCCAGGATAAGATGAAAAAACTGGATTACCTCAATCCCGACGAACTGAACAAAGTGTTTGAACTATATCACTAAGTACTAGAAGTCAAATATCAAGCAAAGAAAGACAAGACTTTTTGGATTGGAGTTGTGTGTAGATTGCTAAAGAATTGGACCATTTTTTATAGACTTCAAGATTTACCCACATTAACTTCCTACTACCCCATACTTGAAGCATCCACACTCTCACTCCTCCATGACTAGCTGAGTTTCAAGTACATTCACTTTCTCACTTAGGTGTTACAAAATTAAACATTATGAAATTTCATGAAGAATAAATATGGAGTTAAATATGTTCTTCGTTATTGAATAAATAGGTCCAAGAAAATTATGCCAAGATGCACAATTCCATCCAATTCTTCCAACAACAATTACATTTCTTTTTGTCTTTGTCTTTTTCCTGAATTATGAATGACTATGAGTCCTGGTAAAAACTTGGTTCGCCCTAGACCAACCCCATTTGGTGTTGAGTTAAATAGTGTAAGTATGTGTGGATATTTCATTAGGGACCCAATTGACCCACCCTTTTATATTTTATGATCTAAGAATTTATTGTGCATATATATTATGAATTTTTCCATAGAGAAACATAGTTTTAGAAAGTTTTAAAGTATTTTAAAAAATATATAATTTTATATTTTTAAATTATGAAATGAGACTAGCGGATATAAAAGTCTATCCACAAGATTAGTGTTTGAGATGGGTTTGGATTCGAGTTCTTAAAAACATTGGTAGGTCAGGTTTTGAGCCTAAATAGACACAACCCAAGACTGATTCCTTGTCATCCCTATTTGTAGATAAAGACTTATTCCTTGTTATCCCTATTTGTAGATACTCCTTTACATACTACCTAGGAAATACACACTTCTATGAAAATGATGTACCTGTACTGGATATGTATCAGATATGATATTTTATCCGATACTCCATAGATACATATCTATAGTATCCAACTAAAAAAACAATAATAACAATAATAATAAAAAAGTCATATCCATATGAATTCTTATAAATTCACAAATGGGAAGTGATAGAATTTACTCTATTGCTCATATTTTCAACATATTTTATGTGTGTCTTTGTGAGTTATCACACTTCAGATTTGAATATTTGCAAAATTTTAGTTTTTTATGTTTGAAATATTATTTTTTAATTGAACTTATTACGTCTATATTTTCCATAATATAAAAATATATAATTTATATGAATATATATTGTATTCGTATCCTTAAAAATTCAAAAAGTGACATATTTGCTCATCCGCGTCATATCATACCCGTGTCCAATACCCATATCAGTGCTTCGACTACACATTTTCTTTCTCTTTTTTGTTTTAAATTCAAAATATAATAAAGCATCTTAATGAAAATTGATAAATATTTTATATAATTAATTTTCTTACTTGTTACTAAATTCTAATATTATAAAATCAATCAATCATTTAAGACTATAAACATCACATGGACCTTTTTCCTTTGTGTGGTCAAAATCAAATATATCTTATATGAGACCACATTAATAGGGTGAGTCTATGGGGACCAATCCTAGCCACATATCCAATTTTTTCAAGGGGTGCGATTTATGAGGCAAAATTACAGATTACAAGCTAGTTAATTAAATACAGAGGTAAATTAGTCATCCTCTAAAATAACCTAATATTAATGGGATTCAACTGATTCTATTGTGATCACGTAATCCTTCCAAATCTAATAGCAAAATCAACGTGAACAATCCTCCTCCTTCTTCAACGCACTACTGTGACAAATCATTTCTCCTTATTCTTCAACGCACTATTGTGTGAAAAAAATTACAGACAATTCGCCATAGTTGCTAGAACTCGACTACAGTTCGAAGGTTGCTTATGAAGATGTACTTTGTTGCTTGTATACATGTGTCATGGCGCTTTATATACCATTAAAGCTACGGAATAAATGTGTGTTATAGAATCAAAATAGTTCCAACAAAAATCGCAACAAAGCTATACTACATAAGCAACGAATATACATAACATATGCAACGCCGATACATTAACTACATAAGCTAGTCATAAGCAACAAACCTATACTACATAAGCAACGAATATACACTACGTATGCACCACATATACATTAACTACATAAGCAAGTCATAAGCAACAAACCCAAACTACATAAGCAACAAGACTATACTACATAAGCAAGGAATATACACTACGTATGCACCACAATACATTAATTACAGAAGCAAGTCATAAGCAACAAACCCATACTACATAAACAACAAGCCTATACTACATAAGCAACAAATATACACTATGTATGCACCACAGCTACGTTAACTACATAAGCAAGTCATAAACAACAAACCATACTACATAAGCAACAAATATACACTACATTAGCAACACAAATACATTAACTACATAAGCAAGTAATAAGCAACAACTCTATACTACATAAGCAACAAATATACACTACATATGCAACACAAATATGATTAAATTACACATGCAATATGGTTATACTGCAATATGATTATATTACATAAGCAGTTAATAACAGAATACGCTAGAGAAAAAAAACGTGAATATGAGCGAATATGGGTTACTAAAAAACTAAAAGCACGTGTTGCGTGAAGGGGAAAGGAAATTGAACGTGATTGAGATCTCATCAAATCTCAATAACTGATTCTATATTGTAAAATGACCACCCTACTCTTCTTAGTTGCTGAAACAAATAAATAAATATAACCCCCCCTAAAAATCTGGACCACAACAAATATTAATCTATGGTTATGATTGGTTCCTATGGACTTACCCCAATTGGGAGGACCCATTGGATCCATATCCTACATATATATATATATATATATATATATCCAAAAACAATTATTTGCTTAAAGATAATTAATTACAAATATTTTTTTGAGTACAAGGTCTTGGAAAGGATGAGACTGGTGGGATTTGATCCAAAGTCAATGATTGCACTTGGTTATAAATACTCAACCATAAGGTACAATCAATTTCCCTACCAACATATTTTTCTCTCAAAACACCCTTAGAAATTTTTACAAATTTTCCTAAGTATTTCTTTAAAAGTTAGAACATTGGGATAAGGACACAATTAAAAGGACATTTTACACACTCAGGTTTTTTTTTTTTTTTTTTTTTCCGGACATTTTACTCTCCCGTATTTTTTGGATTTTTTTTACACTCACATGTTTTTCTGCGGATTTCTTGATGTTGTTTCAAGGTTGTTCTGAACATGTTTCCGGTAATAAAATTTCAGGAAAATACAGTCATCATTAAATAATCAATTTTATACTCGAAATTCTATAAACAACTAATAAATTTGCACTCAAACAACACATATTAAAACAGAACACATTGAAAATAATATTAAAAACAACACAAGAATAAAAAAACATAATTCAATTTTTGATCTAATGCATTGAACCATCAAATATAACATGGAAACAACCACAAAATAACAGAACAATATTGAAAACTATAAACAATTTGGAAAACAACATAGGAACAAAATTAGTCTAAAATAGGTAAAAGTTGCATTGTAACATCGAAAATAACAACACATGAAACAAAAACAATATAGAAAACAACACATGAACAAAAAAGAGCGTAAAAATATGTAAAATGTCGCATTGAAATATTGAAACAACGTAGAAACAACCAATAAATAATATTAACAACACGGAAATAAATAAGAAACAATAGAAACAATATAGAAAACAATACATGAACCAAAAAAATCGAAAAAAGTGTATAAATATAAAAAAAAGATAGGAGCGTAAAAATATCAAAAAAAGAAAAAAACGGGGAGCGTAGGGTGGTCTTTTTTCCCTAGAAAGATGATATATGGCTATATGCGGGAATTTCTGTAAAACATTTTTCAGATATGTAACAATACAAAGCCCAAGTTATTACAAAAATGATCCAATTTAAGCGGATCTACGGCAATCCAATAATGCATGATATGACCCATTTGAAAGCCCATTAGTTATTCGGCCCACCAAATATTATTTGATCACACCGCCAAAATTCTTTGAAGTGCTTTTCCTCCATTTTCTTTTATTAGGGCACTAACCCAAAGCGACGGTGAGGTAAATTCGTGGTGGTTTGACGGCGGCGAAGATGCTTACGAGTGATATACCTCCTAACCAGACCATATACATCAAGAATCTCAACGAGAAAGTCAAGAAAGAAGGTCCATTTTCCCTAGCTAAAACTTAGGGTTTGTACGCAAAGTTATAAATCTTGAAAATTCATCGTTGAATTGTCAAGACAAGATTTTATAACTGTGCGTTTTTTTTTTTTTTTTGGTGTTTGAATTTTTGTCATTGGCTGGAGTGTTAGTTTTGGCTGATATTTCCTGCAATAGCTGTAGCTACTTCTTAGTGGGCATTTTTTGCTGCCCGCAAGCGTACAGATCTTCATATTGCAGATGTAGAACTCTTGCGTTCGGAGTTCTGGTTATAGTGTGTGCAGTAGTGTTGAAGGTGTAATATTTGTCGTGATTTTTTTAGTGAGTTATGTACAAAAAGAGTTAATAGCGTGTGCCCTCGTCAACAATGAATCTCTACAAATAGGTTGAGTGAGTTACTCACACTGTGCATTGTGCATTTATGCCATGGGATTGGTCCATTGGGATTGAAATTGGAAAGTTTTTAGTTCATTTTCTTAATATCATTTTCTGAGTCTGTATCCTGAGTTTTCAGTTCAATGGTTTATCATCAATAGTGTTGGCACATGAATGTGGTTTTGAACCAACAGAAGATATTATGAGAGGGCGGGAGGGATGGGGGTATAGTTGTCAAAGAATATTGGAAAAATCTAATGATGGTGATCTTATGCTTATGATCAAGCTCATAACTGGTGGAATTCACGTCTTGATATGTTTTGCTGAGTTTACCATGAGAGGAATAGTTTACGACCTGCAAACTCAGCTTAGTGTCAAGGAAAAGAAATTATAACTTCGAGTAGCTCATGAACTCCGCCTATTTGTAGGTTGTCTGTTGCTATAGAAAGAGGAGAACATAATCGAATTCAACTGAAAAAAAAAGTGGCCGTGAGAAGATAATATCAGATATCAAAAGAAGTGCTTATGTGCCAACTTACATGACTCTCTTGATATTATCATCTATGCAAGTTGATGAGTATTTAAGCATGTCAGGTTCTACCTAAATGAAAATACCAGGACTATTTGATGTGTGAACTAAAAATATATAAAATTAAGTATACTAGCAAGCATCACCAAGATAAAATTAAATTGAATATAAACCTGGATGTCACAATTTTCTCATTGAAGCTGGTATAGTAATTATTCGTAAGTGACTAAGTTCTCAGCAATCTATATCCAAAATCTTTGGCATCTTCACTGCCCACAACCTCTTTGCTTTTACTTGTTTTAGAGGGTGCCATATTTCCATGACATCTCCATAATTGGGGTCTCTATTCTCATATTACTTTGTTCCTTCATCCTACTCTATATTTCACTCAGTTGCGTCATTAGTTGTGTTTGTCATACCTTTATCAGCTATGAAACTGTAGCAAAGTGTTGTCATACCTGGCAGCATTTAAGCTAACCTTGCAAGTAATGCACTCAAAAATCCAGAAATCACTGATTATTTTACACAATGTGTCTAGATAAAGGGCTTAGATTATTATATTATTATTATTGCTCTATTATTATCTCAAGGTTGATGAATTATCATCTGATGTTGATGCCTTCCCTGTCTTTAATACTTTGGACAGAGTTGAAGAGATCTCTTTATGCCTTGTTCTCGCAGTATGGGAGGATCTTGGACATTGTTGCATTGAAAACTGCCAAGCTTCGTGGGCAGGCATGGGTTGTGTTCAGTGAAGTGCCAGCTGCAAGCAATGCAGTACGACAAATGCAGAACTTTCCGTTTTATGACAAACCTATGGTGAGCACGTGCATGTGTGAATCTGCTCTGAATGGTTTTTATGTGTGAAACTAGTGCATTGTAGTTTAATTGTTATTAATATTATGTAGTGGTAGTGGTAGTGGTAGTAGCAGCAGTAGTAGTAGCAGAACTTTCCGTTTTATGATAAACCTATGGTGAGTACGTGCATGTGTGAGTCTGCTCTGCATGATTTTTATGTGTGGAACTAGTGCATTGTAGTTTAATTGTTATTAATATCATGTAGTAGCCAGATCCATATGTAAACTGTATATTTTAATTTCTTCCTTTTGTTCCTCCCATTTTACCCTTGTGTCTTTGCATCAGTTTGAGACTATAATGGTGTTAGATGGAGTCTGCCACTTATGAACTAATTACTTTTGTTATTAGCTAAACTGTTGTGTTCTCATGGTGCCAGACTAATTTGTGGCATATATTTAAAAGCCCTTGTTTTTTTGGAGAATTATTTATTGCTTGCTGAGTTCGGTATCTATGTGAAGAATTACGGTGGTAAATTCATCACTATACAAATAATAAATGTTTGTCTCTTTACTTGTTTTATCTGCCACTATAATCGAAAAAATTATTTGCTATCATTTTAGGTTGTAGCAATCCTTTCTTTCTTACTAGAAAACCCAACCAGTAAATGTATTTGATACTTGCAATGCAGAGGATACAATATGCTAAATCAAAATCAGATTGTATTGCTAAAGCAGAGGGTACCTATGACAAGAAAAAGAAGCAAGAGGAAAAAGGTGAATCTTCTGTCAAGCTAAGTCGATTCTCTTCCTTTCGTTTCTCTACCTCTATTTTTTTATTGCTTAAACATAATGTATTCACTTGGAAGATATGAAATTTTAAAAGTTTCAGTGGCTCGCCTATCATGTTTGTATGCGCTTGATTGATGTTTTTTTTGGATTTATTTCTAAGTGGTCTTCATGGTGGTCAAAGAGGCATATCTAGTTCAAGGACTTGAATCATTTTAAATTGCATGACTTTGCATGAACTGGTGTTATCCTGTAGAATAAGTGAAAGCATATACGAGGAGAAATTCCCGGAAACATGAATGACGTCAGTCAGCATGTCATACGATTGTTAATCGGTCTAGTTTATGATGTTCAATTATTTCTGTTTATTTGTTCAGTGTTTCGAGAATCTTCCTGGATTGTTCTAACAGAGCACAATTGGAATCTCAATTTTGTTAAACAGAAATTCCCTGGGGTATGATGGTAATTGTTAAAGTGTGTTGCAGTGTGGTTATGCAGCAAGATCATAATAAGACTAATAGTTCCCTCAAAGTCTACCCCTGATTGAAAGTTTGGCCAAAAAAAGTGACTGAATGTGGATTATTCGTTTTTTAAGTTATACCTAGATATGGTGGTACTTAGTTCTCTTGTATGGCGTAGATAACAAAATTTTGCGTTGACTACAGAAGCTTTAGTAAAGCCATTTCATTTCACTATGGCCTACTAACTCATTTGCATAATATTGTCTGGCAACAAATTTTTCTTGGTTTACCCAGCTGACAAGAAGAGACGTGTCGATGAAAGTCAGCAAACTGGCACTGCTAATGGTCCCAGAGCTGATAGTAACGGAGGCCCAGCTGTAAGTTTGCTTCACTTGAATGAAAATTACTTTTACCTACCAAAAATATCTGCCAAAGTCATCTTGTCTCTAAGATGGTTACGGTTGGTTGTCTGAGCATTGATGCTGGCTTCTGATGAAATTAAGCAACATTTTTTGCCTTTATACATTATATTGGCAGACAGAGCCATTCCATCATTCTGAGTGACACTGTTACCCCTAAAAGTTAAAAAAGACAGGAAACACTAAACACTGGCTATTGTTATGGATTAGCTAAATGAATGTGGGACTTGGACCATGAGGCGTCTTCTTTATCCCAAGTGCGTCTTCTTTACTAATGACAGTTTTGTAATTAAAATAGTTAAAATTAAAGGGGGAGGTTGAAATAAGAATTTTCCTTTTTTTTTTTTGGAAGAAAAGTGGGATATCCTTATCCCTTCTTTTTTTTAAAACAACTTATAAGCTACTAAACAACTTTTCTTTCTTTTTTTTTATTATCTTGTAAGCTCTTTCAGAAAAATTACCGGACAAATTCCAAGAGCTTGTAAGCTCTCAAACAACGTATAAAATGTTTTGAAGAGCTTATAACCAAACACCCTCTTATTTTGATTCTTCAGTTGCCCACATATACTCGTGGTTTTTTTTTTGGCTTTCACTTGTTGGTTTTGTGCAACCATTTCTGTGAACAAAACTCAGTATGGGTTATGGTATTGCAGGCTGCCTCTCGGCAAGGAAAGCCAGGCACACAAGAACCAGCTACTGAGCCCAACAACATACTCTTCATACAAAACCTACCGTACGAAACAAATAGTATGATGCTTGAATTGCTTTTCAAACAGTATCCTGGCTTTAGAGAAGTTCGGATGGTCGAAGCAAAGCCAGGTATTGCCTTTGTAGAATTTGAAGATGATTCACAGTCTTCAGTTGCCATGCAAGACCTCCAAGGCTTCAAAATCACTTCCCAGAATCCCATGGCCATCTCATATGCCAAAAAATAAGAATTCTGGTTTTTACGCTGAGTGCTGCCTTTTTGTTATATGCTAATATTGTCAAGTATTTGTAATAGTTCAGGAACTCAATGTGCTGTAGAGACAGATCCCTTGTTCTAATAGTTGACTTGTTTCGATGCAGTACCTCAGAATTCATATATTAGTGTTTGGTGTTGCTGTAATGCTTTACTGTATGTTGAACTGAGATTGGCTGAGTATGCTGATTATGGAGATAAAGGAGGGAAAATGGAACTGCTTATTAGCTGTAGGGTTGATTACAAAATCTCCCCTGATGTTTAGCCTAATTACAAAAAAAAACTGGTTATCTTTTAAAGTTACAAATATTCCCTTGACATTTGTTTTTATCTTACAAATTACTCTCTCAGTGCATCCTCAAGAGGTGAGTGTGTAATTTTGAAAGATTACGTAATTAGACTAGATCTCAATGGTAGTTTTTTTAATCATCCCATAGCTGTATGGTTTGAGACTAGTGAGTTGCGGTGAGAGTTCATTGTGCATTGGTTTGTCTTGTTTTGCTGAGAATTGATAATTTGGTTTTTTGTTTCATTTCTTTCCTTTTCTTTTTCCTTTTCTCTTATTGTCAGAGCATAATAATAAAATCTTACTTTTTAAAAAAAAAAGAATTTTCGAGTGACGATTAGATGTAACGTAAGAATAAAAAAAAAGTGTCTAATCATGACGGTTGATATGATATTGTACGCGGTTGGTGATTGAAAATTTTGGTCAGTGAACAGTGTTTTGTGGAAATGAATTAGTGTAATACACTTTTTAAGTATTGAATATGATGGATGAGTGGAAAATTGAAAGTGAGTAGTGTATTTATTTTTAAGAATTTCATAGCAATTGTATATTGGGGTAGTAAAAACTTTCAAAACAATTGTAAACGTGGGCTTTCATTTCGTGTTTTTTGTTTTGTTTTTTTGGCCTTTTTTCCCCTTTCAAACTATCAAAAATATTTGCATGCCCTGTTTCTAACAGAAATTTCGGCATTACATAAAACTGCAAGGTTTAGTGAACTGTTTCTTGTGTACAAATATAATTGTACCATAGATATTACAAATATTATATTTTATAAATTATGGTAGGATAAGAAAAATAACTCTTATAATTTATGTGTGTTACACTCGGTCTGACGTCAAACCAAGTTGAATAAGGGACAACAAGGCATGTATGTTCCACTTGAAGACTCAACTTGGGGATCATGACGTGTTCCCGATCTGAATTTTCCACTTCACAACTCCGAGAAAGGCGGGTTCGAACAATCAACCAGGACTATTGTGGGATAGCAGAAGCCCTAACTCAATGAGATAGCAGTGGATATCAGGGGAGTCGGATCACATTTAATTCGTGTTAGAAGTTAATGCCCATCAAATTCCACTCAAATCACTTGACCGACACTTTTTTATTAGGACCAGGGTATTAATTGGACAACACTCTCAAGTGATTATCAAGCCTACACCTTGTAGCACTACATGTATATAGTATCTTCAATGATAAATACCCTCATTAGTGACAGAAATGATTGACTATTTTTTCTTATCAAAAGCTTTTAAGAGATTTATTGCACGGAGCTAATTAAATAGGCATACGCCCAGTTTGGGTCGTATCAATACATTTTTATCGTATTTTTGTCTTGTCTTCAATTCTTTTCCCTACTTATGTCGATTGCTAACTCACAAGGCAACACTTTGTTGTTTGACACGTGGAGTCCTTGGATTCCGATGTCAACAAAGAAGTTAAACCTAAAGAAGTGTACTTTTGGGGTGGATCATACATATTCTTGGGCTATTTGATTAGCCACAGCATAATCGATGCCAATCCATACTATCATTGCCAAGCAACCCCTAAAGAGGGTCAAAGAAGTGCATCACCTACTAGAAAGGTGGCCGCTTTGAAGAAGTTCATTTCTCGTTCTTTCGACAAATGTAAACCATTTTTTTTTTTGAAATGATCAAGAAGAATAGATGAGTGTTAGAAGGCACTGGAAGACCTCAAAGTGTTTTCGAGGAGTTCCCTGATCTAGGCCAAACTTGAATCATGGGAGAGTTTATAACTGTATTTGGCCATGTATGACCAAGCACTCGATGTTGTCCTCATCAGGACAGATAACTAAAACCAACAATCGGTCAACTACATAAGTCAATTGCTTCATGACGCAAGTTGAGATACCCCACGATGGAAAAATTGGCGTACGCCTTAGTCGTGTCTGCCAGAAAGTTGAGACCACATATCTTAGCCAATCAAATTGAAGTCTTCACCAGTTTCTCACTAAGGCAGGCCCTTCAAAAGGCCGAATGCCTCATATTGTTTGCTCAAATGGTCGGTGGAGCTTCAATATGTGAACAACCAAGTGGTCGACTATGTGGCAATTCACTCTGGGCAATATGATATTCAAGATGTGCCTCACCAAAAAAGACCAACCCCACACTTTCATTTCCAAATTCTAGGCGACTATGGGGCCGAATTCACTCCGGTTGTTGTGTTTGACGAAGGCATCAACCAACAACCATGGATGGTCTACACTGGCGGGTCATCCACCCAAGAATGTTTATTTTTTCAATGGTCGATCTTCCACTATATTTGGATCTTAAAAATAGCATTATTTTCTTCCGTCAAAAAGCTCTTTAGTCTAGCGGTGAATGTGGTTCTCTTTTTCTTTGAAGTCATGGGTTTTATATCTCATGGTAGCAAGAGTTTTTTTGCTTAATTTATTTTAAAATTTAAGATATATATGTAGATTTAGTTGTTTGATTTCACCACTTATAACATGGATTTTATCTATATTTATTATTTTATTCCTTATGACATCTTTCTCTTCTATCTAAAATAAAATCCTTTATCCTTAGAATCTTTTTTAAGAGGAAATAAATCTTTGGTTCCATTTAGTTGATGAATTTGGAGTTTAAGGATTTCAAATCCATAATAATAAATTCATTGACGTTGTTTGGATGTTGTAATTTTATATTGGATTTCAAATCCTTGTAAGCTATTTGGAGCCATCTTAAAGGATCTCAAATTCATCTTAGATGGAGTCATTTAAAATCATTTTCCCAAATTCAAATCCTTCTATCCAATTGCAACCTCAAATAAATGGAAAGACTCGGAGTTCAAACCCTGAACAACACCATTGCAAAGGGTATTGGTACCACTTGAGTTTTTTTTGCTTAATTTCTTTTAAAATTTAAGATATATAGGTAGATTTAGTTGTTTGATTTCACCACTTATAACATGGATTTTATCTATATTTATTATTTTATTCCTTATGACATCTTTCTCTTCTATCTAAAATAAAATCCTTTATTCTTTAGAATTGTTTTAAGAGGAAATAAATCTTTGGTTCCATTTGGGTTGATGAATTTGGAGTTTAAGGATTTTAAATCCATAATAATAAATTCTTTGACGTTGTTTGGATGTTGTAATTTTATATTGGATTTCAAATCCTTGTAAGCTATTGAGAGTCATCTTAAAGTATCTCAAATTCATCTTAGATAGAGTCATTTAAAATCATTTCCCCAAATTCAAATCCTTCTATCCAATTGCAACCTCAAATAAATGGAAAAACTCGGAGTTCAAACCCTGAACAACACCCTTGCAAAGGGTATTGATACCACTTGAGCTATCTAATATAAAGATTGGTCGATAATTTTGCAGATAAAAATGTAAGTAAATCTAAGCTAAAAGAATGCAGGGAGATCAATTGTTTATAACAAATGTATTGGTTATTTTGCCTTTAAATATATGATGTAACGATATTTAAGTATCTCTTTTGTAGCACTATTTTTAATGAGTTGGAAACTTTAAAATTGTAATATAATATTTAATTATTTTATGTTGTGATTAATGTAATTAATTCGCGTAACATTGATTAATTAATTATTTTTAATTTTTTATATAAATAAAGAGGGCCCATTTTTTTTCACACCAAACACTTCAAAACATAGGAATGACCCTGCCCACAGGATCGTTCTCCTGAGTGACTCGCAACTGGTTACTAACCAAGTAAATGGAGAATATGTTGTAATGGATGAGAAAATGATTGTTTACTTAGAATTGGTCAAAAATGCATTGGGAAACTTCACGAGCATTAAACTCGAGCAGATTCAAAGAACCCTAAATTCTCAAATCGACGCCCTGACTAGACTGGCAACGAGCAAGGGGGTTGACAACATCAGATCAGTTAGCAGCTCGATGATTTCCATTGGTGGGGTCATTTCTATCGACCAAAATGCCTGGCTGATCTGGATGATAGAGATGTTAAAAGGGTCAGAGCCCGCCGGCCCGAACCGTTTAAACTGAAAAAAGGGGTTAGGACCAAATTATTTTGGCCCGTTTGAATCTGAGCCTTTATTGGCCCGGACCGTATAGCCCGCGACCCATTAGGGCCAACCCGTAGGTTAACCAGCTAACCCCCTAGCCCCCCATTTTTCCAAAAATATGTATAAATATTATTATAATATTCTAAATATTTTATATTTTCTCTTACTTATTCTCATGATGATTTTAGTTTTTATGGTGTGAGTATTTAACTTTTAAAGATATTTTAATTCTTCATTACTCATTTTTTAAAGATAAGTTCTTACTAATAATTTGTTTTTGTTGTTTTATATTTTTTAGATGAAGAATAAATGGAACATAATACTTTGTTCAAGAAAATATCAAATTTGATGAAGATGATATTTGACTAGTAGTTACTTAGTAGTGCACTTCTATTTTATTTGTATGATTATATTTACGAAGTTTGATTTTGAGTGTTTGAACTTTAAGATATTGTTTGTGTTATGAAACTACAAACTATGTGGATTTTATTATTATGGATCAACTAGTTTAGTGTTTAGTTTAATAATAATGTTACGTATGTTTTAATTTAAACTTTTAGATTTAAATAAAATTTTAAAATTTTTCGCTTGTAGCCCGATAGTGGCCTATTTAGTCCCAAGCCCGGTTGGATTAGAGTTAGGTTCGCAATATGTCAGCCCGTCAGATAGTGACCCGTTTAACTCAAAGCCCGTTTAGCCCTAAGCCAGATAGGCTTAGCCCCAACAAGTTTAACATTTATAGTGGATGACACTCATGTTGGGAAATTTATTTTATAGATTTTGATGAATGCCATGTAAAACTTAAAATAGGAAGTTGGCACCCCATTTTCCTTGTAATTTTCATTGTAATAGATAGGGCTGGAAAAGCTGAGTCAAGTCAGCTATGCCTGGAAGTACAAGAAATCAACTGAAGACTGAAGTGAAGATTCCGCTGTGGAACAACTGAGTATGGCCAAGATAGAAGATCAAGAACTCGACTGAAGGTGTATCAGCTGAGGAACAACTGTGTAAAGAATCAGTCAAAGTCAACTCAAGAAGCCAAGTCTCAAGTTGAAGTGACAGATGAGTCTTCCAATGATTGGAGCAGACTCAAGTCACCTGGGGAAAAAGGCAGCAGCCAAGAGGAGTTAACTGAAATGAATCCGTTGCACAGAAGTCAAAGACATTACTTAAATAAGTAATACTTCCATGCTGCCAGGTCTTAAAGTCCGACCAGACAGAAGAAGCAACTACAGTGGATTTCTTTGTTGGACCGACAGACTGCTATCAAGAGGGAGCGGGAGAGACGGGATCTACAATTGGCCTATCGCTTCTGTAGACTATTCCTGGTGAGTTGCTTACCCGAGCCCGAACTCGCTTAAGGGAAAAAGAGCAAGCAACTGAAGACATCACATCGCTTTCTTCCTCCAAGACTCTGAGAACCGAGAGTCTTCTAAAACTCTCTGCCACTTGATCGGAGAGACCTTTCACAACGACTGGAATAACTGATGCATGGTCACTAATTTGACTTAGCTTCCTATTTTTGAGGCGAATGTAGTAGTCTTCTATTCTTCTCCTTTCCTATGAGAATTGTAAAGGATGATACGGCCACTCTTCGTCTTCTTTCAATGCTTCTCTTTCGACGAGCTGGCTTCCAACATAGTGCTTGTCCCAGAAGCGTGCAAAAGGAATAAACCAACGGGAAGCACGCACCTCATGACGTAACTCAAAAGTCGCACATTCAATTAATACAAGGAAAGGTCTACATCTCAAGATTGAGGACCAAGAAAAGACAAGCCAACGAACACAAGTGACTTTTGAAAATCAGCCTATCTCTTCAACGGGAGATTTTTGAAAGTTCACTATAAAAGGCTGAGAACATTCATTGAGAAAGGTTTACCTGAACCACGAACAAGCAAGTATTATTCGAACTATTAACCTGAAAATATTCTCAAAGATATTCAAGCAAATCCGCAAGCCTTTGAAATTCAAGGAATCGATCCAACACAAGCCGTGAAGGAAAGACAACTTCAAATCAAGTTGAAGAGGAAACTTTTGAAGAATCAAAAGGGGTCTACTATCCAAGGAGGATTGTAGGAAGGTTCAAGGTCGAACCAGTATCATGTTATTGGAGGGATTCGTGATCAAATCCAAGATCTTGAGAAAGTGAGCTGAAGTAGCAAGGCAGCTACCCTGTGAAGAAGGAAGAGTCGGAGCCCAAGAGAAGCCACCGTGTGATCAAGCGTCGTCTCTGATCGTTGACCACTTTGTAAAAAGATCTTTACATAGTGGATTCCTCCAGGAGTTGGAGAAGAGAGTACTAGAAGAATTACCCCATCTTCGAACCTCTATAAAAATTAACTGTGTCATTTATTTTTGAGCACTTTTATATTTCTGCATATTAACTTTATATCTGTTGTTAAACTTATTTGCTATCCAACTGATTAATAACCAAGTGCTAAAATTAAGTGTTAAAACAAGTTTAAAATAAATCAAAGGGTGTTATGTTTTCCGCTGATAAAACCAACACAACCAAGTTAAGGTTCAGGTTAAACAACTGAGTTATTCTATCAACAGCTCTATCGAGACTGTTGAGTGGCTAATTCCGGAGCCCTTTTATTCATCAGATTTGATGTTCTTCTTTCCTCGAATTCAAAACATTAGCTCATTGGGATTCGAACCCATATATTTGATGTGTTCTACCGACCTCTCGTAAAAAATCCCTAAGTAGGAATTGAACCTACAAGATGATTAATGAATGTAGGTCAGGTCTCTCTAATTCGCAGTAGGTGTGTATGCTTCCCTAAGACGAGAGCATTTGCTTCTTCAGACGTGGGTGCTTATGGGACTTCTGCTTCGCCAACTACATGATTGAGATCTCTTTGGAATGAGAATTTGATTGTTTGAGTAATAGCAATGAGATTTCCCAATATCATGCTAAGAATAGCTAGGATTTCCAGAAGAAGATGCCATTCTTTTGATGAGAAATAAAAAGGAATATCGAAAACTCTTCAAACCTACTTCTCTTATCCGTGACTAGCTCTACGTCCTAGCCTTTTTTATCCGTCTGCTGAAGGGGAAAGATATAATGATATGCCAGTGTTGAAGGTTGGGATCATGCCCAGAAGAAGGAATTTCCTTTTTTTTCCACCGAGGAGTCTTGAATCGACTAATCCCTAAACGAGTAGCCTGCTTGTCTATCTGTAACTATCTAGTACGATCGATCATGTCATTCAGTTACAATCTCTTCGCTAGGTCTTTATGGAATTAAACTAGGATTGGGGTGTATAATAACCTTTTTTTTGAGAATGCCCGGGAACAACTCCTAGGTCAATGTTGGAGAAAATGTTGGAACCTCATGGCTAAGGATAAGAAAAAAAGAAAAAAGCGGCTAAATGCCCACAACCAACTAACGACGTCCTCTTTTTCCGTAAGAGGCGTTGCAAGAAAATAGTTTTTGAAAAGCGTGTAGCAGGAATTCTCTCTAGAACCGCAGTAGGAGCATGGGACGGAATAAGTTAGGCATCTGTAGCAAAGGAAGAAGCCTTATCAATGTGAGCTTTGATATACAAAAGCCTCAAATGCTTGGTCATCTCCTCTGGTGCCTTCTCAAAGATTACCTTACTGGATGTATATTCTCGAAGAAAGAGGGTCTTATCTTTTCTTTGGAGATTTTTCCATTTGAATGATGATTACTGCAAGATCACGTCCTTCATTACGAGCTTGAACACATGCTTCTAGAGCTACTCGGTTAGCTAACAAGGAATCAAGGGCTTCTGATTCTTCTTATTTTCTACTTTTGGGAATTATAATCCATTTCAGAATCATTGACAACGTTTCGGGAGAAAATCACCTTTAAAAAGGAAAAAAAGAGATAGCAGAAGAGAGTAGGCAAAGAAAAGCCTTCACCATCTGACGTCGAAGGTTCTCGGGTAAGCTAGAAAGCAAAGTAAGCCAAAACCTGTGGAAGTATCTCATACCTCTTTTTTTTAGCTAAGGGCGGTCTGCTTCCCTATGAGATGCTTGCCCAAGGAGTCAGAAAGATGCACAAAGCTATTCCTCTTCTTTATTTCTCATCTTTCTTTTCGTCTTTTGAACTCTTGGGTCTCCGAAAAAAGTCTTCCTTTATTCGTCCCTGCGGGCGAACTGTAAGCTAGTAGCACGAAAGTGGCTTCTTCTAGAGCTCGCACGGGGGACAGAGAGATCTTCATTTTGAAATGGAATTTCTTTTTAGGTCTTCGTGCTTATTCAAAAGTGAATGAATGTGAAATTTTCTATTCTCTGATTTGAGAAATCGTTGAAAGAAGTCCCATTTAGCCTTTACCCGAAACACAGATGAATCCGCCCAATTGAGCCTAAAGTCCAACATTCTTTCTGTTTCGAACTCCGACAGCCTACTAACCAGGGTTCTCCTTGTCCCTATCAGATAATTTCACCCTTTCGATTCTACTTCTTTAGGTCTAGTTTCGAGGACGGGCCCTCGAGTGAGTGCTTTCCCAAGATAGATAAATAGAAAGAGTGCAACCTGCACCTAGTACAATCAATGACGCGGGGATTGTGAAATCGAAAACTTGGCTCATTGATAGATTGAGGAAGGAAGAAAAATGCTGAAACTGCTTACCCGTGCCTTTCCTAGCTGGAACTATCCTAACTGGAATTTCCCTAGCTTTTGGAAAGATGGGTCTCCGATCATCACTTCTCGATTCTTATTATTGTTTACTCTCAAAAGTCAAAAATCTTACTCTTCGATTCAGTAGGGGACCATGATGGGGTTGAGATGGCTTGTTTGAACTCCCGGATGAAGGCTTTCAAATCATTGGCTATTAGGATGAGAAATCGCTCTTTCTACCTTGGCGAGGGATTAGGGGTCGCCCTCGTCCAAGAGAATATTGATTGCTCGCCCGACATCAGCCTCTTCACCCATCGGGATGGAACGACTAAACACAAGGTTGATGAACTTTTCGCGTCTGTCTATTCCGTGTATTCTTGTGAGGAGAAGCCCCCTTTCCCTGCTTTCTAGATCTTTATGACGAATAGGTTTGATGATTCCGTTGTCTCTCTTTCCTTCCAGAGTTGAGCCCTGGGATTTGACTGCGTCTTATGAACCTGGTAGTGACTTTCAATCCCTTTGAATTGATGAGTTTTTGCCGTATTCCCCGAAAACCTCTCTTCTAGCAACCAATCCCAAATCCCAACCTTCAACACTGGCATATCATTATATCTTTTCCCTTCAGCAGTCGGATAAAAAAGGCTAGGACGTAGAGCTAGTCACGGATAAGAGAAGTAGGTTTGAAGAGTTTTCCACCAGTCGTCGTTCCGTTCAGCGAAGATTCGGATAGGGGAGTTGCGTTGAGAGCGGCATCTGGATCTTTTTTATTAAATGGAGACAATCAGTCGAATGATATGACTCCTTCTGGAAGTCGTGACCCAAAGAAAGTTTCTTTTTTCCTTCCTGAAGATCTCGGAGGTTATGAAAGGCTTTATTCTTCTCCTAGTGTTAATGCCTGCTGAATAACCAACTTAGCTGTACCTCAAGGACTTAGTTGTTTGTGTTAACTCTGTTATATTTTAAAAGAACTAAAATCAAAAAGTTGGTAAGGTTTATTCAATTCCCCCTTCTAAACCTTACTCACACCCCTTGGGACCTAGAAGTGGTATCAGAGCGGTTGGTTCATTGAGCCTTCCGCACTGGTTACTGAACTAGATCTCTAGCTTTTCTAAAATGTTTCAAACACTTGTATTTTCAAAATCTTTCATTTTTAGCAAAGTTATTATCATGGAAGCAAATTTGACACGCATTCCTATGTTCACTGTTGAGGAATTTGATGATTGGAAAATTCGTATGCAGGTTCATCTATTTGCTCTACACGATGAAATGTGGCTTGTGATAGAGGATGGGCCACTGCAAATATTGAAAGTGAACACAACTGTAAGGAGAGCAACTGCAGTTGAAGGAGAAGAAGCTGCTGCTGAAGAAAGACCAGCCCTGGTTGAAAAACCAAGGACTGAGTGGACAAACGATGATAGAAAAAGATACAACTTGGACAATGTGGCCAAGGATATACTTTACAAGACCTTGGACAAAGCAATGTTCAATAAAGTTAAATCCTGCAAAACAACAAAAGAAATCTGGGATAAACTAACTTTAATTTGTGAAGGATCAGAGCAAATTAAAGAAAATAAATTATCGGTTGCCGTTCAAAAATTTGAAAATTTCAAAATGTTTGCAGGAAAATCTATGGATCAGCTTGATGCAAGATTCACTGAGATCACAATGAGCTTTCAGCTCTTGGGAAGGAATACACACAAAAGGAGATGTGTATGGAGATCTTGAGGAGCCTCCCAAACAATGGAAATCAAGACTATGGTTCTAAGACATTCAATGGACCTATCAAAAACATCCAATCATGAGCTATTCTCAGATCTCAAAGCCTATGAGTTTGAGCTGAGAAGAAAAGATCAAGAGGAGACAGCTGTACCCAAGACATCTGCATTGATAGTCAAGGATGGAAAGAGAGCTGAAACCAAGGAAGCCATAGACAATGAGGAAATAGCCCTAATGGTTAAAAGATTCAACAAGTTCTTCAATAAGAACTACAAAAGAAAGAAGGGTGAAACCTCCAGGAGACATTCATCACCTCAAAGTCAAGGGAAGATAGGCCACCCAAGAGAGCTGAGCATCAAAGGATTGAATATCAGAGAGCTGATAACCCAATGACAGAAAGAGCTGATCAAATGGCCGAGAACCCGTGTTGGAATTGCATAACCAGACATTTTGCTATTGATCGCCCTATCCACTACCAATAAATACATGAATGAAGAAGAAAGAAAGGTCTTCGAGAGAAAGAAGACAGAAAAGAAAAAGGCCATGTTAGTCGCGAAGACCTGCCGAGACAAAGTCCAAAGAAGCAGCAGACTCAGAGAGTAGTGAAGCTGACTACTCAAGTGATTCTGAAGAAGAAGCCTTGATTTGTCTTATGGCTAAAGAACAAGATCAACCATACCAAGATGATGAGGTACACTCTAACTCATCTCATTCAGATTCAGGTGACAGTGATTGTGACAAACACACTTCATCACCCACTGATCTTTATGTTTCATTAGGCAAAATGATGAAAGACTTTGAGCACATTAAATCCTCACACACACTTCTAAATGAGGAAAACAGCCAGCTCAAAAGCCAAAACTCACAGCTGACTAAGGAGCTAAGTACTCTAAGTCACATAGCTGATGAGAACACTGAGCTGAAGGCTGAGAATGCTAAACTATTAGCAGAGATACCTGCTGTAGAAAATAGAGAAAATGATCTAAAAAATGTGATTGCGTCATTTACAAATGCATCCAAATCATTGGATGATCTGATCATGAGTCAAAAAGATTGTGGAGATAAGACATGTATATGATTCAACTCCCTTGTGCACAGTCAAACTCCTAGAGTGATTTTGGAAAAAGGATCTTCAAGCAATGAAGCATCTCAGAAATCCAAAACACCAAATGTTGCACCCACATTCATCCCAAAGCACAATCACAAACAAACTGGCCTTGGATATAAAGGGAAAGGAAAACAGCCAGTTGAGTATGCTAAGAGGACAGCTGAGAAGAAATCCAACAAAGTTCATCAGCAAACTCCAAATAGAAAGTACTCTGTGAAGAATAAACAGAGCTACCAAAATCCCAAGAAGTTGCATCAGAGAAACACACATGTTGGGAATGGTAGAAACTACCCAATCCAAGTTGATTGGAACAAATGCGAAATATCAGCAAAGACCAATAGAATACAAGCCTAGATGGCAAAGACCTAAACCTCAACAAAGGTCATTCCAAAGGTAAAAGAGCAATTATCAGCACACATATGCACCCAGGCACTACACTCAGAAATATCACAACTATCTAAAGAAGGCACTTGCTAAAACACACACATGCATACGCACAAAAAAAGAGACAAAATGTGTATGAACCTAAAACACCCAAGCAATTCGCTAATGTGCACTATTATTATGGCACAGATAGATGGCTACCTCTTAGAGTCAAGTCATTTGGCTATAGGTTGGTTGGATCATCTTACAACACTAACCCCTCAGGACCCAGGCAAGTATTGGTACCTAAAAACTAATTTCCTTGTTTGCAGGTTTAAGGAACATCTGAGTGCCAAGGAACCTGGTACATGGATAGTGGCCGTTCCAGACACATGACAGGAAACAAGAAAAACCTGTCAAGATTCAAGGAGATTAGAGGTGCAAAAGTCATATTTGAATGAAATGAAGCTCAAGGGGATATCAAAGGCACATGATCTATCAAGAAAAATGGATTGGAAATCACAGATGTTGCTTATGTTGAAGGCCTCAACTTCAACCTGTTAGGCATCAGCTAACTCTGTGACAAGGGCTACAATGTTGGATTCAATCTATATAATGTTTTCTTGAGCTTGTACACCTTATCTCCAATAGATTTCTGCTCAAAACCTAGAGGTTGTTCAACATAGACTTCTTCCTCTAACAGTCCTTTTAAGAATGCACTTTTCACATCCATTTGATATACATTGAAGTTCTTGTGAGCAGCATAGGTAAGAAGCATCCTTATTGCTTCTAATCTTGCAACAGGAGCAAAGGTTCCATCAAAATCTATTCCCTCTTCTTGGCAGTACCCTTTGGCTACTAACCTTGCTTTGTTTCTTACCACATATCCTTCCTTATTCATCTTGTTTCTGAAACCCATTTTGTGCCAATAACATTCTGATGGGTTGGTCTCTGCACCAATTCCCACACTTTGTTCCTTTCAAACTGATTCAACTCTTCTTGCATGGCTTGAATCCAATGTGTATCACCCAAAGGCTTGAGACACATCTTTTAGCTCTATTTGCGAAATAAAACAAGTGAACATTGCTTCTTGGCCGAGCTCGATCTGGTTCTTACACCATCTCTAACATCTCCAATGACTAGCTCGTGGATGGTCTCTCAACCATCTCACATCAAAGTTTGAAGTAAGTCACCGGGTGGTTCAATTTGTCTTGCGTTGCGTTGTCTTGAGCGGCTCTTTTTCATCATCATCCACCAGCAGACTTTCCACTTTGTCTTTGAGATTCAGCTATCTCATCTTCATCTTGCCGATTAATCTTACTTCACTTCAACATAAGGACTCTTCTCGCATAGTTGGCTGATTCATCTTATCAGCTAACTCTTCAATGTCTTCTCCATTCACATTAGGTTCATCAAAAACCACATGGATAGACTCTTTTGTGACCATAGTCCTCTTGTTTAGCACTCTATAGGCTTTGCTCTCAACTGAGTATCCCAAAAAGATACCTTCATCAACTTTAGCATCAAAAGCCTTTAGATTATCCTTGCCATTGTTGTGGATGAAGCATTTACATCCAAATATTCTAAAATATGCAACATTTGGCTTTCTCCCAGTCCATATTTCATGGGGAGTCTTTGTCATCTGTCTATTAATCATGCATCTATTTTGAGTATATCATGCAGTGTTGATGGCTTCAAATTTCAAAATCTCTTAGGCAATCCAAAACTAACATGGTTCTTGCGCCTTCTTTGAGAGTTTTGTTCCTCCTTTCACCTACTCCATTCTGCTGTGGAGTTTTTACTGCAGATAACTCATGAGCAATACCATTTTCAACACAATACTGAGTTATTATCCCATTGACAAATTCAGTTCCTCTATCAGATCTTATCTTTATAATGGTTTGGCTCTTTTCATTTGAACTCTTTTCATCAGCTGTGGTAACTTTTGCAGAGTTTCCTTCTTTTTGCACATAAAGATTGTCCATGTATATCTTGAATAATCATCCACCACCACTAAGGTGTACTTCTTTCCACTTATGCTAGCTGGCTCAACTGGACCAAATAAATCCATATGCAATGTGATGCAATATCCTTGTTGAAGAAGAACTAGACTTCTCTTTGAATGAAGATTTGATCGCTTCCCTTCCGCATGCATCACATACACTTTCTTTCTTGTACACGAGTCCGCAATCCTTCCACAAGATGACTCTTGCAAGCTTGTTGATTGTCTTGAAGTTCGGATGACTCACCTTCGTGCCACCGCCCAACTTGATTCTAAAGGCTTTTGCTAGCAGCGCATGTACTTGGTGTGGCAAGAGACCGATCTACCACATACATATTCTTCTCTTTGATCCTTGCAAGACTATTTCATTTGATTCAAGATCTTTGATCCGCACACTCCCATATCAATCCAACATTGTAGCCCTTGTCCCGAGTTGGTCGATGCTTAACAAAGTTGAAGTTGAGGCCTTCAACATATGCAACATCCTCGTGATCTCTAATCCATTCTTCTTGATGGATCCAAAGGTTTTTATTTCCGAGCTTCATTTCCTTCAAATATGACTTTTGCACCTCTAATCTCCTTGAATCTTGACAAATTTTTCTTGTTTTTTCTCGTCATATGTCCGGGAATGAATGCACTATCCATGTACCAGGTTCCTTGGCACTCAGCTTGTTCCTGAACCCGTAATCAAGGAAATTAGTTTTTAGGTACCCATACTTGCCTGGGTCCTAAGGGGTTAGTCTCAGAAGATGATCCAACCAACCTATAGCCAAATGATTTGACTCTAAGAGGTTGCCATCTATCTCGTGCCATAATCATAATTCACTTTGGCAAATTGCTTCGGGGCTTTAGGTTCATACAACTGTCTCTTTTGTCCAGTATGCCTGTGTGTGTGTTTTAGCAATTGCCTTCTTTGGGTAATTGTGATATTTTTGAGTGTAGTGCCTGGTGTGTATGTGTGTCTTGATAATAGCTCTTTTGCCTTTGGAATGACCTTTGCCGAGGTCTAGGTCTTTGCCATTTAGGCTTGTATTCCATCGACTTTGCCGATATTTCACATTATTCCAATCACTTTGCTCGGGTAATTTCTACCATTCCCATTATATGTGTTTCTCAGATAAAACTTCTGGGGTTTTTGGTAGCTCTGTTTATTCTTCACAGAGTACTTTCTATTTGGAGTTTGCTGAGGAACTCTGTTGGATTTCTTCTCAGCTGTCCTCTCAGCGTACTCAACTGACTCTTTTCCTTTTCCTTTATATCCAAGGCCAATTTGTTTGTGATTGTGCTTTGGAATGAATGTGGGTGCAACATTTGGTGTTTTGGGTTTGAAATGCTTCATTACTTGAAGATCCCTTTTCCAAAGTCACTCTAGGAGTTTGACTGTGCACAAAGGAATTGAATCCTATGACTGTCTTATCTCCACACTCGTTTTGGTTCATAATAAGGTCATCCAGTGATTTAGATGCCTTTGTAAATGAGGCAATCACATTTTTGATATCACTTTCCCACTTTTCTATAGCAGTTATCTCTCGCTATTAGTTTAAGATTCTCACCTTTAGCTCTTTGTTCTCATCGCTATGTGACTTAGAGTACTCAAATCCTTAGTTAATCGTGAGTTTTGACTTTTGAGTCGGGCCGTTTTCTTCATTTAATAGTGTGTGTGAGGATTTAATGTGCTCAAAGTCTTTCATCATTTTGCCTAATGAATCATAAAGATCGCTGGGTGATGAAGTGTGTGTGTCACAATCACTATCACTAGAATCTGAGTGAGATGAGTTAGAGTGTACCTCATCTTCCTGGTCCGTTGATCTTGTTCTTTAGCCATTAGGGGACGGATCATTGCTTCTTCTTCCGAATCACTTGAGTAGTTAGCTTCACTACTCTCTGAGTCTGCTGCTTCTTTCGACTTAGCTGTCTCAGCAGTCTCAGCAGCCAACATGGCTTTCTTCTTTTCTTGTCTTCTTTCTCTGAAGAATTTTCTTTCTTATTCATTCCTGTACTTATTGACTGGTGGATAGGAACAATCAATTGCAAAATGTCCTGGTTGTCTGCAGTTCCAACACAGGTTCTCAGCTCTTTGATCAACTCTTTCTGTCCTTGGGTTGTCAGCTCTCTGATACTCAACCCTTTGATGCTCAGCTCTCTTGGGTGGCCTGTCTTCCCTTGACTTGGAGGAAGCTGAATGTCTCCTAGAGGATTCACCCTTGTTTCTTATATAGTTCTTATTGAAGAACTTGTTGAATCTTTTACCATAAGGGCAATCTCCTCCTGGTCTATGACTTCCTTGACTTCAGCTCTCTTTCCCTCCTTGACTATAAGTGCAACTGTTTTGGGTACAACTGTCACCTCTTGATCTTTTCTTCTCAGCTCAAACTCATAGGCTTTGAGATATGAGAATAGCTCATGATTGGATGTTGTTGTGAGGTTCATTGAATGTCTCAGGGCCATGTCCTCAATTTCCCATTCAGTTGGGAGGCTTCTTAGAATCTTCATGCACATTTCCTTTTGTGTATATTCTTTCCCAAGTGCTGATAGCTCATTTGTGATTTCAGTGAATCTGGCATCCAACTGATCCAAGGTTTCACCAGCAAGCATTTTAAAAATTTCAAATTTCTCGACAAAGAACATATAATATATTTTCTTTAATTTGCTCAGATCCTTCACAAATTAAAGTTAATTTATCCCATATTTCTTTTGCAGATTTGCAAGATTTGACTTTATTAAACATTGCTTTATCCAATGTTTTGTAGAGAATGTCCTTGGCCACATTATCCAAGTTGTATCTCTTTTCATCATCATTGGTCCACTCGCCCTGGCTTTTCAACCATGGTCCGGTTCTGTTTTCTTCTCGCTTCTCGCCACTACAATCGCTATTCTTACAAACAGTTTCACCTTAAGTATTCGCAGCGGCCCATCTTCTATCACTAGCCACATTTCATCATGTAAAGCAGATAGATGAGCCTGCATACGAATTTTCCAGTCATCAAATTCCTCAACAGTGAACATAGGGATGCGTGTCAGATTTGCTTCCATGATAATAACGTTTGCTAAGAATGAAAGAATTTGAAAATACAAGTGTTAAAAATCTTTTAGAAAAGATAGAGATCTAGTTCAGTAACCAGTGCGAAAGGCTCAATGGACCAACCGCTCTGATACCACTTGTAGGTCCCAAGGGGTGTAAGTAAGATTTAGAAGGGGGGTTGAATAAACCTTACCAATTTTTCGATTTTAGTCGTTTTAAAATATTACAGAGTTAACACACAGCTAAGTCCTTGAGGGACAACTAAGTTAGTTAATCAGCAGAGTTAGCCACTCAACAGACTCAATAGAGTTGTTGATAGAATAACTCAGCTGTTTTGCCTAAACCTTAACTTGGCTGTGTTGAGTTTTTCAGCGGAAGACTTAACACCCTTGAGTTTGATTTAAACTTGTTTTAACACTTGATTTTAGCACTTAGTTTTTTTTTAAATCAGTTGGATATCAAATTATTAGCAGATATAAGTATCTATGTAAAAATAAAAGTGCTGAAATGTAAATGACACAAATGATTTTTATAAAGGTTCTAAGATGGGGTAATTCTTCTAATCCTCTCTTCTCCAACTCCTGGAGGAATCCACTAAGTAATGATCGGTTCACAAAGTGGTTATCAGTCAGAGACAAGTCTTGATCACACAAACACTTACTCCTTGGACTCGCCTGAGATGCCTTGGTCACACAACCGGCTTCTCTTCCGACTCGATTCTTCACAGGGCATTGCCGCTTGCTACTTCACTCACTTTCTCAAGCTTCTTGGATTTGATCACGAAGCCCTTCAATAACTTGAGACCGGTTCGACCTTGAACCTTCCTACAATCCTCCTTGGAAAGTAGACCCTTTTGATTCTTCAAAAGTTTCCTCTTCAACAGCTTTGAAGTAGTCTTTCCTTCACAAATTTGTGTTGATTGATTTCTTCTAGTTTCATGCTTGAGGATTTGCTTGAATTTTTTTGAGAATATTTGCAGGTTACGTTTGAATATTTCTTGCTTGTTCGTGGTTCAGGTAACCTTTTCTCAATGTGTTTCCTCAGCCTTTTATAGTGAACTTTCAAAAATCTGCCCGTTGAAGAGATAGGCTAATTTTCAAAAGACACTTGTGTTCGTTGGCTTGTCTTTTCTTGGTCTTCAATCTTGAGATGTAGAACTTTTCTCATATTAAATGAATGTTCAGCTTTTTTCGTGTTCGACACGAGGTGCGCAGCTTCCCATTGGTTTATTACTTTTGCACGCTTCTGGGACGAGCACTTTAAGACCTGACATCATGGAAGTATTACTTATTTAAGTAATATTCTTGACTTCTCGGCAACGGATTCCTTTCGCTTGACTTCTCTTGGTCACGCTTAATTCCCTAGGTGACTTGAGTCTCGCTTCAATCATTTGAAGACTAACCGTCACTTTCAACTTGTGACTTGACTTCTTGAGATGACTTAGACTGACACTTCACACAACTGTTCTCACCGATACATCTTGATCAGTTCTTGATCTACCTTCTTGGCCATACTCACTGCTCCACAATGAGTCTTCACATCTTGATTGACTTCTTGTATTTCCGTGCTTAGTCGACTCAACTTAGCTTTTCCAAATTTATCTATTACAATGAAAATTACAAGGAAAATGGGGTGCCAACTTTCTAGTTTAAGTTTTACATGGCATTCATCAAAATCTAAAATAACTTTTCCAACAAGGGCAAATCAGTCCACATAAGAATAGGGGTGTTGGTTAAATCGAGTAAATCCCATTAAAATAGGATAAGTTACCATCAAATTTGCAATCACAATCTACCAAATCTGTTATTGGAAAATCGTCCCAGCCATAATCACCTTCTCCACCGAGTCTGAAATGAAAATCTTAAATTAAACATTTTGAGAGTTCAAGCAAGTAAAAGAAATGGATGACACATATGAAGAATGCTTCAACACTAATGAACAACAAGGTAACCAATTTTCTCACCTTTCGATTGTTTATATTGTCCATTTTTTATTGAATCCAATTAAAATTTGATTTGCATTTTTCTAAAACAATCATTCGATTCATCATTTCATTTTTTTTGTATGTTTACCCAGAAAGTTGCTTATGCGTGTCTATAATCTTGCTTATTTGTGCCAAAGAATATGCTTATAATTATGAATATACTTGCGAATCCAGGAAAAATTCAATTCTTCATCCCCATTTTTTTTGTATGTTTACCTAGAAAGTTGGTTATTCGTGTCTATAATCTTGCTTGTTTGTGCCTATGAATATGCTTATAAGTATGAACAAACTTGTGAATGCAGAAAATTCAATTCCAGTTCGGTGAACAAGCAATCGATCGAAGGATTCGTTGGGGACAAATCCCAGCTAGGCGTTGTAGTGTTACCACCAACACAAGCCAAAAATAAGGGAAGCGACAGTCGAGTAAAGAGCCGAATTCAGAGTCAGAAAGAGAAAGCAATCAAGGCCGGGCAAAAATTAAAGAGACGTTGTGGGAAATATGGAGAAATAGGTTCGCACAATAGCAGAATGTGCGACAAGTAGAATTCACTCTTATTGGCGTTATTTTTGAAGTGCATGTTTGATACTTCTTATTAAAGCATATTTGATACTGCTTATTTATGAATATTTTACCGCTTAATATTTATGTTTATTTCAAATTTTATAATTATTTGTTTGATATAATCCTAAAAATTGTTCCTAAGAAATAGAAAAAAAGGCATGTGCTCGATAAACAATGTTGTGACTGCCTGTTTAGTTTTTTAACACCACTTATTCACATATTACAAATTGCATATGATTTCTTATTATAATTCTTTTTTAATACTTTGTACTTTGCTTATTTGTTACTACTGTAATGCTTTTCGACCAAAAGAAAAAAAATGAACATAATTGATATTGCTAATAGTATAAATTGCTATGAAGATAATTGCTTACAAGTCAATTGACTTCTGCTTACAGAGCATTTGAATCCTGCTTACAAAATATTTGAATACTTCTAAATGTATAAGATATTTGAAAAGATAAAATGCTTGCAAGGCAATTGACTTCTGCTTACAAAGCACTCTAACCTTGCTTAAAAAATATTTGAAATAGTGCTAGAAACATTAAAAGATACCATGAAGATAATTACTTACAATAAAGTTGAGTTCTACTTATAGACTAATTGAATTTTGTTTACATTAGCAACTGAATTCTGCTTTGCAGAAAATATTACCACCATGAACACATAATATAAAACATGCATAAGCAAAATATACAACATAAATAAGCAAAGTTATCAGCAACAATATGCATTTTAAACTCCCATTAGAGCAATCTCCCAGACTTCATTTTTTTTCAAATAATAAAGACAGTAAGAAACAAAAACACAACCAACTCAGTATTTTGCACATACTTGAATATATATAAGCATAATATAAAACATAGATAAGAAATGCTTTTGTCTCATTAAAGCAATCACCCAATACTTGTAAAAAATAAATGTGAGCATAATTATTGACAACAATAACCAATTTTTTGCCTCGATAAAATAATCTCCCAATACTTCTGAGAAAGTGCGAAATACTAATTGCCACCCTCCCCCCGTTTGACAGAATAATCTAAACATATGTAAGCATATTACATAACAATCATAAGAATATTTATCATCAATAATATGCAACAATTTCAACTTCATTGGTAGCAACAATGTCTTCAGTAGACTCACCATCACCTCCAAACACCAAATTTTCTTTGTCTCCTGCAACCTCCTCCAACCTGGTTGTAGTGTGATCAGCTTCTCCCTCAGCTAGCTCACCAGCTGATTCTTTGTCAATGGGGTCAGCTGTCACCGGAGGCTTGGCTATTTCTCTTGAATGTTCAGCCAATATAACAACTGTCTCAATAGCTTTTGTAGGGCATGGCTCCATTGGGTTACCCTCTTCAACTCCTTTCCCAACATCATTGCCATCCTCCCTATTTGCTTGTCCCTCAGAGTGAGCTGGTGAGGTAGTTTGTTTGGCAAAAATATTTTTCGGGATTGACCACGAAACACTTAGGCTATAATAACATCGCATTCCAATTTTATTGAAGCGACCGAATATCAAGAGTTTATGAAAATCGAAAATAAAAAGAAAAATAAATAAATTTGCAAACCCCACAAGTATTTTCAACAACCATGAAAGCAACCTTAGACACATAATCTCAACATGTTTCATCAATATTAAATCCAATTAAAGTTTCAAAAACCAATTCATGCAATTCTATGGGTTCAATTCCTAAGTTAGTCTATTCCCCCTCCCGGGCGATGCATAAACAGTAGATTAATAATAATTGTAGGTCTCCCGACTCGATACAACTATTATTAACTCCCAAAAGATCTTTGAATTGAATAACTCCCCAAAAATAGTTGTAGGTCTCCAGACTCGATACACCCATTTTTGTCTGAATTCAATTTTTGTCTTTGTTAGAATTCCTTTTCCGAATTTCGCACTAACAATATGACATGCTAATTATTGATCAGATAAAATGCAATTAAGAATAATCACTCGAATTCATAAAATAGAACACATGAATTAATTAAGAAAACAATTAACCAAGATTTAACATGAATCCACAGTTTTGATTATGCCCTAAGATCCGAAAGATTAACCACACATTGATAACAAATTCATAGACAAACTTGGAATCAACATTGTGACATTGTTTAAGCACAGACAAGAGATCTAAACTAAGAAAGAAAACCCATTCTTGTTAGGATGGAACTTCCTTCCAAGCCTTCGATGCTCTAGTGCTACCGTAGATGTGAAAGACCTTGTGGTCTTCTTCGCAACCTAGCCCTCCTTTCTCAGAAGACCTTTGATCTTGTGCTCCTATGTAATTTGATGTGTTGTATGATATATGAATTAATTTTCGTGCAGCCTTGGGTCCTTTATATAGGTGCTTGAAGAGATCACTTGTAGAGTTTGAATGGGAAAAGGACATAAAAATCCGCCACAGTTCGTCACATGGTCCGGCCGTGTAGCTTCACACAGCCACTCCACACGGCCGTGTGGCTCTTACATGGTCCGGCCTTGCGGCTTGTTTTCGTCCCCTATGTCTTCCCAACTTCATACGGACATGTCATCTTCGCACATGCAGGTCACACGGCCGTGTGGTCCCATATGGTCCTATTGTGTGACATGTTTTTGTCCGATTTTTCATCTTTTCGATCTTCTCTTTGCACTCGTCAGTCCTATCCGGGCCTTCCAACTGATATTTCTTCAATTAAGCTCTGTTTCCTGTAAAAATTACAAGAATACGCAGTATCATGCCCTTCTAAGGAAACCAAGTAAAAATGCACTAAATATACATGCAAATGTATCAATTATATACCATTTTAAGCTCCTAAATGCACATATATTTTATTAGTATCAAAATACCCCAATCTTAAAGCATTGCTCGAGCAAATTTAGAATATAAAGGGGTACAAAGAACACACAAGAACACTATAAACATTCACTCTCATTTGGATCCATATCTAAGTAAACCATGCAATTCATTATCAAGAAGTCATCATTCACAAGTTCAACATAATCAATACTCTCTCGGTACTTGACATCGTGACTCACAAGTAAGTAGTGTATGACTCAACTCTCATAGTGTATGGTAAGTGTTTACGCTCAAAATCAATTCAATGAATGTAGAACTACCATAGGCTTGCAAATCGTCTAACATCTCTAAGGACTTTCATTTGGTTGTAATATAGGCTCTTTGGTAAGGGAAGGGAAAAATTTGGATTAAGTGACTTGACTTGAGCAAATAGAATTTAAGTACCCAGACTTGCAACTCACCAACCTAATTTTATCTAAAATCATTCTTTCAAGATATTTTTTTTTCAACTCAACTCCACCATTTTTCTCCTTTTTCATTCTTAGGCTTGTTTGCCTTTCTTTTTCTTTAGCCTCCAGCTCTCAATTTTTCACAATTTTCAGATTTTTTTTCTTTCTTCTCCTTGTGCTCGATTTTTCTCTTTCTTTTTTTTTCAGAGATTTTTTTTCTTTCTTTTTCGAGCTTCATTCTTCTTTCATTCACCTAGATACTGCTCATCCCTCTTTATTTGGCCAACTTTCTCTCTTTTTCAGAGTTTTCACCATATCTCCCCCAAACTTGTTCATTTTCTATAAGCTCAAGAGATTTCAGGGATAAAATCATGTTTCAATTTTAAAGATCAATGTGGCTAACAATAAAATGTTTGGCTCAAAATTGGCTAACTAGGGAATCATGATTTCATAAGTGGGCTTTTTAGGCTAAGTAGACTAAAATAAAGATGGCCTTAAATTATTTTCAAATATTGCACACACACATGGCTTCAATGAAGATACCAGAGCAAGTTCTAGAGTTCTATCAATCATGAATGACACACTCAAGAAAAAATAAGACTGCATAAGATAAAAGCAGTTAAAGGATCAAAAGCTCACAGGCTTATTTTTCGCAACATGCTCAAATACCCGATTTTCTTAATCAATGCCCAACAAATAAATGACATCTCCTCAACTATTCATCACATTATTCACAAGAATATGTTTTCTCATAAAATTAAATGCTCGTTGTAAAAATCATATGGAAGCTATGGTCTTTCGAGAATCTTTATTAAAAACACACAAAAAAGTAATTAATCGTGCTAAAGCGATAAATGTGCTAAAAAATAAAAATAAAAACCGAAAATTAAAAAAAAAATTGAAAACTTTTATGCAAATTTTTATGCTCTACATGCAATCCTAAATGCAGTGCAAAATGCAAAACTACCAAATTATGCATTCTTGACAACCTCCCCAAACTTAAAATATGCTTTGTCCCGAACATATGAGGAAATTATCAAAAGTAAAGAGGAATGCGTAATAAGTACTTACATGGTTCACTGTGGTGGTGGAGGTGGAGGGTAGTGGCCTTGTGAAATATGCCACTGATCCATACTTACATGTACTGTTGCTGGTGGTTGATAGCATTGAATCTTTGTAGATATTCAGCGTGATACTCATCAACATTCATCGTCAACTGATAAGTATCATCTATTAACTTGCGTACATTGGCTTCCACCCTTTCTAGCCTATCACTCATGCTCCATGGCCAGTTACTCTCTTGTCTAGAGGATTCCGGCGCATCCCTCATAGGCTCATCTTGCTTTTCTGGAGCAGCAGCCTCCTGTTCACCTCTCATTAACCAATTACCCCTATTCTTATAGATGTAGCTTCTGGGTTAGGGAGCCTAACTTTTGTTCTATCCGCCTGATATAGCCAGTAATTACGCCCATCGAATTAAATCATTTTCATAGCAGATAAAATAGACAAATCAATTAGTTTTGGCCATGCGGCCTCCGCATACCCTTCAAATCTAACATTGAAATAATCAATAATAGGAGTAATCATCCCCCAATACAAATTCCTCCCCTATCAGATTTTCTCACTCTATCAAATTGTCGGGCTATCATAGCCCTGGAATTAGGCACAACCTCTGTCCCTGATGCTATACACCAAATAATGAATAACTCATCTACTCGCAAAAATCATTTCCGCTAATGCTCTTTGTACTTAGTGAAATACGGGGTTTTGAATGCTAGATGCCTTCGAAGTACCCAACGTGTAGATTCGTTTACCAGTTATCTCCCTCCAAAATCTATCCTTATCAAAATCCTCATGCTCCTCTACCCAATAAACCGAAGTTCTATATATTGCATTTAAATCATCAACTGAAAACTCCCTTGGCTCATTCACTAATCGGAACCGAATCCCCATTAAACTCCATTTTCGAACAACTAATTCAAAACTACACAAGAACTCAAGCGTATAAATTGAATAAGTAGCACAATGCCCATTTAGTAATTCATGCCAATCCACCCGACCACACATATCCCAAAAATCTTTCAATAAACCCAAATTAGCAAGAATAGGTTTATCGGGATACTTTGTATTTATCTATGGTTGATAATAGAGTATCGCTCATCTAGTCGGTGTGTTTCATTTGGCAAGATCACATTTGAGACTTCCGGTTCGTCGACTGCATATTCTGGTTGTGGCTCGGGTTCGGCTCGAAGTTGGTTCTTTTCTTCTTCTTCTGTTCCTCCTTGTTCCTCTTTCTACCCTAGAAGCCATGAAAACCAAATTTATGAGGTGTAAAAATCTGATATTTGAAACTTTGAAAATCCCCAAACTTGGTGTAGAACTTGAAAAAGTTGAAAATTTGAAGGCTTTAGGTGATGGGTTTCTTGAGAAGTTGAAGAATTTGTGTTTTTGGGGTGAGATTTATAGAAAATTTGGAAGAGATTTGGAGGAGAGTTTGAGAATTTTGGGAGAGAATTTTCGAGTTGTAGGGTTTGGGTAGGAGAAAGTGGGAGAAAAATTGAGTTTTGGGGGTGAAATAGGGGTAATTTCGCGTCTGATGGGCCACACAGCTCGTGTGGGCTCGCACGGCCGGGCCGTGTGGCCACGCCGTGGGGCCTGTCGAACTCCACATGGCCATGTGGAGCCACACGGCCTGGCCGTGTGGTGCTGGTCCGCTCGCTGTGTCGCATGGCCTGGTCGTGTGAAGTCACACAACCGTGTGATTTAATTTTTCCTATTTTTTTTAAATAATCGGGAGTTACCAAACACAACTAAAAATTAAATTAATTTTAAAAAAATAAAATTGAAATTTAATCTAAATAAATTGATGGCAATCAAAAATAGGAAAAAATAGGAAATAGGTTGGGTTGCCTTCCCTAAAGCGCTAAGTTTTGCGTCTTCAGCCAGACTTCAGATTTCTATAATCACTATCGTTGAACCGTGTTGGTTGAAATCTATGAGCCCTCAAAACTTGTACCATCCATCAGACGAATGGCATTGCATTGTTCTCTCGGATTCAGTTCTGTGTGTCTTGGCAATTTGCCCTTTTGACGTTGGCCATCCACTGTAGTTCCGATCTGGGCTACTTGTGTTTCTAGAGATTTCAATCTTACATTTACATTTTAGTTCAACTGAGTGACCTGTTCCTCGATCCTATCTATCTTCGCTTCATCCTTGTTCAGTCTTGCCCTAGTTTCTCCAATAAATGAGGATATCATCTCTTCTACAGATGCTTTCTTTCATTTGACTCCGCTCTGCCTTGATTACCCGCATTAAATCCCAGAGGTAGCTGCAAAACATTTTTATTGTTAGTATAAGAAAAGTTTTTATGGTTTCGCAGCCCCGGATGATAGTAATTGGGTGTCTGATTATTTCTATAATTGTTGTTGAAGTTTCTTTGTTTTCCCACAAAGTTTGCTTCTTCTTCAACAACAACAGGATCTCTTGGAGTCACTTGCTGCATCGCATCTAGTTTCATATTTAGCACGGATACCTGTTCTATGAGCATGGCTACTTTCTCATCCTGAACCTCTGCCACACGTCAGACATTAGATCTCTCGGATGGCCATTGGTAACTATTATTTGCCATCTCTTCTAATAGTTCTAGTGCCTCCTCTGCATATTTCCCTAGCAGTGCACCCCAGATGCAACATCTATAATCGTTCTCGTGTTGCCACTCAAACGATTATAAAAATACTGAACATATTAGTAGTTGGGATATCCATGTTGAGGGTACTTCCTTAGCAATTCTCGGAATCTATCCCATGCCTCATATAGTGGCCTGAATCAAACTGCCTAAACTAGGCGATTTCAGATTTCAATTGCGATTTTACTAGGGGGAAAGTATTTGGCTAAAACCCACGACTTAGTTCAAGACAATCTGGTGGTGGTGTTAGAGAGCATAACCATCCCTTAGCTTTATCACGAGAGAATGCAAAAAGGAGGCATCGAATGATATCCTCAGAAACACCATTCATCTTAACAATGTTGCAGATTTCTAAGAATTGCGCCCGGATGCGCGTTTGGATCCTTAACGGCTCGCCGCTGAAAAACTAATTTTCAGACACCATTTGGATCAATGCAGTTTTAGTTCAAAGTTATATGCATTGATCGGCAGAAGGGTCACACCCCCATAACTTCGACTTACCTCCGACTGAAAGTAGTCCCTAACTGCCTTCTCGTGGGCCTTTCCACTATTCAGTCCTGTGCGTCTGCCCTAGGTGGGCGCTCTTCATTGATTATGTTGTTCACGGAATTTTGATTAGTCCCATTTCCATTGCTTTAGATTTTTTCCTTAGTTGTTTCGATGTTTTCTCGATTTCCAAATCAATGGATATTGGCTGGGTAGATCTGGAACTCGTGATCATGCACCATCTGCACTTAACAAAAATAATGTTAGAACCGAAGAAGAGAAAAATAAGAAAAAAATAAAATATTCGAAAAAATAAAAAAAATAAAAATTATATACAAAATGCTTCAATTAAGATTGAACTACTTATTACTATATCTATGTAGAATCTTTCAATCCCCAGCAACGGCGCCAAAAACTTGTTCGCCAAAAATATTTGGGTCTTTATACTGCAAGTGTACAGTGTAGTTTATAGAATAATGGCAAGCAAGGTCGTATTCCTCAGGGATTGACTACGAAACACTTAGGCTATAATAACATCGCATTCCAATTTTATTGAAGCGACCGAATATCAAGAGTTTATAAAAATCGAAAATAAAAAGAAAAATAAATAAATTTGCGAACTCCACAAGTATTTTCAATATCCACGGAAGAAACCTTAGGCACATAATCTCAACATGTTTCTTCAATATTAAATCCAATTAAAGTTTCAAAAACCAATTCATGCAATTCTATGGGTTTAATTTCTAAGTTAGTCTATTCCCCCTCCCGGGCGGCACATAAACAATATATTTATAATAATTGCAGGTCTCCCAACTCGATACAACTATTATAAACTCCCAAAAGATCTTTGAATTGAATAACTCCCCACAAACAGTTGTAGGTCTCCCGACTCGATACACCCGTTTATGTTTGAATTCGATTTTCGTCTTTGTTAGAACCCCTTTCCGAATTTCGCACTAACAAATATGACATGCTAAGTATTGATCTGATAAAAAGCAATTAAGAATAAGCACTTGAATTCATAAAATAGAACACATGAATTAATTAAGAAAACAATTAACCAGGATTTAACATGAATCCACAGTTTTGATTATGCCCTAAGATCCAAAAGATTAGCCAAACATTGATAACAAATTCATAGACAAACTTGGATCTAAACTAAGAAAGAAAACCCCTTCTTGTCAGGGTGGATCTTCCTTCCAAGCCTTCGAAGCTCTTGTGCTTCCGTAGATGTGAAAGGTCTTGTGGTTTTCTTCGCAACCTAGCCCTCCTCTCTCAGAAGACCATTGATCTTGTGTTCCTATGTAATTTGATGTGTTGTATGGTGTATGAATGAATTAATTTTCGTGCAGCTCTTGGGTCCCTTATATAGGTGCTTGGAGAGATTACTTGTAGAGTTTGAATGGGAAAAGGACACAAAAATCCGCCACAGCTCATCACACGGTCAGACCGTGTAGCTTAACATGGCCACTCCACACGACCATGTGGCTCTCACACGGTCTGGACATGCGGCTTGTTTTTGTCCCCTATGTCTTCCCAACTTCACATGGACATGTCATCTTCGCACGGGCAGGTCACATGGCCGTATGGTCCCACACAGTCCGACCGTGTGACATGTTTTTATCCAGTTTCTTCGTTTTTTCGATCTTCTCTTTGCACTCGTCAGTCCTATTCGGGCCTTCCAACTGATATTTCTTCAATTAAGCTTCGTTTCCTATAAAATTATAAGAATTTGCTTCTAAGGAACCAAGTAAAAACACACTAAATATACATGCAAATGTATCAATTATATACCATTTTAAGCTCCTAAATGCACATATATTTTATAAGTATCATAGTTGCATCAAGATCCCTCACAATTGCGATACTTACAGGGGTTGGAGAGATAGAAGATTGTCCAACACCCTTGAGCATAGATTGCTCATGCAACTAACGGGACTCCTTCAAGCCAGTTTTTAGCTGAGCCTTCTCAACAGGGTTAGCTCCTTCAATGAGCTCTACATCGCCGATGTTACCACTGTTGAGGGCCTCTTCTGGTATATTTGGATCTGAGAAGAGGCAAATATGTGGCTCAGGTCCCATAGCCTTCTACAGGGCTTTGCCTTTGTAGCCCTATTTCTTCTCGAACAAAATGGCACTGCAATATATAACATATAGGCCATAAGAGACATGGGAATTATGTAGGAAACCTAGGAGAAATTCTTCCTTCTTGATCATCTCTGGCCTTGTAAATTGGACTCAGCTAGCACTCAGCTTCCATAACCTCAATGCATGCAACTTTTCTTCAATGTCAGGAAAAGCTAGGGATCCTGGTTCTTCATGGGCGATTGGGTCTTGGACAGGCTCTTTAGCATAAGTACTTTGATCAACCTTATTTGTCCCATCATTTTCCTCAGTATCAACCATTTTGCTCTGAGGGCTTGGGTCATCAACTGAGCTATTTTGAGCTTCTTCAGCATTAGTTTTTTGTCCAATCATTTTCCTTTGTTGTGGGGTGTACAATAACTTCAATTTTTTCTGCTTTGGTTGTGACTGCTATAACTATTTTAACAGTTTCTGCTGTAGCAAACTTCTTCACAAGCCGTCCCTTTGAGCGCCTCTCCAAGGGGGCTTCTTCCTGCTCCCTATCGGATCCTTCAGGCACAACTTGGAAGGTTGACTCTGCTGCAGGCTCTTCAGTAGCCTTGGCAACTGACTCTTCTTCATCTATCAGACTAGCAGTGGCCTGAGTCTTTTGCTTCTTTGCAGTAGCCTTCCGGGGTGCAGTTTTCCTCCTTTTCTTTGTTACTTTGGGAGCAACGACAATAGGTTCTGGAGAGGGGACTGAGGTAGCTGTGTCCTCGGGAACATTCTCAGCCCCCTCAAAAGCACCAACCTTCTTTGCATACGCCTTCTTCTGATCAGCTGATAGGTTTGCCTTGAACATCCTCTTGTTCGCATGGAAGGGCTTCCTTTTGTGAAGGGGCACACCCTTCTTCTCCAATAAATATCCCAAGACTAGCCCATAGCCTAGGGAATGTACAAACATCCCTTCCACCAACTTCACATTGTGGACATTCTGGCATAACTTCTCGAAGATGAACTTACTCAAGTTCACTTCTAACTCCTCCATGATAGCAGTCATAACAGTCAACTTAGCTTGGGACAACTGATTGTATGACCCAAACTTCATATCCATGTATTTTGCCACCACATCCACCAACTTGTAGTATTCTTCCTTAATAACCTTCTTGGTGGCTGAGGGATTCAGCTTTCCAGCCACCTCCTTCTTGGCTATCTCCTTCCAGGTTTTCATGAGATTGAACTCATGACCACTTGAGTCCGCTGCTTGGAAGGTGCAGTTTTAAGTTGGTTTTATATGAATTGGGTATTCTAGACTAGGATTTCACGTTATTTTTGAGTGTTTTAGAGTAGTTTGAGTCCATTTTATTTCATTAGGTGTTGTTAGAGAGTCAATAAAGGTTATAATAGCCGAGGGCGATGCAAAATGATGAAAAACATGTTTGGGAGGAAGAAGTCGCATTTGAAGAAAAGAAAAACGTAAAAACCCAGAAGCAAGCAGGAGGGCTGCAGCGCAGTACCTAAGAAATGGGCAGCGGAGTTTTTTTGGAGAGCGCTGCAGCGCGCATCGTCCGTCTGCGAATTGGAAAGTATTTTTTAGGGTTTTGGATTGATTTATGGGTATAAATATGACAAGGGCGGTACGAAATAAGTGTGGGACATTCTATTCAGCACAACGCAAGACAAGAAACACCAAGCAAAGGTTCAGGATGACGATTGAAGATATCTCTCATCTGGACATAGAGATGATTTCTTCTCTTCTATTTTCAATTCCTTCTTTGTTTTCTTTGTCTACTTTTGAGATGTATAATTACTTTTTCAATAGTTTTTGTACGTCCATCATGAGCTAAACCTATTTTTCTAAGGGACTGATGTAACCAACGTTTGAACCTATGTTTTGATATTTCAGTTTATTGATCGCCTGTTATTAAATCTATTTATGCTAATTGGATTGATTGCATCTTAATTATCTGATCAATAGTTTAGATTGCTCGGTGTGTTTGATTTCACAATCGAGAGAGGTAATTGAACGCTTGGCCATAGAATAGCATAACTTAGGGTTTCATAGAACCGATAGGTTTATGAATCTTTCGAAGTCCATGAAATAATATTCATTGGGTATATTAGGGTTTAATTTAAGATTTTTATAGAGATATTGAAATCAGGATTGAAACCTAGAATCACTTGGCACTCAAGAGATGAAGTGATAAACGGTAAGAATATTGGGCTTATAGATTAATAACGTGTGATTAATAAACTGGATTGATAAGATAGGGGAAAACTAGGTTAATCAACCCTCTAGAATTCATATTCACTAAGTGTTTGATAAATTGTCTAAATGATTTGTTAGTCTAATTTAGCTTTGTTTTTAGTTTTCTCAACAATATTTCTTTTCAATTATCTAGATAGAATTAAGCCATTATAATTATAGTACTTAGTTTAAACTTTGATATCAATCCTTATGGAGACGATAACCCTACTTTTCAATCTATACAAAAACTTGACACCGTACGCTTGCAGTAACAAATCTTCGAACAAGTTTTTGGTGCCATTATCGGGGATTAATTTATCTTATTTTGTGATACTACTATTACTAAGTAGTCTTAATCCTAATCTAGATAAGTTTAGATAGAGTTAATTTGTTATTGCTCATTGAGTTGTCTATTTATGCAAAAATCTAAAGATATTAACTTGTTTCCTTTTAATCTAGAGATCGAAAGGACACTTCGAGCAATCGAAGCAACAAAGCGAGCACAAAATCAAGCTATGGCAGGCAACGAAGTAAATGAGAATAACGAGAACTTGGTTCCAATTGTGCCTCCACAGCCAGAGAGACACAAAAGAGCAATCCGGGATTACTTCTAGCCTACTATGAATCAGATCTATTCCGGAATTTTGTGCCAGCCTATCAATGCAAACAATTTCGAATTGAACCCGACCCTCATAAGCATGGTTTAATAGAATCAGTTTGGGGAGAGTCCCATAGATGATCTGAATGCCCACTCTGCTACATTCTTGGAAATATGTGAGAACATCAAGATGAATGGTGTATCTAATGAGGCTATCCGACTAGGGTTATTCCCGTTCTCACACCGCGATAAAGCCAGACATTGGTTACAAACTTTTACAAACCGGGGGAGTATCACAAGTCGGGATGATCTCACTCAAAAGTTCCCGACGAATACTTCCTCTCGGAAGATGCTCCAACCGAAAGGTGAGATAACAAAGTTTCAACAGATTGATTTTGAGCCGTTATATGAAGCTTGGGAGCGATTTAAGGATCTGTTGAGGAGATTCCCACAACACGGTTATGTAGAATGGCAAAGGGTTCAATATTTTTACAATAGTCTAAATGGGCATATGAGGACAATAATCGACGCTGCAACAGAGGGTACATTGATGGCTAAAACTCCGACTGATGCATTACTTCTACTTGAAGAAATGGCCACAAACAGTTACCAATGGCCCTCCGAGAGGTCAGTGCCAAAGAAAGTTGCCGGTATTCTTGAGCTAGATATTATGTCAGCTTTAGCAGCTCAAATCTCGAGCCTAACTAAGCAATAAGTGATCGTTAATTCTGATGGAACACCGCAACAAGCTAAGATCTCACCCGCGGTTGTTCATACCGCTTCCACGCACGAGGCCAAGCAAGTAAATTATGTGAATAACCAGGATTTTAATAATAGGGGTAATTCATTACCAACTCACTATCACCCGGGATTTCACAATCATGAGAATCTCTCTTACAACAACAACAGAAATATGTTGAATACATCTCCAGGTTATCCCATCCCATCCAGTTCCTATGCACCCAGAGGTGAAAATAAGCAATCGCTAGAAGAGATACTCGGCTCATTTATAGGAGAGACAAGGAATCGGGTGAATAGAAATGATGCATAGATTGATAATTTGGGTACAAAGATGAATACTATGGAGACGCATCTTAGATCACTAGAGACATAAATTGGACGGTTAGCGACAACAGTGAATTCATTGTAGTAGAGAGAGAAGTTTCCAAGTGATACATAGGTTAATCCCAGAGAGCATTGCAATGCAATTTATGTGAAGAATGACTCAGAAATTTAGCATGCACCCAAACAATTGCCCATTTATACGAATGGAATGGAATCAAAGAAAATGAAGTTGGAGGAGTCTGAGACTGTCCATCTGTCAGAGGAATGCAGTGCGATAGTGGAGAGAAAATTACCTCAGAAAATAAAGGATCCAAGGAGTTTTAGGATTCCTTGTACTATTGGAGGTATTTGCTTTGAAAAACCACTTTGTGATCTTGGTTCCAGTGTTGGGGAGTTATTGAGGATGTGTTAGTGAGAATTGGTAAATGTGTATTCCCTGTGGATTTTGTGGTGATGGACGTGAAGGAGGATCATGATATACCTATAATATTTGGACGACCGTTTTTAGCTACCGCAAGGGCATTGATTGGTGTAGAGTTGGGGGAACTGATTCTGTGGGTTAACAAGGAGGAAGTCATATTCACCATCCATCCAACCAAGAGGCTTCAATTTGAACCTAATAATTGTCATCAATTGGATGGGCATCACATTGAGGATATTGGCAATTGGGGAGTATCTAAGGGAAACGTGGACAACGTTCCCATTGGAGCTCCAACTCGATAATATGACAAAGTCTAGATGAAGATTATAAACTTAGCGCTTCTTGGGAGGCAGTCCAAACACTTTTCCTACTTTCTTAGTTGTTAGTTTAGTATAATATTTGCTTTCTTAGTTAATAAGTTTTTGTGGTACATTTGGAATTATTATGATTAGTTGTGTTGCATCATACCCCAACCCCTTTTATTGCATGATCATGAAGTAATCTTGACAGAAAACTGGGCGAAAGAAGCCATCCATACCTCTACTGCAACATGCAACAGGAAATTCCACTAAAGCACAAAGCGCTGCAGCACCTAAATGGGCACGCCGCAGTGCGGTATTAAAATTCAAGGCAGGGGGCTTTGTCATCCAGCGCCGCAGTGCCTCTTTTGGAGGGCTGCAGTGTGCGTCCGTCCCAACATTATGTCAGCAACCTTAGTTCATTTTAAAACACCACACAACACTTCCTTATTTCTCTATCTTGATGCAAAACATTTCCCCTCCACCAAAACACACACCAAACTCACTTAACATTCAAGTTGAGAGCACTCACATGCATCACACACCTCCCTCATGTCTTCTATACACCATTTGGTAAGATGGCTTCACTCAAAACGCCTTCCCATGTTTGCCCCATTCTCTCTATTTGGTGTAATTGACATGTGGTGGTTGTTGCTTAATAGTTGTTGGGTGTGGGATGTTATATTGAATTGTCATGATAGAACTAGGTTTTGGTATTGAATTTTGGGATTGCAATGAATTCTCTATTGCATGAACAATCTTCTTCCAAATTCATGCCCACAAGTTTTTTTGACTAAATGCCCCATTAATGTTTTCACATTGTATGATTGTCACCTTGCATGTTCACGGTTGCATTCTATATGTGACACTAATCCTTTCATTTTGGTGCATCTCTACGTATGCGATTACGATTTCTCACCAGAACAAATTACGTGTTTCCACGAGTTTTGTTTTCTTGTTTACCTTGCTAGGTTACAATGATGCAAAACCAAAAGGGGAACAAGCAAAGGCAAAGGGAACAAAAAGGCCACTACCTCGGAGGAATATGACACCCACCAGTTTGTGCATTTGGAGGCACAAATACTCTTATACGAGAATCTTAGTACACGTAGTATCACCACATGATTCCCATGAGGAGCCTTAGCTCCTCGGCTACTAGGAAAGTCTCTTTCTCACCTCTCCATTGGGGACAACGTTCGCTATAAGTTTGGGGGGTGTAATCTGTATTCATTGTTGAGTCGAGTCATGTATTGTTGAAAAAAAGAGTCTTGAGTTGAGTCGTCTGTGAAATTGTAGAACTGCATGCCTAAGTAAATTTGCTAAATATGAGTTAAACTGTCAAAACAATATGTGTTTGAGCTGTGATCTGTTTTACTTCACATTTATTCCATCCATTTGATTGATTCTGTGATTTATTTGGAGATGGTTTATGTGATTAATTGTTAACTGAATGATCCCGCCGGATTCTAGAATTTGTCTGAACACTAGTCGAGGCAAAATCCTAGGTGAAGTAACATTAAGGAAGTAATTTAGGCCATCTTTGAAGAACTAGAGCCTATAAATACCGACCTTTATGTTTATGTATTGCCCCTAGTGTCCTCTTTTGAACCTTTTAAACCCGTTTCTTTGGCAACCAATCCAACACCCAGAGCCTACATGTGATTACCCCTCACTCGTGAAGGTTGAGGATGGGTATGAAGAAAAGAGTGAATGAATTGCGTGAAGTTGTCCTAGAGTTGAAAATATTAAAACCCCATGTATAAAGTATGCAAAAGATCAAGTTTGGGGATTTCAAAAAAAAAAAAGAAAAAAGAGGAAAAAAAATTTGCGGGTACAAAAGCTCATAAAGCGTGAACAATAGGAATGTCAGAAAGTGATGGTTGTGTATTGACATGTGATTTAAAAGGTTAATAATTGTGTGTTTGGGTGATTTGAGCCACATAATCCCATATTTTCCTACCTTACTCTAAGCCCACATTACAAGCTTTGAAAGTCCTATTGATCTTTGTGTTACGTTCGCCTACATTAGTGGGGATTAGTGTGAAAGACAAGCCTATAGAGTCCGATAAACATTACACCTCTATACTTTAAAGTGGATCATTTTGGAAAATATTTGATTGCGTGAATTTATCCGGATGATAAAAATGGAGTTAACAATAACATTCCACACTCATGAGATCATATTGTTAAAATGCATGCTTGATGGATAGTGAAACGAAGTATGAGGCAAATTAGCTTGGTTGTGAAGTTTTGCAGTTGGTCTCTAAGTTGGTAGTTGATATCTTTTTGTTTGATTCAGGTCCTTTTGTTTTTCAAGAGTTGGTAAAGTTACTTGAGGACAAGCAATTGTCTAAGCTTGGGGGCATTTGTTAAGTTGGTTTTATACCAATGAATCAGACAATCTAGACTAAGTTTTGCGTTGTTTTTGGGTGTTTTAGAGTAATTTGTGTCCATTTTATTTCATTAGGTGTCGTTAGGGAGTCAATAAAGGTTATGGTAGTTGAGGCAATGCAAAACAATGAAAAACGTGTTTTGGAGGAAGAAATCGCAATTTGAAGAAGAAAAACGTAAAAACATTGAAGCAAGTAGGAGGGCTACAGCGCTCCTAATACCGGGCTGCAGCGCAGTACCTAAAAAATGGGCAACGAAATTCTTTTAGAGTGTTGATACACCTCTTTTGGAGCGTTGCAGGGCGCGTCGTCGGTCTACGAATTGGAAACTTATTTTTTAGGGTTTTTTGATGGATTTTTGGGTATAAATATGACAAGGGCCATACGAAGTAAGTGTCGGACATTCTATTGAGTACAACGCAAGATAAGAAACATGGAGCAAAGGTTCGAGACGACGATTGAAGACATCTCTCATCTGGACACAAAGATGATTTCTTCTCTTCTCTTTTCAATTCCTTCTTTGTTTTCTTTGTCTACCTTTGAGATGTATAATCACTTTTTCATGAGTTTTTGTACATTCATCAAGAGCTAAACTTATTTTTCTAGGGGACTAATGTAACCAACATTTGAACCTATGTTTTGATATTTTAGTTTATTGATTCACATATTATTAAATCTATTTATGCTATTTGGATTGATTGCATCTGAATTATCTGATCAATAGTTTAGATTGTCTGGTATGTTTGATTTCACACTCGAGAGAGGTAATTGAACACTTGGCCATAGAATAACATAACTTAGGGTTTCACAGAACTGAGAGGTTTATGAATCTTTCAAAGTCCGTGAATATTCATTGAGCATATTAGGGTTTAATTTATGATATTTATAGAGATGTTGAAATCAGGATTGAATCCTAGAATCACTTAGCACTCGAGAGCAAAAGTGATAAACGGTAGGAATATTGGGCTTATAGACTAATAACGTGTGATTAATAAGCTAGATTGATAACATAGGGGAAAAGTAGGTGAATCAACCCTCTAGAATTCATATTCACTAAGTGTTTGATAAATTGTCTGAATGATTTGTTAGTCTAATTTCAGATTATTTTAGTTTAATCAACACCATTTCTTTTCGATTATCTAGATAGAATTAAGATATTATAATTACAGTACTTAGTTTAAAATTTGATATCAATCCCTGTGGAGACGATAATTCTACTTTTCAATCTTTACTAAAACTTAACACCGTACGCTTGCGATAAGAAATCTTTGAACATGAAGGTACTTGGTCAAGTCGGCTGCCAGCAACTTATTATGCATTCCATTCACTGAAGAGTGAATGCCATCATCGTGAACAACAATGTTCACATAGAACATCACAACCTTGTCCTGAAAGGTTTGCGTAATCTCCAGCGACAAAAATCTCTTAAGCCCAGACTTTTCCATGTGTTCAGTTATCTTCTTGTCACCGGATTACTTGACAAGGCCTTCAAAGTCCACCAGCGAACCAGTGTGGACCTTCTCTTTGAGGTTTTCAAAGTTTAGAGCGGATTGCTTCGGTGCCATTTGTGATTTTTGGAGAATTTTGCGAAGAACTTGAAAGGGTTTCTTGCAGAGGACACTTAGGAATTTGAAAGCGTGAGAGTGAAAGTGAGAAGAGAGAGAGAACAGTTTTGGATATATATGAGATGTGAAAGGACGATTTTGGAATCTCAAAGTTTTGAAAGTTGATCAACGGCTAGAATTAAACCGTGCAAAAGGAATTAATCACGTCGCAATTAATGCAATTTTATCCAAACATAAGTTGTTGTGGCAGCTTTCAATCCGCTGCATTTAATGTTTCTGATGTCATGTGTCGAACATTCCCACTTAATTACAAACGATCTCATTTCGTCACTTAGCTCATAAATGAGTCAGCTTTCTTCATTTATGACTTGAATCTGCTTCTCTCTTCCTTTTATTCTGCTGAATAAGACTTAGTTGTTCAGCAAACTCGATTCTGCATTTGAATGATCAGAAAGGTTGTTGTTTTACTCTTTGGATGAGTAAAACTCTTCCGAAATGCAATTATCCCATCTTTTACTCACGAATGAGTCTTCTAAGCATATTAAATTAGCTCAATCAAACCAAGCTCATTCTTAAGTTCTTTAAATCTTGATTCACATAAGGGCTTTGTGAATATATCAGCTAACTGTTTTTCAGTTGATACATATTCCAATATGATGTCTTTCTTTTTAACGTTATCTTTTATAAAATGATACCTGACATCAATGTGCTTTGTTCTTTAGTACAATACTGGATTTTATGTGATTGCAATAGCACTTATGTTATACACATAATTGGAGTTTCTTTCTCTTTAATGTCTTAATCTCTCAGTTGCTGCCTCATCCATACAACTTGCGCACAATAACTGCCTGTAGCAATATATTCTGCTTCAGCTATGGGTAGCTATTGAATTCTATTTCTTACTAAACCAAGAAACTAATCTATTTCCAAGCATTTGACAAGTACCAGTTGTACTTTTTCTATCAACTCTACATCCAACATAGTCTGAGTCTAAGTATCCAATCAGCTTAAATCCACCTTCTTTTGGATACCATAAGCCAACTTCTTGGCTACCTTTCAAATATCTCAGAATTCTCTTAGCTGCAGTCATATGACTTATTTTTGGAGCAGATTGAAATCTAGCACATACACCTACTGCAAAGGTGATGTCTGGTCTGCTGGCAGTCAAGTAGAGCAATGATCCAATAAGTCCTCTGTATCTCATCTGATCTACTGGCTTTCCTTTTGCATCCATATCCACCTTTATAGAAGTATTCATGAGAATCTTCATAGATGACTTTTCTTCCTGATATGAACCACAACAACAATTGTGCATACGACCCAACAACAAGATGTTGTTAACCCAAGATCTTCACTAGTTTGGTTAATTTGGTGGAAAACCTCGACCCGTTGCTTAGCAAAGCAAGAACCTCGGTATGCGAAGACACCACAAGCAATTATGGATTATTACCTGATAAGTCAATAATTGCCACAAGAACGTAAATCTTGAAGCACTTGGAGAAACACTCAATTTAGAGAGTAAAAGAATAATTGTATTGATAACTGAATGAAAAACAATAAGTGCTCACCCTTATAAAGGGTCCAAACCCTAACCTACCAAGAAGACAACTTAAACTGAAAAGGAAATAAAACAGAGCCAAAATACGTATTCCCAGAATGATGCACGGGCTCACGCACGGCCTGTGCGTTGAGGTCGTGCGTCAGGCCATAGCCACGCATGGGCTTATGCACGGGTCGTGCGTTAGTCCGTGCGACAAGTCGTAGGCTCCCAATCGCTCGGCATCACACACGGGCTTCACGCACGGGCGTGCCCCTGGTCGTGCGTGTGGTCGTGCGCCCCTGCGAAGGTTTCCCTACGACCCGAATTCGATCCTTGCTCGACCCAAACTCGAAATAACAACTTAAGACGCGTCTCTAAAGGTTTACTTGGCCTTTAAACATCAAAACAAATCAAAAGGAATGAAATTACAACTAACTAAGATAAACGAACACAAGACACTTAATGAGACTTGATTACAATGTCTTCAAGACGCAAAGTGACTCATATTCTTGGCATCCTTAGCTTGCTCAGCATGAGGTAGACTCCGGAATGCCAACAACGCCAATCAACTGGACCACCCGAACTTCTTTCTCTGTCGGCAATGCACTCTCGGTCTCCTTCTGCACGACTTCAATCAACCCATTGAGCACATCCTTGAACTTCCTTGCTTGAGCCCTTGTTATCGGACCAACTGGCACCGTCACTGGATCCTTCGTTCATGGATTCTCATCATTTCCATACCAAATTTCTTCATTAAATCTCTAGTATATTTGGTTTGACTTATGAAGGTTCCATCCTTCATTTGCTTGACTTGAAGATCTAGAAAGAAAGTCAACTCTCCCATCATACTTATCTCAAACTAACCTTGCATAAGGTTTGAGAACTTGTCACACAGCTCTTTGTTTGTGGATACAAAGATGATGGCAACCACATATATTTGAACAAGCAGTATACTCTCTCCATCTTGAATTCTGAAGAGTGTTATGTCAACTTTGCCTTTGGTGAATCCATTTTCTTTAAGAAACTGAGACAATGTTTCATACCATGCTCTTGGTGCTTGTTTCAAACCATACAATGCTTTCTTGAGCTTGTACACCTTGTCTCCAATGATTTTCTGTTCAAAACCTGGAGGTTGTTCCTCATAGACTTCTTCTTCTAAAAGTCCATTCAAATTGCACTCTTCACATCCATTTGATAAACTGTGAAGTTCTTGTGTGCAACATAAGCAAGAAATATCCTTATTGCTTCCAATCTGGCAACATGTGCAAAGGTTTCATCAAAATCTATTCCTTCTTCTTGACAATACCCTTTGCCTACCAATCTTTATTTGTTTCTCACAACAGATCCTTCCTCATTCATCTTGTTTCTAAATACCCACTTTGTACTAATAACATTTTGGTGGGTGGGCATCTGAACCAATTTCCAAACATTGTTCCATTCAAACTGATTCTGCTCTTCCTGCGTAGCTAGAATCCAATGAGTGTCATCCAATGCTTGTGACACGTCCTTTGGCTCAATTTGAGAAATGAAAGAAGTAGACATGGCTTCATGTTGAGTCCTGGATATGATTCTTACTACTTCTCTAACATCTTCAATGACTAGCTCAGGTGGATGGTCTCTCAGCCATCTCACATTTGGTTAGAGTAAGTCTGTTGGGTTGAATCTTTTTGTAGCTAAGTTGTCTTCAACAGCTTCTTCTTAATCTATATCATTCAGCTGCAAGCCTTCCAGTTGTCTCTGAGATTCAATAATCTCATCCTCACCAGGGTCGAGTCTTCTGATATTTGCTTCATCATAGGGACTCTTCTGGATAGTCGGTTGATTCATCTTCTCAGCTAACTCTTCTCCATTCACATTAGGTTCATCGAAAACCACATAGATAGACTCTTCTGTGACCATTGCCTTTTTGTTCAGCACTCTGAAAGGTTTACTCAGCAGAGTATCCTAAAAAGATACCTTCATCAGCTTTAGCATCGAAAGCTTTCACATTGTCTTTGCCATTATTATGAATGAAACATTTGCTTCCAAAGATATGAAAAATAGCCCACATTAGGCTTTCTCGTTGTCCAAATTTCATAGGGGGTTTTGGACAGCTGGCTATTTATCATACACCTATTCTGAGTGTAATAAGCAGTGTTTAGGGATGACAATGGGGTGGGGTGGGTATCTCAATACCCAGACCCGCCCCGTCCCCTCCACGGGGTGGGGTGGGGCAGGTCGCCATGTGTTGATTTTTTTTAATTGTTTTTATATTTTTATCTTATATTTTATATTATTAATAATTTTTTAATATTATATTTTGTATTATAAATACATATTGTTTATAAAATTTGTCACTATATATGTTAAATATAATATTAAATACGTAAAACTATATTATTTTATATAATATACATATAAAATACACATTAAATATATTAAAAAAATAAAAAAAAGCATGGGGCGGGACGAGACGAGTACCCACGGAGCGGAGGTGATACCCAAACCCGCCCTGCCCTGCCACGGGTCACGGGGGGCGGATACCCATCGGGGCGGGTCATTTTTCCATCCCTAGCAGTATTAATAGCTTCAACCCAAAATCTTTTAAGCAATCCAGCTTCAGCTAACATGGTCCTTGCAGCTTTCTTGAGGGTTCTGTTCCTTCTTTCAGCTACTCCATTTTACTACGGAGTTCTTGCAGCAGATAATACATAAGCAATACCATTCTATGTGCAATATTGAGTTATAATCCCATTGATAAACTCAGTTCCTCTGCCAGACCTTATCTTGAAAATGGTTTGGCTCTTCTCATTCTAGACTCTCTTCATTAATTGTGGAAGCTTCTGCAAAGTTTCCTTCTTCTTACACATGAAAATGGTCCATGTGTATCTTGAATAATTCACCACCACTAAGGTGTATTTCTTTTCACTTAAGTTTGCTTGTTCAACAGGTCCAAATAAATCCATTTGCAATAAGTACAAGATCCTTGTTGAAGACGAACTTGGCTTGTCCTTGAATGAAGACTTGATTTGCTTTCCCTTTGGGCATGCATCACAGATGCCCTCTTTCTTGTACACTGAGTCTGGAAATCCTTCAACTAGATGACTCCTTACGAGCTTGTTGATTGTCTTGAAATCCAGGTGACTCAGCTTCTTGTGCCAAAGCCAACTTGACTCGGTTATGCTCTTTGCTAACAAGCATGTGCTTGGTGTAGTAATAGACCAATCCACTACGTATATGTTTTTCTTTCTTATCCAGATAGCCCAACTTCGTTTGTCTCAGCATATCCTTGATTTGGCAGGCACCTATGTTGAATCCAACATTGTAACCTTTATCACAGAGTTGGCTGATACTCAGCAGATTGAAATTCAGCCCTTCAATATAAGCTACATCTGTGATTTCTAGTCCATTTTTCTTGATGGATCCAATGCCTCTAATTTCTCACGGAGCTTCATTTCCTCCAAATATAACTTTTGTTCCTATTGACTCCTTGAAGTTAGATAATTTTTTTTTATTTCTTGTCATGTATTTGGAACAACCACTGTTTATGTACCAGGTTCCCTAGCACACTGCTGTTTCCGGAACCTGAAATCAAGAAAATCAAGTTTTAGGTACCCAAACTTGTCTGGATCCTGAGGGGTGAGCACTATAAGGTGATCCAACCAACCTATAGCCAAATGATTTAACTCTAGGAAGTTGCCACCTTTCAGTTCCATAATCATAATGAATTTTAGCGAATTGCTTTGGAGCTTTAGGAACATACAACTGTCTATTTTGTCTATATGCTTGGGTATGTGCTTGTGCATTTGCTTTTATTGGATAATATGAAAACTTATATGCACTATAGAAATTGTGCTTGGGTGCATAAGTGTGATGACTTTGCCTTGGGAATGACCTATAGTGAGTTTTAGGTCTTTGCCACTTGGGCTTGTATCCCATAGAACTTGGCTGATATTTCATTTAATGGTTCCAGTCAGCCTGTGTAGGGTAGTTTCTACCATTCACTTCATATGATTTTTTTTGGTGAAACCCATGGGGCCTTTGGTAGTTCTGCTTAGATTTCACAAAATATTTTCTATTTGAAGTATGCTAATGGGCTTTCCTAAATTTTGTTTCAACAGCCCTTTTAATAAACTCAGCTGGCTTCTTATCCTTGCCTTTATAACCTACGCCATCATGTGTGTGCTTGTGATTGTGTGTAGGTGCAACATATGGTGCTTGTGGATTTTGAATTGCCTTGTTGCTCGAGGATTCTTTTTCCAGTATCACTTTTGGAGTTTGTGCATTGACAAAGGAGTTAAAATCTAAGCCTACTTTCTCTCCAATTTCTTTTTGAATCATCATCGTTAGGAAATTTATTGTTAAGATTTTGATGATACCATGTAAAACATTGAATCGAAAGTTGGCACCCCATTTTTTATTGTATTCCTACTTTGTAATAGATAGGACTGCATGAGCTGAGTGAAGTCAGCTATGTCAAAGAATGCAAGAAGTCAACTGAAGACTAGAGTGAAGACCCAGCTGTGTATCAACTGAGTGTGGTCAAGATGGAAGGCACAGACTCGACTGAAGGAATCCAGCTGAGGAACAGTTGTGTAAAGGTTAAAGAAGTGTTAGTCAAGTCAGTAATGAGCCAAGTCTACCAGTTGAACTGACAGTTGAGTCTTTCCTTAAAGGATGAAGCAGACTCAAGTCAAAGGGGTAAAAGCAGCAGTTAAGTCAAGTCGACTGACATTAATCCATTGAAAGAAAGTCAAGGATATTACTCGATATACTAATAAGTCCAAGTTGCTCTGTCTTAAAGTGTTTGGCCCAGAAATATGCAAAAGGAATAAACCAATGGGAAACACTGAAGCTTGTGTCAGGCCCTGAAAAGTTGCAGAACCATTTAATACGAGGAAGGGTCAACATCACAATGCTACAGGTCAAGAAAAGACAAGCCAACGAACAAGAAATTATCATTTGAAAATAGCCTATCTCTTCAATGGGCAAATTTTCAAATGAGCACTATAAAAGGCTGAGGAAATATTTGAGAAAAGGTTACCGATCTTACATGCAATTTTCAAGCAAGGAAAACCTGCAAACATTCTTAAAGCTTATCAAGAAATTCCTCAAGCCTAAAACTCGAAGGAACTCGATCTAACACACGCTGCGAAGGAAAAAATACCTCAACCAGTTGAAGAGGAAAAGTTTTAAAGAACAAAAGGGGTATACTCTCCAAGTTTGAAAGAGTTGTAGTAAGGTTCAAGATTGAACCAGAAGTTTCAAGCTCGTTGGAAGGCTGTGTGATCAATTCCAAGGGTTTGAAGGGAGCTGAAGTAGTAAGGCAGCTGTCTTGTGAAGAAGTTGAGTCGCAGGAGAAGCCAACCGTGTGTGATCAAGGTTGTCTCTGATCAAGAACTACTTTGTAACCTGATCTTTAACTTAGTAGATTCCTCCAGGAGTTGGAGAAGAGTGGATTAGAGGAATTATCCCATCCTCGAACCACTATAAAATTTACTTGTGTCATTTACGTTTAGCATTTTACTTTCTTGCATATATTTATACCTGCCGATAAGTTAAATTGCAACCCAGCTGATAATAACATTGCTAAAACAAATGTTAAAAACATGCTTAAAATTAACAAGGGTGTTAAGTCTTTCACTGTATAAAACCAAATCAACTGAAAAGTTAAATGTTAGCTGACATAGCTAAGTTATACTATCAACAGCTCAGTCGAGTCTGTTGAGTGGGTAACTTTGCTGAAGAAAGCCAATCTAGCTGTCCCCCAAGGACTTAGCTGATTTTAGTCAACTCTGTTGAATATTTTAAAAATGACTAAAAAGTGAACATTTGGTAAGGTTTATACAACCCCCCCTTCTAAACCTTGCACCACACCCCTTGGGACCTACAAGTGGTATCAGAGTGGTTGATTCCTTGAGCCTTCCGCACTGGTTACTGAACTAGATCTCAATCGTTTTCAAAATATTTAACACTTGTGTTTTCAAAGTCTTTCATTTCAAAAGCAAAGTTATTATAATGGAAGTCAATATAACTCGTATTCTTATGTTTACTGTGGAAAAGTTTGATGACTAGAAGATTCGCATGCAGGCTCACCTATCAACCTTACACGATGAAATGTGGCTTGTGATAGAGGATGGGCCACTACAAATCTTCAAAGTTAACACTGTTGTACGAAGAGCACCTCAAGATGAAGGAGAGGATGCTGCAGCAGAGCCTAACCAACCATGGTTGAGAAGCCTCACTGTGAATGGACAAATGAAGGTAGAAAGAGAGACAACCTGGACAATGTGGCCAAGGATATTCTCTACAAGACATTGGACAAGGTTATGTTCAATAAAGTCAAGTCATGCAAATCAGCCAATGAAATCTGGGATAAGCTAACCCTGATTTGAAAATTTTAAAATGCTTGCAGGTGAAAGTCTGTTTCAGCTGGATGCCAGATTCACAGAGATCACAAATGAGCTTTCCTCTCTTAGGAAAGAGTACAGTCAAAAGGAGATGTGCATGAAGATTCTAAGAGCCCTCCTAGCTGAATGGGAAATGAAGGTCATGGCCTTAAGATACTCCATTGGCCTCTCAAAAATATCAAATCATGAGCCGTTCTCAGATCTCAAAGCCTATGAGTTTGAGCTGAGAAGAAAAGAGCAGAAGGAGATAGTTGTACCCAAGACAGCTGCATTGATGGCCAGTGAAGGGAAGAAAGCTGAGCTAAAGGAAACCATCGACCATGAGGAAATTTCTCTCAAGGTAAAAAAGTTCAACAAGTTCTTTAACAAGAACTACAAAAGAAACAAGGGTTAGACCTCCAGGAGACATTCAACACCTTCTAAACCAAGGGAAGACAGGTCACCCAAGAGAGCTGAACATCAAAGAGCTGACTATCAGAGAGCTGATAATCAGAGAGCTAAGAACCTGTGTTGGAATTGCAGACAACCAGGACACTTTGATGTTGATTGTTCCTATCCAACAGTCAACAAATACAGAAATAAGGAAGAAAGAAGAGTCTTCAGGGAAACAAGACAAGAAAAGAAGAAAGTCATGTTAGTCACGAGATCACGAACTAACTAAGTGTAAAGAGCCTGCAGAATCATACAGCAGTGAAACTGACTACTCAAGTGATACTGAGGAAGAGGCTTTGATCTGCCTCATGACTAAATAATAAGATCAAGAAGATGAGGTACAATCTAACTCATCTCATTCAGATTCAAGTGATAGTGACTGTGATACACACATTTCATCATCCAACTATCTTTATGATTCATTAGGCAAAATGATGAAAGATTTTTAGCACATTAAAACCTCACACACACTTTTGAACAAGGAAAACAGCCAGCTTAAAAGCCAAAACTCATAGTTGACTAAGGAGCTGAGTACTCTAAGTCACATAACTGATGAGAACACTAAGCGGAAGGCTGAAAATGCCAAGATCTTAGCAGAGTTAGCTGCTACTGAAAAGAGAAAAAGATCTTAAAAATGTGATTGCCTCAATTACAAAAGCATCCAAATCATTGGATGAACTTATAATAAGTCAAAAAGAGTGTGGAGATAAGACAGGCATAAGACTCAATTCCTTTGTGCATAGTCAAACTCCCAGATGATTTTGGAGAAAGGATCCTCAAGCAATAAAGGATTCCAAAAGCCCAAAACACCAAAACACAATCACAATCATACTGGCCTTGGATATAAGGGAAAAGGAAAGAAGCCAGTAGAGTATGCTGAGAGGACAACTAAAAAGAAATTTAGAAAAGTCCATCAGCAGACTCCCAACAAAAATTACCCTATGAAAGCTAAACAGAGCTACCAAAAGCCCCAGAAGATTTCATGAAAGAAATACATATAATGGCAATGGTAGAAACTATCCTAACCAAGCTGATTGGAGTAACCATGTTAAATATCAGCAAAGACCTATGGGATACAAGCCAAAATGGCAAAGACCTCAACCTCATCAAAGGTAATTCCCAAAGCAAAAGAGCTATTACCAGCACACACATGCACCCAGGCACAACACTCAAAAATTCCACTATAACCCCAAGAGAGCAAATGCTCAAACACACACACAGGCATACAGATAAAAGAGACAGTTGTATGATCCTAAAACCCCCAAGCAATTTGCTAATGTGCATTATGATTATGGAACTGATAGATGGCAACCTCTTAGAGTCAGATTATCTGGCTATAGGTTGGTTGGAGCATCTTATAGCACTAACACCCCAGGACCCAGGCGAGTATGGGTACCTAAAAACTAATTTCCTTGATTGTAGGTTCAAGGAACAGCTGAGTGCCAAGGAACTTGGTACATGGACAGTGGCTGTTCCAGACATATGACAGGGAATAAACGAAATCTGTCAAAATTCAAGGAGATCAATGGTGTAAAAGTCATATTTGGAGGAAATGAAGCTCTAGGGGAAATCAAAGGCACAGGGTCAATTAAGAAGAATGGTCTGGACATCACAGATGTTTCGTATGTTGAAGGTCTCAATTTCAATCTACTAAGCATCAACCAACTCTGTGACAAAGGCTACAATGTGGGATTTACGGGAGTATGCCAGATAAAGGATTCTGAATCAAATGAGATTGTGCTATAAGAACAAGACAGAAAAACATGTATGTAGTGGATTGGTCAACTGCTACACCAAGTACATGTCTGCTAGCAAAGAGTACAGCGGAATCAAGTTGGTTGTGGCACAAGAAGTTGAGTCACCTAAACTTCAAGACAATCAACAAGGTTGCAAGGAGTCATCTTGTGGAAGGATTGTCTTACTCAACATACAAGAAAGAGAGCATATGTGATGCATGCCACATGGGAAAGCAGATCAAATCATCTTTCAAGGATGAGACAAGTCCTTATTCAACAAGGATATTACAACTGTTGCATATGGATTTATTTGGTCCTATTGAGCTAGTCAGCATCAGTGGGAAGAAAAATGGATGATTATTCAATATATACATGGACAATTTTCATGTGTAAAAAGGAGGAAACACTGCAAAAGTTACCTCAGCTGATGAGAATAATTCAAAATGAAAGAATCAAACCATTATAAAGATAAGATCTGACAGAGGAACTGAGTTTTTCAATGGGATTATAACTCAGTATTGTGTTGAAAATTGTATTGCTCATGAGTTATCACTTGCAAGGACTCCACAAATGCAGAATGGAGTAGCCGAAGGAGGAACATAACTCTCAAGGAAGCTGCGCAAGGACAATGTTAGCTGAAGGTAGATTGCCTAAGAGATTTTGGGCTGAAGCCATAAATACAACATGTTATACTCAGAATAGATGCATGATCAATAGACAATTAACCAAGACTCGCTGTGAGATTTGGACAAGGAGAAAGCCAAATGTTGGATACTTTAAGATATTTAGATGTAAGTGCTTCATCCACAACAATGGCAAAGACAATTTGAAGGCTTTTGATGCTAAAGCTGATGAAGGTATCTTTTTGGAATACTCAGCTAAGAGTAAAGCCTACAGAGTGCTAAACAAGAGGACTATGGTTACAGAAGAGTTTATCCATGTGGTGTTTGATGAGCCAAATGTAAATTGAGAAGATATTGATGAGTTAGCAGAGAAGCAGAATCGGCCAACTATGCAGAAGAGTCCTTATATTGATGCAGATGTGAGAGCACTCAACCCTGAAGATGATGAGATTGTTGAATCTCAAAGATAACTGGAAGGTCTGCAGCTGAATGATGATGAAGAAGTTGTTCACAACAACTTAGCTGCAAGACGCCTGAATCCAACAGACTTACTGCAACCTGATGTGAGATGGCTGAGAGACCATCCACCTGAGCCAATCATTGGAGATGTCAGAGATGGCATAAGAACCAGATCCAGAGCCCAACATGAAGTTATGTTCACTTGTTTTATTTCCCAAATAGAGCCTAAAGATGTGTCTTAAGCCTTGGAAGACACACATCGGATTCAAGCTATGCAAGAAGAGGTGAATCAGTTTGAAAGAAACAAAGTATGGGAATTGGTTCAAGGACCTACTCACCAAAATATCATTGGTACTAAGTGGGTATTCAGAAACAAGATGAATGAGGAAGGATTTGTTGTAAGAAACAAAGCAAGATTGGTAGCCAAAGCTTATTGCCAAGAGGAAGGTATAGATTTTGATGAAACCTTTGCTCCTATTGCTAGATTGGAAGCAATAAGGATGTTTCTAGCTTAGGCTGCACATAAGAACTTCAATGTATATCAAATGGATGTGAAGAGTGCATTTCTGAATTTCTGAATAAGGATGTTAGAGGAAGAAGTCTATGTTGAACAGCCTCCAGGTTTTGAGCAGAAAGCTATTGGAGATAAAGTCTACAAGCCCAAGAGCATGGTGTAGGTCCCAAGGGGTGTGAGTGTAAGGTTTAGAAGAGGGGGTTGAATAAACCTTACCAACTTTTCAAATTTAGTCCTTTTAAAATTATTCGAGTTAATTTCACAAGTAAGTCCTTGATGGACAACTAAGTTAGTTAACCAAGCAGAGTTAGCCACTCAACATGACTGACCGAGCCGTTGATAGAATAACTCACCGCTTAGTCTTATACTTAACTTGGTCAGATAAGATTTTCATTGGAAGACTTAACACCCTTGAATTTGGTTTAAGTTTGTTTTAACACTTGGTTTTAGCACTTTGTTAAATATCAATTGGATAGCATTTATCAACGATATTAAATGATATGCATTAAGTACATGTTGAAATGTAAATGACACAATAAATTTTATAGAGGTTCAAGATGGGGTAATTCTTCTAATCCTCTCTTCTCCAACTCCCGGAGGAATCCACTAAGTATTGATCGAGTACAAAGTGGTTATCACCCGGATACAAGTCTTGATCACACAAACGACTTGATCCTTTGGGACTCGGCCGAGATGCCTTGGTCACACAACAAGGCGTCTCGCACGACTCGGCTCTTCACAGGCGCTTGCCTTGCTACTACAAACCACTTGCTCAAGCTTCTTGATTTGATCACGAAGCCCTCCAATAGCTTGAGACCGGTTCGACCTTGAACCTTTCTACAATCCTCCTTGGAGTGCACTTTTGATTCTTCAAAAGTTTCCTCTTCCACAAGATGAGGTTGTCTTTCCTTCACAAACTTGGTGTTGGATCGATTTCTTTCAAGTTTAGGCTTGAGGATTTGCTTGAATAACTTGAGAATATTTTTGCAGGTTACACTCAAATAATAACTTGAATGTTCGTGGTTCGGTAACCTTCTCTCAAAGTGATTCCTCTCGCTTTTATAGTGCTCTTTCAAAAATCGCCGTTGAAAAGATAGGCTGATTTTCAAAAGACACTAGTGGTCGTTGGCTTGTCTTGTTGCGATTTGAAATTTACATTACCTCGAATTAAATGAACCTTCAAATTATCGTAGTCCGACACAAAGTGTGCGATGCTTCCCATTGGTTTATTCCTTTTGCACGCTTCGAGACGAGCACTTTAGAATATTACAGCATGGAAGTATTACTTATTTAAGTAACTTTCTTGACTTCTCAGTGCAACGGACTCTTTTCGCTTGTCTTGACTTGATCAGCAGCTTCCTTAACTTCCCTGTGTGACTTGAGTCGCCTCCCAATCATTGAAGACTCATCCGTCACTTCAACTTGACTTGGTTGTCTTGAGTTGACTTGACCGACACTTCTCACGCTTGTAACCACCGATACTCCTTCATCGAGTTCTTGACTTCTCCTCCTTGCCATACTCAGCTGCTTCACAGCGGAGTCTTTATTTTAGCCTTCAGTTGACTTCTTGCATATCCAGGCATAGCTGACTTGACTCAGCTCGTATAGTCCTATCTATTACAATGCAAATTACAAAGAAAATGGGGTGCCAACTTTCTAGTCTAAGTTTTACATGGCATTCATCAAAATCTAAACAATAAATTTCCAACAATTTCCTCCTTTTTGATGATGCCAAAACTTAAAACATACATGCAAAAGTGTAAGCATCAAAGATACATACATGTAGTGCAGTAACAGAGAATGTATGCGTAGAATCAATCTTTTATTGATCATAACATTCTTGTCATTTACACAACTGTTTACAAAGTGTATCAGAGCAAACATCTATGTCTACACAAAAATAGAGAAATTACAGATTTCTTATTCAATGTACAGAAGACTTACATAGTTATGCATTTACAATAGTAAATTACATGAAGGGGTGGAAAACAACACTTCATCTCCTTCGTTGCCTCCTTCTTTCTTCAACAGCTCTGTCGTCTTCTGACCTTTTGCTCTTCTTCTTCTTCTTCACCGCTTTTTTTTCTCATAAGCTCTTCTCGGCAAAACTTCATCTTTTCTTTTTCTTTCTTGTCTCTCTTCCCACAGCTGAGTTTGTCTTTTATTTTCTTCTTCGATTCTCTTTACATATACAACATTGTTCTTGGCCACTTGCATGTTGGCTACTTCGTCAAACCCAGCCTAATAGATCCCTTCTTTCTTCCCTGGATCTATATATTCGATGTTTTTGGGTAGAGGTCTAGGTTTGAAACCTCTTCATCCACTCGCTTCTACCTCTTCCTCCGGGTGTGTATTGTACTCGGGGCCTTCTTCTTTCCAAGAGAGTGACCAAGAGCAGAGCGATCGCCGAGTCTCGCGCCATCGCCTTCTTCGCATGTGCTTGAGGCCTTTTTCCCAATACAAGTCCTGTGCTCAGGCCATGGTCATATTCTCGAAGTATCCCTCGATGCGAGCATTTTGAATTCATCAATAGATCTCAACTCGGTTCCGACGCCCAAATGACATCGCGTCTCTTCCCGCACGGAATGCCTCCCTATTGTTTCAGATATGTCCATCGCACGGGCATCCATTTTTCTTTTTCAATCTCCGCATCTCTCGCTTCTACTATTTTCCTCTTCTCGCATACATGGGCACAACAGAGTATTGAGCGCGAGTCACCGAAGTTTGCTGATTATGTCACCGTGACAAGTCCTTGTTGAGGGTTCTAGCAACCATTAAAGTCATGTCTTTCGAACCTTCCCCCTAAACTGATTTTCCCTTTTCTTTCTTCTGCTCTTCAGTTGTCTTCTCCTTCACAGCTGCGTCCTTCTTCTCAACTGCGGACCTTTTCAACGTCATTAGGTATTCCTCTTCCCCCTTTTTTGGCATCATCAAAGGAGAGAGGAACCCCTGGAAACATGCCAGCAAGCATGAAATCTAGGCGACTGATAGCTGAGTTCTACTTGGATTCTGCTGCGAAGTATGCTGCTCGAAATTCTGAGTAAGTGGGGTTGGATTCGACTGTCACCAACTTCATTTCAGCCATAAGAAGGCTGAATTTTTCATTCATGTTCTCCTCTACGCGCAGAAGTTCTTTTTGATGAAATTCACGCAGCAGTTCCATTTCTGTGGTATGAGAGGTATGTATTCTATCAATGTTTTCTTGCATCCTCTTCTTCATGTCAGCATTATCATCGCTCCAGATTAGCATCTTATTGTACAATCTTTGAAGTATCGAACTTGTTCCACGCGCATTGTCTGCTGTTGTTGCCACCATTCCCGAATCCTGACTATTATTCCATGCAGATCAGCAGTAAGATTAGCATCTCAGTTATCCAGTCGCATATCTAATGAGGCCTGGTGCCTTTCCATCTTCTCTATCTCTGCAAATATTGCCTTGAAAACTTCTCGAACCTCACCACCACCTCTGTCTCACCAAATTAGAAGCAAAGATCAAAGTCAAAGTCTGCTGGGACGATGGTATCTGTTGGAATGACGGGATCAGGTTTATGGAAACGTCGTTGATCTCTAGCTGATTCTTCATCAAGATCAGGTAGCTTCAGTGAGAAGGGAAATGTTGCTTCAAACGCATCATCACGGACATAGGGAATCTGTTCAATGGTAACTCATGGCCGTGATGTGCCCGGTTGAGTCGATTCTGCTGCAGCGTTGGGAGCCTGCGCAGTTGACTGTGATTCAGCTGGGGTCTGTTGTGGAATTGACCCAGCTGGCTGAGCCTCAGCTGTCTTAACAGCTTCGTCGGTCTCAGCTAGTTTTTCCATATGAGTTGTCTGGTCCTCGGCCGTATGAGTAGCGTCATCTGACGATGATGAGACTTGTAGGATGGCTCATCATCAAAATTGAACTTTTGACGAGCGGCTTGAATTCTCGTCTTACTCGTCTTTGGGAAGAACATCCTCACCGAGTCGCTTGGACTTGCAACAGGGGGGCGACTTCACCCCCATCTTCACCTTCGATCCTGCAAAAGTTACATCAGGATTGTCTTGGGAATCGTGAAGGGCACTTATCTCCTTCTCAGATGCATCGATGATAACGGAAGGGATGTTCTGTGCTTCTGCCTCTTTACCCCAGGAAGTCTCAACCTCCCGTAGGCCTTCAATACCTCATGCAGTCTCAACTACAGCAAGGCCTTAGACAATCCCTTCGGCGCACTCAACTCGTCTTGGGGTCTTCGACGGTGGCATCCACAGAGCCTCAACTCCGTGGATTGCACTTTCATTTCCTGCAGTGTTAACTCCCGGGCAAATCCATCCCGTGCCTCGATCGGATCAGCCGTCCTCGGCTGCTGCAGAGAGGTTGGCACTTCACCGAGACAGTCTCAACTATCCGAGCTTCTTCTGGACAACTGTTGTGTTTTTTTTTTTTTTTCCTTCTCCACTTCGCCTCCTAGATTCGTTGTGGAGTCATCTCGCAACAACCTCCGACCTAGCCGCAGCTGGAGGGAGTTTCCCCACCGGTGGCACCACCGAGTGATCGGGAATGGGGTCACTCTTCTCCGGACTCCCGACTATTTCCTGTGAGTGTTCAGCCATTGGGGCAGGTGGTAAGATACCTTCAACAGGGGTTGGCTCGACTTGGGTCCCCGAATTCCCACTTTCATCGCTATTTCCCTTAGAACCTTTCTCGAGTGTCTTTGTCGGGAAGTGGTCGCAACAACAACATTCTTGCAATCAGCCGCACCACTCCCATAGGGTCAATTTCACCGTGATTTGGAAGACTCTCCAGGTCCTTCCATCACCGTTGCTCATGCATCATTCTCGATTCCCGCATGGCTTGCTGCGTTTCTAACTCTTCTCTCGCGCAACAGGTCCAAATCTTCATCACTCTCTCGAGAGTATGTCAAGATGTGGATGAGTATGATCGATGGTTCCATTCTGAGGACAAATACGGCTTTCTCACAAGCTTCTCGCTTCACGCCTAGCTTGTTCGTTTCTCCTTTCGAATTTGCAGATGTTGAGGCGCTTATCCTCATCAAGGGCTTGCAAAGATCAGATCAACTTCAAGGAACCTCAAGAGTTCCTCTTCCTCCCAATAAACTCCGGTGTTCAAACCGCACCCTGAGTCACTCAACTTCCACTTTCTCCATTCTCGCACACGATTTTGGATGTCTGGATATGGTGGAGATAGCATGATCACATCATCATCATCATCTTCCTGCTGAACTTCTTTCTAAGGAATGGAGGGTAGCAGAGTTTGCTGCTTTTCACCCTTCACCCTCGGCGTCTGTCGCAGAGGAGACACATCCTATCGACAGAGACTTAGCTGCTCACCAGCATTAGCTCCTCACTGCTCGATCCACACTGGGTCTTCAACTTGCCTCTCGCTGATTGGCCTCGGAAACTTGGCGGTTTCATCAATAATCTCTCGAGACTCTACTTCTCCAAATTGCTTTCCAAATGATCTGCTTTCACCGAGTGGCGACTTCAAATGTTTTCTCAAGCTCGAGAGCTTGAATATTCTTCTTCTTCTTTTGGTTTTCACCGGAGGAACGCCTGGTTCCACTTCCTCCGTTCCTCGAAGGTAAAGGCCTTCGCTTGTCTTAGAGGCACGCTTTTCTCGTCTTGCGCCTCTTCTTCTTCATCCCGGAGAAGGTACTAAGGATTCTATCTCTCAAGCTGCCGCAGGGGGCGGAGACACGGCCGCAGGTCGTGACTCGGCCACGAGGGCATGTGCGCTTTTTTTTTTTTTCTTGGTGCAAAGATCTTTTTTCCAAACGCAGGGCGCTTTTCTTCTTGGGAGGGAGACAACATCTGCTTTCTCAGGGTCACCGATTCCCCCTCACTTGTATCCGCTCTCTTGCATAAGCTCTCTTCTCGAGCTCCGAAAGAGTTGATCGAAACATTTTCTTGTTGACATGGAACGCTTTTTCCATGTCGGAGTGGAACTCCTTTCACCTCCATCACGGCCAATAACAAGGCCATACCCCAAGATCCTCCGAACGACCCATCTTCCTTGAAAGACTTATTTCCAACATTTTGGCGAGTCCGTCGTATACAAACTCAGCCCAGTTTACCTTCTTCTCCTCCATGATCGCAACCATCACGATCAGCTTAGTTTTGGACAGCTGATTAAAGCTTCCAAATTTGATGTCTACGCACTTGGCAACAATATCCAACAGCTTGTGGTAATCTTCCTTCCTTCAAATAGCTTCTTGTCGGTTGTGTAGACAACTTTCAAAAGACAATCGTTTGGCCACTTCCTTCCATGCGCAGCCAAGTTGACATCAGCCTCCAATATTTCAGGCACTCCTTCCAACGGCAGCAAACAATGCTCCGCTAGATCCTCAGCAGTGATCGTGAACTCCTTTCCGTGAATAGACAATTTGATGCCCTCGTCGTGAACTTCAGCATTCACGTAGAACTGAGCGACTTCTTCAACATAAGTCATCTGAAACTCCATCGTGAGAAAGGGTTTCAACCCAGACTTCTCCACTTTCTTAGCTATCTTCTTCACAAGGGTTTCATCGGACCCCTGTTTGATCATACCTTCAAAATCCACAGTAGAGCCAGTGTGGATTTGTTTTCCCAACTTAACAAAATCGTAAGTAGATGCCATTACTTGAAGATTTACCGAACAAAACTTTAGAAATTCACTTTGGAGATCTGTAGGGTTTTGAGAAAAATTGCTTTGTTTGCTTTTGAGAGAGATGAACAGTTTGTGTAAAGTGAGAGAGAAACGGACGAAAGGGTATATATGTGGGTTATGAAAGGACGTGCATACGGTTTTTGAAATTTGATCGAGATCAACGGCTCAGATTTAGCACGCTGAGTAGCATTTAATTACTCGCATTTAATGCCGCAGCATTTATATCCAATTATATGCTTTGTCGTCTTTGCTTTTGATCAGATTCATTATTATTATTATGTCCGACGCATCCTTAAAACATTCTCGCTTATTAAAAACGATGCGTTTTTTTGTCACTTAGCTCATAAATGACTCAGCTTACTCCTTAGCTGATTCAATTCTTCTTCTCTCTTTTCACATAGGTAGTCAGCTGTCAGCTAACTCGATGCAACTGATTTTCCGATACGGCTGATTCACTTAGCTGATTTATAAACTTAGCTCCATTTTCATCTTTTCTTGTTCCATCTCTTCTCCTTGAGTCTTCTGAGTGTTAACTCAGCTCAATTAACCCTAGCTCATGCTTGAGTTCTTCAAATCTTGATTCACATAGTGTCTTTGTGAATATGTCAGCTAACTGTTTATCAGTTGAGATGTATTCCAAGGTGATGTCCTTCTTTTCAACATGATATCTTATAAAATGATATCTGACATCAATGTTTTTTGTTCTTGAGTGCAACACAGGATTTTGAGTGATTGCAATAGAACTTGTGTTATCACACATAATTGGAATCTCTTTTTCGTCAACATCATAATCTCTCACCGTTGTTGTCTCATCCATAAGACTTGGGCACAACAAATTGCCTTGACCTATGTACTCGGCTTCTTGTGGATGTGGCTATTGAGTTTTGCTTCTTCTAAACCAGAAACCAATCTGTTTCCAAGCATTTGACATGTACCGCAAGTACTCTTCCCATCAACTCTACATCTAGCATAGTCGAGTCCGAGTAACCAATAAGCTTGAATCCACCTTCCTTTGGATACCATAAGCCGACTTCCCGCATCCCTTCAAATACCTTAGATTCTCTTAGTCAATGATCATATGGCTTTCTTTTTGGTGCAGATTGAAATCTTGCATATACACCTACAACAAAGGTGATGTCCGCCTACTTGCCGTGAGATATGAGCGTTGATCCAATGAGTGCTCTCAGATCTTGTTTGATCCACAGCTTGCCATCCGCATCCATATTCATCTTGATTGACGTATTCATTGGTATTTTCACGAAGACTTCTCTTCCATACCAAATTTCTTCATTAAATCTCTGGTATACTTTGTTTAACTTATGAAGGTTCCATCCTTCACTTGTTTAACTTGAAGTCCTAGAAAGAATGTCACCTCTCCCATCATGCTCATTTCAAATTTCCTCGCATGAGGTTTGAGAATTTATCACACAACTCTTTGTTTGTAGATCCAAATATAATGTCATCCACATATATTTGAACAAGCAGTATACTCTCTCCATCTTGAATTCTGAAGAGATTTCTATCCACTTTGCCTTTGGTGAATCCATTATCTGTCAGAAATTGAGATAATATATCATACCATGCTCTAGGTGATTGTTTCAATCCATATAGAGCTTTCTTGAGCTTGTACACTTTATCTCCAAGAGTCTTCTGCTCAAATCCTGGAGGTTGTTCAACATATACTTCTTCTTCCAATAATCCATTCAAGAATGCACTTTTTACATCCATTTGATATACAATGAAGTTCTTGTGTGCATCATAGGCAAGAAACATCCTTATTGCTTCTAATCTTGCAACAGGAGCAAATGTTTCATCAAAATCTATTCCTTCCTCTTAGCAATACCCTTTGGCTACCAATCTTGCTTTGTTTCTTACCACAGAACCTTCTTCATTCATTTTGTTTTTGAAAACCCATTTTGTGCCAATAACATTTTGATGAGTTGGTCTTTGAACCAACTCCCATACTTTGTTTCTTTCAAACTGATTCAGCTCTTCTTGCATGGCCTGAATCCAATGTGTATCATCCAATGCTTGGGACACATCTTTTGGCTCTATTTGGGAAATAAAGCAAGTGAACATTGCTCCTTGTTGAGCTCGATCTGTTCTTACACCGCTCTTACATCTCCAATGACTAGTTCGTGGATGGTCTCTTAGCCATCTCACATCCGTTGGAGTAAGTTAGTCAGTTCGATCGTCTTGCAAACACCGTGTTATCTTGAGCAGCTCTCTCATCATCACTTAGCCGCAGATTTTCCAAATGCCTTTGAGATTCAACTATCTCATCTTCACCTTGATTAATTACTCCATTTCGGCTTCAACATAGGGACTCTTCTCGTATAGTTGGGTCGATTCAAATTTTATCGCCTAACTCTTCAATGTCTTCTCCATTTACATTAGGTTCATCAAAACCACATGGATAGACTCTTCCTCGTGACCATAGTCCTTTTGTTCAAGACTTACAAAGCTTTGCTTTACCGAGTATCCCAAGAAGATACCTTCATCGCCTTTAACATCAAAAGCCTTTAGATTATACTTCCCATTGTTGAGGATGAAGCATTTACATCCAAATATTTTAAAGTATGCAACATTTGGCTTTCTCCCCGTCCCGTTTCATAGGAGTCTTTGTCAGTGTCTATTTATCATGCATCTATTTTGAGTGTAGCATGCGTGTTTATGGCTTCACCAAAATCTTTTAAACCCCGCTTGACTAACATGGTCCTTGTAACTTCCGTGAGAGTTCTCCCTTTCCTCCTTTCGCAACTCCATTCTCACCGGGAGTCCTTGCATAGATAGTTCATGAGCAATACCATTTTCAACATAGTATCGAGTTATTATTCCATTGACAAACTCAGTTCTCTATCGATCTTATCTTTATAATGGATTGACTCTTCTCATTTTGAACTCTTTTCATCACCGTGGGTAACTTCGCAAAGTTTCTTTTTTTTACACATGAAAGTTGTCCATGTAAATCTTGAATAATCATCCACCACTACTAGAGTGTATTTCTTCCCACTTATGTTGGCCGCTCAATGACCAAATAGATCCATGTGTAACAGTATGCGATTCTTCTTGTTGAAGATGGACTTGACTTCTCTTTAAATGATGATTTAATCTGCTTTCCCATCCGGCATGCATCACAAACACTTTTCTTCTTGTATAATCGAGTCCGGGAGTCCTTCTACAAGATTACTCCTGAAAGCTTGTTAATTGTCTTGAAATTCAGTGACTCACCTTTCTTGTGCCACCCCAACTTGATTCGATTCGCTTGGTGTGGCAATTGACCCGATCTACCACATACATGTTCTTTTGTCCGGATCCTTGCAACACTACTTCATTTGATTCGATGTCTTTGATTTGGCACACTCCCATATTGAATCCAACATTGTAGCCCTTGTCACGAGTTGGTTGATGCTTAACAAATTGAAATTGAGGCCTTCAACATATGCAACATCCGTGATTTCTAATCCATTTTTCTTGATGGATCCAAAGTGCTCTTATTTCCCCGAGCTTCATTTCCTCTAAATATGACTTTTGTGCCTCTAATCTCCTTGAACTTTGACAGATTTTTCTTGTTTCTCGTCATGTGTCCGGGAATGTGCCACTATCCATATACCAGGTTCCTTGCACTCATTGTTCCTTGAACCTGCAATCAAGGAAATTAGTTTTTAGTACCCATACTTGCCTGGTCCTGGGGGTTAGTGTTTGAAGATGATCCAACCAACCTATAGCCAAATGATTTGACTCTAAGGGGTTGCCATCTATCCTTGCCATAATCATAATTTACTTTGGCAAATTGCTTGGGGGCTTTAGGTTCATACATCCTGTCTCTTTTGTCCGTATCCCCGTGTATGTGTTTTAGCACCGCCTTCTTTGGGTATTTGTGATATCTCTCGAGTGTAGTGCTTGGGTGCATATGTGTCTTGATAATGGCTTTGTTGCCTTTGGAATGACCTTTTTCGAGTTCTAGGTCTTTGCCATTTTGGCATGTATTCCATAGTCCGGGGTTATATTTCACATTATTCCAATCACTTGACTTGGGTAGTTTCTACCATTCCCATCATATTTGTTCCTTTGATAGAACTTCTCCGGGGTTTTGGTAGCTCTGTTTTCTTCTTCACGAGTACTTCCTATTTGGAGTTTGCCGAGAACTCTGATTTCTTCTCACTTTGTCCTCTCAAAGATACTCAATCGGCAATTTTCCTTTTCCTTTATATCCTAGGCCTTTGTTTGTGATTGTGCTTTGGAATGACTCGTGTGTGCAACATTTGGTGTCTTGGATTTTTGAGATGCATCATTACTTGAAGATCCTTTTTCCAAGATCACTCTAGGAGTTTGACTATGCACAAAGGAATTGAATCATATGCCTGTCTTGTCTCCACATTCTTTTTGGATCACGATAAGGTCATCCAATGATTTAGATGCCTTTGTGAATGAAGCAATCACATTTTTGAGATCATTTTCTCTATTTTCTATAGCAGCTATCTCTGCTATTAGTTTAGCATTTTCAGCCTTCAGCTCTTTGTTCTCATCAGCTATGTGACTTAGAGTACTCGGCTCCTTAGTCACCGTGAGTTTTGGCTTTTGAAATGTCGTTTTTTTCATTTAATAGTGAGTGTGAGGATTTAATGTGCCCAAAATCTTTTATCATTTTGCCTAATGAATCATAAAGATCAGTGGGTGATGAAGTGTGTGTGTCACAATCACTATCACTAGAATCAATGAGATGAGTTAGAGTGTACCTCATCTTCTTGGTCGTCGTTGATCTTGTTCTTTAGCCATTAGGCAGATTAAGGCTTCTTCTTTAGAGTCACTTGAGTAGTCACCTTCACTACTCTCGAGTCTGCCGCTTTTTTTGACTTAGCTGTCGTCATCTCAAAGCCAACATTGCTCTTTTCTTTTCTTGCCTTCTTTCTCTCAAGATTTTTCTTTCTTCTTCATTCCCGTATTTATTCACTACAGATATGGACAATCAATGGCAAAGTGTCCTGGTTTTCTCGCAATTCCAACACAAGTTTTCAACTTTTTGATCAACTCTCTCATTTCTTGGGTTGTCACTCTTTGATATTCGACCTTTTGATACTCACTCTCTTTGGTGGCCTATCTTCCCTTGACTTGGAGGAGTCAATGTCTTCTCGAGGATTCACCTTTGTTCCTTTTGTAGTTCTTGTTGAAGAACTTATTGAATCTTTTAACCATCAAGGCAATTTCCTCCTGGTCAATGACTTCTTTGGTCTCAGCTCTTTTCCCTTCCTTGACTACGAGTGCAGTTGTTTTGGGTACATCTATCTCCTCTTGATCCTTTCTTCTCAACTCAAACGCATAAGCTTTGAGGTCTGAGAATAGTTCATGATTGGATGTTATTGATAGGTCCATCGAGTGTCTTAGAGCCATGGTCTTCATTTCCCACTCAGCTGGGAGGCTCCTTAATATCTTCATACACATCTCCTTCTGTGTGTATTCTTTCCCAAGTGCTGAGAGCTCATTCGTTATTTCAGTCCTTCAAGCATTTTAAAATTTTCAAATTTTTGAACAACAACAGATAACTTATTTTCCTTACTTTGTTCAGATCCTTCACAAATTAAGGTTAATTTATCCCAGATTTCTTTAGCTGTTTTGCAAGATTTGACTTTGTTGAACATGGTTTTGTCCAAAGTCTTGTAAAGTATATCCTTGGCTATGTTGTCAAGGTTGTATCTTTTTCTATCATCATTTGTCCATTCAGATCTTTGCTTTTGAACCATAGCTGGTGTGGGAGGGGCATCCTCCTTTCTTCTTCACCGCAGCTCTCTTGCAAAGCTTGTGTTCACCTTCATTATTTGCAAAGTGGCCCATCCTCTATCACTATCCACATCTCATCATGTAAAGCTGATAGATGAGCCTGCATACGTATTTTCCAGTCATCAAATTCTTCAATGGTAAACATAGGAATGCGTGTCAAATTTGCTTTCATGATAATAACTTTGTTGTTAAAAAAAACTTTTGAAAGAACAAGTGTTAAAAAAAACTTCTTTGAAAGATTGAGATCTAGTTCAAGAACTCGCGGAAGGCTCAATGAACTAACCGCTCTGATACCACTTGTAGGTCCCAAGGGGTGTGAGTGTAAGGTTTAGAAGGGGGGTTGAATAAACCTTACCAACTTTTCAAATTTAGTCCTTTTAAAATTATTCAGAGTTAATTTCACTAAGTCCTTGATGGACAAATTAAGTTAGTTAACCAAATAGAGTTAGCCACTCAACGACTCGAGTGAGTCAATTGATAGAATAACTCACCGCTTAGTCTTATACTTAACTTGGTCATGTGATAAGATTTTATGTGGAAGACTTAACACCCTTGAATTTGGTTTAAGTTTGTTTTAACACTTGGTTTTAGCACTTTATTAAATATCAATTGGATAGCGACATCGCCAGATATTAAATGATATGCGTAAGTAAATGCTTTGAAATGTAAATGACACAATAAATTTTATAGAGGTTCAAGATGGGGTAATTCTTCTAATCCTCTCTTCTCCAACTCCTGGAGGAATCCAATAAGTATTGATCGAGTACAAAGTGGTTATCACCCGTATACAAGTCTTGATCACACAAAAACTTGATCCTTTGGGACTCGATCGAGACATGCCTTGGTCACATAGTTGGCTTCTCGTGACGACTCGCCTTCTTCACAGGCAAATGCTTTGCTACTCTGACTCACTTGCTCAAGCTTCTTGGATTTGATCATGAAGCCCTCCAATAGCTTGAGACCGGTTCGACCTTGAACTTTTCTACAATCCTCCTTGGAGTGCACCCTTTTGATTCTTCAAAAGTTTCTCTTCAACAAGATGAGGTTTTCTTTCCTTCACGACTTGGTGTTGGATCGATTTCCTTCAAGTTTAGGCTTGAGGATTTGCTTGAATAACTTAAGAATATTTTGCAGTTACAAACTCGAATAATAACTTGAATGTTCGTGTTGTAACCTTATCTCAAAGTGATTCCTCTCGCTTTTTATAGTGCTCTTTCAAAAATCAGCCTTGAAGAGATAAATGATTTTCAAAAGACACTAGTGGTCGTTGGCTTGTCCTTGCAAAGATTTGAAATTGACATTACCTCGTATTAAATGAACCTTTAGCTTTTCGTAGTCGACACAAAAATCTTCCCATTGGTTTATTCATTTTGCACGCTTCGGGACTCGAGCACTTTAGAAAATTACAAAGATGGAAGTATTACTTATTTAAGTAACTTTCTTGATCGTCTTGACTTATCAGCTTAACTTCCCCAGGTGACTTGAGTCGCTCCCAATCATCGAAGACTCATCTCATCACTTCAACTTGACTTGGTTGTCTTGAGTTGACTTGACCGACACTTCTCACAACAGTAACCATCCTGATACTCCTTCGATCGAGTTCTTGACTTCTCCTCCTTGCCATACTCAATTTCTTCACAGTGAGTCTTCATTTTAGCCTTCAATTGACTTCTTGCATATCCAGCATAGGCGACTTGACTCGGCTCAAATGACATGCCTATCTATTACAATGCAAATTACAAAGAAAATGGGGTGCCAACTTTCTAGTCTAAGTTTTACATGGCATTCATCAAAATCTAAACAATAAATTTCCCAACACATGGTATGATACATTGTCACAATTTCTAATTGACAATGGATTTACCAAAGGAAAAGTTGACAGACCACTCTTCAGGATACAAGATGGAGAGAGTATATTGCTTGTTCAAATATATGAGAAGATATCATCTTTGGATCCACAAACAAAGAGCTGTGTGACAAGTTCTCAAACCTCATACAAGGGAAGTTTGAAATGATCATGATGGGAGAGCTGACTTTCTTCTTAGGACTTCAAGTCAAACAAATGAAGGATGGAACCTTCATAAGCCAAACCAAGTATACCAGAGATCTAATGAAGAATTTGACATGAAAGAGAAGTCATCAGTAAAGATTCCTATGAACACATCAGTCAAGATGGATATGGATTCATATAACAAAGTTGTTCATCAAACTAGATATAGAGCCCTCATTGGATCATTGCTCTATTTAACAAAGAAGCGAGCCGGACATCACCTTTCTTTGAGGTGTATGTGCTATATTTCAATCACTAAAAAGAGAGTCACATGACTCGCAGCCTAAGAGAATCCTAAGGTATTTGAAGAGATGCCAAGAAGTTGGCTTATGGTATCCAAAGGAAGGAGGATTGAAGCTAGTAGGTTATTCAGACTCAGATTATGCTGGATGTAGAGTGGATAGGAAGAGTACATCATGTACTTGTCAAATACTTGGAAATATATTAGTTTATTGGTTCAACAAGAAACAAAATTCAATAGCTACATCCACAGCTAAAGAAGAGTACATAGCTGCGGGCAGCTGTTGTGCCCATGTTCTATGGATGAGACAGCAGCTGAGAGACTATGATATAGAAGAGATAGAGATTCCAATAATGTGTGATAACACTAGTGATATTGCAATTACTTAGAATCCAGTGTTGCACTCAAGAACAAATTACATTGATGTTAGATATCATTTTATAAGAGATCATGTTGAAAGAAAGACATCACCTTGGAATACATCTCAACTTATAAGTAGTTAGCTGACATATTCACGAAGCCTCTATGTGAATCGAGATTTGAAGAGCTTAAGAATGAGCTAGGATTAATTGAGCTGAGTTAGGATACTCAGAAGACTCAATCAGCAGAGACAAAGAAGAGAGAAAGAAAAATAAGCAAGTTTCACATTTCAAAATGAAACAAATTAAGATGGGAAATCGGCTATATTGAGTTAATTAGGCGAAAATGAGTGATTTAATGTGAAGAGAGAAGCGAGTTAAGTCACTTATGGATATTAGCTGAGTTATTTATGAGCTAAGTGACAAAACGCAGTCGTTTTCTGCGAGCGGGAATGTTTTTAAGGATTACGTCAGCGTAATTATTGATGTCAGAACAAAAGTTGCACGTTTAGCCTATGATTGGATATAAATACTGTTGCATTTAAGGCGGAGAAATTAATGCGGTTTCTAAGGTTAAATCCTGACCGTCGATTTTTGATCAAACTTTTCAAATTCCAAAATGTTGTACTGTACTTGTTTGTTTATACCTACGAACACTGTACATTTGACTAGTTTTATTTCCGTTATGTATTGTTATTTCTTTTCCTTTTGATTTGTTAGATTAGTATGTCATTGATGTGATTTTAGTTGCCGTGGCTCCAACTGATGTGAACTGCAACAACAATTGCACACTTTAATGAAATTTCCAATGAGCGGTTGTTCACCAAACCCCCTCTGTACTCCGCATGAGCAACCTCCCCTCCCCCAACTGTAGTTCATGCATTGAGGTAGCGAACTTAAGCTAAATATTTGAGGTTACAATATTTAATGAAACTTGATATTGAGAAAAACTAAACATTGAAGCGATTGGATATGTTTTCATTTTAAAAATTCTCTTTTTGCTAGAAAATACTGGTAAAAAAGATTTTGGACGAAAAAATATTAACTTGATTAGTGTACTATTAGCATAATTGTGGGAGAATAATAGCATAATTCAAGTCCAATATAAGCCAAACCCCACTTTCTCTCTCCTCAAAAAACTCTCTCGTCTTCAACAAGCAAGGAAATTTTTCTCTCTGCGCAAGTGCAAAACCCTACTTTCAAAATTGAGATTATTCGTTTTATTCATTGTTTATTTGCTATGAAAATAGAAGCATCGTATGACTTTGTCAAGATGTCCGAGAAGATCCAGTCAAGATCGACAGTCAACTTCAAGGGGATGCTAAAACAGGGTGTTGATAAGGCCCTGGTGAAGAAGATCGCTGACAAACTCGAAATCCAAATAAAGGATTTTCTCACGCTGAGTTTTCGTACATACGATCCGGAAGAAGTTGCCATGTTTTATTTCAACGCTGAAGTCCATGATGATGAGATTCGCTCATCAGTACATAGCAAAGAAATCAAGATCACTGCTCTTGACCTTGCTGAACACTGTGAACTACCTATTGAAGGGCTTAAGGAGATTGCGGAGAAAGACGTGAACCTAGCTGCGGATTGGAAGGAAATTGCCAAGCCTGACTCACTGCGCGAAGGTCATTTATACACGAAGGAATTGATAAAAGATGATTACCACAAGCTGATGGACGTTGTGTCCAATTGTGTCGGTATGAAGTCCGGTTGCTTTAACCAGCTGTCTCGAACCAAGCTGGTGGTGATGGCTGCAATTATGGAAGAAAAGAAGATCAACTGGGCTGAGTTTGTCTTCAGCAGAATTGTCGAAATGTGATCAACAAAACCATCAAAGAGGATGGAACAGTTGGAGGCTCATTGGGATATGGCCTGGTGATTGGCCATCTCATGGAGATGAAGGGGATCGCCTTGAGACATGGAAAGCCATTCCACATTAACAAGAAGATGTTCAAGGCCAATCTGCAGTGCTCGAAGAAAGCGCATGCAAGGAAAGCCGACACCGGTGAGTCAACCGACCTGCCGGGGAAGACACAATCGCAACCGCCCCAGCTCTCTCACACCCAAGCCAATCCAGAAAAAGAGAGTTGTTGTAGCTAAGCCAACACCTGCCCCTGCCGCCAAGTCGAAGAAAGCTCATGCCCCTACAAACGAGCTAAAGCACCTACCCCAAAGAAATCAGACGCACTTGCCTAACAAATCAAGACAGAAGGACACATATTAACCTTCTCCTATTAGTGAAGAAGAAGCGTCATGTTGGGCCTCGCAAGCTAGCTGCTGCAAAAAAGATAAAGATGGTGGAGCCAGAATCCACCGCAGAAGAAGCTGGAGAAGATGCAATTCCTCTTCTTGAGACTAAGAGAAGAAAGTTGTTTAAGAATTCTAAACTTGAGAAAGTTGAGTCTGCCACTCAGCCAGAGAAGCCTGAGAAAGAGACTAGTGCAACTCAAGAGGAGCAATCGAAAGAAAATAATAGTGGAGATGCAGCCACCATAGACGCCGAGAAGACTGCTGATGTCGATCAGCAGATTGTAGAAGACCCAGCTGCTCGAGAGATAGCTCTGGAAGTGCAAGGAGCTGAGACAGATGTGCATCATTAGGAAAGAGTTGTCCAATCCCCTCAGACCGATGCAAATGAACCTGAGGAGGAGCATGATCCACTTGCCACCATTCAGGAGAAAGGAGACGATGATGATATGGTGATGTTATCTCCTGTCTATCCTGATATTCAGCAGAGAATGAGGGAATGGAGAAATTGGAATCTGAGTTACTCTCGACAACAATTTGAGCACCCAGACTACATAGAAGAAGAAGAGGAGCTCTTAAGCTTCCTGGGAAACATCTCTATCTGCTTTGCCATTGATGAAGATTTCTGTATGACTATCCTTCGTGAAATGAAGGACGATGAAAAAGAAGAGGCTTTGGAGAAGGCCAAGGCCATTGAAAAGTCAAAGATGTTTATGTTTACCGGTGGACCTGAGCATGAAATGGAATCAACTGACAGTGACATAGAGGAGATCGACCCGGCTATAGCAGCAGAGAAAGCCGAATTCCAACAGGCCATCAAAGAATCTAAAACCATGCAAGAGCAACAAATGCAAGAGGGTCCAGGAGAGTCTTCTCAACTTTCTCCCACCTCTAACCCTATGGATGTGGCGCGGAACATAACTATCAACATCGGTGCCACCACATCCCCCGTGCACTTAGAAAATGGCTCTCAGAAGATTGGCAATGAAGCTATGGAAGGAGATGAAGCGGGCACCCTAGCCAAGCCAACTCCTGAAGAAGGTGTTGAGACACCTACCCCCACGGCTGATCACTCAGAAGGAACAATAGTCGAATCTCAGGTGCAGAGCAACCCCACAACTCTTAACTTAGCTGGTGCGCCAGCTAGGGGAAAGCTCTCACCACCACAGCCAGGTCGGAGGATGCTCTGGGAGACCAACAAATGAATTTAGGAGGTGAAGGTGAGAAACAAATGGAATAGCAGACTGAAGTTAAAGAAGCTCAGATGATTGAGACTGTCTCAGCTGAAACTTCATCTGCACAGCAGGTCGATGACGTTGCAGATGCAACTAAGGCAAAGGATGGAATGGAGGCCATAGGAGTTGAGACTCCTGGCCCTGAAAGTGCAATCCTAGGAGTTGAGACTCCAACGGATGCCACCGAAGACTCTAACGCAGCTGAGTCTGCTGAAAGGAGATTTGTTCAAGACCCTGTTGCGGTTGAGACTGCACACAGGGATGTAGAAGGCCCTCCAGCGGTTGAGACTGATGAGGTTGTAGAAGTCCCAAACGAGGTTGAGACTTCCTTGGGTAAAGAAGCTGTAAATGAGCAAATTTATAGGCGGCTGATGGTGAAGAAGAAATCAGCGCTCTTCGTGATTCCCAGGAACATGTTGCTATTGAATTTCTGGAATTTTAAAATGAAGTTGAGTCCACCCTCATTGATGAATCCAGCAAGGACACAGCTGAGGATGTTCAAGCGCCTAGGAGTTAAGCTAGTGATAAAGCTGCTCCAATGAAATTCATGTTGGTTGATGGGCCACCCCCAATGGCTCCATCACACTCCGATGACGATGATAAGTCAGCAGAGGACTAGACAACTCGTAAGGAAGCCCCTACTGATACCGAGGAAGTTGTTAAGACAACTGAGGGTCAGTCAGCTGAGCAGGCTCACACAGCTGCTCAAGTTGAAACTCAATCATCTCCGCAGGCTAACACAGCTGCTCCTAATGCCGATGAAGTTGGTTCAGCTGAGGCAAGTCGAGCTAAATAAATTCGCAAGGAGAAGGGAAAAGCTCCATAAGTTGGACATGCGGGAATCCCTATTTATCCAGATGATTTGTTCGAGAACATTTTCCCCTTTGAAGCCCGATTACCACCCCTGGATGCCGAATCTGCTAGAGAACAAGCCAAGTACACTATCCACGTCCCACCAGAAGAATGCAGTACTCTAATTGATACAACAATGGTGCCTATCGGTTTTGATTTTGATGCAGTTTGGCCAGAGGATGAGTCAGCTTCGACAACCGACTTCTGGAAGGCGTTTAAAGCCATTTGTGCTGAGATTGAGAAAATGGAGCATGGCTTTGCATCACTCAACCAAAAGCTGGATAATCGTGATGCCAACATCACTAGAGATATTCACGTAATTGTTTTGAGAATCCGAGAATGGGTTGGACAAACAATGGTTATGAGAAGAGAGCAAGTCTGCTACTTCAAGTCACTATTTGTAGAGTTAGTGGCCTGGAGCTCGGATAATATCAAGTTCCAGTAGAGGCAAAAGGATTACATTGTTAGGATAGATGAATCTCATAAGTCGGATATGGAGTTATTGAAGATGCATCATAAGAACGAAATTGCAAGATTGGAGACCAACATGAGTCAGCAGCTTTGTGTTCTCCAAAACGTAAATAAAGGCGATGGCGGTGAGTCCAAGGCTATGCAGTCTGAGTTCCGAACAACCTACCCCAAGTCACATGATAAGCACGATGCAACCAATAGCCGACTTGATTTTATCCTAAGTGGAATGTTCCACTGGCATACCCCTACCTTTGGTAATGATGCCAAAAAGGGGGAAGATGAAGCTATGAGTGAACTGAAGGAAGGGCAAGGGAGTCATAAGGAGGAGAAGAAAGGAGATGCAGCTAAGGGGGAAAGAAGTTCAGTGAAAAACCCCCCTATAAACATTATGTTTGCCAAAACTCCTCGTGAGGAGAAATGTACCTCATTCTCAAAGAACTACCTAAAGAGTCACAAGAGAAAGAAAGTCGAGTTGGCAATCAAAGAATCAAGAAAAGCCATCAAAGCTGAGTTTGAGAAGGTGGCTAAGAAGCATTCTGAGCGTATCAAGGATATAAGGACAAGGTATGATGGTCCCCCAGCAGGACTATTAAAACATTCCCCAGTAGTTAAACCCCCGAGAGAAATCGCAATGCCCCGATGATGGATCTGAGCCCAGATTGCTAGAGGAATGTCAAACTCTAGAGGCAGAATGCTATTTCAAGAACTTAACTCTACCCCAGGCGTGGAACTTGTACTGGGAGAAGGGCGTTGATTTATGTAAATCACCGATAGGCGGCAAGATGATTCAACGATCACTCACCGAAAAGCACTCTTTGTACATTCCCGGAGGAGGAGGAGCTGAGTCAGGGAGAGGAAGAGGAAGGTCTGGGAGCAGTGGAAGAGGCAGAATCTCTCAACCAAAGCCAAGACCACAGGACATAAAGTATATCAATCCACAGAAGAGGGGATTAAATTACTGGGCTGGGTACGATCATCTTACCAATTTAGAAGTGATGTGCAAGAATGAAGAAGTTGTGAGGAGGCAAGAAGCTGAGAATGAGAGGGTAAATCGTGAATGGAAAGAAAGGCAGCGTAGGGATGACCCTGCTACTAAACGTTCCTATGAGAAGAAGAAGAAGAAGAAGAAGAAGAAGAAGAAGAAGAAGAAGAAGAAGAAGAAGAAGAAGAAGAAGGAAGAAGAAGAGAGGAAAAGGAGAAGAGCAGAGGAAGACAGGAGGAGAGCTGAAGATGAAGAGAGAAGAAGGAAGCAGCCAAGGCGTTGAAGGCGGTTGTAACCCCTTCATGTATCTTACTTACTTTTAAATACACAGTTGTAAGTACTCTGTAATAATGCTCTGATGCATTTGTAACTTTGCTCTGATACTTGTAATGCAATGTGTGTATAAACTCTGATACACTATATAGAGCACTTTTTGTAAACAGCATTGTAAAGGACAAGAATGCTATGATCAATTAAATTAACATATTCAAAGCATACATTCTTTGTTACTCAAAGCTTATCAAGAAATTCCTCAAGCCTAAAATTCGAAGGAACTCGATCCAACACATGTTGTGAAGGAAAGAATACTTCAACCATTTTGCGGAGAAAAAAGTTTTAAAGAACAAAAGGGGTCTACTCTCCAAGTTTGAAGGAGCTGTAGTAAGGTTCAAGATTGGACCAAACGTTTCAAGCTCGTTGGAAGGCTGTGTGATCAATTCAAAGGGTTTGAAGGGAGCTGAAGTAGTACGGCAACTATCTTGTGAAGAAGCTGAGTCACAGGAGAATCCAGTTGTGTGATCAAGGTTGTCTCTAGGCTGAAGAACTACTTTGTAACATGATCTGTTACTTAGTGGATTCCTCCAGGAGTTGGAGAAGAGTGGATTAGAGGAATTACCCCATCCTCAAACCACTATAAAATTTACTTGTGTCATTTAGTTTCAACACTTTACTTTCTTGCATATATTTATACCTGCTGATAAGTTAAATTGCAACCCAGTTGATAATAACATTACTAAAACAAGTGTTAAAAACGTGCTTAAAATTAACAAGGGTGTTAAGTCTTCCATTGTATAAAACCAAATCAACTGAAAAGTTAAGTGTTAGCTGACACAGCTAAGTTATACTATCAATAGCTCACCAAGTCACAGAGTGGGTAACTTTGTCAAGAAAGTCAACCTAGTCATTGTCCCCAAGAACTTAGCTGATTTGAGTCAAATATGTTGAATATTTTAAAAAGGACTAAAAAGTGAAAATTTGGTAAGGTTTATTCAACCCCTCCCCCTACTAAACCATACACCACACCCCTTGGGACCTACAACCATCAACTTATCCAATGTTTTATATGATTTTTTGAGTGATGCAATCACATTTTTTAGTTCTTTTTCCCTCTTTTCTCTTTCAGCTAAGTCTGCTTTAACCTTAGCAATCTTAGCCTTCAATTCTTTATTCTCATCATCTATGTAACTAAGAGTATTCAACTCATCAGTCAGCTGTGAGTTTTGGCTCTTGAGTTGGCTATTTACCTCATACAGGAGTGTGTGTGAGGATTTCATGTGCTCAAAATCTTTCATCATTTTTCCTAATAAATCATAAAGATCTGTGGGTAATGAAGTGTATGTGTCATTATCACTATCATCATAATTTGAGCTAGAATTTACCACATCTTCCTGTTCTTTAGCCATGAGACATATCAATGCCTCTTCTTCTATGTTTGAGGAGTAGTCTGCTTCACTGCTTTCTGACTCAGCAGTCTCCTTGCACTTGGTTGTATCTGGTTCAGCAGCCACCGTGGCTTTCTTTCTTTCTTGTCTTCTTTCCCTGAAAACTTTCCTATCCTCTTCATTTATGTATTTGTTAACTGGTGGATGAGGGCAGTCAACTACAAAGTGACCTGGCTGTTTGCAGTTCCAGCACAGATCTTTAGCTTTCTTGGTCTCAGCTCTCTTGGGGGTTCTTTCTTCCTTTCCCTTGGAAGGTGCTGAGTGTCTTCTGGAGGATTCACCCTCGTTTCTTTTGTTGTTCGTATTGAAGAACTTGTTGAATCTTTTAACCATAAGGGTTATTTCCTCTTTGTCTATAATATCCTTAGGTTCTGTACTTTTTAATTCTCCAGCCACTAGAGCAGTTGTCTTGGGCACAACTATCGCATCTTGCTCCTTTCTTCTGAGCTCGAATTCATAAGCCTTTAAATCTGAGAATAGCTCATAGTTGGAAATCCTTGTTAAGTCCATAGAAAACATAAGGGCCATCACCTTCATTTCCCACTCAGCTGGGAGATTTCTTACAATTTTCATGCACATTTCCTTCAAAATATTCTTTATCAAGAGTTGAAAGCTCATTTGTGATCTCTGTGAATCTGGCATCCAGCTGATCCAGTATTTCACCAGCTAGTATCTTGAAGTTCTCAAACTTCTATACAACAACAGTTAACTTATTTTAATATGCTCTGAGCCTTCGCAGATTAGAGTTAACGTTTCCCATATTTCTTGAGCAATCCTGCAAGGTTTAACCTTGTTAAATATTCTTTTATCAAGATTTTTGTATAAAATATCATTGGCCACGTTGTCCAAGTTATATCTTTTTCGATCTTCATTGGTCCATTCATTCCTAGGTTTTTCAACTATGGCAGGTCCTTCAGCAACATCGTCCTCAGTAGCTCTTACAGCTGTGTTCACTTTGGTGATCTTTATGGGTCCATCTTCGATGACAAACCACAATTCATCACGCAGTGTTGAGAGATGTGTCTGCATGCGAATTTTCCAATTATCAAACTCTTCTACAGTAAACATGGGAATGAGAGATATATTTGCTTCCATGATAATAAAGTTTTGTAAGAAAATTTGAAAAGCTCGCATGTGTTGATATTTTGAAAGATTGAGATCTAGTTCAGTAACCCGTGCGGAAAGTTCTTTGAACCAACCACTCTGATACTACTTGTAGGTCCCAAGGGGTGCTCAGTTAAGTTTAGAAGAGGGACCGAATAGACCTAACCATTTATTTGATTTTAAACTTAAATTAGAGTTTTATACAAGTAAACAACTTAGTTATTTGAAAGACAACTAGGTTCAACCTCAACAGGAGAGTTCAACACTCAACAGACTAGACTGAGCTGTTGATAGAGTAACTTAGCTCTCTTTTAAAAATTCAGTTTACTTGGTTTATCAGCGAAAGTCTTACACCCTTTTTAGAATGATTTTTTAACACTTGTTTTAGGTTAAGTTTTTATGAGTTAAGTGAGCAAATATATGTCAGCAGTAATAAAGATATGCAAAAATTAAATGTTGAAAGTAAATGACACAAAGCAATTTTATAGTGGTTCAAAGATGGGGTAATTCCTCTCTTCACTCTTCTCCAACTCCTGGAGGTAATCCACTAATGCAACAGTTGTTACAAAACGGATACAAATGTCCAAGTAGGCTTTGATCACACAACCAGCTCTACTCCTAGGACTCAGCTTCTTCGTAAGTCAACTACCTCACTACTTCAACTCCTTCAAACTCTTCAGACTTGATCACGTAGCCCTCCACCGGATTCAAAGAAGGTTCGAACTTAAACCTTGTTGCACGTCCTTCACCACGTGAAAGTGCAGACCCCTTGTTCATAGAAAAACAATTTTGTTGGGAAATTAATTTTTAGATTTTGATGAATGCCATGTAAAACTTAGAATAGAAAGTTGGCACCCCATTTTCCTTGTAATTTGCATTGTAATAGATAGGGTTGGTCGAGCTGAGTTAAGTCATCTATGCCTGAACATGCAAGAAGTCAACTGGAGACTAGAAGGAAGACTCCGTTGTGAGGCAAATTTGAGTGTAGCAAGGAAGAAAAGACAGAACTCGATCAAGGTGCAAAACAGATGCGGTGAGTAAAGTGTCAGTCAAGTCAACTCAAGATAACCAAGTATCAAGTTGATGTGACAGATGAGTCATCCAGTGATTGGAAGCTGACTCGAAGTCATCTGGGGAAATCAAGGAAATGCGATCAAGTCGAGACAATCGAAAGAGATCCGTTGCCTGAAGTCAAGAAAATTACTTAAACAAGTAATACTCCCATATGCCTTTCTTAAAGTGCTCGATCCCTGCGTGCAAAAGGAATAAACTAATGGGAAGCACTCGCACCGTGTCGAAACTCTAAAAAGTGAAGACTCATTCAATACGAGGAAATGTCAATTCCAAGGACTGCAACAAGACAAGCCAACGACCACAAGTGTCTTTTGAAAATTAACCTATCTCTTCAACGGACAAATTTTCAAAAGAACACTATAAAAGGCCGAGGAATCACCTTGAGAAAAGGTTACCTTGATTACACGAGAAAACCATTACAAGCAAGAGAGCAATATCGTCAAACTGAAATATTCTCAAGTCCATTAAGCTCAATCCTCAAGCCTACATTACGAAGGAAATCAATCCAACACTCACCTGTGATGGAATGACGACTTCAATCAGTTGAAGAGGAAACATTTGAAGAAATCAAGTGGCCTACATTCCACGCAGGATTGTACAAAGGTTCAAGTTGAACCAGTCTCAAGTTTTTGTAGGGCTTCGTGATCAAATCCAAGAAGCTTGAGCAAGTGGGTTGTAGTAGCAAGCAATGCCTGTGAAGAAGCCGAGTCGCACGAGAAGCCGATTGTGTGACCATGGCATCTCCGGATCGAGTCCCAAAGGATCAAGTCACCGTGTGATCAAGACTTGCATCCGGGTGATAACCACTTTGTACATTGATCAATACTTAGTGGATTCCTCCAGGAGTTGGAGAAGAGAGGAGTAGAAGAATTACCCCATCTTCGAACCTCTATAAAAATTTATTGTGTCATTTACTTTTCAGCATTTTAATTTCTGCATGTTATTTCAATATCTGCTGATAAATTTGCTATCCAATTGATAATCAACAAAGTGTTAAAACCAAGTATTAAAACAAACTTAAACCAAATTCAAGGGTGTTAAGTCTTCCGCTGAAAACTTATCACAGTCGAGTTAAGTTTTAGTCAAAACAGCTGAGTTATTCTATCAACAGCTCAGTCGAGTCTGTTGAGTGGCTAACTCTGCTGATCAACTAACTTAGTTGTCCATCAAGGACTTAGCTATGAAGTATTAACTCTGAACGTCTTAAAAGGACAAAATCGAAAAGTTGGTAAGGTTTATTCAACCCCCCTTCTAAACCTTACACTCACACCCGTTGGGACCTACAAGTGGTATCAGAGCGGTTGTTTCATTGAGCCTTCCGCACTGGTTACTGAACTAGATCTCCAATCTTTCAAAGCTTGCTTTAGCACTTGATCTTTCAAAACTCTTTTATTCAGCAGAGTTATTATCATGGGAGCAAATTTGACACGCATCCCTATATTCACAATTGAGGAATTTGATGATCGGAAAATTCGCATGCAGGCTCATCTATCAGCATTACACGATGAAATGTGGATAGTAATAGAAGATGGGCCACTTGCAAATTTTAAAAGTGAACACAAATGCAAGGAGGATCGCTGCTGCACAAGGAGAAGAGGATGTTGCTCCCAGACCAGCTATGGTTGAAAACCAATAGCTGAATGGACAAATGATGACAGAAACAGATACAACTTGGACAACGTGGCCAAGGACATTCTTTACAAAACTCTGGACAAAGCCATGTTCAACAAAGTCAAATCATGCAAGACTGCAAAAGAAATGCAGGATAAGATAACCATGATTTGTGAAGGCTCGAGCAAATCAAGGAAAATAAACTATCTGTTCTTCAGTACAAAAATTTGAAAACTTTAAGATGCTTGCAGGAGAAACCTTGGATCAACTGGATGCTCGGTTCACGTAAATTACCAATGAGCTATCTCGCACTTGGAAAAGAATATACACATGAAGAAATGTGTATGAAGATTCTAAGAAGTCTCCCAAATTGAATGGGAAATAAAAGTCATGGCCCCACTAAGACACTCCATGGACCTATCAAAAACATCCAACCATGAGCTATTCTCGGATCTCAAAGCCTACGAATTTGAGTGAGAAGAAAGACCTAGAAGAGACAATGTGCCCAAAACAAACGCTTCTAATAGCTTAGGATGGTAAAAGAGTCGAGGTCAAGGTAGTCATTGACCAAGAGGAGATTGCCCGATGGTTAAAAGATTTAACAAATTCTTCAACAAGAATTACAAAAGAGGCAAAGGTGAATCCTCCGGAAGACACTCGGCTCCTCCAAGTCAAGGGAAGATAGGCCACCCAAAAGAACAAAGCATCAAAAGGTTGAGTATCAAAGAGCCGACAATCCAAGGATGGAAAGAATCGATCAAAAAGTTGAAAATCTATCTTTGAACTATGAGTAACCCGTCACTATGCCATTGATTGCCCATATCCTCGTAGTCAACAAATACAGGAATGAAGAGGAAAGAAAAGTCTTGAGAGAAAGAAGATAAGAGAAAGAAAAAGGCAATGTTGGTCAGAGATCACTGAGACAACCAAGTCAAAAGACACAAAGCACTCGGAGAGGAGAGTAGTGAAGCCGACTACTCAAGTGACTCTCAAGAAGAAGCCTTGATCCGTCTAATGGCCAAAGAACAAGACCAACCTCGACCAAGAAGATGAGGTACACTCTAACTCATCACACTCGGTTCTAGTGACAAGTGATTGTGACACACACACTTCATCACCCACTGATCTTTATGATTCATTAGGCAAAATGATGAAAGACTTTGAACACATTAAATCCTCACACACACTACTAAATGAGGAAAACAACCTACTCAAAGCTTAAAACTCACAAATGACTAAGGAGATGAGTACTCTAAGTCACATAGGCGATGAGAATAAAGAGCTAAAAGCTGAAAATGCTAAGTTAATAGCAGAGATAGTCCGCCACGAAAAAGAGGGAAAATGACCTCAAAATGTGATTGCCTCATTCACTAAGGCATCGAAATCTTTGGATGATCTTATTATGAGCCAAAGAAAATGTGGAGATAAGACAGCTTAGGATTTAATTCCTCTATGCCAAGTCAAGTTCCAAAAGTGATTTTGGAAAAAGGATCTTCAAGTAATGAAGCATCTCAAAAATCCAAAACTCCAAATGGTGCACACACATTCATTCCAAAGCACAACCACAAGCAAACTGGTCTTGGTTATAAAGGAAAAGGAAAACAACAAATTGAGTATCTTTGAAAGGACCTTAGAAGAAATCCACGAGTTCCTCAAAGAAACTCCAAATAGGAAGTACTCAGAAAGAAGAAACAGAGCTACCAAAAGCCCTTAAATTGTATAAAAGGAACACATATGATGGGAATGGTAGAAATTATCCAAGCCAAGTGATTGGAATAATGTGAACTATCAAAGAAAGACCTATGGAATATAAGCTTAAATGGCAAAGGCCTAGAACTCAAAAAAGGCCATTCCAAAGGCAAAAGAACTATTATCAAGACACATATGCACCCAGGCACTATCCTCGGAGATATCACAACTACCTAAACAGAAGCAATTGCTAAAACACATACACAGGCATACGACAAAAGAGAGACATTGTATGAACCTAAAACCCCAAGCAATTTGCCAAAGTTAATTATGATTATGGCACGATAGATGGCAACCTCTTAGAGTCAAATCATTTGGCTATAGGTTGGTTGGATCATCTTACAATAATAACCCCTCAGACCCGGACAAGTATGGGTACCTAAAACCTAATTTTCTTGATTGCGAGTTCAAGAACAAAGAGTGCCAAGGAACCTGGTACATGGATAGTGGTCGTTTTCCGGACATATGACAGAAACAAGAAAAATCTGTCAAAATTTAAGGAAGTTAGAGGTGCAAAAGTCATATTTGGAGGAAATGAAGCTCCAGGAGATATAAGAGGCATTGGATCCATCAAGAAAAATGGAATAGAAATTACGGATGTTGCATATGTTGAAGGCCTCAATTTCAACTTACTAAGCATAAGTCAACTCGTGACAAGGGCTATAATGTTGGATTCAATATGGGAGTGTGCCAAATCAAGAACACTCAATCTAATGAAGTAGTGCTACAAGGATGCGGAGACAAAAGAACATGTATGTGGTGGATTGGTCAACCGCAACACCAAGCACTTGTCTACTAGCAAAAAAGTACACCGAATCAAGTTGGGTCGTGGGCACAAGAAGTTGAGTCACCCGAATTTCAAAACTATTAACAAACTTGCAAGAAGTAATCTTGTAGAAGGACTTCCGGACTCGATACAAGAAGGAGAGTGTATGTGATGCATGCCGATGGGAAAGCAAATCAAATCATCATTCAAAGAAAAGACATGTCCATCTTCAACAAGAATATTGCACCTATTACATATGGATCTATTTGGTCCAATTGAACCAAATAGCATAAGCGGAAAGAAATACACCTTGGTGGTAGTAGATGACTACTCAAGATACACATGGACAATTTTCATGTGTAAGAAGAAAGAAACCCTAAAACTACCACAAATTGATGAAGAGAATCCAAAATGAGAAGAGTCAAACCATTATCGAAATAAGATCTGACAGAGAACCGAGTTTGTCAATAGTATAATAACTCAAGATTGTATTGAAAATGGTATTGCTCATGAATTATCTCAGCAAGGACTCCACAAAGAGAATGGAATTGCGAGAAAGAAGGAAGGAATAACTCTCAAAGAAGCGGCAAGGACCATGTTTGTCAAGCAGAGTCGCTAAAAGATTTTGGGCTAAAGCAATAAACACAACATGCTATACTCAAAATATATGCATGATAAAACAGACAAATGACAAAGACTCCCTATGAGATTTGGATAGGAAAAAGCCAAATGTTGCATATTTTAAAAATATTTGGATGCAAATGCTTCATCCATAACAATGGCAAAGATAATTTAAAGGCTTTTGATGCTAAAGTCGATGAAGGTATCTTCTTAGGATACTCAAATTAAGCAAAGCCTCAGAGTGCTCAACAAGAGGACAATGGTTACGAAGAGTCTATTCATGTGGTGTTTGATGAACCCAACGTAAATGGAGAAGACATTGAAGAGTCACCGATAAGTCAATCACCAATGCGAAGAGTCCCTATGTTGAAGTCAAGCCGGAATTATAAACCCGTGATGAAGATGAGATAGTCGAGTCTCAAAGACACGGGAAATATGCAACTAAGTGATGATGAGAGAGCTGATCAAAATAACACAGTTGCAAGACGACTGAATCCAGCTAACTTACTCCAACCTGATGTAAGGTGGCTGAGAGACCATCCACCAGAACTAATCATTGGAGATGTAAGAGAAGGTGTGAAAACCAGATCCAAAACTCAACAAGAAGCAATGTTCACTTGTTTTATCTCACAAATAGAGCCAAAAGATGTGTCACAAGCATTGGATGACACACATTGGATTCAAGCCATGCAAGAAGAGTTGAATCAGTTTGAAAGGAACAAAGTGTGGGAATTGGTTCAAAGGCCTACCCATCAAAATGTTATTGGCACTAAATGGGTGTTCAGAAACAAGATGAATGAGGAAGGTTCTGTGGTAAGAAACAAAGCAAGATTGGTAGCCAAAGGGTACTGCCAAGAAGAAGGAATAGATTTTGATGAAACTTTTGCTCATGTGGTAAGATTGGAAGCCATAAGGATGTTTCTTGCCTATGCTGCTCACAAGAACTTCATTGTATATCAAATGGATGTAAAGAGTGCATTCCTTAATGGGTTATTGGAGGAAGAAGTGTATGTTGAACAACCTCTAGGATTTGAGCAGAAGACTCTTGGAGATAAAGTATACAAACTCAAGAAAGCTTTATATGGATTGAAACAGGCACCAAGAGCATGGTATGATACATTATCACAATTCCTGACTGAGAACGGATTCACAAAAGGCAAAGTGGATAGAACCCTCTTCAGAATTCAAGATGGGAAGAGTATACTGCTTGTTCATATATATGTGGATGACATCATCTTTGGATCCACAAACAAAGAGTTGTGTGATAAATTCTCAAATCTCATGCAAAGCAAATTTGAAATGAGCATGATGGGAGAGTGACATTCTTCCTTGGACTCCAAGTAAAACAAAAGGATGGAACCTTCATAAGTCGGACAAAATACACCGTGAGATTTAATGAAGAAATTTGGTATGGAAGAGAAGTCTTCGTGAAAATACAAATGAATACATCACCAAAATGGATATGGATACAGATGGCAAGCTCTGTGGATCAAACAAGATCTGAGCACTTATTGGATCATTGCTCTATCTCACAAAGAAGCGAGCCGGACATCACCTTTCTTTGTAGGTGTATGTGCAAGATTTCAATCTTCTCCAAAAGAAAGCCACATGACCGCAGCCAAGAGAATCATGAGATATTTGAAAGGAAGCCAAGAAGTTGGCTTATGGTATCCGAAGGAAGGTGGATTCAAGCTAATTGGTTACTCGGACTCGACTATCTTTGGATGTAGAGTTGATGAAAAAGTACCTCGTGCACATGTCAAATGCTTGAAATAGGCTAATTTCCTGGTTTAGCAAGAAGCAAAATTCAATAGCCACCTCCACAGTGAAGCGAGAATACATAGTCATGGGTAGTCAAGTGCCCAAGTCTTATGGATGAGACAAAGAAATGAGAGACTATGAAGTTGAAGAAAAGGAAATTCCAATTATGTGTGATAACACAAGTGCAATTGCAATCACTCAAAATCATGTGTTGCATTCAAGAACAAGCACATTGATGTCAGATATCACTTCATAAGAGATCATGTTGAAAAGAAGGACATCACCTTGGAATATATCTCAACCGATAAGCGAAGAAGTGATATATTCACAAAACCATTATGTGAATCAAGATTTGAAGAACTCAAGCATGAATTAGGGTTAATTGAGTTGAGTTGACACTCAGAAGACTCAAAGAAAAGAGATGGAACATGAAAAGGTGAAAAAGAGCTGAACTCTTGAATCAGCTAAGTGAATCACCGATCGATCGAGAACCAATTTTGCAGATCGAGTTAGGCGACAAATGAGTGCCTATGTGCAAAAAGAGAAGAGATAAATCAGCTAAGGAGTAAGATGAAACATTTATGAGCAAAGTGACAAAAATGCAGTCGTTTTTACTAAGCGGGAATGTTTTTAAGAATGACGTCAGCATAATTATGACATGTACAATCAAAAGCTGCATACCAAGCTTATGATTGGATATAAATCTTTGCCGCATTAAATGCGAGAAATTAAATGTTAATCGGCGTGCAAAATCTGAGCCATTGATCTTGATCAAATTTCAAAAACCACCCGCACGTCCTTTCATAACCTATACATATACCATTTCTTCTGATTTTATCTCACTTTACCAAAACTGTTCATCTCTCTCAAGAGCAAAGAAAGCATTTTTACTCTCAAAACCCTACAAATCTTCAAAGCTTATTTTCAAAGTTTCATTCGGTAAATCTTCGAGAAATGGCATCTACTTACGACTTGGTCAAGTTGGAAAAGCCAATCCACACGGGATCTACTGTGGATTTCGAAGGCATGATCAAACAAGGGTCAGATGAAACCCTTGTGAAGAAAATAGCGAGAGAAGTTGGAGAAATCGGATCAAACCCTTTTTGTCGATGGAGTTTCGATGACCTACGTGGAGGAGGTCGCATGCTTCTTATGTGAACGCCGAAGTTCACGATGAGGGCATCAAGTCCTCTGTTCACAGAAAGATTTCACCATCACCGCCAGATCCGGAACACATTTTGTTACCGGCGGAAGGAGTGCCGGAGATTTATGAAGCGATGTTAACCTGGCCGCTGCATGGAAGGAAGTAGCCAAACCTCGACTATCTTTGCAAAGGTTGTCTACACACCGATAAGAAGTCACTCCAAGGAGGATTACCACAAGTCGTTAGACATTGTTGCCAAATGCATAGATATCAAGTTTGGAAGCTTTAATCAGCTGTCCAAAACCAAGTTGATCGTGATGGCTGCGATCATGGAAGAGAAGAAGGTGAACTGGTCTGAGTTTGTATACAGCAGACTCTGCCAGAATATTGGGAATAAATCCTTCAATGAGGATGGTTCGTTTGGAGGATCTTTGGGATATGGCCTGGTGATTGGCCGGATGATGGAAGTGAAGGGAGTCCCTCTTCGACATGGCAAGGCCTTCCATGTAAGCAAGAAAATGTTCCGATCGAACCTTTCCGGAGCACAGAAGAGAGCATACGCCAAGAGGGCTGATACGAGTGAGGGAGAATCAGCTGGCCCTGAAGAAACAGTTGTCTCCTCCTCTCCCCAGAAGAAGATTGCCCCTACAGCTGCAAAGAAAAAGAAATCTGCACCTGCCCCTGCAGCCGAGTCACCCCCGCCCCAAGAAAAGCAGCTGGAGAAGGAATCCCAAATGCCTTCTCCATTTATTAAGAAAAGGAGGATCGATAGCCGAGAAGGCCAGCTCCTCGAAAAGACAATAGCACGCCCCCGCCGCCAGACTCGGAGAAACGCATCCGAACCAAAATTCCTCTCTGGTAAGGACCAAAAGGAGAAGACTCTTCAAGCGGTCCGAGCTTGAGAAAACAGCTAAGTCTGCCACTCAGCGGAGCAGATCGCGGAAATAGCTGGAGAAGTAGAGTCTCCAGAGATTATTGATGCAACTGCCAAGTCTGCTTTGGCCGACAGCAGAGAGGCAAGTCGAAGACCCAACCGTGGATAGACAAATGAAGAACAAGGAGCAAAATGAGACAAGCAGACTCTCTTCTGAGGACTATATCTCCACTGCCCCGATGCTTTGAAGGAGTTGAGCAAAGAGTATGTTGCCTTCTATTCCTGAGAAGGATGGGCAACAGGAAGATGATGATAAAGAAGATGATGATGTGATGATCCTATCCCCACCATATCCAGACATCCAAAATCGTCTGCGAGAATGGAGAAAGTGGAAGCTTTAGAGTCGATCCAGGAACGATTCTAAAGACCGAGTTTATTGAAGAAGAAGAAGAAGAAGCTCGTGAATTTTCTCGGATTGACCATTGTGGTCAAGACTGATGAAGAAAACCGCACGAATATCTTGCAAATCTTCAAAGACAAGGAGAAGCGAGATCGCGAGGAAGTCAAGCTCGTGAGAAGGCCAAAGATTTGTCCCCTTATCGAACCACCGATCATACACATCCTCATCTTGACATCCTCTCGTAGAGTGATGAGGATCTGGACCTCTTCACTCTGAGAAGAAATTGGAAATGCAGCAAGCCATGCGGGAATCTAGGGTCCTACATGAGCAACGGTTAATGGAAGGACTAGGGGAATCTTCCAAATCACAGTTGGAGATTGATCATATGGGAGTGGTGCAGCGAATTACAACCGTTGTTGCTGCCACCACTTCCCCTACTCACTCTGATGAAGGCTTTAAGGGAATTGGCGATGAAACTGGGAATATGGGGACCCCAGTCGAGCCAACCCCTGATGAAGGTGTCTTTCCACCTGCCCCAATGGCTGAACACTCAAAGGGAATAGTCGGGAGTCTGGAGATGAGTGACCCCATTCCTAGTCACTCAGCTTGTGTGACGGCTGAGGGAGAAACTCCCTCCACTGCAGCAAGGACAGAGGATGTTGCAGCCGACTCCACAACGAATCTTGGAGGCGAAGTGGAGAAGGAAAAACAAATAGATACATAGCAAGTTGTCACTGAAGAGGCTCGATATTGAGACTCTAAGCCGGTGCCAATCGCTTGAAAAAACGAATGACGCTGCTGATGCAGTCGAGGCAAAGGATGGATATGCCCTGGGAGTTAACACTCTGAGCGATGAAAGTGCAATCCATGGAATTGAGACTACAGTGGATGCCACCTCTGAAGACCCTAAGGCGATTGAATCCTGTCGAAGGGATTGTCCAAGGCCTCGCCGATTGAGATTGCGGGGAGGTAGTGAAGGCCAACGGGAGGTTGAGACTTCCGGGTAAAGAGGAAGAACAGAACATCGCTCCTACTATCATTGATCCATCCGAAAAGGGAGATAAGTTCTCTTCACGATTCCCAAGACAATCCTTATGTAACCTTTCTCGGGATCCGAAGGTGAAGACGGTTTTAGTCATCCCCCATTGCCGATCCAAAAGACTCACCGGTGAGGATGTTCTCACAAGCATGAGTAAGTCCGATCTAAAGGCTACTTGCCAAACCTTTAACTTTGATGATGAGCCACCCATGCAAGTCTCATCATCGTCCGGTGACGCCACCGATCACGGCCGAGGACCGGTCAACTCATATGGGAAAATCACCAGACCGACGAAGTCATTAAGACAAACCGAGCTCGGCCCACCGGGTCAACTCCACAATAGACCACAGTGAAACAGAGTCAATCGCGCAGCTCCCAAGCTGCGACGAGATCGACTCCACCAGGCACATCACGGGCACAAGTTACCATTGAAGCGATTCAGATTGCCCGTGATGATCCATTTGAAGAATCGTTCCCCTTTTTTGGAGCTAGTGACCTTCTTAAAGAATCGGCTAGAGATCAAGAACGTTTCCATAAACCTCGATCCGTTATTCCAACAGATACCATCGCCCCAAAGAGACTTTGACTTTGACTTTGACGCCTTGCCACCGGTGACAGTAGTGACAAATGAGGTTCGAGAAGTTTTCAAGGCCATATTTGCGAGAGATAGAGAAGATGGAAAGGCACCGACCTCACTTGGACATGAGACTGGATAACCGAGACGCTAATCTTATTGTCGATCTGCGAGGAATAATTGTCGAGGATCCGGAATGGTGGCAACAACAAAGGCAATGCGCGTAGAACAAGTTCGATACTTGAACATTGTTCAATAAATTGCTAGTCTAGCGGGCTGAGAATGCTTGATATGAAGAGAAGAATGTAAGAAAACATCGATCTAATGCATGAATCTCACAACACGAGATGCACTCTGCGTGAATTTCATAAGAAAGAGCTTCACGCGCGTGGGGAACATGGAGAAGAAATTCACCTTCTCATGGTCGAAATGAAGTGGTGGCAGGTGGCGGTGAATCCAACGCCACCCGCTCCGAATTCCGTGTAGCATACTCCGCAGCGAGTTGGCACAACTCACCTATCACCGCTTAGACTTCATGATTCTTTGCTTGTTTCTAGGGGTTCCTCTCTCCTTTGATGATGCCAAAAAGGGGGAAGAGGAATACCTAAAGCGTTGAAAGGTTAAGGCGAGAAGAAGGGCGCACTTGTACGGAGAAGACAGTGAAAGAACTCGAGAAGGGAGAAGAAGGAAAATCATAAGGGGAAGGTTCGAAAGATATGACCACGATGATTGCTAAAACCCCCAACAAGGACTTGTCACGATTGATATCATCGAAGAAACTCCCGATGACTCTGTCGCTCCAACACTCCGCATACCCATGGCCGAAAAGCGAAAAATAGTAGAAGCGGGTGGCGTTGGATTCAGTGATGCCATTTTAAATTCGCGCGGAGAAGGAGGTGAAAGTAAAGATGGATGCCCGAGTGATGGATATACTAAAACAATATGGAGGCAATCCGTGAAAGAGACACCGATGTCATTTCCGACGTCAGAACCGAGCCAAGATCTGTTGATGAATTCAAGACGCTCGCATCCAGGGTTACTTCGTAAATATGTCCATGGCCCAAGCACGGGATTTGTATTGGGAAAAAGGCCTCAACCTATGTGAAGAAGGCGACAGCGGCGACCATCGCGATCGCTCTGCTTTGGTCACTCACCACCGGAAAAAGAAGGCCCCAAGACAATACACGCCCAGGAGCGAGGGAAGAAGCAAAGTGGAGGAGGAAGAGGTTTGGACTGAGACCTCGCCCAAAAACATTGAATATATAGATCCGAGGTAAGAAAGGAGGGATCTATTGAGTGGTTCGACGAAGTAGCCAACCTACAAGTGGCGAAGAACAATCTTGAGTATGTAAAGAGAATCGAAGAAGAAAATAGAAGACAAACTCACCGTGGGAAGAGAGACAAGAAAGGAAAAGAAAAGATGAAGTCACGAGAAAAAGCTTATGAGAAAAAGAAAGCAAACGGTGAAGAAGAGAAGAAAAGAAAAAGGTCGAAAGATGATAGAGAAGAAGAAGAAAAAGAATGAGGCGAATGAGATGAAGTGTTGCTGTCCACCCCTTCATGTATTTTACTATGTAAATGCATTTGTATGTAAGTCTTCTGTACATTGAATAAAATTGTATAATTTCTATAATTGCGTAGATTTAGAATAGCATGATTACCTTAAGCTCTAATTAAGCTCGATACACTTTGTAAACAATTTGTGTAAAGAATTAGAATGTTATGATCAATAAAAGATTAATTCTCGCATACATTCTGATTCTACATTGTCTGCATACGTATCTTTGCTATTTAATTATTGAATGCATGTTTTAAGTTTTGGCATCATCAAAAAGGGGGAAATTGTTGGGAAATTAATTTTTAGATTTTGATGGATGCCATGTAAAACTTAGAATAGAAAGTTGGCACCCCATTTTCCTTGTAATTTGCATTGTAATAGATAGAATGGGTCGAAATTGAGTTAAGTCGGCTATGCCTGAACATGCAAGAAGTCAATCGAGACTAGAAGGAAAACTCGATGTGAGGCGGTGAGTGTAGCAAGGAAGAAAAGACAGAACTCGATCAAGGTGCGGTTGAGATGCGGTGAAGTAAAGTGTCGGCAAAGTCAACTCAAGATAGCCAAGTCTCAAGTTGATGTGACAGGATGAGTCATCCAATGATTGGAAGTGACTCGAAGTCATCCGAGAAATCAAGGAAATACAACAAGTCAAGTCGAGACAAATCGAAGAGATCCGTTGCCTGAAGTCAAGAAAATTACTTAAACAAGTAATACTCCCATCTTGCTTTCTTAAAGTGCTCGAGTCCCGAGGAAGCGTGCAAAAGGAATAAACCAATGGGAAGCACGCACTGTGTCGAACTCAAAAAGTTGAAGACTCATTCAATACGAGGAAATGTCAATTCCAAAGACAAAGCAACAAGATAAGCCAACGACCACCAGTGTCTTTTGAAAATTAACCTATATCTTCAACGGGCAAATTTTCAAAAGAACACTATAAAAAGCTGAGGAATCACCTTGAGAAAAGGTTACCTTGATTACCTGAGAAAACCATTACAAGCAAGAGAGCAATATCTCGAACTTTGAAATATTCTCAAGTCATTTAAGCTCAATCCTCAAGCCTACATTACGAAGGAAATCAATCCAACACTCACTGTGAAGGAAAGATGACTTCAATCAGTTGAAGAGGAAACAATTGAAGAAATCAAGGGGTCTACATTCCACGGAGGATTGTAGAAAGGTTCAAGGTCGAGCCAGTATCAAGTTTTTGGAGGGCTTCGTGATAAAATCCAAGAAGCTTGAGCAAGTGGGCTGTAGTAGCAAAGCACTTCGCCCTGAAGAAAGGCCGAGTCGTCGAGAAGCCACCAGTGTGACCAAGGCACCTCCAGGACGAGTCCCAAAGGATCAAGTCACCGTGTGATCAAAACTTGCATCCGACCGATAACCACTTTGTACATTGATCAATACTTAGTGGATTCCTCCAGAGTTGGAGAAGAGAGGAGTAGAAGAATTACCCCATCTTCGAACCTCTATAAAAATTTATTGTGTCATTTACTTTTCAGCATTTTAATTTCTGCATGTTATTTCAATATCTGCTGATAAATTTGCTATCCAATTGATAATCAACAAAGTGTTAAAACCAAGTATTAAAACAAACTTAAACCAAATTCAAGGGTGTTAAGTCTTCCAATAAAAACATATCACAAAATCGAGTTAAGTTTTAGTCAAAGCAGTTGAGTTATTCTATCAACAAACTCGTCCGAAATCGTTGAGTGGCTAACTCTGGCGATCAACTAACTTAGTTGTCCATCAAGGACTTAGCTGTGAAGTATTAACTCTGAACGTCTTAAAAGGACTAAATCGAAAAGTTGGTAAGGTTTATTCAACCCCCCTTCTAAACCTTACACTCACACCCGTTGGGAGCTACAAATTTTCTCTTCACCTAGTTGAAGCTTTCTTCCTTCGTTCATTGAATGTGTTGGTTAGAATCACTTCGAAAGTAGGCTTCATGATTTGAATGTATAATTTGAGAATATTTTGCAGTTGCTTGCTTTGCTCAGATTGCTTGTGTATTTCGTGCTTCTCTCAAAATCCTCAACCTTTTATAGTGACAGTTTGAAAAAGTATCCATTGAAGAGATAGACATTTTTCAAACTTCACTTCTTGATCATTGGCTTGTCTTGTTGTGCAGCTATTGATGTTGACCCTTCCTTAAATTAATGCTCTGCATGTTTCCTGAAACACTACAGGTCTTCTGCGAACATCCTATTGGTTCTCAGCTACTTGCACTCTTTCACCAAGACAGCTATAAGGTTGCAGGTCTGTCTCCTTACCATTTTGGGTAAGTCTTTGACTTTTCTTTGCAACGGACTTCTTCAGTTTTTTTCGAATCCTTAAACTACTTTACCCTTTTATTGAGTCTTCTCCATGAATCTGGGATGACTCAGTTGTTAGTCTACTGAAAGACACAACTTCTTTACTTGACTGAAATTCTTCTTCGATACTCAGCTGAATCTTCACTGCATTCCTTCAGTCAACTTCAGTGATCTTCAACTTTGCTACTTCTTAACTCAACTTATATCAATTCTATCACATAGTTGAAATACAACAAAAAATAGGGTGTCAACTTTCTAATCTAAATTTTCTATGTGTTATCAAAATCTATGCAAATAAATTTCCCACCACTATACATAACATTGTATATAGGGATAATTACAAAAAGTACCCCTGAGGTTTGGCCTAATTACCAAAAAACCCACCTAACTTTCAAAATTACAGAAAGTACCCTTGATGTTTGATTCAGTGTTAAAATTAAGGGGTAAAATGTAATATTTTAATAAACATGAGGGGGAATTTTGAAATATTTTTTAGTTATGAAGGGTGGTAAATGTTAGACAAACTAAAACATCAAGGATATTTTTTGTTATTTTAAAAGTTAGCTGGGTTTTTTTGTAATTAGGTTAAACCTCAAGGGTACTTTTGTAATTAACCCTTATATTTATTCATGTAAGGAGAGATTAAAATTTTATTTAATATTAAATTATATTCATAATACTTTTTTATATATGAAACATTATATTTTATATTTATTAACACACTTTCATGTTAATAGAAATTATGTTTTATGTATATCAATGTATTTTGATATTCAAGTTTTAAAAGTTGTACATTTGGACTATCAGATATGAGTTTGTTTGTTTGATAAGAATAGTTTATATTTTTTGAAATATTTTATTTTTCCATAAAATTATGTTGTTAAATATAAACATGATTTTTACTTAATTCTTTTTATAATTCTCTAATAATTGTTCAACTTTCTAAAACCTAAAAGATATTGGAATTTGAAATGACTTTATTGATTGCATTGAAAAACAATACATTAAATATTCAGTATTGGGCAATTTATTTGTTTTTTCAAACTTTTACTTTCATATAGATAAACATAGTTTATAATAATTACTTCTATATTATTTAATCGTATGATTTATAATCAAATTAATTATCTTTATTTTAATTATTTATTTAAATTCTAAACTTTTTGCAATCACTAAAAAGTATATAAATATACAGTTCGTACATCGCAAGGTCTGGAAAATACCAAATATGTTATAAATAGCTTGTAAGAGCATCCCCAAAAGACTCTTCAAAAATCTTCTTTATTTTGAAGAGTCATCTACCAAAATTCATCTCCAACAAACTCTTTATTTTAACATTTAAATTTAGAGAATGAATTTTCACTCTCCAAATTTGAAGAGCCAAAACAACTCTCTATAATTAATTGCATTAGCTTTCTTGCACTTTGAATTAACCTTTTTGAATGACACTTTCTAAAAACAACACACATTTTGAAAATTTTCATAAATTACTCCCAATATTCCATATTGTAATAAATTAATATTGGAAAAAGAGAAAATAAAGAGTAAAATAAAAAAGAGTGTTGGAAGATGTCAAAAATTTCACTATTTAAATTTAAAGATACTCTTTATTTTGCAAGAGATGTTCTTCAAATTTAAAGAGTTTATTGAGAAGAGAAGATGGTTCTTTTTACCCATTTGGGTTTAACAAAACACTTTATTAACCAACTTTCATAAAAACAACTTTTCTACCCACTTTTACAATAAAAAGTCAAAAATGCCCTTAACTCTTTCTATTTCTTGGTTTCAAGTAAAACAAATTCCCTCCCTTAGTTATTTTCCTCTTTTTTTTCCCTCTCCTTCCTCTTTTTTTCCTTCCACAAATTATAATTTAGCTAAAACCCTAGTTTTTTTATTTTAAAGATACAAGAAACGATTGGAAGAGGGGTGTAAGTCATTTTGAACCAAAGTAATGTATTACTTTCTGCAAATATTTATGTATAAAGATGAAAAATATGCTTGGTTTTTGTAACTAAAAAAAATTCTGCAAAGTTTAACGTGGCACGATCAGGCTCGCATACATGGCATGATCGTGCCACATGAAATTCAACAAGTCATGATCGCGCCATATAGATCACAATAGCAAAAATAAAAAAAAATCACAAGTCAACTCCTTCATTCAAACAAAAACTTCATAATTTATAACAATACCCGCAACATAAATGCCCACAAGAACAAGAATCTACATACACACAACAACAATATGAATCAACACAAAAATCCAAAACATGTGTTCAAACACAAAAATCCACAACCCAAGTGTTCAACCCAAGAATCAAGGGCACGATCATGCCCATCCCTTGTTATTTCACGGGCACGATCGTACCCGTCTCTTAATATTTCAGGGGTACGATCGTACCCATCCCTTTATATTTCAGAGTGCGATCGCATTCGCCCCTTAATATTTTCGAGTACGATCGTGCGGTCCGATCCTTAATATTTGAATGCGATCGGACCCATCCCTTTATATTTCAGGGGTACGATCTTACCCGTCCCTTAATATTTCAGGAGTACGATCGTGCAGGTCCTTAATATTTTGAGTGCGATCGTACCCATCCCTTTATATTTCAGTGCGATCTTGCGTCGCTTTTGAACGCGATCGTGCCCATATCTTAATATTTTAGGGGTACGATCATACCCATCCTTTTGGGCACGATCGTACCCGTCAGTCTCCAGCCCATTAGTAAGAGTGCTTTAGTCATTATGGGTAGAAAAATTGGTTTTTAAATAAGGGCGGGTTTTTTATTTACCCTATTTGGATAGTGAAATAACTTTTCTACCCATTTTTATAAAAAATATCTTTTTTACCCACAAAGACAAAAATACACGTACTAAAGTAGCACTATCGTCTTTTTATGCCCGCACGCACGATCGTGCTCACATTTATGGTTGCACGATCGTGCTCACCTTTATGGTGGCACGATCGTGCTCATGTTTATGGTGGCACGATCGTGCTCACGTTTATGGTGGCACGATCGTGCTCATATAGTGGCACGATCATACCATATTGAACATTCCAATTTTTTTTTTCTCTTCTCGAAAATAAGCGAATTTCCCGCATTATACATAAATATTTGAAGCAAGAAATACATTAATATGGTTCAAGTGACTTAAACTTATTTTCAATCGTGTCTAGAATCTTCAAAAATCGGAAACATGAAAGGAAGAAAAAAAGAGAAGATTGTTATCTTTGAAAAAAAGATGAAAAGAGGAAAGAAAAATTATATTTTTAAACCAAGAAAGAGAGAGGTAGAGGATAAGGGCATTTATGACCTTTCATTGAAAAAGTGGGTAGAAAAGTGTTTTTTATGAAAGTTGGATAAAAAGGTATTTTTCTATCTCAAAAAGGGTAAAAATGACTATTTTCCCTTTAAAAAATTGGGTAGAAAAGATGTTCTACTATTCATAGTGGCTAGAAAAAAAAAAAAGGGCGGCGCTATCGGCACCCCCATTTTTGATGAGTACACCCACCTTTTAAGTACACCAATCCCCACTTTTTCAAATATGACACAATTGTTAAATACACCCCTCTTTTTTTCCAATTTTACCCTTTCATAAAAACCCTAGGTGGCACGATGGCACAATGGGCTTTCTGCCATCAAGCCACATGGCACGATGGCATTTTCACCATCATGCCACATGGCACGATGACACGATGGATGATGGCATTTTTGCCATCATGCCACATGGCACGATGGATTTTTTGCCATCGTGTCATGTGGCACGGTGGCACAATGGATGTGGCATGATGGCACAATGATTTTTTTGTCATACGCGTGATCGTGCTAAGTGTCGCACTGCTACTATGCGACATTATTTTTCAACCTGAAAATTTGAGAAATAACATATTTTATGCAATAAACTAAGAATATACATTCATTATTTGAGGATATGAATACTTTATTGTTCGAATATTCATTAATTTGGGCGTTAGAAAAATCTAGGGTTTATATAAAAAAAAATTAAACTTTCTTTGAGAAGAAGAAGAATGTGGGTGAATGATGTGAGTGTATTTAGAACTTCTTTAAGTAAGGATAATATAGTCTTTTAAGTGAATGATATTTTTGCAATTATATGGAGGTGGATGTGCTTATCAATTTGAGTAGGTCTCTTATAGGACCATCTTACGGATCCTATTCCGTAAGACGGATCCTACACGCGACCTGCCTCAGCCCACCTATTATTAAAAAGAAACAAAAATCCGGTACATCGCTTGCGCTTGTGGGGGATCGAACCCACAAGCGTATGGGGACATCAAGTAGTGTTCTACCACTACACCACTAATGCTTATTGTGCAATTTCAATATAACAATATATATATAAAATATTTATAAATACGCATGGTAATTAAAAAAAATTAAAAACGCCTATAAATGTAAATGCTAAGAATCGAACCCAAGTCTATTAAAAAAACATGATACATTATCTCAATAAATGGATACTTATAAAAATGTTACTTTAACTACATCATATTTATTTTTTATTTTTCCTCTTTTTTTGTTCCTAGTTTGTGATTGTATTAAGAAATATGATACTTTATCTAAACAAATGGATACTTTTATTTATAAAAGTGTTACTTTAACTCTATCATATTTATTTTTTATTTTTCCTTCTTTTCTAATTTGTGACTATATTAAAAATCATGATACTTTATCTCAAAAAATAGATACTTTAACGTATAAGAGTGTTACTTTAACTCTTTATATATATATATATATATATATATATATATATATATATATTGTAATATATTCATAATTTGTGACTATATTAAAAAATATGTCACTTTATCTCAAAAAACAAATACTTTACTTATAAAAGTATTACTTTAACTCTATCATATTTATTATTCATCTTTCTTTGTATTTATTATTAAAAAATATAATATTTTATTTAAAAAACTGATACTTTTACTCTTAAAACATAATATTTTGTTTCAAAAAATATATATTTTTACTAATAAAGGTGTTACTTTAACGTCTGATATATTTATTTGTCCTTCAATGTAATGTAATCATAATCTGTGGTTATGAAAAATATGATACTTTATCTAAAATAACCAATACTTTTTCTCATAAAAATTCATTACTTTAATCGAGGAAGAAAAAACGAAACTCATTATATATATATTTATTGTAATATATTCATAATTTGTGACTATATTAAAAAATATGTTACTTTATCTAAAAAAAACAAATACTTTTACTTATAAAAGTATTACTTTAACTCTATAATATTTATTATTCATCTTTTTTTTTTGTATTTATTATTAAAAAATGTAATACTTTATTTATAAAACAAATATTTTTACTCTTAAAACATGACATTTTGTCTCAACAAATATATACTTGTACTCATAAAGGTGTTATTTAAAGTCTAATATATATTTTTTTCTTTCGTGTAATGTAATCATAATCTGTGGCTATATTAAAAAATATGATATTTTATCTAAAATAACCGATATTTTTTCTCAGAAAACTGTTACTTTTAACAGGGGAAGAAAAATAGAAAAACAGAAAAAAAAAAAAAAAATCCAGCAGGTGGCATTAACCCGCGGACCTGATCAACAGGATACGCGGGGACCAGGTCCGCGAGTTAGTAGGATTCGTCTTACCGATAGATCCGCGAGTTAGTAGGATTCGTCTTACTGATTAAGACCTGTAAAACGGTCCCATATGAGTTTTTGTCTTTCAATTTTGGGGTGTCAATAGGTCCACCCAAAAAAAAAATTCCCTTATTTAACGAAGCTTTTAATAGGCTTAGAAAAGGCTGAGCTTTTAAATAGGTCGAGCAGGTGAAAAAAAATTATATTTATTTAATAAGTAAGAACAGTAAAAAAATGTGAACAGGAAACAGCCAGCGTCCGACGCAGCCTGGCGCACAGCCTATTTCCACCCCTACTCCAAGCTCACTAAACACCATTGGTCAGCAAGTAGAGAAGTGCTTAAAGAGAAGGCAACTCTGGGTAAAAAGTACCTCTTCCCTCTCTTTTCATCGTTCGAAACTCTGTGTATATCCATGGCGGCTGCCTCAGTGAATATTATGCCCCAATTACTATAAACTATGAAATTCATCGTACTCTATATCAATAGATTCAACCCACCAAACAGTTGTATTCTTAAAATTGGCGATTAAATGAGCAGCATCGTAGTAAAACTGGATAAACATGCCTTTCCTCAGCCCGAAATCGCTGGCTTCACTGGTGGAGTCAGCCGTGTCTTCTCGCTCATCCCATCTGGGCCGGGCCGCCCATGCCCAGATCATCAAAACATTGGGCCTAGCCCTGGAAGCCTTCCTCTCGAATCATCTAATCAACATGTACTCGAAGCTTGACCGGCCCGACTCGGCCCGAACCTTCCTTTCCCTCACCCCTGCTCATTTCCGCTCCGTCGTGACATGGACTTCCTTGATCTCCGGAAATGTCCAGAACGGCCATTTTGCTTCGGCCCTCACCTTTTTTTCTACCATGCGCCGAGAGTGCGTTCAGCCTAATGATTTTACGTTCCCTTGTCTGTTTAAAGCAGCGTCTTCACTTCACTCTCCTGTTCTCGGCCAACAGTTTCACGGACTTGCCCTGAAACTTATGTTGATTGATGACGTGTTTGTTGCCTGCAGCGCGTTCGACATGTATTCCAAGACGGGGTTTTTGAATGATGCGAATAAAGTGTTTGACGAAATGCCCGACAGAAATATAGCTACGTGGAATGCATGCATTTCCAATGCAGTTCTTAATGGGAAGCCACGCGAGGCAATTTGCAAGTTCGTACAGCTTTTACGTGACGGTGAGGTTGCTCCGAATTCGATTTCTTTCTGTGCCTTCTTGAATGCATGTTCTGATGGTGCATTCTTGACGCAAGGAAAGCAGTTGCATGGATATTTGATTAAGGAAGGGCACGAGGCTGATGTTTCGATCTTAAATGGGCTAATTGATTTTTATGGCAAGTGCCACGAAGTTGGCTTATCGGAGAAAGTATTTGAGAAGATGAGCGAGCGTAACGTTGTTTCATGGTGTTCGATGTTGGCTGTTTATGAACAGAATTATATGGGAGAAATGGCCTGTGGGTTGTTTTGGAAAGCAAGAAGGGCCGGCGTTGAGCCGACAGACTTCATGCTTTCAAGTGTGCTCAGCGCATGTGCAGGGTTAGCTGCACTTGAAACAGGGAGAGCAATTCATGGTCTGGCCGTCAAGGCTTGTGTTGAGGAGAACATATTTGTCGGTAGTGCGCTCGTTGACATGTATGGAAAATGTGGGAGTATCCAGGATTGTGAGAGAGCTTTTTTCATGATGCCCAGGAGAAATCTAATTTGTTGGAACGCATTGATTGGTGGGTATGCTCATCAAGGACATGCTGACATGGCGCTGAAATTGTTCAAAGAGATGACTAACGGAAAGGATACCGATGTTTTGGTGCCTAACTATGTAACTTTCGTGTGCGTGTTAACTGCTTGCAGTCGGGGTGGTATGGTGAAGGTGGGAATGAAAATCTTCGAGTCGATGAAAGAAAAATATGGGATTAATCCAGGGGCAGAGCATTACGCATGTGTTGTCGACATGTTAGGACGAGCCGGACAGGTGGAGCGTGCTTACCAATTCATAGTGCAAATGCGAATCCGCCCTACCATTTCAATATGGGGAGCTCTATTAGGTGCGTGTAAAATGCATGGCAAACCAGAACTCGGGAAGATTGCAGCTGAGAAATTATTCGAACTGGATCCGCAAGATTCGGGAAATCACATTATCCTTTCAAATATGTATGCCGCTGCAGGGCAGTGGGACGAGGCAAACCTTGTGAGGAAGGAGATGAAGGATGTGGGGATAAAGAAAGGCGCAGGATGCAGTTGGATATCGGTTAAAAATTCGGTCCACGTTTTTCAAGCTAAAGATACGTCGCACAGTAGAAATGCGGAGATTCAGGCAATGCTGGCTAAATTGAGGAAGGATATGAAGGCTGCTGGATATATTCCTGACACGAAATTGGCTTTATTTGATGTAGAGGATGAAGAGAAAGAATCGGAAGTTTGGTGCCACAGTGAGAAGATTGCGCTTGCGTTTGGCCTTATTGCGCTTCCTCCTGCAGTCCCGATAAGGATAACGAAGAATCTTAGAGTTTGTGTGGATTGTCATAGTGCGATAAAGTTCATATCAGGCATTGTTCGAAGGGAAATCATAGTTAGAGACAACAACAGGTTTCATTGTTTCGTGGATAATCAATGCTCTTGTGGTGATTACTGGTGAACATGTTGATGCCTTTTGCTGCAGGCCTGTAGCTATCTCAGTCAGGAGGAGCAAGTTGAAAAATGCCATGGCTATTGAATATTTAAGGTCAAATTAAGTTCTCGTTTCCTTCTTTGACAGCAACAGAGTATTGAAACTTAGGCTGTGCTTGGTGATTAAATATTTTTTGAAAACTTTTCGCTCAATTTTATTTTATTTTTCGAAAATTTTCAAAAAGTATACTATTCACTCATCAATTTTTCGATTATGATTTCAGTAAAAAAAATCTCATCAACTATTATCATTACACAATCATCAATCATATCACAAAAAACTATTCACTCTCTTTTATTTTTCCGATCACCAATCATATCCAGTTACTATTTTAATGAAAAAACCATCACATCAACTATCATCATCTATTTTCATCCTATATCATCACATTGTCAAAATTCATTCTCATTATTCCAATCAATTTTTGTACACTGTTCTCTCCAAAAACACAAAGGGTGGAACGAAAGGTCAACCAATACAGTTTGGAATCCAAGATACTTGTACGTAGTTTTGGACCTGCAGGCTGAAGCATGTCTTTGTATGGATCTCAGTTGTGTTGTAGATCCTGTCTTCCGTCTTCACCTTGAAGATATGTATGTAAGGTTCATGATAGAAAATCATTTATTCCATTTCTTCTAGTAGAATCATATTATTATATACTAATTTTGCAAATTGATCATCTTCTTTCATCTCCTTTTCTTCTTACTTTGCAGTTTATGCAGCACTATTAATTTGGTGCCTCATTCTTGGTTTTAAAAGCCTTTTTAGCATTTTTACTTGTCGGGGTTGTTGTAAAATGTATGATACCTTGGTTATTTCGGGTTAGAGTAAAAATGTATTTTTACTCTCTTGTCTAAGCTGAAGAATACAAAAGCAGGAGCTTCAGGATTCTTTTTAACTTTGTTTATGTGTGTTAATTTTCCCTCTTCATGAAATAGGAAAAGTTTGTCACTAATGCTTACTGGTTGAAAAACCATACTGTGTTCTTTCTTGATCATGATACTTGAGTAGCTTTAAGGTGTGTTACTTTCTTTTTCGCACTGATCCTTTTGGGATAGGCATTCTATCTGCTTCTCAATGACTTCTTTATTTACCTATAATTCCTGCATGTTCATGAGATCTATTATAGCAACAAATCAACATTTACTTTCAGAGCTGAGCCTTTGTGTTACTCTTGTCACATAAAATTAAGGGATAACTACCAAAAAATCCCTGATGTTTGGGGTATTTACCAAAAAACCCCAGAAAATTTTCAAATTTACAGAAATTCCTTGGGTTTGATTTCGTCTTACGGTTTACCCCCTTCATAAGTTTCTTTATTTAAAAATACTCGAATCTCAGGTTTTTTTTTGTTTTTTGATAACTACCCCTAAATTATTAAGTGAATGAGTTTGACAGTTGCCTCACTTCGACATTTTGTTGGATGTTAATGCTCACCAAATGGTAAGTGAGCAAAGGCACAGTTCATATGCAATACCTCTACTAAGGTATTTTTCTTCCAAAAAAAGAATCATTTTTAGAATTATGCCGTTTTGGTTTTCTGTATATTGTTATTCGTAGATTTTTACAGATCACGCGATCTATGCCATTGAAAGACATATTCAAATTTGTAGCTGTAGTTTTATCACAACCCCTCAATAAGAGAGAGGTCAGTAGAAGCATACTGAAGTTGAACACTGATGCAGCCTGCAGAAAAGCATGTTGAACTACAGAAAGAAAGCTTGTTAGAAGATGATACGATACAGCTTTGGGCTTGCTACACTGATATGCTTCAGAAATATTTAATTCAAATGTTGTTAATTAGAGAAGGCTCACTGACAAAAAAAAAAAGTTCTAGATGCTGTCGAAAGATAATGGAATGAATACAAGAAAACCTCAATTGTGATGGATGATATATTTTCTTGGGTACCAAAAAGATTTTTGATGCGAGGAAGTTAATGGGCAAATGAGTTTTCTTGTTGTTGATGATGAAAAATGTGTAAAGGGCCGTTGAATGCCACCCAAACTTATATGTGAATATACTACATATTATTACATTTCAACCATTTCTTTTAGGATATTTTTCCGTAATGTCTTCTTTAGTTGGAGTGGAAAATTTCTCTCTCTACGAGGATACCTAGGTTCCACTTGTGTGGAGTCATCTCCCTTCACCCCCGCGGTCAAGCACCTAACCTTCCCCTTCTTTTTTTTCTCAGCTTGTCATTAGCTTTTAATGCAACAGGATCTCCAAACATATTAGTGCGTATGAAGTTCCATTTAATTAACTAGTAGCTTTAAATGAATGACAAGTGGATATACCATTATGTTGCTTTGCTTTTTCTATGTTTGATCTGTTTAATGTTTTTTTTTTATTTTGAGAAGTTATTCCACTCCACTTGTTTTGTTCATATCTAAAAATTTCTCTGAGTGCGTTTTTCTTGTTTTATTCCCCGTCCACAGTTATTTGTGTCACGCCCCAATTTACATACTCAATACAGTAAAATATCATCCAATATGGTACAACCCAAATATTCAAATTTAAGCTTATCAAGAGCTATTATCTAACTATAAACAACTAAAAACCAATAAATACAGTGAGAGTCTATAATTTATTACATATAATTATTAATAAAGTTGTAACTCACCTAGCTATTACAAGATAAAATAGTGATATTGTCAAGCGGTGGCGGATAAGCCTTTCAAACAAAAACTATTATGTATAGTCAACTCCGCTCTAGAAGTCTTGTTTCAGTCTCATCGATCTCAAAATATCAGTCTCTGAAAAGTTTTATAAAATCGTGAGGTGAGCTAAACGAGCTCAGTAGGTTGGGGTAGGGGAATGCAATGTCTGTTTGATGAAAGATGAAGTGTTTCTTTGAGAAAAGTACTTAGTGTGCTGAAAATATTTATTTATGCATTATAATGATGCACATACGAATTATTTACCGTAATGATCAAGAACATGTTGCAATTCAACAATGATATATTAATTTTTATGCTATCAATGATGTATGCACACCGCATAACATTAGTCAAGACGGTAAACATTTTGCTTTCAAGCGACGAATGGATATCCCATTTTTAAAACAAATAGGGGATATCTCATTTTAAAAACAAAATATAAACATTAATCAACTAGTTCGTCATCGGCCGAAATAAGAAACGTAGGATCGGTGTTGATCGGATCATCGACCTGTCCCCGTTCTCCTTATTGCTCCTAATAATATTTGGCCAAGCCCACCTTATCCTCCCACTAGCTCGGCGTCTCTTAAGCTATGGGCTTTTGCCCGAGAGATCGTCATATTCATAAATATACCGTTCTATGACCCAGTTACTTCGCCTCTCGGCCGGGCCGAAAGTGGGAGTAGGCAAATGGGTAGTCAAACAGGGGATCACAGGCAACCCTGTGTTGATCCATTGTCTAACATACCCACACCGCAATGGACTCAGTCAGTCAATATTTTTGTCAAAATGACATTTATTTGCCAAAAGGCTAAGTCAAACAGTTACAAGAGTTAAAATGCAAATGATATTATAAATGCAATCAATAAATGGTACAATTTATATTTTCTTTATAACTAAATTATTTTGAAAAATAGCGTAAACCATGATGTTATGAAATAGTTTAATGCTGTGCGGTTTATGAAATAGTTAATGTCGTGAAATTTATGAAATGCAAACAAACCTAACTTTCTTTAGGAAAATGATATTTTGCCCACCTTCACTTTAATCACCAATTTTTCTCTAACAAATTCCTCACAAAGCTTCCAAGATTTCCTACAATAAAACCCCACAATTATCATATATTATCCCTTACTGTTTAATATTACTATTTTAATATCATTATTTAGTGCTACTAATATATTCATTATAGATAATTTAATATCCATTATTCACACATCAAAATTTATATGGATACACTTACAGATTATTCTTTTGAAAGAATTTATATTGAAATATGATCTCATTTTAGAAACACCCTCAAATGAAGTATCACCTAGAGTAAAATATCCATAATAATATAAAGGATTGTAATTCTAGTAATTTGTCCTTCACATACACTTAGTAGATTAATAATCTTAATCTTAGATTAATAAACAAATATAAATTTTGCTCATGTAATAGATTAGGGATCAATCCTTATCTTTCATTAAATCATTTGGAGAGTAAGAATTTTAATTTACTCAACAATTATTCTTTATTTATTTATTATTTCAAATTAAATTTATGGATTATATGTATATAAACAATGAATATTTACCCAAATTCCAGTTTCATAAATTACAAAACAAATTATAACTTGGTTAACCGGATAAAATTCATTTAATTTATGTGAGTTTTCAAGGTAACAGTTTCAAGTTTTAATCTTATTTCTATTCAAATTGTTAGGATTTTCCTTTTTTTCTCTTTTTTTTTTCAAATTGGTTATATATTATTATTATAATATAATTAGATAAAATGAAAAGATTAGTTGAAGTGAAGGCCACTTACCATCAAATCTCCTTTGTGAATTGTGAGTTATCCATGCGGCCACCTCTCTTTCCCTTTCTCTCTCTCTCTTTTTTCTTTTTTAATTTCTTTTGTCCTGTTTCATCCTTTCCTTCCCGAGTGTGTGTGTGTCGGTTCCTATTGTTGGGCTAAAGAAATTTATGTTTATCTAGTCTTTCTTTAAGTCGGTGGGGAAGACACGTAAGTGTGTATAGGGACATATTATTACTAGATGTATTAAACAATTACTAACTTAAATTAGTAAAACAACAATAAGCTAATACATATATATTTCACACTAAATTTAAAAATCACGATACATTATAATGGAATAATTTTAAATTTCATAATTACATAATTGGCAAAATATAGGGTCTCACAGTTTGTCCCCCTCCCCCCATCTTGGTCCCCACTAATTTATTCCACATTCCTTCACTCCCCCTGTTTCTTTGTTTTTTGTTGTCCTCTTTTTGTCCTTTGTCCAGGTCTTGAATCTAAGTGATTGGATTGGACCCCAGGGGACTCCTTCTAAAAATAGACTGGGATATCATGGAAAAGTTAAAAAAATTTACTCTGACTGCGACTCAAAAGGAAGAGGTCTCATTGAAGGAAGCTGATGATGTAAAAAGTACAGAGGAATGTGGAAGAAGTCTTGTAGGAGAAATTTTTGGAACAAAAAAAGTTAACTTTGCAGGTCTAAAATAGAATGTTCGGAACATCTGGAAAACCAAGGAAAATTTCTTTGTCAGGGAAATTGGGCAAAATACCTTTCAATTTATCTTCGTGTGTCAGGAAGACAAAAACAGGGTTCTAAACAGGAAATCATGGAATTTCGACGGACAATATATTATTCTCAAAGAATGTTCGAAAGACATTTTAACCAGTGTGGACTGTTTTAATTCAGTGGGGCTGTGTATACAACTCTAGGACCTTCCATTCCATTGGATTTCTGTGCAGACGGGGAGAAAGATTGCAAAAAAATTCATGAGTTGCTCGGATGTCTTTATTCTGGAAATAGGAAGTGCCTATGGAAGACATTTAAAAATCCTTGTTGGTGTCAACTTAGAAAAACCACTTCCTCACGGAACAAACATCAAATTGGGAGAGGAAAGCTAGTGGGGGTTGAGTTTATATATGAGAATCTCCAGGATTTCTATTTCTATTGTGGCCGTGTGGGGCACTTGGATAAGGGGTGCGAGGTAAGGAAAGAAGATTTGAAAAACAATAAATTCGAAAATGGACAATTTGGAGGTTGGATTAGAGCGGGGGATATGGGGCTTCGTAAACAGAGTGCCAAGATACCTAGAACAAGCCCATGGGAAGAAAGCAATAAGAACAATGAAGAAAGTGAAACCAGAGACCTGGGAGACCCTTACAAAGAAATTTGAAAATCTCTGAGCAAGGGGGGCATGAGACAGCTGCAGGGTTGGAGTAACATAGAAAAGGTTATGTTAACCTTTTACCTATAACTCAAGAGCAAGAGAGGGGTAAAGAGACAATATCTAACAAGGATAAAAGTTCAAGGGAGCTAGATAACACAACATCGGTAGATGATAATGTCAAAGCAAACCTGGACAACCTGGTCTACCTTCCTGGTTCGAATTCGGGAAAAGAAAATCTCCAAAATTTTGATTCTGAAAATTTGGTTAACATCCACATCAAAAAGAACGTGAAGAGAACCCCATTGAGTCAAATTTTGACTAATTCTCAGGAAATAGGGTATGTTCCTAGTAGACCGGCCAAACAGAATAGGAAATTCTCTTGCAGGGACGAAAAAGATAAAATTGTGGCTATCCCTATGGATATCACAAATGAGAAGGAGAACCAAACAAGATTCCAAAAGAGAATGTTGGAATCCATGAATGAAGGGGTGACGAAACAGCTAACTGAAAACAAAAAGTGCAAGAAAAGTGAACAAGCAGGAGGCTCAATGAGGACTATGAATGAGATGGAGGTGGCCAGCCTTAAGTGGGCCCACCCCAATCATTGAAGACACTCTTGTGGAACTGTAGAGGTCTGGGAGGATCCTCTACAATTTCCCAATTGAAGGAGATAATAAGACTCGATCTCCCGGATATGTTGTTCTTATGTGGAACAAAAAAAGAAAAAATCATTGCAGATAGAATTGGTATACCTCATGAGCACAAAAGTCATTTCAAACATCGTATTTCTAACTTCTTCTACGATGACTCTTGGCATTTCACGGTTTCTTTTGTTGAGACTTATTTGGATTTAGTACGGGACATAGTTCGATTCCCCATTGCACCTTCCTCCATGGATAAACGGGTTTGGACTCATTCTTTAGATGGGGAGATTTCATCCAAGGCTGCTTACTCTCACCTGCGTCTATCCTCTCCCCTGGTCAAATGGGGTTCCTGGATTTGGTCTCCTCATATCCCGGAGTGGCGGTCTATTGTGGTTTGGCGTGCTATTTACAATCGCCTTGATGTCCTGAATTTGCTGTGGAAGCGAGGATTCAGTGGTCCTTGTGTCTGTTGCCTTTGTTATGCTCATTCTGAGTCCACTAACCATTTATTTGTCTCTTGTGATTTGCAGGGGCTCTTTGGCAATGGATTTTTCGTTCCTTTGATATGCATTTTCATCATGCTTACAGTTTCAATGAATTTCTGGTGCATCTTATGACCTTTCATTTTAGTGATTAGGTTTCTTTGTTACGGCGAGCTACGGTGCTATCTTGCATTTGGCTTATTTGGCATATCCAAAATGATTTGATTTTCAATAATAAGGCTTGGACGGTGGACGCGTTATTGTCCAGCTTCGGGTGCTTATTGTTGAGCCCTCATCATTAGATCAGAGTTGCATGAATAATGACCAAGATGATCTCTTCAGACTTCGGCGAATTCATATTATATGTCGTCCCAGGAAGGCTCCGAATGTTTTTCAGGTTGATTGACATAAGCCCCTCCCTGGATGGATCAAGGTGAATACGGATGGTAGTGCTTTGGGTGTGCCAAACCACAGCATGGCGTCTGGGATTTTTCGGAATTGCAGGGGTTTCTTTCGTGGTTGCTTACTGGATATGCTTTTAAGGTTGAGTTGGTTGCGGCAATGTTGGTTGTTCACTATGCGTTTATCAAGGGTTGACGTCAACTTTGGTTAGAATCAGACTCTACTTATTGGTGAATATTTTTCACAAACGGCCTACTTCCATCCCTTGGCGTCACTTGAGTAAATGGTGGTACACTTTACACTTGGCTTCACAAATGGATTTGGTGGTCTTTCATATTTATTGTGAAGGCAATCGAGTGGTAGATCTTCTTAGTAAAATGCCACATGCTGCAACGTGGTGGGCAGCCCTCCCATGGATATTTGTCTCTTCTCACGGAGGATTATGTTGGCCAGTTGGCATACAAATTTGTTAGATAATTCGTCCATGTGCTTCTTGATTTATCTTCCTAGACGTTTTTTTTTTAATTATGGGGGTACTCTTTTTCCTTCCAAGAGTTTTCTCCACAAGGGTGGGTTTTACCTTAGGAGGTTTTAACGAGGCCCCAAATATTTTGCTACCTGAACGACTTGTGATCATAACTCTTTTCATTTTTTATATCATTTTCCATTTATTAAAGAAAAAAAAAGAAAAAACCTTTTATTACTACGATATAAAGAAATCTTCGTATTCAGGATAGGTGGTTGTGTGTGGATCCTATTGGAATTACTAGGTGGGCTTTCGGTGTGTTGGTCTCCCAAGGTGAAAATCCTGCAGTCCACCAGTCACCATTTCTGCTTGGAATTGGAATTTGAATTTGAGGGGTGGCACGAACCTTGTTGGGCTATTTTTTTTTTATGCTAGCCATGAGGAAAGTTTGAGGATCCAACAATGGAATTTTTAGGATAATGCCATACCTAAATGGGGGAAATTTTGTTCATGGGAGGGGATTTTAACGATATTTTGGATGGGGAGGAGAAAAGAGGAGGCAGGGCAAGGAATCCAAACAGTTTTAAGAGCTTCAGGACATACTGTAAAACTAGATCTTAGTGAAATTCCCTTTTTAACGATATTTTGGATGGGAAGGAGAAACGAGGAGGCAGGGCAAGGAATCCAAACAGTTTTAAGAGCTTCAGGACATACTGTAAAACTAGATCTTAGTAAAATTCCTTTTATGGGTTACCCTTTCATTTGGGCTAATAATAGAGAAAGAGAAGGATTTGTTGAAGAACGCTTGGATATGGTTTTTGGATCCCCAGATTGGCTGCTTAAATTTCCCAAAGCTCAAGTGATTCATATTGACATGCAATCTTCTAATCACTCTCTGCTTATTTTGGATACCTCGTTGTCTGACTTTAAAGGGAAGTAATGATTTTTTTTTAATAAAAGATGGCTTCAAATGTAAGGTATTGATAAGATCATCAATGAGTCTTGGAACAAACAAGTGTGGGGCACCCCTATGTATCAAATTCAGTGGAGAATCAAGAACTGCATATTGTCCCTCCTCAATTGGTCAAAGGATAAGCAAACAAATTCTGCAAAAATTATTACCAAAAGAAAAGAAAAACTGAATTTGATCAAAAAAGAGTGGTGGTGGCTTTGTGAATGTGGACTAGTGCTTTCTCAAATCAGCACTATCCAAGGCATACAAAGACAAAAAAGCTTATTTCTGGCCCTTTATCTCTGAACATATCTGTTTTGCAATTAAAAACTATTTTCTGTTAGGGCAAAATGCTTAAAAGTTTAAATCATACATTGATCACCCTAATCCCAAAGGTTAAGCACCCCTCTTCTATTGCACACTATAGACCTATTAGTCTTTACAATGTGATTTATAAAGTAATTTCGAAAATAATTGCAAATAGACTAAAAAGTGTGTTGCATCAATGTATTAGTGCTAACCAATCGACTTTCATTCCTAATTGCCAAATTATTGATAATATGGTCATTACTCAAGAATGCATTCATTTTTTGAGTAGCCTTAGAAAGAGCAAGAATACTTTTCTGGCATTGAAACTTGACATGACAAAAGCATACGGTAGAGTTGAATGGAACTTTTTGGCTTCTATTATGCTCAAAACTAGTCTTTTACCCGTGCAATCCACGGGGTGTATATTAGTGAGACATTTATTTTGTACTATTAAAAGTTATATGAATTCCATCATCTGCATTTTGGAATGGCAACATCCCCGTGAGGAACCATACCCATTGGTAATTGAATAGAATGGGACGTGGAATCCCCGCTTAATTCAGGGATGAAGTGGGGATGGGAGCAGGGATTGAGATTTCCCGTTTCTCTAGAATCAATGATGGAATAGGGACAATATTTATATCCTCATCCCCCTTCCAATTCCAATTAGATAAAACGGGATTCTTCGTTCTCATCCTCATTCCTCGAATATGCATATTGTATTTATCTATTATTAATATTAATTCTATTTATAATTTTTTATTTATTAAATCTAAAAATTAAACACAAGAATCATTAAAATTTTACTTCCTCTCATTCTTTGTTTTACAAATTATGAATTTATGTTATCTGTATTTTAAAAAAAGAGAGATTGCTTTAAGTTTTAAATTTCAAAAGTGAATTAAAATATAAAAATAATTATTTTTATTATAAATCATATGGTTAAACAATAAATAAATTATTATAAACTATAAAAAATCTCTTTAAATACGACATTATTTGATTTATGAATTTAATCTATTTATAGATCATGTTTATCTATAAGAAAGTAAAAGTTTGAAAAATGTTTTAACTGACCAATGTTGATTTTTTATTATTACCCCAATGCTGAATATTTAATAAATTGTATTTACAATGAATAATAAGGTCATTTAAAATTTGAATATTTTTGGGGGTTTGGAAAGCTGAATAATTGTAAAAATTACTAAAAGAATTAAAAAAAAAACATGTTTTGTATTTAGCAACACATTTTTAAGGGGAAATGAAACAATTCAAAAAACAAAAACATTTTTATTTATATATATACATATTCAAAAAATTATCAAATAGCCAAATTCATATTTAATTCCAAATGTACACTTTAAAACTTGAATATCAAAATACGTTGATAAATATAAAAAATAATTTCTATTAACATAAATGTACGTTAATAATAAAAAATGTTTGTTTATATATAAAATACTATTATGAATATAATCTTATATTAAATAAATCTTAATTTTCTTCTTATATAAATATATATAATATTATGTATAATATATGTGATATATAAAATTTAGATACATATTTTGAGATATTTTTTCAATTAAAATAAGTATTTTTAATTTAATTTAATCAATTTAAATATGATTTTATATAATTATTAAGAAATGGGCTAAGCCCAAAAAACAACTATAAATATGTTATAAATAGCAAAATACATGAATATAGATTGATGTCCAATTGCCCGAATGCATAATTCTTAAAGCTCATTATAAATTACAAAGTAATGAATAAATATTTCTTATATTTTTATTAATTATGTTTTTTTTATTTCATATATACAATATGTGTGTCAGACTGAAGATCACAAAAATTGATTAATTTGATACATTATACGTCAAAAACGGATCAAAAAGAAAAGTTATTATTTTTTTAAAAAAGAAAAAATAAATAAAATACAGTAATTAATGCAGTACACACACAAAATTGGAAAGATAATTTGATATATTTTTATATCATTGTTAAAAGTTATTATTTAAAGAAAGTTGACTACCAAAAATATTAAAATACCAAATATTTATCACTTCTTATTATTATACATATGGTTATTACTTTTTATAGCACAAAACAACGGGCGGGAAAATCTTCCCATACTATTTCTAGAAGCGACTGTTATTATATATATATAGATGGGTTTAACTGGACTATTGTTAACTGGATGCTGATTTAACATCAATGGATAAGTTTCTGGATACATCCTTCCCTTAAGAGGATTAAGGAAGCGAGATCCCCTCTCTCTCCTTACCTCTTCATTCTTCTCTCTGAATCCATTTCAAACCTTATCAAGCAAGCTCAAATCCAAGCTAAATTTCAGGAGATTAAAATAAGTCAAGGAAGCCCTGTCATTACCCACCTTTTCTTTGTCGATGACTCCATTCTCTTCTGTAAAGCCACTTTAACCCATGCCCATTTGGTCAAACAGATTTTGGACAGATTTTGCTTAGACTCAGGGCAACGTGTTAACTTGAAAAAGTCTTCTGTTCTTTTTAGTAAGAACACTTCTATTTCTGATAAAAAAAAGATTTGTGGGCTCCTAAATAGGATATCAGAAAAATAGTGTGCTAAATATCTTGGGTTGGCAATGATTATTGGAAAATCCAAGAAAGAGATTTTTTAGTATGTGATTGAGTGTGTGCAAAAAAGAGTTTGGGGATGACAAAATAAATTTCTTAACCCAGCAAGAAGAGAGGTTTTGATTAAGGTTGTTCTTAATGCTCTACCTACTTATGTCATGTCATGTTTTAAACTTCCTGTGGGCACGTGTAAGGAAATTTGTCAGGTTATCTCTAGGTTTTGGTGGGGGGAGAGGGAAAGAGGGTGGGGAAAAACTTCACTGGGTGGCTTGGGAGAGATTGAAATTGCCTAAAGATATGGGGGTCTGGGCTTTACAGATATCTATTGTTTTAATAATGCTCTAATTGCAAAGCAACGTTGGAAAATTGTCACAAAACCAAACCTCTTGATGAGCAAACTTCTAAAAGCTAAATATTTCACTGGTGGTAATTTACTGAATTCCACAACAAAACCTAGTGATTCGTGGCTGTGGAAAAGTTGGCATAAAGCATTACCTAGTGTTGCTTTGGGAATTAGATATCATATTGGGAATGATTGGTCTACTAGAGTGTGTGAGTTCCCTTGGATCCTTAAACTCCCATTGTTTAAACCTACAATTATGGGGAATATTGATCTTTGCGGTACTAGGGTGAGAGATCTTGTGAGTGAGGATTTAACCGAATGGAATATAATTTTTAGTTTTGATGCTTTCTGTTCTTCTGATGCTAACTTGATCGTCCAGATTCCAATCAATGCTTCAAGTAACAGGGACAGACTCACTTGACACTTGGAGAAAAAGGGTAATTTCACTGTGAAATCGACTTATAGACACTTGATGCAGCTCAACCTTGAGAAGCAAGATATCCTAAAAATCTAGTTCAATCCCTCAGATCTTAGAAAAATATGGAGTGCATCTTGGAACCTAAAGGTGAAAGGCAAGTTGAAGCACTTTTTGTGGAGATGCTTGACTAACTCCCTCCCCACAGTAGAGCAACTTCTGAAAAAAGGAATGCAAGTGGATCCATTGTGTAGATTTTGTGTTGAACATCCCGAAACTCTGGAAAACATGTTTTTCCAATGCTTTCGTGCTTAAATAATCTGGAAAATGCCCCCCCATTCAATGGTTTAACAGTGGCTGGTGGAAGTCTCTTAGGGACATTAAAAAGAAAGATTGCACGCTGGAACACATCCAACTTTCTGTGTATATCCTTTGGTGGCTGTGGAAAACATGAAACCTTTGGGTATTCCTAAAAAGAAATTATTGCTAAACATATGGTTATCATAGGGTGATTTTGGAATGGCAAGAATTTGATGGATGCCATGATTTTCCCCAGGATCTAAGGTAAATGGCTTTTCAAGGCCCCTAGCCAATACAGAACTAGGATTACCCTTTGGGGTCATCAGTGGTGTTGTGATGGATGGGGGTGTAACTGGTTTTGAAATTTGGATTGTTGATGTATTTGGTAACAATGTTAAGACATGGGTGAATTATAGGTATAATCTACGTAATCCAATGAAAGCCCACCTAGTTGGAATCAGACAAGCTCTTCTTCGTGCATATGAACAAGGAATCAACAGAGCAACTTTTCAGGTAGATGATGAGGTTATGGCCAGCAAACTCAACTCCCAGGATCCGTTTGTTGGGATTGTAGCTACTATAGTCGAACACATCTACTTGCTTTCCTTTCTTTTTTATTTCGTTGAATTTTTAGTGAAAAAATCGAACTATTTTGGAACTTTGTAATAGATTAGTGGCTATGACCCTTGACATTGCTGTTGAATTGAATTGGTCAAGCCAATTTCCAACATGGCTGAAAATGTAGCCATTGTGGCTCTTAGCAAGTTTGCTACACATGTTCATGTAATTCCTCTTTGATGTTTATATATAATCAAGTCTAATGTTTGAAAAAAAAAACATTTCTTTTAGGATCATAATAGTTTTTAAGTTGTGCGCATGTTTTACTAGTAGGAAAAAAATAACGGTGGTAAAATTATAAGAGAAATACATAAATAAATGACTATTTCTATGTTTGAGAGCCCATTTGAAATGTATTTTTAGGTATAAAGGTCCATTTAGAGGGGGGGAAAACAATGTGATGTTTATTTTAAATGGACTTATATAATAAGTCACTTCTCCAAAAATTCATTTTGGAAAAGTGTATTCAGTTTAAAAAAGTACTAAATTATGACTTTTGAATTTCATTAAAATGTATGTCCATTAAACTCCCAACAATAGTCATAAGCATATTTCTAAAAGTATGTTCATTTCATAGATGTATTTCTATGTAATAGTTATAATATATATATATATATATAGAATTTGGATCCTATGAGTCCATCTATTGAGGTGAGTACGCGAGGGCAAATCTCGATTGTTGAATATTTTTTAATGGTCCAGATTTGAGGCTTTATATCAATTTTTTTATGTTCAATTAAAAAGTATTTGAGTCATTTTGCATTTTAAAAAAGTTAAGTCATATCCTTTCTTTTTCTAGTCAACAGATGTTTGAATCTTATTATATACGATTCTTGACTTTCAGGATTCCACTTCTTCACTTTCTTTCCATCGATTTTTCTTCTCTCTCGTCCTTTCTAGCGGGTTTTGGTTTTATTTTTTGAGTGCTAGATGCAGAATCAGCAGTTGAAGACTTATTGCAGAATCAATCAAAGTTCACTTCAAGGTTCGTCGTCTCTTAGGAGTTCTACGTTTTTTTTGTGCTTGTATATGAGTTTTTCAGTTTATGATTTATAGTATTGTGATTGTTTGGATTTGTTACTACTGAAACATGGCATTTGTTACTTTTCATTTTTTTTGAAGCCCTAGTTTGATTTATGTGTTCAATTTGCAACTGTATCTAGCCTATGTTATTTGGTGTGGACGTTTGATGATTTTTCGATGTTTCACACTTGGTTGCGTTGACATGTTGGAGATTTTTTTCAGAGTATTGTAATAGTGTATCCGTTGCGTTGATTTTAATAGGTTTGTGCAGTTTTTTTTAACCTTTTTTTATATGCTTATGTGCCTTGTTAGTATTGATTTTTTTTTTGATATTTTACACCGTTTTTATTTTTTGTGACTAATTTTTGTTATGCTTGTGTACACTGTTAGTTTTGCTTGTCGAGTTATTCAATGTTGCTTATTTAAAATTAGGTTAATGCACATTGAACATAACAGGATTATGTGGCATAAGTTTGATATTTAGTATAATGTTGCTTATCTAGTATAGTGTTGCTTATCAAGTTATTCAAAGTTATTGTGTTAGTAATCATATACATAAATTCTATAGGACTTTTGGTTATGTTGCTTATGTGGTAGTTATTTTTTATAATTATATTTTTAGCGATTTTTACTTAAATTTGATTGTGTTTTATTTCCAGGTGTGATTATGTTCTTGCATTTCCAAGACGATAGCTAAAGTTAATAGAAAAGAAAATAATTTAATTAACGAAGGTGACAGCGATCGCCAAGATAATTCTGGTGGGCAGAAGAGGATAAAAGTCCAAAATGCTGGAAGTAAGGGCAAAGGAAACATTTCACACCCAAGATTGTTCACAAGGTCGACACCTAAGATGTTAGTTGAAGTTATTGAAAAAATGAATGACTTTCATAAGGTTGCGATTATTGACATGGGCTTTGGGGGTTACTTCAGCTAGAAATTAAAGAAATACCTCCTCAGTTGATATATTGGTTGGTTGATAACTTTAATCCTGTAAGTTGTGTGTTCACGTGGACGAATGGGAAATCGATTCACATAGATGCGAGCGATGTTGAGCAGAATCTTAGATTCCCCAATGGAACTGTTACAATTGAGAAGAAAACTAGGCCAGATGAATGTGTGCTACTTGAACAGTGGCAAAGAATTTTTGGGAATGATGGTAATAATATTACAACAAGTGAGGTTAGTGACGAGATGAAAGTTGCATAGATGGTGGTGACTGGTATGAGAGATACTTTGTTGTCTTAGTTGATTGTTGAGAACAATCCGTGCGGCTATGTGAATCCACTTACAATAAAGAGCTTGGAAGATATCAATAGCATTCGGAACCTCAATTGGTGCGAGTATACAATCAATACAATGATTGCCAATAGGGATAAATGGGAGAGTGGCCAAAAAAAAAATTCAATGGTCCATTGTTATTTTTAGTTGTAAGTTAAACTGTATTTTGATTTGTTTTATATTTATAAGCGTAGTTATAATTTTTTTTCATCTTTTATTGTAGGTTTTTTTTACATGGACCAAGTAGATTATTACAGTCATGACATGCTTAGGAGATTGTCAAGTTTATGTTTCTAGACCAGTGATATTTTGACGGAGAGAACAACAAAAGAGTTAATTGTAGGTGGTTTTAGGAAGGGTTTTGTGAACAATCCACTATCTCTTAGGGGTCAGGTTGATGGTCCATCTGGGATTGTGTCATGTGGAATGGACAGACCTTCAATGAAAGCCAACTCATCATCTGGTAGTCTGAGTAATGAGGTATTAGATGTATTTGTTTCTAACATCAATGCTTATTTAATATGTAACTAATGCATATGCAATAGTGAGCTGATGCTTTTTTCCAGTAATTGTGTGTATGCAAGCAATCTTTTGCTTATTTAAAGTTAGTGTATTCCATATGTAATAGTGAACTGATGGTTTTTTTAAGCAATTGTTTGTACGAAAGCAATCATTTGCTTATTTAAAGTTAATATGTTACATATGTAGTACAAGTTTGTTACTTATCTAATGTGTATGTGTTGCTTATGTTAAATATTCATGTATTGCTTATTTAATGAATCTGTTTTGCATATGTAGTGTATATTTGTTGCTTGTACATTATAAGTTTGTTGATTGTTACATTGAGTGTTTTGCGTATGCAATGTAATTTTGTTGTTTTTGTAATGTGACTTTGTTGCTTATTTAATATATTTTTAATGCATTATTTGGTGTATTCACAGTTTAGTTTATATGAATCAAGAGTATGTGTTGAGGGTTTTGAAAAAGTTGTCATGTCTTGCAACATATGTTGTCCATATAATAACTGCTGGTGAATGCGCCGAAATAAGTGACGGGGGATGCACATTTTCATAAATTGCAAGAAGCGGCTAGGAAGCTTATCTGTTTCACTAGCAAGCATGGTGATGATTCAGAGGCAGGTGAAGCTGTTGAGATGAGTGAATCACAAGAAAATGAAGTTCTCTGGTATAACTCTGAGACAATCGTACTGATTGAAAAGAATTGAGCTTGCCTTGGGTATAAGGGATGAATATAAGTAAATGATTGAGGATATGCCGAGTTTTAGTCTTGGGGTTAGTCAGGATGTACGGAATGATAAAAATTGGGATGATGTTGTTGGTATAACTTGCCAAATTAGCCATGAACTGCCAGGAAATTTTGTTGAAGAAAATTGGAATTTAGAGACTGACCATGTGGCAAGTGGTTTGTTTTTCTTTTTCCCTTTCTTTGGCGAATGTATGAATTTTGAAAATGTGTGTAATTTTTTTTTTTGGGCAACGTAGGAGGATGATGCATGCGGCAACAATGGTGCTAGTGGATTGTTAGTGAGAGTGTGGACGTTAATGAGATGGTTAGTGAGATTAGTTATACAACCAAGAGAATACCAAAAAAATATTTTCCACTAATTTCTCCATTTTGTGCAAGGCAGATGGATCTGAAATCGATTTGCAATAAAAATCAATTATTGGTTTCGTAGTGGCTCTTGAAAAATGAGGAGGCTGATAAGTAAGTTTTTTTTTGTTTGATAATGAATATCATTTTTCAAGCATGCTGCTGATTATTGTGACATTTTTTTTTTGTTTTTTGTTTCTTAATTCATAGGCTTGAAATAAGTTTTAAGTCCGGCGATATCATATTGATGGTGAAGAAGTTGAATCACTGAAGGTGGGAGTTTATGTTAGTGCGGCTATTGTAGATATTTGGTATAGGATTCTTAATTGCACCAAGGAACTAAAGAGCAAGGGATCGCTGTAAAGATTCTTTGCAACAACCTATCTAACTGTATGTTACGTTTATTATTAATTTACACAAAACTTTACTTAGTGTGTTGAGTGGTAATCATTTTTATAATATATGGCAGTAATATATTGTTGTTTCGCTAAAAGAAGACTCGGACATAAAGATTATTCCGGGTTATTTACATATGCATCAAAGCTATTACGTAACATACAGTTGGGTATGTTGTTGATTATATGTATAATTAAGAATCCTAGACCAAATATCTACAATAGCCGCACTAACATAACTCCCCACCTTGAGTGATTCAACTTCTTCACTTATCAATATGATATCGCTGGACTTAAAAATTATATCAAGCATGTGAATTAAGAAACGGAAAAACAAAAAAAAATTTACAATAATCAGCATCAAGCTTGAAAATGATTTACATTAGCAAACAAAATAAAAACTTACTTCTCGTTTTCCAAAAGCCACTTCGAAACTAATTATTGATTTTTGTTGCAATTCAATTTCACATCAATATATCTTGCACGAAACGGAAAAATTAGTGGAAATGTCTTTTTTGGTATTCTCTTGCTTGCATAACTAATTTCACTAACCATGTCATGAACATCCAAACACTATACAATTCTTCGCCTCCTTTGTCGCCACTAGCACCACCGCTGCCGCATACATCCTCCTCTGTAGGTCCCGAGGTGTGTGAAGTAAGGTTTCGAGTGGGGGTTGAATAAACCTTACTAAATTTTCAATTTTAGTCCTTTAAAAATTATTCAACGAGTTGACTCAAACAATTTGTGTCCTTGATGGACAACTAAGTTGGCTTTTAAATTTAAGTTACCCACTCAACCGCACTTTCGATAGAGTTGTTGATAGTATAACTCGGCTGCTCAAGCCAAATACTTAACTTGACTTATTGGTTTTTAACAGCGGAAGACTTAACACCCTTTGATTTGTTTTTAGCTTGTTTTAAACACTTGAATTTTAGCACTTTGTTATTTATCAGTTGGATAGCAAATATAATACTAACAACAGATATAAAGTAAATATGGAGGAAAGTAAGTTTGCTGAAAGTAAATGACACGAATATTTATAGAGGTTCGAAGATAGGGTAATTATTCTAATCCTCTCTTCTCCAACTCCTGAAGGAATCCACTATATAACAGATCAGTTTACAAATCAGTGAACAGTCTAGAGACAACATTGATCACACAGCTGGCTTCTCTTGCGACTCAGCTTCTTCACAGGGCAGCTGCCTTGCTACTTCAGCTCACTTCTCAAGTTCTTGGATTTGATCACGAATCCCTCGAACAAACTTGATAATAGTTCGATGTTGAACCTTTCTACAATCCTGACTTGGAAAGTAGAGCCCTTCGGTTTCTTCAAAAGTTTCCTCTTCAATATATTTGAAGTTGTCTTTCTTTCACAACTTGTATTGGATCGAGTTCCTTCGAGTTTCAAGCTTGAGGATTATCTTGATAAGTTTGAGAGTATTGCAGGTTAATTGCTTGAATATTGCTTGCTTGTTCGTGGTTCAGGTTTGCAAGGTTACCTCTTCTCAATAGCTTCCTCAGTCTTTTATAGTGCACATTTGAAATTTTGCCCGTTGAAGAGATAAGCTAATTTCAAATGTCACTTATGTTTGTTGGCTTATCTTGTCTTGGTTTGCAACCTTGGTGATGTTGACCTTTCCTCGTATTAATGGCATTTCAGCATTTGCAGGCGTCTGACACAAGGTGCAGTGTATTCTATTGGTTCATTCCTTTTGCACAATTCTGGGACAAATACTTTAGACCTAGCAGCTTTGACATATTACTATATTGAGTAATATTCTTGACTTTAATCAACGGATCTAAGTCAGTTGTCTTGACTAGACTGCTGCATTAACCCCAGGTGACTTGAGTCTGCTCCAATCATTTGATTGACTCAACTGTCACTTCAACTTGTAGACTTGGCTTCTTGAGTTTACTTGACTGACACTTCTTACAGTTGTTCCTCAGTTGACTCTCCTTCAGTCGAGTTCTTGTATTCCTTCATGGCCTTACTCAGCTGACACACATCAGAGTCTTCATTTAGTCCGCAGTTGACTTCTTGTATTCTTTGACATAGCTGACTTGACTCAGTTTTTTCAGTCATATCTATTACAATACAGATTACAAGGAAAATGAGGTGCCAACTTCCTAGTTTAAGTTTTACATGGTATCATCAAAATCTATCAAATAAATTTCCTAACAATTTTCCCCTTTTTGATGATGCCAAAACTTAAAACATTAAAAGAATAAGTAAACAACAAAAGGATATACGAGCAGTGCAGTAACAAAGAATGTATGCTTGAATGAATCATTTTATTGATCATAGCATTCTTGTCCTTTACAAAGCTGTTTACAGAGATTTTCCTATACAAAGCTCTATACAAATACATTAGTACAAAATGTATCTAAGCTAAATTACAAGGAAATTTACAGAGCTTATTACAGAAGACTTACATTGAAATGTATTTACACAAAAATACACGAAGGGGTCCGCAACACACTTCAACGCCTTTGCTTCTTCCTTCATCTCTCTTCTTCAGCTCTTCTGCGATCTTCATCATCAGCTTTTTTTTCTCTTCTTCTCATCTTCTTCCCTTTTCTTTTTCTCATACGCTCGCTTTGCAGCAGGGTCATCCCTTCGCTGCCTTTCTTCCCATTCGCGAGTTGCTCTGGCGCTTTCTTCTGCAATCCTTTTCTTGGCTTCTTCAATTTTACGCGCAACTTCTAAATTCGCAAGATGGTCATGCCCCCCCCCCAAATATGTGATTCCCCTTTTCTCAGGATCCACAAAAGTGACATCTTTTGGCCTTAGCCAAGATTGAGAACTTCTTCCAGTGCCACTTTGTCTTCCCTTTCTTGACTCTGCTCCTCTTCCTCTGAGAGAATACTGCACAGGGGCCTTGGACTTTCCAGCTGAGTGACTGCTAGTACTCTGCTGCTTCTCAGCCATGTTGCATACCTCCAAGCCTTTTTCCCAGTACAACTCCTAGGCTTGAGTCAAGGTCATTCCTTCGAAATAGCCTTCAGCTTCCAGAATTTGAAATTCTTCCATAGATTTGGTCTCAGATCCGGCATCCGACATTACTTCTCTGGGGGGGCTCTATCATGGCATTGTCTAATCCAGCTGGGAGACCACCATGTTGTTTTAAAAGTTCTTCCACTCGTGCTGACGTATCCTTAGCTACCTTCTCAAATGCAGCTTCGATGACCTTTCTCTTATCTTTCATGGCCACGACAGCTTTTTCAATTGGTAAGTTCAAGGGTAGCTTGCTGAGAATATCAACTGTGACTTGGCCTAGTTGAGGGGTTTCAGCGTACATCAACTTAATATCCTTTGAACTTCTTTTCCCCTCAGCTTTGTCACTTCCTTTCATCTTCTCTTCCTTCAATCCCTTAAGACACTCCTCTTCCCCCCTTTTTGGCATCATCACCAAAAGAAAGATGTATCCCAGGGAACAAGCCACTGAGGATGAAGTCCAGTCGGCTGTTCATCGAGTTATGCTTGGAGTCTGTTGCATCATACGCCTTTCTAAATTCCGAGCGTGTGGACTTAGACTCGGCTGTTACGATCTTCATTTCAGCCATGAGAAGACTAAATTTCTCATTCATGTTGTTCTCGAGTCTGACAATTTTATTCTTGTGGAAATGTTGCAGCAGCTCCATATCCGACTTATGGGACTGTTCAGTCCTCGCAATATACTTCTTCATCCGTTGTTGGTATATTGAATTATCCGCACTCCACAATAGCATTTTCGCAAATAAGGCCTTGAAGTGGCGGACTTGCTCAGATCTCATAGTTGTCTGCTGCGCAACCCATTCCCTGATGCGCACTACAATCCCTCTCAAATCAACTGTGAGGGTGGTGGCATCACGATTGTCCAGTCTGAGATCCAAAGATGCTTGATGGCGTTCCATCTTCTCAATCTCCTCGCATATATTCTTGAAGGCTTTACGGAACTCAGCTGCGGAGGTTGACTCGGTTGCTGGCCATTCTGCATCAAAATCAAAATCCATTGGAACAATCGTATCTGAGGGGATACTATATATTTCCTTAATTCTTTGGCGGATTTTGCTTCTAATTCTGGCAATTCAACGGTGAATGGAAATTCTTCCTCAAAAACATCATCTCGAACAAATGGGATCTCAGAGTATTTTGCTTGTGGAGTCTTCCCTTGTTCTTGATGAGTAGAATCAGCTCTCTGTGCCTCAACTGCGGCATCATCATTAGCAGGTGTCACAGTTGTGGGAGCCTGTGATGGAGCTGTAGGAGTCGTTATTGTTGTAGCTGTGGAAACCTGCGCAACTGACTCTTTCGCAGCTGGAGCATTTATTGGTGTTTGCTCAGATGACTGAGCCTCAACTGTCTTAACAGCTTCTTCGGTCTCAGTGTTTTCTTCTAAATGAATAACCTGTTCCTCAGCTGTATCATCAGCATCATTGGAGGATGATGAGACCTTAGGTGTTGGCTCATCATCGAAATTAAACCTCATAGGAGCCGTCTTCTCACTTACTTGGCTCCGGGTTTTGAGAACATCTTCAGCTGTGTCCGTTGCTGGATTTTCATGAAGAGCGGACTCAACTTCATCCTCCGATCCCAGAAATGAAGTATCTATATTCTCTTGGGAGTCATGAAGAGCGCTTATCTCATTTTCTGCATCAGCGCCTTCAATCTAAGGAATGTTCTGATCATCTTTACCCTTACCAAAGGAAGTCTCAACCTCCCGTTGGCCTTCAATACTCCCAGCAGTCTCCACTGCTGCAGGGCCTTCTTCATTCCCTTCGACAGTCTCAACTGTCTTAGGGTCTTCAATCATCCCTTCGATAGACACAACTGTCTTAGGGTCTTGGACATTGGCATCCATCGGAGTCTCAACTCCTTGGATAACACTTTTAGAGCCTAGAGTGTTAACTCCCAGGGCTTCACCATCCTTTGCCTCAACTGCGGTAGCAGCGTCATCGGCCTTCAATGCAGCTGATATCTCAGCAGAAACAGACTTAACTGTTTGAGCGTCCTTAATGTCACTCTGCTCTTCTATGTTTTTCTCAACTTCGCCTCCTAACTGCATTGGTTTATCTCCAACAACAACCTCCAACCCGACTGTGGTGGAGAGAGGTTCCCCCTCAGCTGGCGCACCAGCTAAGTATATGAGAGTAGGGTCACTCTGCTCCTGAGACGCGGCTTTTTCCTCTGAGTGTACAGCCGCAGGAGCAGGTGTGTTAACACCTTCGTCAGGGGTTGGCTTGGCTTGGGGGCCCAAAGTCCCAGCTTCATCGCCAATTCCCTACGAGCCATCAGTCGAGTGCACGGGGGATATGGTCAGGCCCGTGCCTATGTAGAGGGAATTGAGTCAATTGACTCAGGCCCAAAAAAATAATAAAATTTTAGGGGCCCAATTTTTTTTTGATATTTTATATATACATATATAATAAATAAGAAATTAAAAAATAAGTTTCCAAATGTTAAAAATCCAAATATTAAATTATTTTATGGGCCCAAAATTGTTATTATGTTTTTACTAATTTAAATGATAATTTTCGTGAAAAGTATTTCGTAATGTTGATTGATATTGAATGAGAATTTGAATCTCTAACCCATTGCATATTTTGATATTCATCTATCCATATCTTTATTTTATACTTTATTTTCTTATTGGTAGATGAGATATGAATTGCTGGTTAGTTCTTTAATTTCTATTTTTTTAGCATCATCATGCCTCCCAAATACATCTATGTACACACACTAAAAGAGAAAAAATAAAGTAAGGACAAAAAAATTAACTCAAAGTCAAGCAGGTGATATCAATAAATATTTTACTTCTAAAAAAAAGAGCACCCGTAGATAGTTTAAATACAAATAAAAATTTGATGGATAAAGAACATGACAATAATTGCCATATTATTCCTACTAATTTTGTACATTATAAAAATTTCATTTTTTAGTTTTATATTGTTTTTGAATTCGTAGACAAGGTCCCATTTTAAAGTTTGACTCAAGCCAAAAAATTTGTAGGCACGGCCCTGGATGTGGTGGCAGCTATGGTTGTCACAATCTGTTGCGCCACTCCCAGGGGATCAGTCTGAAGAAGGGTATGAGAGGACTCTCCTGGACCTTCTAGTAGACTTTGCTCGTGCATGGCTTTGGATTCCTTCAAAGCCTGCTGCATGTCTGACTTCTCTGCTGCAGCAGCTGGATCTATATCTTCATCACTATCATTGTATTCATGAATGTGCTTATGTGTGTGCTCATGAGTCCCTGTGAATACACACATTTTGGACCTCTCTAAGGCTCGGGCTCGCTCCTAAGCTTTCTCCTTCTCATCTTCCTTAAGAATGCGGAGGATGTCCAAGCAGTTCTCTTCATTTAAGGCGAATTTGACATCTGAAACACCAAGGAATTGGAGAAGCTCTTCTTCCTCCTTGATGAACTCAGGGCGAGTGAACTACAGCCTTGAGTGATCCAACTTCCCTGCCCTCCATTCTCTTAATCTTCTCTGAATGTCAGGGTAGACGGAAGAGTACATGATTAAGTCATCGTCATCATCATCATCACCTCCTTATCCTGTCTCCTGGATGGGGACTAACGGGCCTTGCTCCTCCTCAGACTCAGCAGCATCTGTCCGAGGAGGTGAGACAACTTTTTCTTGCACATGTCCCATTGTATCAGGTGCTTCTATTTCCTCAGTTGTTTGCCGCACATCTGAGTCTTCGGCGGGTCTCTGCTGATCATCATCAGCACTCTTCTCAGGTACATCAACAACTTCAGGGGACTGCTCTTCCTAAGCATCAATAGTTTCAGTTTTTTTTTTGATCTTTGGATTTAGGCTTTGTCTTTTCAATCTCAAAGTGCCTGAACAGCCGTCTCTTTTTGGGGTGAACCAGTGGGATCTCTGGTTCCATATCAGCAGATTCTTCAGTAGCGGGGGCTTGGACGCTTTTCTTAGAGGCAGCTGTCTTTCTTGTCTTGGCAGTCCTCTTCTTCTTCATGATAGGGGAGGGAATATGGGGTTCCTCCTCTATCTCATTTCTTTGAGGGGGGGGCTTGGCCGCACGGGCGGGTGACTCGTTGCATGGGCGGGAGCTGCGGACTTGGGCTGGGAGGGAGCGGGCGAGGCTTGGATACCACAACTTTCTTCTTGGGTGGAGGGGGTCTCGGTGTGTCTTGGGGATCACCGATTCTCCTCACTAGTATCAGCCTTTCTATCATGAGCCTTCTTCTGGGCTCCAGACAGATTCGCCTTGAACATTTTCTTGTTAACATGGAAGGGCTTGCCATGGCGGAGAGCAATACCCTTCACCTCCATCAGATGGTCAATTACCAGGCCATAACTCAAGGAACATCTAAAGGATCCATCTTCCTTGTAGTTCCGTTTCAAAGACATTCGCGGTCGGTGAAAATGAACTCAGCCCAGTTAACTTTCTTTTCATGCATGATCGCAGCCATTTCGATCAGCTTAGTCTTGGATAGCTGATTGAAGCTTCCAAACTTCATGTCCACACATTTTGAGACGACATCCATCAGTGTATGGTAGTCATCCTTCAAAGAGTCTTTCTTGGCTGTATAAACAACCTTCGCAACACACACCGGCTTGGCAACTTCTTTCCAAGCAGCAGCTAAGTCGACATCTTTCTCAGAGATGTCTTTCAATCCCTCCGCGGGTTACAAACAGTGCTCAGCAATGTCTTTTGCATTGAGTTTGATGACCTTGCTATGGACGGAAGACTTGATTTCATCTTCCTGCACCTCTGCGTTCACATAGAACATAGCTACCTCTTCAAGGTACGTGTGTGTGAACTGTATCGATAGAAAGTCCTTCAGCCCGAACTTCTCCAGTTTCATAGTATTCTTCTTGACCAGGGTTTCATCGACACCCTGTTTGATCATTCCTTCAAAATCCACTGAAGCACTAGTGTGGATTTGCTTTGAGAGCTTCACGAAATCATAAGTTGGGGCCATTTTCAGATGAGTTTACCGCTTAAAATACGAGAAATCTTGCTTGAAAGAACTAGGGTTTTCACTTAGTTTCAGAGAGAATGAACTTTCTTTTCTTGAAGATGAATAGTTCGCGTGAGGAGAAAGAAAGATGAAGTTTCGTATATAAGGGACGTGAAAGGACGATTTTCATATTTTGAAATTTTTGATTGAGATCAACGGCTAAGATTAGAACTTCAAAACCGCATTTAATTCCCCGCATTAAATGCAGCATAATTTATATCCAATTATAAGGTTTACTGTGCAGCTTTTTGTGACTGTCATTATTACGCTGACGTCATCCTTAAAAACATTCCTGCTTAATTAAAACGATTGCGTTTTTATCACTTAGCTCATAAATGATTCAGCTTTCTTCCAAAGTGACTCAACTCTGCTTCTCTCTTCTCATGAAGTATCTCAGCTGTCAGCTAACTCGATACAGCTGACTTCTCGACTAGGTTATTTCACTTGGCTGAAATGTGAAACTTGCTCTTCTTCAATTTTCCATCTTCTTTCTCAGCTGATTGAGTCTTTTGAATTTCCTAACTCAGCTCAATTAACCCTAACTCATTCTTGAGCTCTTCAAATCTTGATTCACATAAAGGCTTTGTGAATATATCAGCTAATTGCTTGTCAGTTGAGATGTGTTCCAAGGTGATGTCTTTCTTTTCAACATGATCTCTTATAAAATGATACCTGACATCAATGTGCTTTGTTCTAGAATGCAACACTGGATTTTGAATAATGACTATGGAACTAGTGTTATCACACATAATTGGATACCAGCTTGAATCATCATTCCTTTGGATACTATAAGCCGACTTCCTAGCATCCTTTTAAATATCTTAGGATTCTCTTGGCTGCAGTCATGTGGCTCTCCTTAGGTGCAGATTGAAATCTTGCATATACACCTACTGCAAAGGTGATGTTTGGCCTGCTTGCTGTTAGATAGAGCAAAGATCCAATGAGGGCTATATATCTGGTTTGATCAACAACTTTGCCATCTGCATCCATGTCCATCTTGACTGAAGTATTTCATTCGAATCTTCACAGAAAACTTCTCTTCCATACCAAATTTCTTCATTAAATCTCATTGTTTGGCTTATTAAGGTTCCATCCTTCAATTGTTTGACTTGAAGTCCTAGGAAGAAAGTCAGCTCTCCCATCATGCTCATCTCAAATTTGTCTTGCATAAGGTTTAAGAACTTGTCACACAGCTCTTTATTTGTGGAACCAAAAATGATGTCACCCACATATATTTGAACAAGCAATATACTCTCTCCATCTTGAATCCTGAAGAGTGTTCTATCAACTTTTCCTTTGGTGAATCCATTGTCAGTTAGAAATTGAGACAATGTATCATACCATGCTCTTGGTGCTTGTTTCAATCCATACAATGCTTTCTTGAGCTTGTAGACTTTATCTCCAATAGTTTTTTGCTCAAAACCTGGAGGTTGTTCAACATAGACTTCTTCTTCTAACAGTCCACTTAGAAATGTACTATTCACATCCATTTGATACACAGTGAAGTTCTTATGTGCAACATAAGTAAGAAACATCCTTATTGCTTCCAATCTTGCAACAGGAGCAAAAGTTTCATCAAAATCTATACCCTCTTCTTGGCAATACCCTTTGGCTACCAATCTTGCTTTGTTTCTTACAACAGATCCTTCATCATTCATCTTGTTTCTGAAAACCCACTTTGTGTCAATAACATTTTGGTGGGTTGGCCTTTGGACTAATTCCCATACTTTGTTTCTTTCAAACTAATTCAGCTCTTCTTGCATGGCCTGAATCCAATGTGTGTCATCCAATGCTTGAGACACATCTTTAAGCTCTATCTGGGAAATAAAACAAGTGAACATAGCTTCATGTTGTGCTCTGGATCTGGGTCTTATGTCATCTCTAACGTCTCCAATGACTAACTCTAGTGGATGGTCTCTCAGCCATCTCACATCAGGTTAGAGTAAATCTGCTGTATTCAGCCGTCTTGCGGCTAAGTTGTCTTGAACATCTCTTTTATCTTCATTCAGCTGTAGTCCTTCCAGCTGTCTTTCAGATTCAGTTATCTCATGTTCATCAGGGTTGAGTGCTCTCACTTCAGCTTCAATATAAGGACTCTTTTGCATAGTTGGCTGATTCAGCTTATCAGCTTATTCTTCAACGTCTTCTCCACTCACATTAGGTTCATCAAAAACTACATGGATAGACTCTTCTGTGACCATAGTCCTCTTGTTCAGCACTTTATAGGTCCTACTCTCATCTGAGTATCCCAAAAAGATACATTCATCAGCTTTAGCATCAAAAGCCTTCAAAATTCTTTGCCATTATTATGGATGAAGCATTTACATCCAAATATCCTGAAATATCCAATATTTGGCTTTCTCCCTGTCTATATTTCATAGGGAGTCTTGGTCAATTGTCTGTTAATCATGCATCTATTTTGAGTATAGCATGCAGTATTTATAGCTTCAAACCAAAATCTCTTGGGCAACTCAGCTTCAGCTAACATTGTTCTTGCAGCTTCCTTGAGAGTTATGTTCCTTCTTTCAGCTACTCCATTCTGCTATGGAGTCCTTGCAGCTGACAATTCATGAACAATACCATTTTCAACACAATACTGAGTTATTATCCTATTGACAAACTCAGTTCCCCTGTCAGATCTTATTTTTATAATGGTTTGACTCTTCTCATTTTGAACTCTCTTCATCAGCTAAGGTAATTTCTGCAAAGTTTTCTTCTTTTTACACATGAAAATTGTCCATGTATATCTTGAATAGTCATCCACCACCACTAAGGTGTATTTCTTTCCACTTATGCTAGATGGCTCAACTGGACCAAATAAATCCATATGCAATAGATGTAATATCCTTGTTGAAGAAGGGCTTGACTTATCCTTGAATGAAGATTTGATTTGCTTTCCCATCTGGCATGCATCACATATACTTTCTTTCTTGTACACTGAGTCTGGAAATCTTTCTACAAGATGACTCTTGCAAGCTTGTTGATTGTCTTGAAATTCAGGTGACTCAGTTTCTTGTGCCACATCCAACTTGATTCGGTTGTGCTATTTGCTAACAGACAAGTGCTTGGTATGGCAGTAGACCAATCTACCACATACATATTTTTCTGTCTTGATCCTTGCAGCACTATTTCATTTGATTCAGCATCTTTGATCTGACACACTCCCATGTTGAATCCCACATTGTAGCCTTTGTCACAGAGTTGGTTGATGCTTAACAGGTTGAAGTTGAGGCCTTCAACATAAGCAACATCTGTGATTTCCAATCCATTTTTCTTGATAGATCGTGTGCCTTTGATCTCCCCTGGAGCTTCATTTCCTCCAAATATGACTTTAGCACCTCTAATCTCCTTGAATCTTGATAGTTTTTCTTGTTTCTTGTCATATGTCTGGAACAACCACTATCCATGTACCAGGTTCTTTGGCACTCAGCTGTTCCTTGAACCTGCAATCAAGGAAATCAGTTTTAGGTACCCATACTTGTCTGGGTCCTGAGGGGTTAGTGTTGTACGATGATCCAACCAACCTATCGCCAAATGATTTGACTCTAAGAGGTTGCCATCTATCAGTGCCATAATCATAATGTACATTAGCAAATTGCTTGGGGATTTTAGATTCATACAACTGTCTCTTATGTCTGTATGCTTGTGTTTGTGTTTTAGCAATTTCTTTCTTGGGGTAGTTGTGGTATTTCTGAGTGTAGTGCTTGGGTGCATATTTGTGCTGATAATAACTCTTTTGCCTTTGGAATGACCTTTGCTGAAGTTTAGGTCTTTGCCATTTTGTCTTGTATTCCATAGATATTTGCTGATGTTTCACATTATTCCAATCAGCATAGTTAGGATAGTTTCTACCATTCCCATCTTATGTATTTCTCTGATGAAATTTTTGGGATTTCAGGTAGCTCTGATTGCTTTTCATAGAGTATTTTCTGTTTCGAGTTTACTGAGGAACTCGGCTGGATTTCTTCTCAGCTGTCCTCTCAGCATACTCAACCGGTTGCTTTCCTTTTCCTTTATATCCAAGGCCGGTATGATTTTGATTGTGCTTAGGGATGGATGTGTGTGCAACATTTGGTGTTTTGGGTTTTTGGGATGCTTCATTACTTGAAGATCCTTTTTTCCAAAATCACTCTTAGAGTTTGACTATGCACAAAGGAATTAAATCCTATGACTGTCTTATCTCCACATTTTTTTGGCTCAAAATAAGTTAATCCAATGAATTGGATGCTTTTGTAAATGAGGCAATCACATTTTAAAGATCTTTTTACCTCTTTTCTATAGCAGCTAACTCTGCTATGATCTTGGCATTTTCAGCCTTCAGCTTAATGTTCTCATCAGCTATTTGACTCAGAGTACTCAGCTACTTAGTCAGTTATGAGTTTTGGCTTTTAAGCTGGTTGTTTTCCTCATTTAGAGTTGTGTGTGAGGATTTTATGTGCTCAAAATCTTTCATCATTTTGCCTAATGAATCATAAAGATCAGTGGGTGATGAAGTGTGTGTATCACAATCACTATCACTTGAATCAGAATGAGATGAGTTAGAATGTACCTCATCTTCTTGATCTGGTTGATCTTGTTCTTTAGCCATAAGACAGATCATTGCTTCTTCCTCAGAATCACTTGAGTAGTCAGCTTCACTATTATCTGAGTCTTCTGCTTCTTTGCACTTGGTCACTCGGCAAGATCTCGGCCAACCAACATGGCTTTCTTCTTTTCCTGTCTTCTTTCCTTGAAGATTTTTCTTTCTTCTTCATTCTTGTATTAGTTGACTGGTGGATAGTAACAATCAAAAGCAAAATGTCCTGGTTGTCTGCAGTTCCAACACAAGTTTTCAGATCTCTGATCAGCTCTGTTGTTCTTGGATTATCAGTTCTCTGATAGTCAGCTCTTTGATGCTCAGTTCTCTTGGGAGGCCTATCTTCCCTTGACTTGGAAGGTGTTGAATGTTTTCTGGAGGCTTCACCCTTGTTTCTCTTGTAGTTCTTATTGAATCTTTTAACCATCAGGGCAATCTCCTCCTGGTCTATGGCTTCTTTTGGCTCAGCTATTTTCCCTTCATTGGCCATCAATGCAGCTGTCTTGGGTGCAACTGTCTTCTCTTGCTCTTTTCTTCTCCGCTCAAACTCATATGCTTTGAGGTCAGAGAATAAATCATGGTTAGATGTTCTTGAGAGGTCCATTGAATGTCTCAGTGTAGGTCCCAAGGGGTGTGAGTAAGGTTTAGAAGGGGGGTTGAATAAACCTTACCAACTTTTCGATTTTAGTCTTTTTAAGATTACAGAGTTAACTCAAACAGTTGTGTCCTTGAGGGACAACTAAGTTGGTTATTCAGCAGAGTTAGCCACTCAACAGACTCGATAGAGCTGTTGATAGAATAACTCAGTTGTTTAACCTGATTTTTAACTTGGTTGTGTTGGTTTTATCAGCGGAAGACTTAACACCCTTGAATTGTTTTAAACTTGTTTTAACACTTGATTTTAGTACTTGGTTAATGATCAGTTGGATAGCAAATATGAGTTTATCAACAAATATGATGTAAGTATGCAGAAATGTAAATGTGCTGAAAAATAAATGGCACAGTTAATTTTTATAGAGGTTCAAAGATGGGGTAATTCTTCTAATCATCTCTTCTCCAACTCTTGGAGGAATCCACTATGTAATAGATATGTTTACAAAGTGGTCAACAGTCTAGAGACAACCTTGGTCACACAGTTGGCTTCTCTTTCGACTCAGCTTCTTCACAGGGCAGTTGCCTTGCTACTTCAGCTCACTTTCTCAAGCTCTTGGATTTGATCACGAAGCCCTCCAATAACTTGATACTGGTTTGACCTTGAACCTTCCTATAATCTTCCTTGGAAATTAGACCCCTTTTGATTCTTCAAAAGTTTCCTCTTCAACAAATTTGAAGTTGTCTTTCCTTCATAGCTTGTGTTAGATCGATTTCCTTCGAGTTTCAGGCTTGAGGATATGCTTGAATATAATTGAGAATGTTTGCAGGTTAATAGTTTGAATAATGCTTGCTTGTTCGTGCTTCAGGTAACCTTTTCTCAATGAATTTCCTCAGCCTTTTATAGTGAACTTTTGAAATTTTGCCCATTGAAGAGTTAGGTTGATTTCAAAAGTCATTTGTGTTCGTTGGCTTGTCTTGTTGCAGTCCTTGATGTTGACATCTCCTCGTATTTAATGTCTTGCAGCATTGCACCATTTCTGACACTTGGTGCAGTGTTTCCCATTGGTTTGTTCCTTTTGCACATAACTGGAACTAACACTTTATCTCTTACAACTTTAATATGTTACCATTCTGAGTAATATTCTTGACTTTCATCAACGGATCTCATTCAATTGTCTTGACTTATTTCGCATCTTTTATTCCCCAGGTGACTTGAGTTAGCTTCCAATCCTTGGATGACTCATCTGTCACTTCAACTTGAGACTTGGCTTCTTGAATTGATTTGACTGACTCTTCACACAGCTGATTCACAGCTGATACATTTTCAGTCGAGTTCTTGACTTCCCTTCTTAGCCATACTCAGCTGTCTTGCAGCAGAGTTTTTCACTTCAGTCTTCAGTTGACTTCTTGTATTTTTCGGGCGTAGGCGACTTGACTCGACTTTTTCCAAATTTATCCTTATAATGTAAATTACAAGGAAAATGGGGTGTCAACTTTCTAATTTAAGTTTTACATGCTATCATCAAAATCTACAAAATAAATTTCCTAACACTCAGGGCCATAACCTTCATTTCCCATTCAACTGGGAGGCTTCTTAAGATTTTCATACACATTTCCTTTTGTGTATACTCTTTCCCAAGAGCTGAAAGCTCATTTGTAATCTCAATAAATCTGGCATCCAGCTGATCCAGAGTTTCACCTGCAAACATTTTAAAATTTTCAAATTTTTGAACAACAACTGATAATTTATTCTCTTTAATTTGTTCTGATCCTTCACAAATTAAAGTCAGCTTATTCCAGATTTCTTTTGCAGATTTGCAAGATTTGACTTTATTGAACATAGCTTTATCCAATGTCTTGTAGAGTATATCCTTGGCCACATTGTCCAAGTTATATCTCTTTCTGTCTTTATTTGTCCATCCACTTCTTGGTTTTTCAACCAAAACTGGTCTTGCTCCAACAACCGCTTCTTCTCCTTCAGCTGCAACTGCAGCTGCTCTTAGTACATCCGTGTTTACTTTGAGTATTTTCAGTGGCCTATCCTCTATCACAAGCCACATTTCATCATGTAATACAGAAAGATGAGCCTGCATACGAATTTTCTAATCATCAAATTCTTCAACAGTAAATATAGGAATGTGTGCTAGATTCGCTTCCATGATAATAACTTTGCTTTAAGAAAAGACTTTGAAAAACACAAGTGTTAAAACCTTTTTGAAAAGATAGAGATCTAGTTTAGTAACCAGTGTGGAAGGCTCAATGAACCCACCGCTCAGATACCACTTGTAGGTCCCAAGGGGTGTGAAGTAAAGTTTAGAAGGGGGGTTGAATAAACCTTACTAAATTTTCGATTTTAGTCCATTAAAAATTATTCAACAGAGTTGACTCAAACAGCTATGTCCTTGATGGACAGCTAAATTGGCTTTTCAGCTAAGTTACCCACTCAACAGACTCGATAGAGCTGTTGATAGTATAACTCGGCTGCTCAAGCCAAATGCTTAACTGGACTGATTGGTTTTTAACAACGGAAGACTTAACACCATTTGATTTGTTTTTAGCTTGTTTTAAACACTTGATTTTAGCACTTGGTTATTTATCAGTTGGATAGCAAATATAATACTAACCGCAGATATAAAGTAAATATGCAGGAAAGTAAGTTTGTTGAAAGTAAATGACACGAATATTTATAGAGGTTCGAAGATAGGGTAATTCTTCTAATTTTCTTTTCTCCAACTCTTGGAGGAATCCACTATATAACAGATCAGTTTACAAGCGGTGAATAGTCGGAGACAACCTTGATCACACACCGGCTTCTCTTGCGACTCGGCTTCTTCACAGGCACCGCTTTGCTACTTGCTACTTGACTCACTTCTCAAGTTCTTGGATTTGATCACGAAGCCCTCCAACAAACTTGATAATGGTTCGACCTTGAACCTTTCTACAATCCTGACTTGGAAAGTATACACCTTTGGTTTCTTCAAAAGTTTCCTCTTCAACATATTTGAAGTTGTCTTTCCTTCACAACTTGTATTGGATTGAGTTCCTTCGAGTTTCAGGCTTGAGGATTATCTTGAGCTTTGAGAGTATTGCAGGTTAATTGCTCGAATATTTCTTGCTTGTTCGTGGTTCAGGTTTGCAAGTTTACCTCTTCTCAATAGCTTCCTCAGCCTTTTATAGTGCACATTTGAAATTTTGTCCGTTGAAGAGATAGGCTAATTTCAAATGTCACTTATGTTCGTTGGTTTGTTTTGTCTTGGTCTGCAACCTTGGTGATGTTGACCTTTCCTCGTATTAATGGCATTTCAGCATTTGCAGGCGTCTGACACAAGGTGCATTGTTTCACATTGGTTCATTCCTTTTGCACAATTCTGGGACAAACACTTTAGACCTGGCAGCTTTGACATATTACTATATTGAGTAATATTCTTGACTTTAATCAACGGATCTAAGTCAGTTGTCTTGACTAGACTGCTGCCTTTACCCCAGGTGACTAGAGTCTACTCCAATCATTTGATTGACTCAACTGTCACTTCAACTTGTAGACTTGGCTTCTTGAGTTGACTTGACTGACACTTTTTAGAGTTGTTCCTCAGCTGACTCTCCTTCAGTCGAGTTCTTGTATTCCTTCATGGTCTCACTCAGCTGACACACAACAGAGTCTTCAGTTAGTCCGCAGTTGACTTCTTGTATTTTTTAACATAGCTGACTTGACTCAGCTTTTTCAGTCCTATCTATTACAAATACATATTACAAGGAAAATGGGGTGCCAACTTCCTAGTTTAAGTTTTACATGGTATCATCAAAATCTATCAAATAAATTTCCTAACATCCTCCTACGTTATAAAAAAGAAAAAAATTGCACATATTTTCAAAATTCATACATTAGCCAAAGAAAAGGAAAAATAAAAACAAATCACTTGCCACCTAGTCAGTCTCTAAATTCTGATTTTCTTCAACAATATTTTATATCAGTTCACGGCTAATTTTGCGGGTTATACCAACAACATCATCCCCTTTATCATTATGTACATCCTAACTAACCACAAGACTAAAACTTGGCATATCCTCAATCATTTTCTTATATTCATCTCTCCTATCGAAGGCACGCTCAATCTTTTCAATCGTCGCGATTGACTCAGAGTTATTCCAAAAAACTTCATTTTCTTGTGATTCACTCATCTCAGCAACTTCACATGCCTCTGAACCATCACCATACTTGTTAGTGAAACAGATAAGATTCCTAGTCGCTTCTTGTACTTTATGAAAATGTGCATCCCCGGTCACTTCTTTCAGCGCATTCTCCAGCAGTGTTATTATATCAAAAATATATGCTACAAAACAGGACAACTTTTCCAAAACCTTCAACGCATACTCTTGATTCATATAAATAAAACTGTGAATACACCAAATAATGCTTTAAAACTATATTAAATAAGCAACAATGTCACATTAGAAAAGCAACAAAATAATATTACAAAAGCAAAACACTTAATGTAACTCGCAACAAACTTATACTGCACAAGTAACAAATATACACTACATATGCAAAATAGATTTATTAAATAAGCAACATATGAATATTTAACATAAACAACGTATACAAATTAGATAAGCAACACGCTTGTACTATATATGCAACATATTGACTTTAAATAAGCAAATGATTGCTTGCATACACACAATTATTTAAAAAAAAATCATCAGCCCACTATTACATATGCATCAAGTACATACTGAATAAGCATTGATAATAGAAACAAATATATCTATTACCTCATTACTCAGACTACCAGATGATGAGTTGGCCTTCATTGAAGGTCTCTCCATTCCATATGGAACAATCCTAGATGGACCATCCACCTGAAGAGGTAATGGATTGTCCATAAAACCCTTCCTAAAACCACCTACAATTAACTTTTTCGTTGTTCTCTCCCTCTAAATGTCATTGGTCTAGAAACATAAACTCAACAACCTCTTAGGCACGTCACGGTTTTAGAAAACCACTTTGTCCATGTAAAGAACCTACAATAAAAGATGAATTTTTTTATAACTACGCATATAGATATAAAACAATTTAAGTTGCAGTTTAACTTACAGCTAAAACAACAATGGACCATTGTATTATTTTTTTTGCCACTCTCCCATTTATTTCTATTGGCAATCAGTGTATTGATTGTATACTCGCACGAATTGAGGTTCCGAATACTATTGGCATCGTCCATGCTCTTCATTATGAGTGGATTCACATAGTCACACGGATTGTTCCCATTATCAAACAATCAACCAAGATAGCAAAGTGTCTCTTAAACCGGTCATCGCCGTCTATGCAACTTTTCATCTTGTCACTGACCTCACTTCTTGTCATATTATTACTAGCCTTCTTAAAAATTATTTGCCACTGTTCAAGTAGCACACACTCATCTGACCTAATTTTCTTCTCAATTATAACAGTTCCATTAGGTAATTCAAGAACCCGCTCAACATCGCTCGCATTTATGTGAATCGATTTCCCATTCGTCCACATGAACTCGCAACTTACATGATTACAGTTATCAACCAACTAGGGCTGCAAATGAACCAAGTCGCTCGTGAGCTATTCGGAGCTTGATTCGATAAAAGCTCGTTCGAGTTCGTTTCATGAGGCTCGTTAAAATAAACGAACCAAACTCAAACTTATAGATATTCGGTTCGTTAGCTCGTGAACAAGCTCGTTAGTAAGCTCGTGAATAGGCTCGATAGTAAGCTCGTATAAATTGAACTAATAATTTGATTTTAATTTTAATTTTTCATATTTTTACTTAGGATAATATAAAAATATTTCAATAAAATTAATTTTTTGAATAAAATTATAAGTTTTAATAAATATATTATGAATTTTAAATATAAATAATTTTAATTTTTGTAATAAATTGAAGAATATTTTAATTTTTAATTAATATTTACTAAGCTAGTTTAGGCTCGATAAGGCTCGAAAAAGTTCATGAGCCATCAACATGTTCGATAAATTCAGGCTCGAGTTCGACTCGATAATAAACGAGTCAAACTCAAACGCTCAAAAGCTCGGCTCGGTTCGGTTCGATTGCAGCCCTACAACCAGCCAATATATTAAATGGGGAGGTATTTCTTTAATTTTCAGCTGAAGCAACCCCCCTAAATCCATGTCAATAATCGCAGCCCTCTGGAAGTCATTCATTTTTTCAATAGCTTCAACTAATATCTTAGGTGTCGACCTTGTGAACAATCTTGAGTGTGAAACTTTTCCTTTGCCCTTACTTCCAGCATCATGGACTTTTATCATCTTCTACCCACCAGAATCATCTTGGCGATCACTGTCACCTTTGCTAATCAAATTCTTTCTTTTTGCTATTAGCTTTAGCAATTGTCTTGGAATTTTAAGAGCAGAATCACACCTAGAAAGAAAAGGCATACAAAAACACAATCAAATTTAGGTAAAAATCAATTAAATATATAATTATCAAAAATAACTGCCACATTAGCAACATAACCAAAAGTCCTATAGAATTTATGCATATGATTACTAACACAACAACTTTGAATAACTTGATAAGCAACACTATACTAGATAAGCAACATTGTACTAAATATAAAATTTATGCCACATAATCCTGTTCTGTTCTGTTCAATAGGCATGAACCTAATATTAAATAAGCAACTTTGAATAACTTGACAAGCAAAACTAACAACGTAACAAGCATAACAAAACGTACTCACTCAAAAACAATAAACCAAATGTGCAAAATATCAAGATTTCCCAAGCACTATGCAAATACTTAACAAGCAATAATAACAAAAGACATAAGCATAATAAGAAAAATGGTGACAACATGGCTGGTAACAAAAGCAATGAACACAAAAACAATCTAGGACTTCCAAAACTAACAAAGGCTACAACTGTAATAAATATCAATATGATAAGCATTTCGTAAGCAACATTGAATAACGGTTACAAGCAAAACTAACCAGGAACACAAGAATATAAAAATAGACACACAAAAAAACCAATTTTGTAATGAAGTGGAATATAATAAACATTTCCCAAGCAACATGCACAAAGTTGGCAAGCAATACTAACAAGGCACATAAGCATATCAAAAAAAAAAGGTTAAACAAAATAAACTGCACAAACGTACTAAAATCAACGCAACAGATACACCATTACAACACTCTGAAAAAAATTCCCCAATATGTCAACGAAACGAAGTGTAAAACACCAAATAAAACGCCCACACCAAACAACATAAGCTAGATACAGTTGCAAATTGAACACACAAACTAAACTAGGGCTTCAAAAGATATGAAAAATAACAATGCCATGTTTCAGTAGTAACAAATTAAACAACCACAACACTATAAATCATAAACTGAAAAACCTATATACAAACACACACAAAAGAACATAGAACTCCAAAGAGACGACGAACCTTGGAGTGAACTTAGATCGATTCTGCAACAAGTCTTCAACAGCTGATTCTGCAACTAGCACTCAAGAAGAAAAACCAACACCAGCTAGAGAGGACGAGAAAGAAGAAAAACCGCTGGAAGTAAAGTGAAGATGCGGAATCCAAAAAGTCAGGAATCGTATATAATAAGATTCAAACGTCGGTGGACTGGAAAAGGAAATGATATGACTTAACTGTTTAAAAATACAAAATGACTCAAATTTCCTTTTTAATTGCTTAAAAAAAAAAACTGGAATAAAACTTCAAATCTGGACCATTATTAAAAAAGTGTTCAATGATTGAGATCTGTCCTCGCGTACGCACCCCAAATGGGTGGATTCATATAATCAAAATCCTATATATATATATATATATATAGAGAGAGAGAGAGAGAGAGAGAGAGATGGGAAATAATTGATAACAAAAAATAATTATTCAATTCATATATAACCTGATTTATAATAAGATAAATAAAAAAGTAATAATCATAACATTTATGTACCTTGCAACTAAAGTTAACAACAGAGAATTTCAATGAAATAATATAAATTTGGTTACATAGATGAAACAAGCTCAAAAGTAAGATAATCCGTCATTGCAATTGAAAAATAGTAGCAATTGTGGTTTATGTTGTTAGATTGAAAGTGAAAATAAAGATTAGTATTAATATGTAAATCATCAATACCAATTTTCTCTTATTTTAGCTGCAAGTATTCTTATATTATGAAGACAAGCTTGCCATAAAACTTAATTATAGAAAATTGTTTACAAACATACATATAATTTCTAGTATGTCATCCATGTACTCCATATGTGATTTACAATGTCAAGCATGTACACCACATGTTCTTTATTCTATTATTGTGTAGAAATGAAAACAAACAACAATAATGCCTCCAACTTACTCGCTGTGAGGGTATTCAGCTCGTGTGAGAAAAAAAATTCCTTCATGCCTCCAACACCAAAGCATACCGTTGCTTTTAAATGAGTATTTTTTTTCCCAAAAAAAAGCTATTTATTTAATTGGAGAAATATTTCAAATGTGAATAGAATTGGATAGGAATGGATGAATTTAGGAATGCAATAACAAAGGGAGTGAAATGCTATATGTATTCCATTCTTATGTTTGGTATCAATAAGCAGGCGGATCCAGAATTTTGAAAATAGGGGTACGATATATATTAAAACAAATACACATAAATATTGTTTACTTTTTAAAGTCCTACAACAAAATATCATTTAAAATTTTGTAAAAGTTGATCATGTAATCGTACATGAAAAATTAATACACATTTATAAAAGAAATAATTAGAGTAATTAAGAAAATAAGAGATTGCAAAACATAGTTTTGGTAACATTCTTAATATTATTAGAATATTTTATTAATATTTTTATTTTTGTAGGTTTTGACTTTTGCCATATTTTATTTATTCAAGTTGTTACGTCAACTTTTAATTTTTGAAATTTTATTGTGGGAAATTGTATTATTTTATTTGGATTTTCTAATTGTATTTTGTAAAAAAATAGGGTGTACAAATTTATTTTTATTATTATTTTTACTAAAAATTATAGTGGGATTTTTTCAATTTGGGGGTATAACTGTACGCCCATATCTCTACATAGATACGCCACTGTCAATAAGGAATTGAAAAGTAATGGAAAAGTCATTTCTAACTTGATTCCAATTTCGTGATTGGTAATTAAAAAAATAAACTAACGAGAATGTAATGAAATGTTTTTAATGACTAAATCACCCTTCAGTTACGGATGGCAATGGGACGGGTTAAAACTCGCGCCCGCATCAAATCCGACCCGTCGAGGCGAGGTCTGGACAGATTAAGCTAAACGAGTCCCAGAACGGGTCGGGGGTCTTAAAATGCAAAACGCGGCATGGTACGGGGCAGGTCCCGAGTCCAATAGGACCCGCCTCGGACCCGCCCCGCCACAATAGTATTTCTTATATTTTTTAATATGTATTTAGATATTTTCCATTATTTACTTTTATATTTGAGTATTATATTGGTTTTAATTTACTACTATAACATCTTGTAATATGGTAATTTATTTTTTAAAAAAAATCTTGTAATATTGTATTTTGAATATTTATTTTGAGTATTATTTGAGTACTATTGAAAGATTCTAATAGTAGTATGTTTTTAAAAGAAATCCTAATAGTAGCTAAATAGCTGCAAAATGTAGTTATAATAAATTTCATAATTACATTTATTTTTGTGACCTATTGGCATTGGATTACTTTTAAAAATACAAAAAAAAATAATTTCCCGAGTCTAAATTTTTCTTGGTTGGGCGGGTCCCGTTTTTGGCTAAACCCGCCCCAAACCCACCCCGTCGACATCCCTACCTTTAGTAGAATCTGTTTTTGAAATAATGATTTCAACTATGTTTATTAACTTTATATTTAAATCTTAAATAATCATTTTTCCTCAAAAAAAATATACAGTGGAATCATTTTTAGATATTTTAAAATTCATGCAAAATATTAATTTTGCATTAATGACACAGTTTTATTTTATTAGGTCGCAAATTATCAAACAACCCAAAATTAAATTTGTCGTGTGTCCATTAGAGCTCAAAATGAGCCCGGCCCAATGGGCCTGCCCAGCAAAAAGGTCGGGTTGGGCTTCATTTTCAGAGGTCCAAAATAAACCGGGTCTTTTTGCCCAGTCCATTAGGCCTGAAACATCGGCCCAGCCTGGTCGGACCTATTTTTTATGTGTATTTTCATAGGTTGGGGCGGACAGAGCTACAAAAATAATGGCCCAGCGACTATTTGGTCCAACCCGATCTGGGTCCAATTTCCCCCTTTGGCTTGGCGAGCCAGTACCATGTTGGCCCAACCCGATTCGTTTGACAGCTATAGTGTCCATTTACACGAATATTTACATGCTTAAATGAAAAGAAAAAAAAAAGAATAGAGTGAGAAACATGTTAAAATCATTAAAACAAATTGTAATTGTAAGAAAATAAAAGTAAATATTAAATTTTGGTGTATGTTTAATTTTATATATATTTTTTTATGAATTTAATAAAAGGATCATTTTGTCCAAAATAAAAATAACTTCACTCCTGACAGATTGGGAATAGCTTAAACCATGGGGGATGAGAGGAATGACTAATCTCATATTATTGGGTATAGGGATTCATTCCCATGGAAATGAACATTCATATCTTTAAAACATATCAATAGTGTGAATGGGAATGAACTTGAGAATGCTCATTCCATTCTCACTTAATTCCGGCATACCAATCATGTCGTAATATTCCCGGGTGATTGTCTGAAAACACATAGCATAACTACTATACCAATTCCTAGGTGTTGTATTTTCGAACCCAACACACAAACTCGACACGAATCCAACACTAAATTAATAGGTATGAGTCTAGGCATCAAGGGTCCGGGTCAAAATCGGGTCGGACCCAAAAAAAACGCCGATTAAACAGGTTGAGTTTAGGTCAACCTGCTATAACTCATTTAACATGTATAACCCGTTTGTGAATTTAAAAGAAAACTAAGTAAAAATAGTAAATTGTAATAAAAAATCAAAAACAAGAGATCTTTAAAACTTAAATACTAAAACCTCATTAATTATGTATGTTGTCCTCAAAATATGATTAGTATGTTATGTTATTTATGTAATTATACTGTTGCTTTTTGTATGTCATGACTTGTGATATTTTTATTGAATGAATAGTGTGCCAATATAATTGATTTAAAAAATTTAAATTTATTCAATTGAAATTTCTAAATGCACATAAAAATATTTTTATTAAATGGGTTAAACAGGTCAAACTCCAGGTTACTTATGAAATAATTAGGACAAGTTTGGGTTCAAAATTCTGAGACAGAGTAAATAAACATGTCGAGTCCGGGTTAGCTGATTCTGACCGTGAACCAACGAACCCGGACCTAACCCCAATTGACACCCCTACCAATTCCTCATCATTTTTGATCGTATACTAACTTGCACAGTTGCACCACACACTTCTAATCTAAGTGCTAGGGAGAAACATGTGAAAACATCACGATTTCATTTGCCACCCTAGGATTCATACGCTTTGTGCAGTCACAATCACAAACAAAAATAAAAAGAATCAAGAAATTCAAAAGCAACTTTTCTAGCAGTTCCATTCACAAGTCAAATAGGTAACTGGGTCAGCGTAGCCGATAATGTAGACAGAAGCACGAGTAACAAGTAAGATCTACATACACGGCTTGAAGGCGCATGATTTTTATACAGCTAATTACCCACTCTAGGAATCATTCAATGCTTACGCATTAGTTCATTTTTCTGTTATTGCAATACTGAAACAGGGAGACCTAGGCACATGCTTCACTAGATAACGTGGAGTAATAAGGTAAAACTTCAAACAATCAAGGAAACATACATGTTTTGAGAGAAGAATTGCCTAAATTCATTAAAAAAACAAAACCAACAGACTTCACATTGACAATCTAGATCACAAATGGGGTGAATTGATGATTGTGTACACATGCAAACAAATTAATACATAATAAAGGGTACAAGCTAAAATGCACAGGAAATTAAAAAGTGAGACGAAAATTTTTCGAAGTGCAGTCAATAAGACTTACGTCCAAGAGCCGGAGGACTGATTCCACTTAAGAATCTATTGGGAGCATAAAATTATTTAAAATCAGAGACAATGCTACCTAATTATCCTAGCAAGAAAAAGTATTTTGTTTTGGTTCGGCTGGTCATCACATAAGAAATAAGGGACGGTATAACCTTAGCAACGCTTTCCCACGGATCTGTTGCAGGAAAGGGATAATATGCAACTTAGAGAAGAAAAAAGATCCACAAATTGTCTACGCGAAACTTTTTGTATTCTCTTAACCATGCAAAGAATGAAAGGGCAACAAATTCAGGTGGCACAACCAGCCACTTGCTAGCCTTGGTGTTCAAATTCTACCATGTGTATTTAACAACTAAGTGGCAAACACCTTTAGCTAATTCTTACGACCACGGTGATTTGGAAAGGAGGCAGGATGGTGATAGCAACAGTATTGAATATGAAGGAGAAACCAAAAAAGTACTCCTAGTAATTCGGACTAGTAGCTTTTTAAATCTATCAGCCATGTGACTTTGTACTCAGAAAAGTTCTTAAGAGCTTCAACTGAATTAATATAAAATTTGTTTTCAGAGCGTCATCAAATAATTTACCACACAACAAAACATATACACATGATATAAATAGAAATACGAAATAATGAATATTGAGATCCTGCCTTATCAGATCATGTTTGGTGGATGTTACAGATCGCAGCAGTAATGCTTTTACAATCCAGCTCCATTGTCTTCATCCAGTTCTCAAAATCTCCAATTTCCTGTTGACAGATATGCATAAAAGTCTAGGTAATAATGGAATATCAAGTGTCCATTTTCTTAACCACATATTTTTGAAGTCTCGAGTTTTAATTACGATTCTTGTGAAATTCCAACATACCATTACAATTACTGCATTCATGCGTGTGTGTTGCCAGCAAAGACAATGCTACTATACAGAGAAACTGCAAGAAAGTTGTCAATTTTCCATTATTTAATATGGCCATTTACATAGTAATTGTGAGTACTTCGGGAGGCATCATCAGATCACACCAATTCAAAAAAGTTAACCGCTGGCTTCAATAGCTTATAATTCATTAAGTGGACAAGTATGAATCCCAGTCCTAAGAAGTAGGATAGATATGATATATAAACAAGAAAATTACATAACCTGCAATGCTTTTACTTTCATTTTTCTCTCACGTCCATGATATTATACTCGATGCACTAAACATAAATGTAAGTGGTAAGCTATGAGCCTTTCCAAACTATTTCTACAAATCTTTGCACAAAAAATGAAAACCTTCATTTAGTTCCTAAACTAAGTCAAAGCATGAAAGATGTGTATACTCATTTTACTTCTAACATGCCATTTCTATAAGGACATGTAGCAATGAGAATAATTTTCAACTTAGCAAAGAATACCAATCAAATGCGCAAGAAGATAAAGAAAGTGATGCAAGTACAGAGGTTTTTTTACCAAGTCTAAGATATAACTTAACTAGACCTAAAGATTAATTTTTGATGATGGAAATTTTGCACAATACAGATAATAAAGAAAAAAGAAAAAAGAATGGAAATTCAGAGGACAGTTGTCACAAACTTCAACGTATTGAATCCAAGACCTGAAGTTGGCCTCAATAGCTTAAGAAGAGCTATGCGCTTCTAACATGAACTTGCAGTTGCAAACGACTGCTATCTCCATTATGATTACACAGTTCATAAACAATGTACGAATTACTGCAAATTTGTACATTGTGTAGCAATATAATACAAAAAACAGCAACCAAACAAGCAAACCAGTTGAGCTACAAACCTTGACCGCATTGTTGATAGCATGAGAAGCTGCGAACCACTGTTCAGTCTGCTTCGAGAATCGGATAATAGTCGCTGCCAATGCTCTAATTTCCATTTCGATTCTTTTCTCATTAATGAAGATCTCTTGGACGCCCCCATTAACCGCATTCACCAACAGATCTGATACACGCATCGCCGACCGAATAGCTTCTTTCTTCGCTTTCTCTAATTTTACGGCAAAACAAATAAAATAAAATAAAAATGGAAGAGAGACGGCGAGGAGAAAAACACCGATTAAACTCGAAAGTTCGCCATAACCCCCCTAGAAAATGATAAAAATAAAAAGGAGAAAGCAAAATATCGTTTAAACCCAAAACTTCACCCTAATACCCATAAACAGAAATCATCAACTTAAGAATACTACAACTGACCAGTGTGTTCCCGTAGCTCAATAGAAGCATGATTGTGATCATTGATCATTTGAATCAGTGAAGCTTCGAGACTTCCCACCTCTACCTGATGCGGACGCTCCATTTATAAAGCTTTATATGCAGCAATATACATACATCCGAAGAATAAAAAACGGCGAATAAATCAGCTTTATGCCTAGTTACACAATACTTTCTTAGAATTGAATCCCGATAATTCCTTGTCCAAAATTGAAATTGCGCGCATGATTATCATCTTCTCCAGCATACTAGAAAATACAAACAATGGGAATAGAGCGAAGAAAAGCAATCTAGATTTTCATCGTCGAATTGAACCATGGAGATGTGGTTTCGATTTTGGGGAGACAGTCAAACCCGGCGGTTCGAGTGAAGATGACAAATGAGCTGGATCAGCCTAGATTAACCTGTCCACCAAAAACAGGCCCAGAAAATTGATAGCCCGGTTTTCCTAGATATGTATTTTTGTGTGTGCATGCTGGGGCCCCACTTAATATCAGCCCAGCCCAGGCCCGTCACGAGTAATTTTATAGTATATTGTTTCTTATACTCTTTTTTTTTTAGAATGAATTGTTTCTTATACTCTTGATAAAGTTATATGTATTAACATTCAATTTTACAGAATTCATGAAACGTGCCTAAAAGAATTTAAATACTTAGCCTCGTTTTTTGCTCTTTTCTAAATGATAATTGCCATTTTTATAATTTACTGAGAAGCTATTTAATCTGATATTGTGTAAGAATTTAAAATATATTAGTATATGTTCAAATGAGAAAGTATATACAGTATAACTTCGATAATTTAATATTCGATTAATTAATAACCTCATTTAAATAATACTTTTGGTTGGTCCCGACTTGGGACAACAAGCAAAGTTAATAATTTGTTGATTTTAATATTTCGCTAAATTAAAAAATATTGGCAGTCCCAATGTTATTAATTTATAGAGGTTTAATTGTAGTTCTCCTAAAATTGGGATCAATCTTGTACTTCAGTATTAGAGTTTGTGTTGTAAGAGCGATTGACTCGGGTTCAATCTTATACGAGCGTGGGTGTCCCCTCCCCTATTATCCCCCATTGTATTCAAGAGAAAAAGTTCTCCTAAAATTGAGAATTTATTTAGAGGGTGTTTGGCTAAGCTTATATGCTCTTTAAAACATTTGAGAGCTTATAAGCTCTCTATAGATGTTTGGTAAAGTTTTTTTCAAAAAGATCCTATTAAGCTCCCAAAATAAGATAAAAGTATTTTTTTAAGAAAAAAAGCGGAGGATCACATCTTAATTTCAAAATAAGATCTTATTTTAATAGTTTCATCTCACTTTAGCCATTTTTATTTTAAAAATGCCATTACTAACGTCTAAAGATGTTAAACGGACTGACTATAGCGGTTTTGGGTCAGCCCTAGTGGGCTTATGGCTAAACATGTCACTATCTGTAAGGCCAACAATTTTGAGAAAATTACACAAAATACCCTGATTTTTAGAAAAAAGACAAAAATACCCCACCCGCTCCATCCCATGACAAAAATACCCTATTGGTTTCATCACCTCTCTCTCCGCTGAGGATTTCTCCTTGGATCACAGCACCATTCTTTTTATCCACAGACCACGAGATCAGCTTTGCAAATACTAATGGAAATTTCACCGTTGGGAAGAAACAGAACGAAAATCGTCAAGTCAAGGGGCGTTTTTGCCGATCGGAATGGAATTAGGAAATCTAGAGAAGAGAACTACGGAGCTGATATTCTATCTATTGGCACAATTGTGTTCCTGCGCCGATGGCCGGCAGCGGCTGTTGGAGCACGCCGACAGCATCGCGGTGGTGGAAGCGCATCCATCTTTCGAATTCTCTTTCGATTCGAAAGCCGATTCTCCGACTGTGGTCAAATCTTTCGAATTCTCTTTCGATTCGATGAGGTCGAGGCTCTGTCTCCGCCGCAAGAGAATCGTGTCTTTGAAAGCCACTGGTCAGATTCAATGGTCGGTGGAAGCGCATACATCTGAACGCTTCTGATTTCGGTGAGCTATGTCATATGTTATTTGTTTGTTTTTCTCTTCTTTTTTTGCCAAAAATTGTGAAAATGCCTCAATTTGACATGTCAGTTCATGTTTTATCCTTCGATTGTTCTGATTTGCCCATGAATTCGCATGATTATGCCTGTTTGGGTGTTAATTTTCAATTTTCATGCTATGCTCATCTTTGAATTGATTTCGAGTTTTCATCCGACGGGGTGAGGCTCTGCAACTGTTTGATGAAATTGTTTGATAAATGGTTTTATCATGATTTTGATGATTTAGTTTTTATACCAAAACAATGTTTTTTTAAGGTTGTCCAAATACTCCAAAATGATTTAAAATGGTTTTAATATTTTACGGAGTATTTCTTCAAGTTTTATTTCAGATAAAATTGGACAACACTTCTAATGATTTTATGTTTATACTTCAAAACAATGTTTCTAAATGTTGTCCTAATACTCCCGATCAGTCTAAAATATTTTCACTATTTTTCGGAGTATTTCTTGAAGTTTATTTTCGATATAAAATTGGATAACACTTTTGTTTTGAGGTCAACCGGTCGCCGTATAGGGCAACCCGTACCTGAAAGTTGAGAAAAACAGAAAACTTCATGTTTGCAGAAAATGGTCAGGGCAACCGGTCGCCCTATAGGGCAACCGGTGCCGTCGACCGTGCAAAAATTGAAACAGAACATTTGCCCTTCATTTTTTGAAGTTGTGCGACCGGTTGAAGTAAGGGACGACCGGTCGAACCCTACGTCGACCGGTCGCCCTGTGTAAATATGTATTCTCATTTTCAAACGTCTATTTGTGTGCGACCGGTCGCCCTTAAGTTTGACAGCAAAAATGTAACCGTTGTGCAGCAGACATCTTCTCCTTAATTTGTGGGATTGATTTCTAACAGCTCTTTTCTTCAATTGTCTTGCAATTTTTTACAGAATTCATGTCCCCAAGAGGAGCCTATCATGTACAAGACATCTTCTATAAATAGAGGAAGAATTGAAGCAACACAATAAGAGAGAAAACTACAACACAACAAGATACACTCAAGAATACACTTGTTCTTACATTGTCTTATTTCTTGTTGTAATTTGCCTAGCTATTCACTTTCACATCCTTGAGGTCTAGGCTATTCTTGATTACACTTTCACTCAATTGTATAATTCATTATCGAGTTGTAATCTTGAATTTTTGGGTTATTATTCAACACAAGATATCCTTGTGAGTGTTCTTGTGGTAAGAACACACTTGGGTGATCTAGGTGTTAGGTGTGAGAAGATTGTGGTAATCTTCTTGTTGAAGTGTTGAAGAATTTGGTATTCTTCAAGGTTGAAGATTGTGGTAATCTTCACAAGGTGCCGTTGGAGATTGTGGTAATCTTCAAGTGAGATTGTGGTAATCTCAAAGGTGGTGTTGAAGAGTGTGGTGCTCTTCAAGGTGTTGTTGTAAGTTGGTGTTGTATTAATTTGTGGTAAATTAATAAAATCTTTTTTCTTTTTGAAATCCATCCCGGATATACTGGGGTGGTAGAGGATTAGGCCCTAGGTGGGTTGAACCTCTTTAAATCGACGTGTGTTGTTTACATTCCGCACCTTTATTATTGTGTTTGAGCTTTCGATTTCAAAAAGAGGGCGAAATCGAAAAGATGGAGATAATCTATTCACCCCCCCTCTAGATTATCGTAGCCGCTTGGACTTTCAAGTGGTATCGAGCCAAACTTTTGGCAAGCTCGTTTCACATCGCGAGTGAAGAGAAACGATCGTCGGCTCTGAACGAAGCTCATCTTTCCTAAGACTCCACCACCAAGCCACCTCGGTTTGATTCCAAAAATTTTACATTTTGGAAAGAAAGAATGGAATGCTATTTACAAGGTTGCGGGTTCGACATTTGGAACACCGTCATTAATGGAGAATCCATTCCAATGAAAGATACACCACACACCTCAAAAGGCTTCAAAAAGCTCAATGATGAAGAGAAGAAAATCATCTCCTTAAATGGTAAAGCTCTTAATATTTTACATTGTTCACTTACCACTTTGGAATTTGATCATGTTGTAGGTATTCGATCGGACATGAAGTATGGCAAAATTAGAAGCCATCTATGAAGTATATGCAAATGAAAGGAGCAACTCAAAAGCATCTACTTCACAAATGGATACAACATCAAATCCAACAACATGGGATAAGCTTTCTACAACCTCCCATGATGAAGAAGTTGAACAATGCCTCATAGGCATCGAAGAAGAAAACGAGGTCAGTTCTAAACCCTCTACTTCCTATGATAATGATTATAGTGATTTGCAAAATGACTATGATGAACTTCAAAATGAATTCCAAAGCTTGCTTGTTAAATACAAAAATTTGAAAAAGGAATTCAATGTTTTGAAAAATGAAAAGGATAGTTTATTTACTTCCTATGAATCACTATCACGTGCTCACACCAACACACTTGACAAGGTTAGAAACCTTGAAAAAGAAAATAGTACTCTTGTTGAGGATATTAATTGCATGAAAGGGGATTTATCTAAATCCAACTTGAGTACCGATGAAATTGTTGATTATTGTGATAATTCGAAACTAGAACTTGATCATAAGTTTAATGTTGTCAATCATATGAAAAAGAATCAAGTCTCTAAGCATGTTGGTCATTATGCTCCTAGAATTATTACTTGTTTTTATTGCGGTAAAAAGGGTCATACGGCTAATTCTTGTCGAGCTAGAAATAACTCTAATTATTGTTGGAGACTTAAAAGTCTCAAGACTAATCCCAAAGGACCCAAACACATAAGGGTACCACAAAACAATGTCATATTAGGTACTCGGCGAAATAATGATCGAAGAAAATTTATACCGCCAAGAAGACATCAAATGACCGTTTCATTTGATCAAAGAAGAAGAAACTATTTTCAACAAAGCAAATTTCCAAGAAGAGGATATACTCAAAAATGGGAAGAACACAATCCTTGGAAATGGCAAAGATATCATCAACAAGATGATTTTCAAAGAAGAAGAGACTATCAATGTAACGACCCGGATTTTTATGCCATAATAAGAATTTTATTAATCATGTTATTAGTTTATTTCATGGAATAATAATGGAGAATTAGAAATTTATTAATGATTTTACAAGATAGTTAATTTGTTAAATTACGGATAATAAAAGAGGCTTTTTAATTGGACTGTGATTTATTTTATTTGAGCCTTATAATGAATAATTGGACCTTTATTTAGTTTAGAGTATTAAGTCAGGCCCATAAGCCCTTTTTGTTATTAATAGATTAATAAATAAGCCCATTTACCTTAAACCTAGCCCAATTGGGAGTAGGTTAAAACACAGATATAAGACACGTAAAATACACACATTGAGAACACATATAGGAGACGCCAGAGAGAGATTAGTCGGCCAAAGAAGAGAAAAGAAAAAGAAATAACTTTCCCCAACGCGATTGATTCGAAAGAGACCTGAGATGGATTTTATTAGCCCTAACTTGAACAGGCAAGTAATCTCTTTAGTTTTTCATATGGAATTAGGATTTGAATTATTACTGTGCTTAACCGCAAGGCTTGTCCCTTAGTATATGTGAATCTGTGTGGTTTGTGTTAATTGATTTGCCGTTCGATAAGTTACGTGTGGTTTTCATATTGTTTGATTATATATATGTAGATTTATAAAGTGTTAATTTGTTTGGTTGTACTTCATCAATTTCTAATGTATTGGAATTCGTGTTTGATTTTCAAGTTAATTAATTCTAGCTTCAATTTAACTGTCTGAATCCCATACAAGTTTTAATAATTTATATTTTGTTTCAATGGTTAGTTTAAGAATAGTAATTATCACTTGTTTATCGGAATGAATAGTCTCATTCAGGTTATTAATATGAATTGGTTACTTTGTATGGAAGTTTAATTTGTGAGTTTGTTATGGCGTTAGTGGTGATTCTTTGCCCACTCGAAAGGGTCATCCCTGATTAATTGAATGTAAGATTTTCTCTTAACTAACTGAAAATAGAGTTTTCCCTAATTAGTTGAACATATGATTTATCCCTAATTAATTGAATGTAAGGTTTTCCCCTAACTAATTGGATACATGGTTTTCTCTAACTAACTGAATGTATGGTTTTCCCTAAATAGGTTTGAATAGTTGAATATGGGTTTTCTCTTAATTAGTTGAATGAAGAATTTTTCCCTAACTAATTGAATTTAGGGTTTTCCCTTGACTAAATGAATTTAGGGTTTCCCCTTGACTAATTGAATGTAGGGTTTTTCCCTAAAGAGGTTAAAGTAATTGAATATAGGGTTTTCCTTTAATTAAATGAATGTAGGGTATTCCCCATATGACTTTTCCCCAAGTATATTTGAATCTAGACTCTAGAATTCACTAATTAATTAAACATAAAGGTTTCCCTGATTAGTTGAGCATAGGGTTTATCCCTGATTAATTGAATATATGATTTTCAATGATTAGTTGAGCATAAGGTTATCCCTAATTAACTAAATGTACTTTTCCTAACTAATTGGATACATATATGGGTTTTCCTATTAACTCGAGTATATGGTATTTCCTAACTAGTTGATTATGTAGGTTTTCCTTAACTAACCGAATGTAGGATTATTTCTAATTAATTGAACGTAGGTTTTCCCTAATCAAAATGGAATGTGGTGTTTTGTTCTCATATTGTGCAAGTTAATGTGATTTAATTATTATCTTTGTGCTTTTATGTTTATTCTCGTATTTAATGAAATGTTGCATCACTTAGGTTCATGCATCATGTATTCATGTTAATGTATGTTCATGGCATTTCACAAGCATACAAAGATTAAGTAAAGTCAGGTCATAAAGTATAATGTTTTTCAAAAGAAAATGGGTGCACATTGTTCTATGATCTTGGGAGTGAGTGGGAAATGGGCGCGGGGACCGGCGTTCCGACAATGTAATGTTAATGTTCAAGGAAAAGGGCCTTCGGGCAAAACGAATGGAAATGGGCCTTCGGGCAAAACGAATGGAAATGGGCCTTCGGGCAAAATCACGTTCCAAATAACAAGGCCCATCGACCCGATTAGAACAATGTGTTACCAAGTGAGCTCGCGTCCTAAGAATGTTTTATGCAACGAAAGGCAAAGTTTTAAGCAATGAAATGAATGTTTTTAAGCAAGAAAACGTAAAGTCTTTTTAAGTTAAATGTAAGATATTGCATTAGGCATGCATCCATGCATGAGATTACTTGTTGAGCTCCTTTAGCTCATTCCACGAATGTTGAATATTTTTCAGATGAGAATGCAGAAGAGGAAGGAGATGGCCGGGCGCAGTGATTCGGGGAACCCATGTCAATGAAATTCTTTTTATTGTCAAAGTTTTGACTTTTTAATTTATTAAATGTCGAATGTCGTTTTATTTTTAGTACAAGTGATTTGGAATAATAGTTATCAGTATTTATTTCCGCTGCGAAGTTTTCAAACGAAGTAGGATTTTTATTATTCCGTATTCTTAAGCACTTTATTAAAGTATTTCTTTTATTTAATTGTTATTTTCGCATTAAAATTCAAGTAAGCTAGAAAGGGCGCTACAATCAACAATGGGAAGGCAACAAATCTTGGAAATGGAGTAATCAAATAAGTCATCATCAACAAAGTGACTTCTCAAGAGGAAGATATCATCAACGATGGGAACGACACAACCCATGGAAATGGCGTAATTGGTAACCCGTATCTTCCCCATTTAAACTATGCATTTTACTTTGTTATGCATGTTTTTATTTGTGTCTTTATTGCAACATGAATTTTCAAGTATTGATTTTTTTTGGTCTTCAATATATTTGTGTGTTTTTAAAATTCTTTGAAAAGAAGACCTTATATGATGTTTTTAAAACTCTTGTGTATTTTTTGTAGACTTAAGTGTTTTATTATCTTATATGGATTTTTATGGCATGAGCTTACTTGTGATATCCATTAGCCTACACTCTTACCATTATGATTTGTGCTAGATTTATTTTAAGAATTGTGTAGGATTTACATATTCTCACATATGGCCATTTACGTCATTATTTGTCAAGAAAGGCATAAACTATCGAGGTACATTTACTTGTGTTATTCCTACTCTTATAGACTCGATATATGTATTGCCATGTGCCTATGTGCTTGTTCTTCATAGTATTTCATACAAGTGCCATTAAGAGGATTTTTAGATTTTTGAAAGGCACTATTCGATATTTGATTGCACATATTTGCTTTGTCAACTCTTGTTCAAATAATTCTTTTAAATGAGGTCTCAACTATATGCTATCGGATTTTCAAATTTCAAAAGAGACCTTTGTAGCTTTCTTAAGCTTATTTGAACTTATATGTTTTAATTTAAGAATTGATGAGTTTCTTGCATAGTATATGTTTCTTGCTTCATGGTTTATATTGTCTACCTTTACTATGCTCTTATGCAAGATATTTTGTGATTGATGATTGAGGCATGTTTTTACACTTGGGATATTTTTCTTTGCTTATTTAAGCAATGTCGTTAATAAGTTTGTTGAGTTGTGTAGAAAATGAGATACTCCAAATTTTTGGATGTAAATGTTCTATTATGAACACCTTAGATCATTTGGATGCCCAATAGTGATGAAGAAGACAAATTCCTCAATTGATGCTTCAAGATGAAGATTGATTTTTAGAATTGCAAGAGGGGCTAAAAGGAAATGATATATGGAAATTGATGCCATCACAAACGGTTATAGATACAAAATGGGTACTCCGGAACAAACTCGATGATCAAGGCAACATTGGTCGAACTAAGCCGAGGTTAGTAGCTCGATGGTATTTTCAAGAAGAAGGTAATTGATTTTGATGCAACATTTGCACTCATAGCACACTTAGTAGCTATTTGCATTTTACTTGCCCATTCTTGTTTTAAGAAAATTTCAAGCTTTACCAAATGGATGTTAAATCCAATTTTCTCAATGGTTTTATTCAAGAAGAAGTCTATGTAAAACAACCTCCGGGGTTTAAAATTTTTCTAGGCCAAATGATTTTTATAAAAGGCCTTGTATGGTTCAAAACAAGTACCCCATGTATGGTATGATAGACTTAGCTATTTTTGCTAAATGATTTTACAAGAGGTAAAGTTGACACTACTCTCCTTGTTTTTGAAAAAGGGCAAGATTGTTTGCTTGTGCATATTTATGAGAATATTTGTGGTACTACTAATGAATAGTTGTGAAAGATATGTTTTATAAGTTGTTACAAGGTGTACTTGAAATGAGTATGCTTGGAGTTCAAATTATTCAATGCCAAGAAGATGGCTATCTTGAAGGAGTTAAGCATCTCAACCGCTATGGCTAAAATAATTGACAAAGGTTGAGAAAGGCATATCGGCCGACAAATAAATTCAAGGTATGTTTTCTTATATTATTCCTATAGACTCGACATTCCATATGCCTTATGTCTATATGCTCGACTTCAAAAACTATCCCAACGAATCTCATTAAAGTGCCATTAAAAGAAATTTTCAAATATTTGAAAGACACTTTTTCTTATGACTTGTTGTATCCAAAGTCTCAAAACGTTATTATTTTTCGGGATAACAAGTCCGGTGATAATAATTTTTCAAAATATGGTTCATCATAATCGAACTAAACATATTGAGATTCGATAATTTTTTTTAACGGGATTGCACGTTTAACAAAAACTTGAGATGTGTTTAATTCCGTCTCAAGGATCACTCACGGACTTTTTAATCGCTCAACGCCGAGCATTTTACCTCATTTCGAGCTTGATCATGACATAATGTATATTGAATGAGGTCTACGTTTGTATTTTGCACGTTTTTAAAACTTAGGGGCGAAAAATCGGATTTTTGGTTGAAAATTCGGATTTTGGAAAAGCGACGACATGGTGGTCGAAAGGGTTGAGGGCAACCGTCGCCCTCAACGCCGACCGGCCGCCTAGGCTATAATTTGGATTAAAATGGTTCTGTCTTCAACATTCGTCACTTTGATACATTTTGGCCATTTTTCGTCCCCTTTGCAAATTTCACACATAATTCACTTCAAATGAGTTTTGATGCATGAATTATATATTTTGGGGATTATCTAGCTCGACTATCATCATCATTGCTCGTCTTTACCGATTGAATGGTAAGAATTTCACTATCTTTAGCTCAATTAGGTTGAACCCTTGAGTTTGTGGCTTATATGTATTTTTCTTGATGTAATTCATATATGTTTGTGATGAGTTTATTGATTGTTGATGAATGATATTTGTTAAATTGTATTTGGTGATGAAAAACTTGGCTTGATTTCATTTACAAGGGCTATATATAACTTTTTCTATTTTTGACGCCCGCCAAGTGTTCGATAAAACGTTTCAATGAAAAATTCATCACCTACATGACTCTCTCGATTTCAAAAGTCTCATATATTTATAGAGATCATGTTTTTGCAAATCAAATGATTTTTCATAAGCTTCTACAAGTCGTATGATTCGACTCTTCTATTTGGTTTAAAAGCTTCAATGTTCAAATGGCTCGATACATCGGTTTACTTGCGCACTTTGATAAGAATATATGATGTATTTATCGTGCTAACATTCTTTTTGATGATTCCAAAGGGGGAGAAACAGGTTATAAGCTCTTTAGCTCAAAGAAGCTAAGATAAGCTTAACTAATAGAAGCTATAAGCTATGGCTTCCTAAAGCCATAAGTTGTGTATAATTCTTGGTCCATTGGTTGTAGTATGGACGTATATATGTTTCTAATGATGTCTCTTTGACAGGGGGAGCTTTTAAGTTATTGATACTTAAGCTCAATATCGAAAAGCTAAGATTTTAGCTTATGGATAAGTTGCTTCTATATTACTCTTGTTGTGCATGTTGATAGGGGGAGCATTTGCTATATGTGTTTGATAATCTCTCTACTCCCATCCTTGTGTTTATTGCACGGAATGTTGTCGCTCACAACGGATAGTTCTCTTTAACCGGTAAAATTGTTTTGTTTTCAATTTCGACCTCGTTAAAATTGTTTTGGTTTGTAATCATCAAAAATGGGGAGATTGTTTGATAAATGGTTTTATCATGATTTTGATGATTTAGTTTTTATACCAAAACAATGTTTTTTTAAGGTTGTCCAAATACTCCAAAATGATTTAAAATGGTTTTAATATTTTACGGAGTATTTCTTCAAGTTTTATTTCAGATAAAATTCGACAACACTTCTAATGATTTTATGTTTATACTTCAAAATAATGTTTCTAAATGTTGTCCTAATACTCCCGATCATTCTAAAATATTTTCACTATTTTTCTGAGTATTTCTTGAAGTTTATTTTCGATATAAAATTGATAACACTTTTGTTTTGAGGTCAACCTGTCGCCGTGATAGGCAACCCGCACTGAAAGTTGAGAAAAACAAAAACTTCATGTTTGCAGAAAATGGTCGTGGCAACCGTCGCCGCCCTATAGGGCAACCGGTGCCATCGACCGTCGACCCCTTGGGCGGCCGGCACTGGAGCAAAAATTGAAATGTAACATTTGCCCTTCGTTTTTTGAAGTTGTGCGACCGGTTGAAGTAAGGGACGACCGGCCGAACCCTACGCGACCGGTCGCCCAATGTAAATATGTATTCTCATTTTCTAACGTCTATTTGTGTGCGACACGGTCGCCCTTAAGTTTCACAAAGAAAATGTAAATTTGTGCAAAGTGAGACATCTTCTCCTTAATTTGTGGGATTGATTTCTAATGACTCTTTTCTTCAATTGTCTTGCAATTTTTTACGAATTCATGTCCCCAAGAGGAGCCTATCATGTACAAGACATCTTCTATAAATAGAGGAAGAATTGAAGCAACACAATAAGAGAGAAAACTACAACACAACAAGATACACTCAAGAATACACTTGTTCTTACATTGTCTTATTTCTTGTTGTAATTTGCCTAGCTATTCACTTTCACATCCTTGAGGTCTAGGCTATTCTTGATTACACTTGAACTCAATTGTATAATTCATTATCGAGTTGTAATCTTGAATTTTTGGGTTATCATTCAACACAAGATATCCTTGTGAGTGTTCTTGTGGTAAGAACACACTTGGGTGATCTAGGTGTTAGGTGTGAGAAGATTGTGGTAATCTTCTTGTTGAAGTGTTGAAGAATTTGGTATTCTTCAAGGTTGAAGATTGTGGTAATCTTCACAAGGTGCCGTTGGAGATTGTGGTAATCTTCAAGTGAGATTGTGGTAATCTCAAAGGTGGTATTGAAGAGTGTGGTGCTCTTCAAGGTGTTGTTGTAAGTTGGTGTTGTATTAATTTGTGGTAAATTAATAAAATCTTTTTTCTTTTTGAAATCCATCCCGGATATACTGGGGTGGTAGAGGATTAGGCCCTAGGTGGGTTGAACCTCTTTAAATCGACGTGTGTTGTTTACATTCCGCACCTTTATTATTGTGTTTGAGCTTTCGATTTCAAAAAGAGGGCGAAATCGAAAAGATGGAGATAATCTATTCACCCCCCCTCTAGATTATCGTAGCCGCTTGGACTTTCAGAAATGTCGAGCGAAGACTCAGAGGTTAAACCCAATTTTCTGTGTTCTTTTATTATTTTGTGATTTGAAGTTTATCGTTCATTTCGATGTTGTTTCGAAGTTGTTTCTTTTATGTTTCTTTTGTTCATTTATGTATTTTTTATTTATTTGTTCTTTTTTATTGTTTTTGATTTGTTGTGTTTTCTATCTGACTATGTATCTTTTTTTTTATTTCTTTTGTAGTGAATGTGGGATTTTTTGTTGCTTGTTATGCCGAGTATTTTATTGTTGGGAAAGCTATGGACGTTGAAGCGCTTCGAGATAGAGAATGAACAAGCAAGCTCGAATCTGCTTCACAATCATGCTAAGTTGAAGTCAAGCAAAATGGTGATGACGATGACAACGACATTGAGTTTCTACCTCCACTTCCTAATGATTTTAGAGAATTATTGATATGTAAATCTTAATGATGGTGTAATCAGTTGAAACATGTAAGAAACATAAATGAAACATGTAAGAAACAACTGTGAAACAGGGGATCATGTGATAAAAGTTTGTAGTAAATTGCTTTTAAATTTAGAGAAATAGTGTAGTTTTCCCCATATACTCTTCAGTTTGTTTTTTGTCATCCTTGTAAATGTTGATCTTGCTTCATTTCGATGTCTGCATGCCTAATCTTGAACTAAAGATCTCATGTACTCTAGCAAAGTTGTTACTAGTAGGTCTTTCCCCGCTACAGTTGATGCATTCAATAATTCTAAGATGTTGGAAGTCAATACAAAGTATTTTTTGATCTGACAGTGGAGTCGTGTCCATTTCTCGTAGCCGATGATGGACAAGTAAGCTCAAATTTTTTGAATTGAATTTGTTGTTCCAAGATTTCTTTTTGGGTGCTGAATGTGCAGTCCATTGGAATCAGTATTCTTGTTATCTTAAAGTTGGTATACTCTCTATTTTCTTCCCATTGTCCATTGTGGCATACCATACCGAGATTTTCACCATGCAAAATCGTTGAATGCAATGAAAAGTTGGCTAAGTGAAACATATAAGAAACATAAATGAAACAGGTATGAAACAACAAAGAAACAACAAACATGTTTGAAACAACAAAGAAACAAATGCAAAAAATCAGCAGAAAATGGGTACTTTTGTCAAAAATCAGCGGAAAATGGGTATTTTTTTCAAAAATCAGCGAAAAATGGGTATTTTTGTCAAAAATCAGCGGAAAAAGGGTATTTTTGTCAAAAATCAGCGAAAAATGGGTATTGTGCAGGGATTGGGTATGGAAAATGGGGTATTCATGTCCTTTTCCCAACAATATTGTCAACCTAACCTCAACCCTACCAGGCTTCAGGCTTAATGGGTCACTATCGTACTACAAGCCATAAAATTTAAATTTTGATATTTAATTCTACAATTTTAAAATAAAACATGGATAACATTAAAATTCAAACAAAATTATACAAAACTAAATGATCTGTGATTAGAGTCATTAATTTTCCCCGCCCTAAAAAGGGTTGAGTCACCACGTTTTCTTAGGCCCGAAATGAGCCATACTTTTTGGCCTGGCCCATTAGGCTCGAAAAACCGGGCCGACCATGTAGGCCCGACTTTTCCTTTGTATTTTCGTGGGCTAGGTCGAACTGGGCTATAAAAATAGCGGCATGATTATTGTTTGGCCTGGCCCGACCCGTTTGACACCTCTATTCGAGATGATAAAAATCACACATAGTTTATAGTTGCATTGCATAGACAAAATCTTAAAGTTCAAACACTAAAGCTTTAAACTTCATAAAATAAAATCATGCAGATACATCTCAAGTACACAACTAAGTAAATACTAATCAAGCATTATCCTCAATCACATTTGACTTTTTTCTTGGGCAAATGATTATCTTCCAATTCTTCCTCACAGAAAATGTATAAGACAACAAAAACTAATTGTAAAATAAAATCAAATCGTAAAATATAAGTATGAAAGTATTACAAATGAGTTGTTGAATTAAAATGATTAAATAAATGCTTAAAAGTTCTTTAAAAAATAAATACTCAAGTCATACAAACTAAAAATCATCATGTGAATTTGAAATATTTATTAGCAAGAGTAATAAAAAATAGACATTGACTATTATAATGACATTGAAATATATTTCTTTTAAAAGTAATAGCGGGCTAGCTCTAATGGCTTCGGGCTAAACGGTTCGGGCCAAAAAACACCCTGATTCAAATGGACCAAAATAATTTGGTCCTAACCATCTTTTTTCCGGTATAATTGGGCCAACCCCTTGGACTGCGACTCGTTTAACATCTCTACTAACATCTTATAATCTCTTTCATCTTATTTTATTCAAACACTTTAATCACTTATTTATAAAATAAGTTCTAATATCTTATGGGAGTGTTTGCAATAACATCTGCTTTTGGAAGAAATGATTTATTGTAGTAAAAGTAGTTGAAAATCAGAAGTTGATAGTGTTTGAAAGTAGAATCATAAGTTGAGAATCAGAAGCTAAGAGTGTTTGGTGAAAAAGTTGAAAAATGCTTATTTATTTGTAAAAGTCGAACCAAAAGTAGAAACAGAAATCTAAAGCACCATTCTCCCTATTTTTAGATTATGATTAAATGAGCAGAATCAGAAGTAGAATTTGGCATTTGCAAATACTACAAAGTGATTTTTTAAGTCTATAAAGTGATTTTTTCAGCCAAAAATTAAGAAGTACTTTTTTTAGTAATTGCAAATACTCCCTATAAGTTCTAAAAATCATCTTATAAGATATAAACACTTTTAAAATTTTTAAAATAAGCTTAGTTAAATACTCTCTTAGTTGCATGTATTTTTGGTGTTATTTGCCGTGAAAATTGATTAAACTAAAACAACCGTGTTCCAGAGTTTTTTTTTTTTAGTGGAATCACTTTTAAAAATTTATATATAAAATTATTTGTGATGTAGGTTGTAGTGACTAGTGAGGTCTATTTTAGATATTTGAATTAGGGGTGACAATTCGGGTCATCAGGTCAAGTTCGTATTTGATTTCGGGCTGATTTTGGGGTTATGCTTAAAATACATCGAAAATTAATTAAAATATAAAATAATTATATTTTAAACAAATTAGTAACATCATGTTAGATTCGTGTCAATCGTGTTCATTTTTATGTTCGGGTTTGAGTTTCTCTCAGTAACTTCAGGTCGGGTTATCGTGTCATGTCAGGGATTACTACCCCTAATTTGAATGTGATAAATAATTAGATTGAGTTAAAGGTGACGGGTCACTAGAATAATATAACAACCATATGAAATTAGGTGAATTGATAGTGGAGAGGTGTTTATGGGTTTACTTTAAATTTTTATTTTAAATACAATAATTTATATGAATAATTTGTTGGCAATGAGTCTTATTGGAAAACTAAATATTGATACTACTAAATCTGTAGATCACTCCAGTCAAGGTAATTAATCCAAATGTCATATGTCACGTGGAGGGAACCTATTTACAACACGAATAGATAAAGTTAGAAGGCTCATCGGGTTGTCCTTGAGAAAGCTCTTTGATACTTAAGTTCGTATGAGATCTGAAGATAATCTAAAGCGTAAAAGAACTTAAATAGTAAATTTGTCTTTAACTTACAAATAAATAGATATAGACTATTTATACCTGGAACTTTGGGCCTTATAAGCTTTACATAATGATTTCGGCCTCATGGACTGATGACAATAACTTAACCCAATAATTAATAATTATAGGTAACTACATAATTAGTTTCAAATTTAAAAAATTCAATAATTGAAAAATAATCACCCCACATCAAATACATTAATTAAACATAATTGATAGTAATATGCCTCAATAGTGTAATTTAAATTATAATGATGGTGTTGGAGGCAAATTTGACCATTCTCAATTATTTTATTTTACGTATTTATTTAATTTTCAATTTATCATATTAATTATATGATATTATTAATTATTATTGGGTCATGGATATTAATTGTCGCCCCACACCCGTGATATTATACAAAGCCTATGCCACCATCAACCCATGTATAGAAAGGTCTCTCATTGTTTATTTGTAGGTAGTCGAAATTCATTACTCTCAATTGTTGTCCTTTGCTCTGGATTTTCTCTCCAACTCATACTGACTTAAGCGTCAGATGGGCTTCCCTGGGATAACCCTAGGGCCCGTCTAACATTTGCTGGTGTCGCAAACAAGTTTCCGTATGAAGGATTACCAGCTCCGGAGAAGAAGTTGGACTAGTTATACAAAAAACTTGACTTGGAGTGATCTGTGTACTTTGGCAGCATCATTTTAGTGCCGTCTGTAGGAAATTGCCAAGACATGGAGATGCAGACAAGATCATGTTGGAAAAATGAATGGAAATGTGCTATTTGGCATAATTTTTTGGACCTATTTCTTCAATAATGCAGAAAATATGTAACTCCAACGGTGTTTAATTTTGTAACACCTAAAACTCCCAACTCATTGAGTAGTGGAGAGTGAAAGCACTTGAAACTCCCTAGTCATGAAGGAGTGGGGGAGTGAATGCTCCAAGTCATGGGGTAATGACACTTGAAACTCTCTAGTCATGGAGAAATGAGAAAGTTAATACTCCAAGTCATGGGGTGGTGGGGAGTTAATATGGGATGATCTTGAAGTCTATAAAAGGTGGTCCAAGTTTTTCACAACCTACACTACAAACACTCCTACACTTGTATAACAAAATACTCTGCATATTGCTCTTGTGTTTCTTTGGTTTCCTCCTGCATTTTTAATATTTTACGGGCATAATCTTAAGTTCATCGGACGAGAGGTAATCCAGTTTTTTCCGTCTTATCCTGGGAAACAGATGTCTTGAATATGGGACGAATCTGTTTTAAGGATAGTGTGTTCAACACACGATTCGAGCCAATTTTATATTGTGCTTTTGTAATTTTGTTTATTAAAATTTTTGTCTGTTCTATAATTCGTAATTCCAATTTTCATTCTGTTAATATAAACTGTACTAGAAATATACTACAAACATTCTTACAAGCTTAAAGTCAGTCCAAAATCACGACTGTATCGTTGTACAATTTTAACTTTACATTTGTTTACTGATTCGTTGGGTAAATTATTTCGCTGCATTTTGTTGCCACTAAAATATTAAAAAAAAAACAAAACAAATTGTGTAAGCTTATTGAATATATATTGTTATATTCAATTTATATGTTATGCTAAATTTTGTTTATTGTTTCGATTAAAGTTGGTCGGAATTTATTAATTTGGACTAAATACCCGTGCTTATTTGGAGTGGAAGAAAATCGCATTGGATGTTAAAATAAAAGCTTGAATAAATTCTTAATAAATTTGTTATTATCTGTTTTGTTCCGATAGATTGAAGTACTAAACTTTTTTTTTATTTGTTTCAAAAATGACATTTGATTCAAACAGTGGTGTGTCCAACCCCGTGGCACCAACTTCAGCTTTTGTAGTCAACCCCATGATTAATTTGCTGGTTAATCATGGCCAAAAACCAGAAAAGATTAATAGCTTGAAATTTAAGCGGTGGCAGCAAAAGATGCTCTTCTAATTGACCACCTTGAACTTGGCACGATTCTTGACTGAGGACCCTTCACAGCTTAGTGAGGATGAGACTGATGCACAAGCGGCGGTTTGGATCTTAGAATCATGCAGATTTCTTGTGTAGAAATTATGTCATGAATAGCCTTGCGGATTCACTTTACAATGTGTATAGCTCTGAAAAAACTGCAAATGAACTGTAGGAGTTTTTGGACCATAAGTATAAGACGCGGGTGTGCTTCTTGGATTATAAAATGGACATAAGCCCTTATGAGCTGTAGCATGGAAGAATGCCATTCTATAATACGGACAAAATTTTAGAAAATGGACATAAGCCCTTATAAGTTATGGCATGGAAGAATGTCATCCTACAAATATTTACAAGTGTGGGGGTGTCTTGCTAAGGTTGCAATACCTAAAAGGTGAAGGTAAGTCCCAAAACTGTTGATTGCATATTTATCGGATATGCACATAACAGTAGTGCTTATCGGTTTTTTGTGCATGAATCTGAAATTAAAGATATACACAAGAATATGATAATTGAATCGAGAAATGCCTCGTTCTTTGAAAATGTATTTTCATGCAGATCGAAAGAAGAAGCAAGCTCTTCATAACGGATGCATAATTCAACAGAACAAACACAAGGCGATAAATAAGAAGATGTGGAACTTAGCGTAGCAAACGAGCTAGGATAGAAAAATCATTTGGTCTAGATTTTCTAACCTACATGCTGGAAAGTGAACCTCAAAGCTACAGATGAGCTATAAATTCTTCTGAAGGACCATTATGGAAAGAGACCATAAAAAAGTGAAATTGATTCCATTTTGCAAAACCATACCTGGGAACTAGTGGATCTTTCTGAAGGAAGTAAACCACTAGATTACAAATGGATTTTCAAGAAGAAAATTAAGGCGGCTGGAAAAATTGATAAGTACAAGATTAGACTTGTAATTAAAGGTTACAAACAAAAAGAGGGCCTTGATTACTTTGATACATATTCTCCAGTTGCGAGAATAACCTCCATTAGATTGGTACTTGCAATTGCCGCTTTGCGGAATATTGAAGTACATCAAATGGACGTAAAATATGCTTTTCAAAATGGAGATTTTGAAGTTGAGGTTCACATGGAACAACCTGAGAGATTCTCTGCACCTGGGAAAGAGAATAAGATATGTAAGCTGGTCAAGTCATTAAATGGCACAAAACAGGCACCAAAACAATGGCATGAAAAATTTGATAATGGCATGAAAGAATGTGAATTTAAAATAAATGTGTCTACGTTAAAGAGACTAAAAATTGCTATGTCATTTTGTGTTTTTATGTAGATGACATGCTTATCATTGGAAGTAATGATAAAATAATTAAATCCACAAAAGACATGTTGAACTCGAAGTTTGACATAAAAGATAAGAGTTTAGCAGATGTGATCCTTAGAATAAACATCTGTATAACTTCAAATGGACTCGCACTTGATCAGTCATATTATGTGGACAAGATTCTAGAGAAATTTAGTAAGGGTGACACATCATTAGCTAGAACTCTTATAGACACGAAAGAATAGAGGTGAGGTTGTGTCTCAAGTAGAATACTCACGAGTCACGGGAAGTCTACTGTACTTAATGAGTTGTACAAGACCAGATATTGCTTATGCAGTGAGTAAATTAAGCAGATACACAAGTAATCCAGGGCATGGCCACTGGAAAGGTATAGTTAGAATACTAAGGTATTTAAAATACAATCGTGATTTTGGACTGCACTATATAAGATATCTTGCTGCTATTGAAGGATACATCGATGCTAATTGGATATATGATATTAAAGATTCTAAGTCTAGAAGTGGGTTTGTATTCACTTTAGGAGGTGCAGCCATATTGTGGAAATATTCTAAGCAGACGGTTATAGCTAGATCCACAATGAAGTTTGAGTTTATAACTTTAGACAAGTGTGGGGAAGAAGCTGAATGGCTTCGAAACTTCTTAAAAGATATTCCAAGATGCCCAAAGCATGTGCCAACAATTTGTATACATTGTGATAGCCAATATGCAATTAGTAGGGCACATAGCAATATGTACAATGGTAAGTCTAGACATATACGTCGTAGACACAATACCATTAGACAACTACTCTCAACTGTGTTATCTCTATTGACTATGTGAAGTCAAAGGATAATTTAGCGAGTCTATTAACCAACGGGTTGGAACAAGAGTTAGTTGTGAAATCATCAAGAGGGATATGACTTAAGCCTCTAGAAAAATGAGTTGATACAATGGAAACCTAACCTAGTTGACTGGAGATCCCAAGATCTAGGTTCAAAGGGACAGTCTAATTGGGAAAAAAACTCTAGGATCACTGTGGGGGAATTTTCCCTTATCCATTCCTTAACAGTGAAGCCCATGGAAAAAAGAATAAGCATTCGGCTTTTAATGATTCTTGTGCATCGGTAAGCCGAGCTGGCTAGTACGGGTTACTCTTAAAGAAGAATCACCTATGTGATAGAAAAGTGGGGCCACTTCGAAGAGAATTGTGCGAGGCTCAATTCTTGAAACCTCTTGCAGAACCATACGTTGTTCAGGGCCATGAATGAACATAACAATGAGAACTGAAGTATGTTAGGAAGAATCATGTGTGAGGTATATCATCGTTTACACAAAAGGTAGAACAGTTTAAAGACATCGCATACTGATCATCTAGTAAAGTAAATATATTTTCACAAGGGAAGGTTCAAAGGGTAACATCTATCTATCCTATGCTGGGTTCAGCTGTTGGATTTTATCACCAAATCTTTGTATCTTCGAAATATCCAATCAAGTGGGGGGTTGTTGGAAAATTGAATGGAAATGTACTATTTGGCATACTTTCTTGGACCTATTTATTCAATAATAAAGAAAATATTTAACTCCGATGGTGTTTAATTTTGTAACACCTAAAACTCCCAACTCATGGAGTAGGGGAAGTGAAAGCACTTGAAACACCATAGTCATGGATGAGAGGGGGAATGAATGTTCCAAGTGATGGGGTAATGATACTTGAAACTCCGTAGTCATGGAGAAGTGGGAAAGTTAATACTCCAAGTCATGGGGTAGTGGGGAGTTAAGATGGGATGATCTTGAAGTCTATAAAAGGTAGTCCAAGTTTTTCATAATCTACACTACAAACACTCCTACACTTGCATAACAAAATTCTCTACATATTGCTCTTGTGTTTCTTTGGCTTCCTCATGCATTTTGGCGATATTTTCTGCGCATAATCTTTAGTTCGTTGGACGAGAGGTAATCCAATTTTTCTCGTCTTATCCTGAGAAACAGATGTCCAGAATATGAGACGAATCTGTTTTAAGGATAGTGTGTTCAACACACGATTTTGGCCAATTTTGTATTGTGCTTTTGTAATTTTGTTTATTATAAATTTCGTTTGTTGTTCTACAATTTGTAATTTCAATTTTTATTTTGTTAGTATAAACTATATTAGAAACATACTACTAATATTCTTATAGATCACGAGGCTACTGAACTGATTCTTAAGTTGTCGGTCCCAGAGCAGGGAATCAACAAGAAAAGAGACCACCCACAAGGTGGGAGGATAGCCCACTCCTCCTAGAGGGGCGCTTAATCCTCCTCTACAGGGAATCTAATTGAAATATATATATATGTATATATTTTAAGAATCTTAAATTGTTTAAAGAAAATTGGGGGGGGGGGGAGTTGGCCCCCTGCCTCCGACCATGCTTAGGCTCTGTCTCGTCTTGGACCTGCAACCCGGAAGGTTCAACCCACTGAACCCATTAATTTGTTTTTTGCACACTGAAATTATAGCAGCGCTAATCCATCTCATTTATAGAGCTGAATTTTTTTATTAAGATTCAATCAGTTATTCATCCACAACCAATTTGAAATAATAGTTGAAAATACAAGAATATCAATTTCTCGAGAAAAGTTGCAAAGGAGAACATTCAAAAATGAATTTTGAGGGACTAGAGTTGTTTCGGTAAATTTCATAAAGTAAAACCCTAGAGTTTGCTCAATTAGAAAAACCTTCCTAATACTTTTTAATAAAAATAAACTTTATTTGATAAACATATATATACAGGACGGGTCTGACTGGACCCATAACCCGCATCGGACCCGGTGGGTTTTTAAAAAATGGACCTGTAACCTATCCCAAGGGCTCATTTGACTATTTAGACCCGCCTTTAACAAACTGGATTTAATGTGGAGTCGGGTTTTAACCCGCCCTATTGCCATCCCTAAAAATAAGATTGTGAGATATCAAGGCAAATATCTATGAGAACGTGAGAATGAGAATTGATGAAAATGAGATCATGAGATATTGATGAAATTATGTATCACTAGGAGATCTTAAAAATTGGGTCATGATTTTGGACCGATGACCGGGTATTTGGTATGGGTATATCATCCTCACATACGTGTTCGTATTTCCTAGCATAACATTCATATTTAAGTTGTATGTAAATACCACAATTTGGATAGAATTAGATTTCAAATACATTGGGGCTTTCCTTTCGTAAAGAAGACTTAGTTGTATAAGATCCCTCTTCTATTAGAAATTGGTTAATAGTTAATTAACAAAGGTAAATCTTTTCGACCAAATAGATTACTATCTTCTAACAATCTCCTACAATATATCTTCTGGAGTTTTCTTGGAGCATCACTATATAACCTTTTAGATTGGAGGTGTATACACACGTTAATAGTTAATATACAAAGGTAACTCTTTTCGACCAAATAAACTACTATCTTCTAACTATCTCCTACAATTATATCTTCTGGAGTTTTCTTGGAGCATCACTATATAATTTTTTAGATTAGAGGTGTATACACACGTGATTAATTTTTTAATAGTTATCCACCACCTCAAGTAAGTTATGTTCATGGTTGATTCAAACGACGAAGCATGAAGACATGCATATTCATGATTTGATCTAAGTTTGGTTTGTTGACAATTTTGATTTGAGATACATGGATTGACAACTCTATTGCATAAAATGTGCATATAAATATACTTGATCCACTCAATTATATAATTAGTAAATAATATATGTGCTGAGGACAAAAATGACTTTTCCTAATTTTTCTTATTTTTATTGTTTCATGCATTATTTAATTCATTATTTCATATTATTAATTTTTGTTGGATCCAGCTAAAATGTCCGGCCTATATGGCCCATACAAGCCTACGTGGCCCACACAGGCCTACGTGGCCTATATAGACCCATACAACCCATCATCCCAGGTATAAAAGAAGTCCATTCTCATTATTTGTATGTACATTCTCATAATCTGAGTTAATTACAGTTAATTATTGTCTTTCGCTCTGATATTCTCCTACAATCGCTGACTTGAGCATCGGAGTGACCAATCTGGTATCCTGTATGTTGCAGGCTAGTTCCCATCCGATGATTCTACAAGCTCATGAGAAGAAGTTGGATCGACTATTCAATTCCTTGAGTTTGAATGATATGTGGATTTTTACAGCATTAATATTTGCGATGTCTGTGGGAATAACCAAGACACGAGAATACAGACAAGGTTATAAGCACGTGAAATTAACTCCCAAGCCGCCAACTCCAGAGCCGGGAATTCTAGGTAAGAAGATAACCTCCCAAAAAAGTTCACTGGACCTAGGAAGCTCTCCAAGCACTGCTTGATGGAGCTGCTGGAACTGCTCTACAGCCTCAAGCCACGACAAAAGCCGCCAAGAGATCTCCCCGAGCTCCACCAGCTGTTGAAGACCCCGACTTGATAGGTAAAGAAAGAGGAAATGAAGGACATGACGAGAACCACGAAGAGCCACCCGTGGCTGAAGAAGAAGCCAGGAACTGAGTCCAATGCTCACAAGTCCTTACTCACGCACTAGCTGAAGATGTCTTCTTGTCTCAAGAAGCCCTTGAAGCTTTACTGAAAGAAAATTGCCCAAGGTAGATTGCCGTAGCGGCATCGCATCGCAGTGCATGAAGACCCAGCCGCCCAAGACACTCCTACATCAGAGCAGCCGCAAAGAACTGCATGAAGGCCCACCACCGAGGCACTCCGTCAGAAAGGTGCCGCAGTTGCAATCGCACGAAGATCCCTCATAGCTCTACCAAGTATGGATGACCCTAACTCGTCTGGAATGAAAGAAAAGAACAACGGATTGAAGGACAATTAGACACCAGAAAGACCATCCTGGTGTTGGATAAGAAGCACGCATAGAACTCTAGCAAAAACATTCACAAACTCACATCCACGCTCCAACTGAGAAGTCGAGAGTCATACAAACTAGTTAAACTACCTCCAGAGCAAGCAACTCCTAAAAGAGTTGCAAGACTCCCAAGAAGACATGTCGATGATCCATCCTCAATTGAAGAAAGCTATAAAAACTCTCCAATCATTGGAGAAGTATTTCCTAACAAGGAAGGAGAAGGAAATGTTTAACTCTCTGGAGAAGACGGAGACTCCCAAGATCAAGAAAGCTGAACCACGAAGGAATCATCTGAAGCACGCATTACACACGAGACAAGAGGTGATCAAGTGCCACCTCCCCTCGCACTCACGCATGGACGCACCGGCCAGACACCAACTATGTCGTTGAGAATTTCCATTTGGCATCCTTTCTTGACAAGGGGATCCCTCATATTTCCTTGGATCTCTCAAGTTCCTACTCAAGTCACTTAAGAAAAATAGACACACTCTCTAAGGCCACTCAGTTGAGCTAGGTGCGAAGCCCTGAGACTCCAAAATAGGTGCACAATTCATTCAACTATACTGATGAAACCACTTCTAGATTGAGTCAAGACTTCACAACACTCGTAGAACAACAGAGAAATAGGCTCCCCAACGAATGCTTGGACATTAAACCTCCAACCAAACTTACATCAAGAGAAACTCACACATCGCTGGAAATATTAACATCATCCTCAGAAGTCAAGAAAGTAAAGACATGAAGAACACTTCAATCAGACAACAAGATAATCCAATTCAAACAAGGGAATTCTTCAACAAACTCAATAGCTGAGAAGACACTCGCGACCGCCCACACGAGGCAGTGCACCCATTCTGAATCACCCCACGGTTTGAAGCCAACTCTCCTCTCCACACCTTATGATAATACTTGCCCAAGTAAACTTTGCAGGTTATCACCTCCACCAAATAGGCAATTGACCACTCAGCCAAGAGGCATATACTCACTCAGCCAAGAAGTACATATCAACTCAACAAAGAGACTATTAGACTCTCACAATATGGATAACTCAAAACCTCTGTAAGAGGTAGCTCCATACTATCTAGGATATACAACAAAGCATCCCCGACAAGACAATGATTGCGCCAAGAAACCTTAGGAGCTGCGGATCCCACCAACTCCACAAACTAACGATTTTTGCCCCCTGCCCATGGGAATTTACTTATTTACTTTCTTTTTGCATTACTGCTTAAAGTGTTTTTTGGCCCACGCGCCAACTTCATGCATTGTTCGTTATGAATAACGTATACAAGTGTATTTCATTTTCACCACTTATCTTTATTAAAATTGTGCAGTTACTCGCCAACATCAAATCCATATCTTCGCACATGTTCTCCCAATCCAGCGTACCCGGAGAAAGCAACCCCAATGATTTCCAAAGACACTCCCATCTGTAATCCCTAGATACGACGATCCTCCTCTGGCATTCTCGGAAGAGGCACCCCTTCTGCGATCCAGGAGACGGTCTCATTAAACTTCCACCTGGCATCCCCAAGTGAGAAGATCCTCCACGGGCATTCTCCAAGTGGCAACCATCCTGCAATCCAGGAGGCGGTCTCATTCAAATATTCTTCTCTAGTGATGTTACGTGCTCCCAGAAGAAGAGTCACCCCTTTCGCGCTTCGATCGGGGAGGTAGTCTTGTTCAAATTATCCCCTCTAGCGATGATATGTGCTCTAGGAGGAAGAGTCACCTATTCCATGCTTCAGTCCGGGAGGAGGTCTTATTAACTTTCTTCCGGTGTCCCCGGGTGTGAAGATCCTCCACCGGCATTCCGAGGGAGGCACCCCTTCCTACAATCTAAGAGGTGGTCTCACTAACTTCCATCCGATATCTGCGGGTGAGAAGATCCTCCACCTGCGTTCCTGGGGAGGCACCCATTTTGCGATCCAAGTGGTGGTCTCATTAACTTCCATTCGACGTTCGTGGGTAAGAAGATCCTCCATTGGCATTCCTTGGAGAGGCACCCCATCTGCGATCCAGGAGGTGGTCTCATTAATTTTCATTCAGCACTCCCGGGTGAGAAGATCATCCTCTGGCATTCCCAGGGAGGCACCCCTCAAGAAGCGGTCTCATTAACTTCTATATAGCGCTCCCATTAACTTCCATGTAGCGCTCCCGGGTGAAAAGATCCTCCGTCGGTATTCCTGGGAAGGCACCCCTTCCGTGATCCTTGAGGTGGTCTCATAAACATTCATCTGGCGCTCCCGGGTGAGAAGATCCTCCTCTGGCTTTTCCGGGGAGGTACCCTTCTTGCGATCTAGGAAGTGGTCTCATAAACATCCATATGGCGCTCCCGGGGTGAGAAAATCCTCCACTGGCATTCCTGGAGAGGCACCCCTAACCATATTCCGGGAGGCGGCCTACCCATAGTAAATGTTTTGGGAAAACGTCCCCCTACTCACTTGGAAGAAGAATTCATCTCCCAAAAATCTTAGTAAATTATCATGGGGAAACATCCTCCCTACTCACGTAGGAGACGAATTCATCTCCCGAAATACTTAGTAAATTTTCATGGGAAAATATTCCCCGACGCACTTGGGAGAATAATTCATCTCTCTAAAATCTTAGTAAATTTTCGTGGAAAATATCTCCCCTTCTCATTTGGGAGAAGAATTCATCTCCCCAAAAAACTTAATAAATTTTCATGGGGAAATATTATCCTACATATTTGGGAGATGAATTCATCTCCCCAATGGAGAAATATCTCCCTATTCAATTGGGAGAAGAAATCATCTCCCCAAAATCTTAGTAAATTTCCATAGGGAAATATCCCCCTACTCATTGGGGAGAAGAATTTATCTCCCTAAAATCTTAGTAAATATTCGTCGGGAAATATCCTCCCTACTCATTTTAGAGAAGAATTCATCTCTCAAAAAACTTAGTAAATTTTCGTGGAAAAATATTCCCCTACTCATTTAGAATAAGAATTCATCTCCTCAAAATCTTAATAATTTTCGGGGGAAAATATTCCCCTACTCATTTGGGAGAAGAATTCATCCCCCAAAAACTTGGCGAATTTTTGTGGGGAAATATCCACCTACTCACTCAAGAGAGAAACTCATCTCCTTTAAGTAAATTTCTACTGAGAAAATACTCTCCCACATACTTGGGAAAAATTCATCTCCTTAAAAACTTGACAAATTTTCACTATCTCAAGAACTACGGAAAAAATCCCCCAGATGCGGCCCGGGGGAACTGATCAAGAGGCGCCCTTGAGCATGCCTTCAAACAAGGGCCCTCCCCGTGCTCTTGAGGGTGCCATTATGGGCGCCCTTGAGAGCCCCCTCCAGAGGCTCTCTCCCTCACTCCTCTTACGCAAGAAACTCACCTCCTAAACTTCGCTCATTTTGGGACTCCCGCCTTCAACAGACTTTCCACTCACTGGGAACGTCCCCCTTTCAGAAGATATCGTCCTACTCAAGAGATCGAATCCTTCACCAATCACATATTCACAGGGAATCTAGCTCTTTCCCTGCTTCCTTCGCAGTCTGCAGTCCACGAGCTGAGGGGCTTCTGTTGGGGACAAAAATAACTTTTCCCAATATTCTTTATTTTTTCCTGTATTATTTAATTCATTATTTCATATTATTAATCCTTGTTGGATCCAGCTAAAATATTCGGCAAATATGGCCCATATAGGCCTACGTGGCCCATCATCCGAGGTATAAAAGATGTTTTTCCTCATTATTTATAAGTACATTCTCATAATCTGAGTTAATTGCAGTTAATTACTGTATTTTGCTCTGATATTCTCCTACAATCATTGACTTGAGTGTCGGAGGGGCCTCCCTGGGACCACCCCAGGGACCCCCTAACCTTGTTCTGTGTGTTGCAGGCTAGTTCTCATCCGATTATTCTACCAACTCATGAGATCGAAGAAGTTGGACCGACTATTCAATTCCTTGACTTTGAATGAGCTGTGAATTTTTGCAGCATCAATATGATATATATAAATTGACATTAATTATGTAATTATGTTCGATGTCAATACCATATGTATGAACACCAATTATAACCTGATAGGCCCATTTATGTTATGAACGAAATTTATATGGACAGAGTTGAGATTTCTTTTACTATAAAATACATTCCTTCAAATTAATGTGCTGTCGACTTTGATAATAAATTATGATGGAAATTGGTACTTCGTGAAATACGTACAAAAGCTACCCTGGAAATGTTTAAAAGCCTTATTTATGCTAAAAGTCAACTCATATTTATGCATTGGAACCATGTTTAATGTTGTGATTATTGACAGTCAGGCCATTGAGATTGACAAAATGTTTATTCACACTATTGTTTACTCCTCCTCACAAACCAGTGCTTAAAATTAAACCATCTCTTCTGATATTTTAATACTCTCTTTTATAATCTTTTCAGGAGTTATTATGTTATTTATTAGAAAAATATAAAATGAAGTGTCTAACATCACTACAACATAAAAGACATTAGCTATGACAAAATTATAAAACTTTTTACATAAGGCACATTATGTAACATGCATGCCTTTGTAACAATTTTTATATTATAGTATTTATGTAATACTTTTGGTGCACTTTATCAATACATAACACTTATATGTAACAGTTTTAAATAACACCTTTTAAGTATAATTTTTTCTCGTTATTTCTTTTGTAACACAAATGCGTGTCACTTTAATTAAATAACACTGTAGATAACACTATATTTAATTAATTATAACACTTTTATTGCTATATTTGGGTAACACAAAATTATGTCTGTTGGGGGAAAAAATGGCATTTAATAATTAATATATTACTCATTTTATATATTGGAATAATATTAATTGTTCAATGGGTTATTAATGGAATAACTCAGCCCAAAGGAGTCGGGACTGGCCCACAGGCCAATTTCTCCTACGCGGCCCATAAGGCCCATCACCCAGATATATAAAGGTCCCTCTTCATTTGTAGGTTAATTCTCTCATAACCACTGTTAAGCATTAATTCAGTATTCATTTGTTGTCTTAATTTCTCTCTTGATCATTGTGCTGGCTTGAGTGTTGGAGGGACTTCCCTAGGACAACCCTAGGCCCGTCTAACATTTGCGTGTGTGCATACAAGTTCCCAATTTTGAAGAATTTTTAGCTCCCGGAGAAAAAGACTTGGAGGACTTCCCCCTTGGGAAGAAGAAGACTTTGGACATTTATCAGAATCCATAACTTGGAGTGATCTACCCTAAAAAGCAGCATCATTTTACCATCGTTCGTGGGAACAGCGAAAGCACACGAAGATGCAGACCCAATCTCAAGCACGTGCAATCGGATCTCAAGCTGCTGGCCGCTGAAGATCAAGTAGGAAGAACGTCTACCAAGGAGGTGAGAGGCCATCCACCTTTCCACTGGAAGGGCGCCGCCACCTCCCTCTGGAGGAGCTTCGCCCATTGGAAAAATTCGCCTGACCCATGAAGCCCTCCAAGTCCCGTTGGAAGAAGCTGCCCAAAATGCTTTGAGAGTTCAAGCCGTAACTGGAACTGCGGGAGGACCACCTAGAGCTCCACAAGCTATTGAAGCCCTGACTTGGGGGGTTAGGGAGCAAGTAATGAAGGATGAAACGAGAATCGTGTGGAACCGCCGCTAGAAGGAGAGTCCCAAATAACGTAGCCCAACCATACCCACTCACAAGCTACGGCCTCGAGGAAAAAGAGTCATTTGGGCCCAGCCATCTTGACTAAGCTACTACCTTCGAGAATCAAGACCTCCAATCTCCTTGAGTATGACGTAACTAGAGATCCCCATGAGTATTTGGATAAATTCTCCAGGAGTATGACGGAACTGGAGATCCCTAGGAGCATTTGGATAAATTTTACACTGAGGCAGATCTCTACGAAATGACGGATGCTGCCTATTGTAAGGCATTCCTAACCTTCCTAACCAAGAAAACCCTTACTTGGTTCAATCAGCTCGCGGAGGGCTTTATGACCATGATACATAAATTCGTTGAGGCTTTTGTGCAACAATTCCCCATTAGCAAAGAAAACCACGAGACCATCGCAGACTTATTTCGACGTATCATGGGGGAACCTATATGCGATTTTATGGGACAACTTGTGGAGAACATAAATAAAGTTATCAGCATCCAACGGGATACCTAGACTAGGATTCAACAGCGTGCCACTCCCCGAGAACATTTTCTGGAACCATTGGAGGAAGAATTTCTTACCGCTCCAGAGAGACTCACAAGCCGTATCAGAGCACCCGCCCAGGAAGATGAAACCATGGAGCCCCCTGATACATGTAAAACATACGTTCATTTAGGGGCATATTTTGATACATTTACATGTGTATTAAGTGTGTTTTAGTTTGTTTCCTTTGTTGGGCATGATACTGCATATTTTGTATATTTTTGTAAAAAATGGAGCTAAATTGGACAAAAAGCGATAGCACGTTCCAAAGAATATGTCAAGAGCCAAAGAACAAATGAATGCATGAAGGAAATAAGCATAGATAGTCGAACAAAAGAGAATTGCTTTCGAAAATGTCCAAACGCATCAACAATTTTCAGCAGTGGCAGGGTTTAATATTTTGGCCATAACGTTCCTACGAAATGATATTGAGCTGATTTAACATGCTATGGAAAGTTATGAGAAAGTTCTACTACCTTCATGAAGACCCCAGGAGCAAATTCACATGTTTACATAATACATTTGAAACGTCCGTGCGACTTGCTTTTTGAAGACAAAGTACATGACCTACCCGTGTAATAATACACGACTGTATATCATGTTTCGAGCCAAAATAGATAAAAAAGGACTTACATTGTCTGCCCGTGTATTCATACACGACCATGTATTCTGTTTTGCAGCTTATTTTGTTTTCTAATTTTGTCGGGACTCTACCAGGGGTCTCTCAAAGCATCTATAAAAGGAAGAACAAGCCCTACAATTCCATACAACATCATACACGAAATACACTTGGGAAAACACAAATTTACATACTTCTGAGAGAGAAACACAAATCAAAGAAGAACACCACAAGACCTTTCCCATCTACGAAGGCACAAGAGTTCAAGACTTTGAAAAAGGATCCATCTTGAGAAGAAGGGTTCTATCCTCTTAGTTTAGATCTCTTGTTTGTACGTTAATTTGATGTCAACCTATTTGATTTCAAGTTTCTTTATGAAATTATTGTCAAATATGTTAGACTAAACTTTCTGATCCATGGGCATAGTCAAAACTGTGGATTTGTGAAGCCCCGATTTTTCCGAAGCTATTAACTGATCCTTATTGTCGTTTATACTTCTGATCGACTATTTTACCGCGTCATTTTGATGGGTAATTATTAATAATATATACATTTTGTATTTTATTTCATTTTATTTAATTACTTGTGATCATGATCCTCATTAATTCTATTCCTCATTTATGATCACTTGGTTGATCATTATTACTATTTTTGTATTTATTAGTCACCTTAGAATTTTAAGAGACTATTTATTTTGGAGACTTTTACCTTATAGAATTAAGATTTTGATTAAGATTAAGTGATTATGAGACTTACAAGTGATCAAGGAAATCACTAATTATTTTAGAGATTGATATATTTCATCTATTATCATCAAATTTGGGACAAAAAAAAATATATGGAATTACCAAATTGCCCTTGAAGTGGACGGCCAATATGGATATTTTTGGGATAAAAATATCATCCAACTCTTGTACACCTACACCATATATTAGTCATCTTGTGTATAATTATATCATTAATTCAAACATTATACACATCATCTTATACACCAATTCTTTATTACTATTTTTTTTCCCAACTTATTCTATTCTTCCCAACATTCTCCTTATTCCTCTCAACATTCCAATTTGACCCATACTTTGACTTGCTTTTTGTCTCCATGCAAGAGACAAATTACAAGACACAATTTGATCAAAATCCTCTCCCCCTCTCTCCATGAAGTGGACGGCCATATGGCCAAATTTTGTCAAAAATCCATCTCATTTTCATCTAACATATTTACTCTCTAGCAAAAATCCTCCTCCTTCTCTCTAAAAACTCCCAACTTCTCTCTATTTTTCCTTTCATTTTCTTATTCTATACTTAGAAAAAATTTCAACATTTTCCTCCTATTCTTCACAAAAAAAAAAATCGAACCATCATCATACAAGGTAAGAAATTTTAGCTTCAATCCATTTTTGGATATCACATTGTTCATCTCTTCCACCTTCTTAACTTAAGTTTGAATTTGGTTTGGAGGTACATTTTGAAGACCTTGAAGATTAGAGCTTGACAACATTTTGAAGAAGGACCTCAAGCTTGAAGAAGAAAATAGTAGAAGAAATTAGACTACAAGATAAGAATTGAGTACTAGACCCCTTCTTTCTTACTCTTCCTATTTTTTTCAAATTTTAACACCCCTTTTTCATTTTTGAGAAATAGGGGCTGACCTTAGGAGATTTTGGAGTTGAGCCAAAATTTCCAATTTTTGAGCTTCAACTAGTCTCCAAACATCTACTACACAAGGTAAAGTGTAGTCCTTTTCATTTCCTTATTTCCTTCTTTTTCTCCTTAATTTTTCTCTCATTTTTCTAACTCCAATTTTTGATATTTTCTTGACTTAGGGGCTGACCTAAGAAGCCTCATCCAAAAATTGTGAAATTATCCTTTTATTTCACAATTTCCAAATTTTAAGGTGGGTGGACAAATATTTTCCAACTTTTAGGTGTTTTGATTAAATGCATGTAGAAAATTTGATCATGAGCCTTGAGATATTATAATCTATGTATTGAATGTCAATTTTATATATCAAATCATGAAAATTCTCTAGAGTTGCTCAAAATTACTATATATTGAATTTTAGGTGCATGCATGTACACTTTAATGTTTTAATTGATGAATTCTTGTATGTATTGGACATGCATGTGTATGATCTTTAAAATCTATATTTTGGATGACTTATAACCTGGAAAAGTCGAGCATAATTGATTAAATTTCAATTTTGGACTTAAAATACAAAATTGGAAAGTTGGTGGACTAATTTGCAAGAAAATAAAAGTTAAAGGACCCTGCAAATTTCGAAATTTGGCACTGTACTCAGGTTCAAAAATGACTTTTGGACATTTTAATAAAGTTTTAAGAGTTTTAAGATAAATAAAATCAACCTTTAAAAGCCCAAGGACTAGATTGTAAAATTTTGAAAGTTTAAGGGCTACTTTGCAATTTTTAAAACTGCACCAGACCTAAACTTTAAAATTTGAAATTTTTACTCTTAAAGTACTGGGAATGACACATTTTAAATGTATTCCAAAAATCCAAGTGTTTAGGGCTTGGAAAGTAATTTTACAAAAATTGAGGGACTAATGTGTAAAATACTAAGATTGAGGACCCAAATGAAATTTCCAGGACTTATGCAGCCCATGCACATGGAAATACTAACTTAACTATAACTTAATTATATTTTGGACCCAAGGTTCAAATTTCATAACAATTGGACCCCTAAAAGCCTTAAAGGCAATTATTTCAAAATGGGACAAAAATGATATTTTCAAAAGTTAAAGGACCTACACATATTTCTTTTAAAAATTGCTTTTGTCCCAATATCCTACCAACCTTAGTGACATTTTCCAACTGGAATCACATTTAAAGCCCTTCCGGTTTGTGAGTTCCGAATTTTAAAAACTTAAGGTCCGAATTGGCAATTTTTACAAATTTGGGGCCAATGTGAGATTTTTATAAAACATCGACCTCAAAACTTTAAAAACCTGAATCTCCGGACAATTTGGAGAATTTAGGAACTGACCTTATAATTTTTCAAGGTCGGGATATTTAATTATTCAATTTTTAACCCCAAAAGTGTTAGTTTTTACAAAACGGGGCTAAATTACAATTTTCCTTTTATAAAGGACCTAACTAAAATTATTTTCTCTTTTACTAAAATAGCCCTAGACCCTCTGACTTGGAGATTTAATTAAAGTATTTTATTTTCTCAAAACCCTTAACTTATCGGATCAATTTGACCGATTAATACCCGACCGCGGAGCGACTTCCTCGCGTTGCGGGTCAATCTATAACGAGACTTATGTCCCACCTAATCTTTCAAGATATCGAAGGTTGCTTATCCTTCCGATAATCATCTTCATCCAAAAACTCCACCAACGCCATAATTGCCACTCGCGTTTTTCAAAAAATTTCCTAAACGCTTCCTGAATCAATAATACTCATTGCCGTTGATCGCTGTAATTGTAATTACTTTCTGCCGAGTCAACTTGGTGTGTCGAGCTCACAATCGAATGGATACGTCGGGGATGGAACCGGGCAGCTCGGCTGCTATTCCACTCTTCCGCCCCATCGCCCTAATCCCGCAAATCGAGGGACGGAGTTTGTCCAAGAGGAAGCGGGTCGTAGTATCGAGGTATAATCATGATTATGACAGATCCGAGCCTTGCACCTCTCCATTGTGGATTTTGTCTTTGCCTACGAGAGCGATAAGGTGCGGTCTTGGACCATACCGACCGGGAGTTACAAGGAAGAACGAAGGAATCGCTGTCGATCCACACGATTCCGGAGTTATCGACCCGCTTTTGGTTGGCGTTACATTTTCTCGCACGCAACCGCTACTGTTTTGCATTGGTTGGCGCTACAAATCCGTACACAACCATTATTTGCCTTGCATAGGATTTGGCGTTACACTTCCGCATTTAATCCTACCCGTCTTGGATCAATCACATAGTGCCTGTGTGACCATGAATCAAGTTTTCTTGAATCGTATAAATATACTATTGTATTATTTTATCACGACGCTTAACTTTGTGTGAATTCATGCATCATACTCACGCGTTTTCTTATAAATCGTTTTATCACATTAACTATATTGCGCCACACTCGCATTACGATCACCCCATCCACCGAGATTTTTGTCTCATCCCCACCGTTTTCTAACCTTAGATGAGGATTTCGTTGGAGATGCTTTGAACCGGCTCGATTGAGACCTTGTACTACGCTTGTTGGATTTACTATTTCTTGTTGTTGATTGGACTCTTTTCTTATGTTGTTGTCGGACTTTTGTATTTCGTTCCCATTCGGGTTTGTAATTGAGGGGCGTAGGACCCCTTGACTTTAAGTTGCTATTTTGTTGATTTTCGGGTTGTAATTTGGATGATGGATTGTAGACTTTAAGTTGTAACTTGTATCTCGTTATTTATTTCCTACCGCTATTTAGACTCAGTATCATTGGGTTCTCATTGATATTTGTCTCAGTCTTTGTTTGGTTATGGTATTTAAGTTGTGGATCGTAAATCGCGTCCCGTTTGGGGCGTGACAAGAAGAGTGGTATCGAGCTCGGCTAGTAAGATGGAAACTTATACCGAGCCGACCCGTGATAGGACCCTGGTCGTGTTTTGGGTAATCTGCGACTTGATCAATTAAGTGTGAAATCGATTTCAAATTGGCATAGAACCATCTTATTGATATTTGAACTAAGTTAGAACGCATATCTTGAGATTTCATAGTCATATTTGTTTTGACTTAGTTGATTCTTGGACTCGATTCCCTTATTCATTCTTCCTTACTCTCTTCTTATCTTTCCTCTACCTTTGGTGATCCGCCTTAGTTTTGTTTGATCGGGATGGAGCCGACGCCGCCTACATGGTGGGATGTATTCCATGCCCGTCTTTGAACGGGAATATTACCGGCACGATGATTCATTGGCACCGAGAAAGTGAACGCGTGACCACGAGCTAGTCCAGGAGCGCCAACACAATAGGGACCTGACTCAGCGCTTGGCGATGAGCCAAGATGAGAAGAACGAATCGACCATCACATCAAGGACCGCGATAACACCATAAGAGCGCGAGGACCAAATACGAGTATCCAGGAGCGCCTGGATAACATGCGGGAGAAGATGAAGAGACAAGCGACTTGCCGCGAAAATGGGAGATTGACGCCCGCCTATCCCATAGCACCGTCGATCGCTTGGAGGAGACCCTACTGCGAGATGACAACATAGAGGACCTCACACAGGCCCTAGCTCGAGAGATGCCGCACTAGAGGCCGCTTTAGCGACTAATGCTCGCCATTGCCACCGCCGAGGCGAGCTCGCACTGATCCCGAGGAGGATCCCGAGGAGGATCCGATCGACATTGAGAGCCGGAGGCTGCTCCACTCGATGAGGTTCGGGGATTCGAGCAAAAGGTTAGACTTTGTGGATTGGCACGAGGTTGAGGCGCCACCTCACCCGACCCACCCAATTATGTAGACATAGTCAGCGAGCGGCGACGATGAGGGCGATCTCACCGATTAGCTAGCGACATCGCTGTACTTTTGTTGTTGTAGCCGTGTATTCCAGTGTTGTACCTTACATTTATTGTACTAGATTCGGTGTATTTTGATTCCATGTTTCGACTTAGTATTCTTTGTTGTACTTTGGGTGTATTCAAATTTTACATTAATGGATATACCTTTTGCTATTTATTCAGAGTCTTGTATTTGATGTTACTTTCCCTACGATATCTCTTGATTTACGCGAATAATTATTGTATTCATTTACTCGCGAATCGCAACTAACGCTTCAAGGCACAAAATGGCAGAACATCGAGGACGTGGGAGACCTCGTCGCGTTCCACGAGGAGACGATGATGTACCCATGGATCGGGTACCCTCTCCGAATTACCACCACCTCCTCCACCGGGCCGCAGAGACAATCTGACCGCACAAGCCTTGCAAAGAAATACTGGTTTTTATGAGGCAACAGTCAGAGCCTCAACCCCGTGCTCCCGAACCCGCCAGGGAGGCGAACGATCGCACATTGGAGCGATTCCTGCGGTTCGACCCACCAACCTTTTTGGGAGAGCCGGACGATGTGAAAGCGGAAGAATGGATAGAGAAGCTGGAAAATATCTTCAATGCTCTTCAATACTCCGACGAGCGAGAGTCACACTCGGGCCGTATTTAAATGCTGAATCGGGCCGCTAGAGATCGGTGGAGGGCGGTTGAAAGGAGATGGGAACAGACCGAGTAATCAGAACATGGGGAGCACCTGTGCTGTTCGTCAAAAAGAAGGATGGCACATTAAGACTATGTATAGATTATCGTGGTCTTAATAGTGTGACCATCAAGAACAAATATCCCCTCCCGAGGATAGACGAACTATTTGATCAACTTCAAGGAGCAACGGTGTACTCGAAGTTTGATTTACAATAAGGATATTACCAACTGAAGATCCGCGAAGGAGACATTTCCAAAACTGCATTTCAAACTCGATATGGACACTACGAGTTTGTAGTAATGTCTTTCGGTCTAACGAATGCACCAGCAACATTTATGGACCTGATGCATCGAGTCTTCCAACCTTATTTGGATCAATTTGTAGTGATATTTATTGATGACATACTCGTATACTCTAAGTCTAGAGAAGAGCACGAACGTCATCTGAAAATCGTTTTAGAGACACTATGAGAGCATAAGTTGTATGCCAAATTCAACAAGTGCGAATTTTGGCTTAGTGAAGTCGCGTTCTTGGGACATATAGTATCCTAGAGACGGGATTGCAGAGATCCTTCAAGGTACAGACAGGTGGTTGAATGGAAACAACCCGAGTCAGAATAAATCGAGTTTCTAGACTAGCCGGGATATTATCGAAGATTTATCCAGGACTTCTCCAAGATAGTCGGACCACTCACTCGACTAACCTGCAAGTCAAGTTTGAGTGGAATGACAAATGCGAGGCAAGTTTCAAGAGTCAAGAAACGACTTACTACAGCTCTCGTCTTAGCCCTTCCAAAGGGAACTCGAAAACTTTGTTGTCTACAGATGATGCATCAAAAGAACGACTAGAGCAAAGAGTGCTAATGCAGGAAGGAAAAGTTATCGCTTATGCATCACGAAAGCTCAAGCCATATGAGGCCAATTATCCAACGCATGACTTGGAATTGGCAAAATGATAGTGTTCGCGTTGAAGAAATGGAGACACTATCTCTACGTAGCAACATTCACAGCGATTTTCACGGATCATAAGAGCTTGAAGTATCTATTCTCCCAGAAAGACCTCAACTGAGGCAACGGAGATGGATGGAGTTGATTGAGGACTATCACTTTGATATTCAATACCATCCCTAAAAAGCTAACGTCGTAGCGCACGCTCTAAGCAGAAAGGCGAGCTTAGCCGGACTTATGATTCGAGAGTGGGAATCATTAAAAGAGCCGAGCAATTGGAATCGACGAGAACCAATACTCGGTTTCATGTGCTAACATTTCGCTTACACCCAATCTCTTGAATGAGATCAAAGAAGCACAAGAGAAAGATACACATCTTCAAAAACAAGGAGAAGACACTTAAAGGAGAAAGATCGACTTCTCGGTACTCAAGATGGAGTTATCGTGTTCCTAATCGAGTGTGTGTACCGAATGATGAGCAGATTAGGAATAGAATCCTAGTAGAGGCACACCGCTCGAAATACACTATACATCCTGGAGGAAACAAGATGTATAAGGATTTGAAACGAGTTATTGGTGGGTAAACATGAAGAACCAGTAGCAGAGTTCGTTGCGAGATGTTTGACTTGTCAACGAGTAAAAGCGAACACCAACGACCATCCGGTTTACTACAACCGCTGAGAATTCCCGAGTGGAAATGAGAACATATAACGATGGACTTCGTGACGGATCTACCAAGGACCAGAGGAGGCCATGATGCTATCTGGGTAGTTGTAGACCGACTCACGAAATCTGCACACTTTTTACCCATCAAGAAAACTGATAGCTTGCAGAAACTTGCACAGACTTATATCCGAGAAGTCATTCGACTGCATGGGGTACCAGTCGATATAGTACCCGACAGAGACCCGAGGTTTGTCTCCAGATTTTGGAAGTGCTTACACGAGGAATTGGGTACCTCACTAAGTTTCAAAGACAAAGAAGACACCCACAAACCGATGGATACCGAGCGAACAATTCAAACCTTGAAGATATCTTTGCGAGCCCGCACCTTAGATTTTCAAGGGAGTTGGGATTCGCACTTACCATTAGCCGAGTTCTCCTACAATAATAGTTATCAAGCCACGATTGGGATGGCACCCTACGAGGCATTGTATGGGCGAAAATGTAGATCCCCACTACACTGGGAGATTGATGACCAATGGACTCCGAAAGAGAAACGAAAGTCGCCCTGGATTCCAAAGGTCGACTTAGTTCAGGAAGCCATGGAGAAGGTCAAGATGATCAAGGAGCGGATTCGCACAGCTCAGAGCCGCCAAAAGAGTTATGCGGACAAGAGGAGAAAGGATTTGGAATTTGAAGTCGGTGATGAAGTATTTCTCAGACTCTCACAACGGAAAGGATTGATCGATCCGAAGAAAGGAGGCAAGTTGAGTCCGAGATATGTTGGACCTTACAAGATTTTACAAAGGATCGGGAAGTTAGCTTACGACTCGAGTTACCAAAGACCATATGCGGGAATGCACGATGTATTCCACGTGTCGAGATCAAGAAGTATCAACCGGATCCCGAGCATATCATCACCGAGATACTCCTCCTCTAATGGAAAATCTATCCTACACCGAGAGGCCGATCCGGATCATTGATCGCAGATCGACGATTGCGTAAGAGAGAAAATCGATGATTAATGTGGTGTGGCGAACCACAACCGAGACGAAGACGCAACGTGGGAAATGGAAGAAGACATAAGGAATCAATATCCAGAACTATTCTGAAGAGAATTTGGGGACCAAATTCTTTTAAGGAGGGGAGGATGTGAAGCCCCAATTTTTCCGAAGCTATTAACTGATCCTTATTGTCGTTTATACTTTTGATCGACTATTTTACCGCGTCATTTTGACGGGTAATTATTAATAATATATACATTTTGTATTTTATTTTATTTTATTTAATTACTTGTGATCATGATCCTCATTAATTCTATTCCTCATTTATGATCACTTGGTTGATCATTATTACTATTTTTGTATTTATTAGTCACCTTAGAATTTTAAGAGACTATTTATTTTGGAGACTTTTACCTTATAGAATTAAGATTTTGATTTAGATTAAGTGATTATGAGACTTACAAGTGATCAAGGAAATCACTAATTATTTTAGAGATTGATATATTTCATCTATTATCATCAAATTTGGGACAAAAAAAATATATATGGAATTACCAAATTGCCCTTAAAGTGGACGGCCAATATGGATATTTTTGGGATAAAAATATCATCCAACTCTTGTACACCTACACCATATATTAGTCATCTTGTGTATAATTATATCATTAATTCAAACATTATACACATCATCTTATACACCAATTCTTTATTACTATTTTTTTCCCAACTTATTCTATTCTTCCCAACATTCTCCTTATTCCTCTCAACATTCCAATTTGACCCATACTTTGACTTGCATTTTGTCTCCATGCAAGAGACAAATTACAAGACACAATTTGATCAAAATCCTCTCCCCCTCTCTCCATGAAGTGGACGGCCATATGGCCAAATTTTGTCAAAAATTCATCTCATTTTCATCTAACATATTTACTCTCTAGCAAAAATCCTCCTCCTTCTCTCTAAAAACTCCCAACTTCTCTCTATTTTTCCTTTCATTTTCTTATTCTATACTTAGAAAAATTTTCAACATTTTCCACCTATTCTTCACAAAAAAAAAATCGAACCATCATCATACAAGGTAAGAAATTTTAGCTTCAATCCATTTTTGGATATCACATTGTTCATCTCTTCCACCTTCTTAACTTAAGTTTGAATTTGGTTTGGAGGTACATTTAGAAGACCTTGAAGATTAGAGCTTGACAACATTTTGAAGAACGACCTCAAGCTTGAAGAAGAAAATAGTAGAAGAAATTAGACTACAAGGTAAGAATTGAGTACTAGACCCCTTCTTTCTTACTCTTCCTATTTTTTTCAAATTTTAACACCCCTTTTTCATTTTTGAGAAATAGGGGCTGACCTTAGGAGATTTTGGAGTTGAGCCAAAATTTCCAATTTTTGAGCTTCAACTAGTCTCCAAACATCTACTACACAAGGTAAAGTGTAGTCCTTTTCATTTCCTTATTTCCTTCTTTTTCTCCTTAATTTTTCTCTCATTTTTCTAACTCCAATTTTTGATATTTTCTTGACTTAGGGGCTGACCTAAGAAGCCTCATCCAAAAATTGTGAAATTAACCTTTTATTTCACAATTTCCAAATTTAAGGTGGGTGGACAAATATTTTCCAACTTTTAGGTGTTTTGATTAAATGCATGTAGAAAATTTGATCATGAGCCATGATATATTATAATCTATGTATTGCATGTCAATTTTATATATCAAATCATGAAAATTCTCTAGAGTTGCTCAAAATTACTACATATTGAATTTTAGGTGCATACATGTACACTTTAATGTTTTAATTGATGAATTCTTGTATGTATTGGACATGCATGTGTATGATCTTTAAAATCTATATTTTGGATGACTTATAACCTGGAAAAGTCGAGCATAATTGATTAAATTTCAATTTTGGACTTAAAATACAAAATTGGAAAGTTGGTGGACTAATTTGCAAGAAAATAAAAGTTAAAGGACCCCTCTGCAAATTTCGAAATTTGGCACTGTACTCAGGTTCAAAAATGACTTTTGGACATTTTAATAAAGTTTTAAGAGTTTTAAGATAAATAAAATCAACCTTTAAAAGCCCAAGGACTAGATTGTAAAATTTTGAAAGTTTAAGGGCTACTTTGCAATTTTTAAAACTGCACCAGACCTAAACTTTAAAATTTGAAATTTTTACTCTTAAAGTACTGGGAATGACACATTTTAAATGTATTCCAAAAATCCAGGTGTTTAGGGCTTGGAAAGTAATTTTACAAAAATTGAGGGACTAATGTGTAAAATACTAAGATTGAGGACCCAAATGAAATTTCCAGGACTTATGCAGCCCATGCACCTGGAAATACTAACTTAACTATAACTTAATTATATTTTGGACCCAAGGTTCAAATTTCATAACAATTGGACCCCTAAAAGCCTTAAAGGCAATTATTTCAAAATGGGACAAAAATGATATTTTCAAAAGTTAAAGGACCTACACATATTTCTTTTAAAAACTGCTTTTGTCACAATATCCTACCAACCTTAGTGACATTTTTCAATTGGAATCACATTTAAAGATCTTCCGGTTTGTGAGTTCCGAATTTTAAAAACTTAAGGTCTGAATTGGCAATTTTTACAAATTTGGGGCCAATGTGAGATTTTTATAAAAAATCGACCTCAAAACTTTAAAAACCTGAATCTCTGGACAATTTGGAGAATTTAGGAACTGACCTCATAATTTTTCAAGGTCGGGATATTTAATTATTCAATTTTTAACCCCAAAAGTGTTAGTTTTTATAAAACGGGGCTAAATTACAATTTTCCTTTTATAAAGGACCTAACTAAAATTATTTTCTCTTTTACTAAAATAGCCCTAGATCCTCTGACTTGGAGATTTAATTAAAGTATTTTATTTTCTCAAAACCCTTAACTTATCGGATCAATTTGACCGATTAATACCCGATCATGAGCGACTTCCGCCTTGCGAATCAATCTATAACGGGACTTATGTCCCACCTAATCTTTCAAGATATCGAAGATTGCTTATCCTTCCGATAATCATCTTCATCCAAAACTCCACCAACGCCATAATTGCCACTCGCATTTTTCAAAAATTTTCCTAAACTCGCTTCCCTGAATCAATAATACTGATTTGCACTGGTTGACTTTGTAATTGTAATTACTTTCTGCCGAGTCAACTTGGTGTGTCGAGCTCACATGAATCGAATGGATACGTCGGGATGGAACCGGCAGCTCGGCTGCTATTCCACTCTTCCCCCATCGCCCTAATCCCGCAAATCGAGGGACGGAGTTTGTCCAAGGAAGCGGGTCGTAATCTTGAGGTATAATCATGATTATGACAGATCCGAGCCTTGCCACTCCACTGTGGATTTTGTCTTTGCCTACGAGCGATAAGGTGCCGGTCTTGGACCATACTTGACCGGGAGTTACAAGGAAGAACGAAGGAATCGCTTGTCGATCCACACGATTCCGGAGTTATCGGACCCGTTTTGGTTGGCGTTACATTTCGCACGCAACCGCTACCTGTTTTGCATTGGTTGGCGCTACAAATCCGTACACAACCATTATTTGCCTTGCATAGATTGGCGTTACACTTCCGCACGCAATCCTACCTGTCTCGATCAATCAATCACATAGTGCCTGTGTGACCATGAATGCTTTCTTGAATCGTATAAATATACTATTGTATTATTTTATCACGACGCTTATGAATCGTGTGTGAATTCATGCATCATACTCACGCCGCTTTTCTTATAATCTGTTTTCTCACATTAACTATATTGCGCCACACTCGCATTACGATCACCCCATCCACCGAGATTTTTGTCTCATCCCCACCGTTTTCTAACCTTAGATGAGGATTTCGTTGGAGATCTTTGAACCGGCTCGGATTGAGACCTTGTACTACGCTTGTTTGATTTACTATTTCTTGTTGTTGATTGGACTCTTTTCTTATGTTGTTGTCGGACTTTTGTATTTCGTTCCATTCGGGTTTGTAATTGAGGGGCGTAGGACCCCTTGACTTTAAGTTGCTATTTTGTTGATTTTCGGGTTGTAATTTGGATGATGGATTGTAGACTTTAAGTTGTAACTTGTATCTGTTATTTATTTCCGCTTCTATTTAGACTCTGTCTCATTGGGTTCTCATTGATATTTGTCTGAACTGTTTGGTTATGGTATTTAATGTCACGCCCACCCCTATTCTCCTCTCCTTGGTTCCTATCCCCACTACTACCCTCACCTCTGGCTCTCACCATATCTACCACACTGTCTAAGAAGGAGCTTTGTAACACATGACCAATATGTACAATTTATGAACATATATACATTAAGCAATAAAGTGAAACTTACTGGCATGGCTGTGCTCTACGAGTTCTGAGTTCATGTGCATGGACAATCCTAGAACACTCGTAACCTGGCTCGATACCACTCTATCACGCCCACCCCTATTCTACTACTTGAAAATATATAAATAGTAAAACTCGCCACAAAACTCTATTTAAAACGTGTAATAATTTTTTTTATCCCAGTGACATTTTAACAACAACCAAGTAAAATCATTTTAATTATAAGATAAAGACAAGCCATGTCTAAAAACGAAAAAAAAAACCAACTCATTTATTAAACACAATGAGACATCCACGTGTCAAACACTTAATCCACATCACCCAGTTATTTACATATACATATTTACATCATAGTTTTTAAAAGAGGGTACAACCCAAAACCAAAATATAATACAAGACCAAAAAGAGAAAATGATCCATCAACGTAACCCAACAGGTCGTCATCCATGTACACTGTCCTCAATAACCTGTAGAAGCTCCAGCCACCTGACCAGTAAACTCATGCAATCCAACATCACCAAACTCACCTACAATGCATGAACTACGTGAGCTAACACTCAGTAAGCGAAAATCATGCATGACAAGGAATAATGCAATATACATGCGGTGCATTGCTATATATTATACCACTGATTCATGTTTATGCACCAATGTATTTTATTCAAAATCACTTTCTTTTACTGGCCCTTGGTCCACCTGCTATGCACCGGAAATATCTCAACATATAATTAATGATCAAGTTGTCCAGTCCGTATGTCTCACACACCCGAAGTAATGTCTCACATGGCACTGGATATCTATAATCAATCAGCCCCGTCCGAATGTCTCACATACCCAAAGTGATGTCTCACATGGCACTGGGCATTAATAATCAATGTGCCTCGTCCGAATGTTTCACATACCCGAAGTGATGTCTCACATGGCACGAGCTCAATATATCATATAAGCATGACCTCATGCCTTCGGTGCACTAGCAGTGACCAACTAAAATATTTTCTTTTCATAGAAAATCATGTCGTGCATGCCTATCTCAACAATGCTCATAGGTTTGCATGCACATGCAAATGCCAATGAATGACATGCTCAATGAAACAATAATCATTACAATCCAATATCCACGAAACAATATATGAACATCAATGTTTCCTTAATGCATCCATCAAGATACAAGAATCCCATTTAGTATTAATAAGACAGGGAAATACTATGTTCATGCATTGTAGTTGCAGATGGATTTTCACTTACCCGTGGATAAGCTACTGAAAATGAGCTAAATGTCTTCCTTTCTAACCTTAGGTATAATGCCATCTGTAAAAATTGAAGTCATCAATCTCTCTTTATTATAATTTTTTTTAAATCCCTAGTTAAGTTTAATATACCAAGTTTTATTAAAAACTGGAAATCTTAATTATTAATTACCTATCACACTCTCAGACTTATAGTTTTAAATCAAAATCAACTATCTCAACCTTAATTTCTTATCTTCCCATATTATCTTCCCATATGTATTCTGCATGTCTCCATTAACGAATTATAATCATGTTCAAGAAACCAAAGATTAAACATTAATTACTAGTAATATTTTCTAGTAAACTTACATGTAATTTCTTATAAAGCCATAATCATCAGCTTAATATAGTCAAACGTTAATTATATACTTATATGCATATGTATGGAATTTAGTTATAAAGAATCAGCATTCTTTTATGCTTTTTTTTTTCGTCACAAACTACTTAACCCAAAACTCAATAATAAATTTACAATAGTATTTGATATTTTCTTCATGTTTGAGCAATCCTACCTTCCCTATATTGGCTTTAACTTCTGGTTTGGTAGGTATAATTTGCGTAGCCTAATTATGCCAATATATTACTTCTATTCAAGAATGAAAGTTAACATAGAACATAAAAACTTCACCTGAAATTAGTCTTGCTCTTGCACTTCGTTAAGTTCCCCCTTTTTTTTTTGTTTTGATACCCGTATGTGTGTGTGTTTGGTTGTCTAAGAAGATAAGCTAAGTAGATATATATTTGATCTAGCTAAGTCGGTTAGCCCACAATTCAATTCATTTGTATACTAATGTAATATTAGTTTAAAAGTAAGTCGGTCAATTTAGCTATTTGATATCTGTATAATATATTATATCTTGTTTTATATGAAGTTATACCATATTACATATATATACACCATACTGTTGTTATATAAATAATATATATTAGTAATAAGTTATAAGTATATGCAGTACACGTGTGAATCCATACTACCAATTTGCATGATGATTCATATTATTGTCTATATATAATCTATATATAAATATATATGTAGTACATGATTTTGTATATAATTAGTAGTGATGCCTTATTTCATTTCTTAATGGAACCATTATTTTAAAATAATATATATGGATATACCACTATTACATTAATATATTCAATTAATTTGTTCGTATTTTATGTTTTTCCATACATACCTTGTTGCCATCTTTCAACCTTACATTTACCACGTGTAATCTCGTAACTCTTATACTATTAATGTTACCACGTGTAACTTAATAGCTAGCATCCAATAGTCCGACAAATAAATTCTTTTTTTTTCAAATACTTAAATTAGTAATCCGACAACTAACCCTATAAATTAGTTCCAAAATATAGAATTTGTCATGCCGTGTAAAATAGTCAAATTGTGCAACTAGCACATAACCAACATGAAATGCATGGGCTATACTGGCCAAGTAAGTAGTGAAAGGCTCGGGTGTTACATCCTCCCCTCCTTATAAAAATTTCGTCCCCGAAATTTTACTTAATGAAATAGATAAGGGTACTTAGCTCTCATCTCTTCTTGTCTTTCCCATGTAGCTTCTCCTATAGATTGATTTCTCTAGAGTACTTTAACTAATGAGATTTCTTTATTCCTGAGTTTCTTTACCTCTCACAATAATATCTCCACAAGCATCTCTTTGTAGCTCAAGTCGACTTTTAATTCTACTTGTTCATGTTTCAAATATGAGATGGATTTGAAACGTATTTTCTCAACATAGAGACGTGAAATACGTCATGTATTTGAGACATTGATGCTGGCAGGTCAAGTCTATAGACACCATCACCAATTCTTTCTGTGATGTGGAATGGGCTGATGTATTTAGGACTAAGTTTTCATTTCCTTCCAAACCGCATTACCCCTTTCATTGGTGCCACCTTTAGGAACCTTTGGTCTCCTACATAAAATTCTAGCATTCTCCTTCTTTGATCAGAGTAACTCTTTTATCGGCTCTGCGTAGTTTCCATCTTCTGCCGAATTTGTATCACGGCCTCTGCCATTTCTCGAATCATGTCTGGGCCTAAAAGCTTTCTTTCACCAACCTCGTCCCAATGGACCGGCGATCTACACTTTCTATCATACAGTGCTTCATAGGGAGTCATCCCGATTGTAGCTTGATGGCTATTGTTATATGAGAATTCTATCAAAGGTAGATATTTACTCCACTGCCCTTGAATATCTATAACACAGACTCTAAGAATATCTTCTAAAGTTTGTATAGTCCGTCCTAATTGTCCATCAGTTTAAGGGTGATAAGCAGTATTAAACGATAGTCGTGTTCCTAGTGATTTCTGTAAACTCCTCCAAAAATTATATAATAATCTAGAGTCTCTATCAGACGCAATCGATAGTGGCATACTATGAAGTCTAACCACTTCCTGTATATAAAGTTGTACGTCTCGATCCATATAATAAGTAGAACAAATGGGATCAGATCAACCTAAAGTTCTTTCCCATCCGTAAAAGTACCATGTGTTCGTATAATCTAATTAGTTTGTTTAAATCTCTCGAGGGAAACACCTACATATAACTAACTTCATACATATTGGTATTCTACCTAGCCTCCTCACACAATTACTTAATACAAATGAATGCATGGCTCCAAAATCAATAATGCAAATGTCGAGACACTGAGGTTTACCTGTAACAACTGATGGGTTTTTCTTGGTGACAACTTTGGTCATAGTGAAAACTCTAGCAGGCACTATCTCTTGGATTATGGGTTTTGGTTTATTTGGACACATATTAGCCATATGTCCCGCTTGTCCACATGAAAAACATACTCCAGTACCCCAAAGACAAGTTCCACCGTGTTGTTTTCCACATCTAGGGCAAGGTGGGGGTGCCGATGTTTTACTTTGATCAGTCTTCAAACGTTTGATTGGATCTCCTTGTTCTTGGCCCTGTCGTTGTTGCAATCTGGGTTTAGAGCCTTGGAACTGAGGTAATATTTTCTCTTCATTTTCGACCCAATGTTGCCCCTGTTTTTGTGTAAACAGACGTCGGACCTCATGTGCATGCTTTATTTTCAGCTCAGCTTGTTCTACAACCAATGCTCTCTCAGCGACCTGTGAATACGTGAACCCTTGTATTCCAGCCATACTTACATCCCTATAGAGCTCTGGCCTCAGACCTTCGAGGAACCTTTCCACTTTTAGTACCTCAGTACTAACCATGGGTTCAGCAAATCTCGATAGTTGTTCGAATTTGCGAATGTAATCAGAAACTGTCATACTTCCCTGCCTCAACTGTATGAACTCGTTCATCTTCATAGCGCGAATAGGAGCGGTAAAGTATTTGTTCCTGAAGAGGTGTTTAAATCTTTCCCATGTCATGGTAGCTACATTCTCGATGCTCTTTATTGTATCCCACCAGTGTCCCGCATCACCACGTAACATAAAGGAAGCACACATTACCTTTTCTTCTTCAGGAACTCTGCTATACTGGAACATATTATCCAAAGTCCTTAACCAATCTTCCGCATCTGTAGGGTCTATTGCATCCTCAAATGTTGGTGGATTTAACTTTCTGAATCTTTCCCCAACCATCTCTATTTGCTCTGCTCTTTGTTGTGGTTGATTCATCTCTACTCTCTGTTGTCCAACCGTATCCCTCTGATGGATAAGTTGTTGAATCTGTTCAGACTGTCGCTGGATAAGCTACATAAGTTGATTTATAACATTATCTCGACCACTCATTGGTATAGCCGTCTCCTCTCCTTGGTTCCTATCCCCACTACTACCCTCACCTCTGGCTCTCACCATATCTACCACACTTTGTCTAAGAAGGAGCTTTGTAACACATGACCAATATGTACAATTTATGAACATATATACATTAAGCAATAAAGTGAAACTTACTGGCATGGCTGTGCTCTACGAGTTCTGAGTTCATGTGCATGGACAGTCTACAGAACCTGTAACCTGGCTCTGATACCACTCTATCACGCCCACCCCTATTCTACTACTGGAAAATATATAAATAGTAAAACTCGGCCACAAAACTCTATTTAAAACGTGTAATAATTTTTTTTATCCCTGTGACATTTTAACAACAACCAAGTAAAATCATTTTAATTATAAGATAAAGACAAGCCATGTCTACAAACGAAAAAAAAGTAACCAACTCTGTTATTAAACACAACAGACATCCACGTGTCAAACACTTAATCCACATCACCCAGTTATTTACATATACATATTTACATCATAGTTTTTAAAAGAGGGTACAACCCAAAACCAAAATATAATACAAGACCAAAAAGAGAAAATGACCCATCAACGTAACCCAACAGATCGTCATCCATGTACACTGTCCTCAATAACCCGTAGAAGCTCCAGCCACCTGACCAGTAAACTCATGCAATCCAACATCACCAAACTCACCTACAATGCATGAACTACGTGAGCTAACACTCGGTAAGCGAAAATCATGCATGACAAGGAATAATGCAATATACATGCGGTGCATTGCTATATATTATACCACTGATTCATGTTTATGCACCAAGGTATTTTATTCAAAATCACTTTCTTTTCTTCGCCTTGTCCACCGCTATGCACCGGAAATATCTCAACATATAATTAATGATCAAGTTGTCCAGTCCGTATGTCTCACACACCCGAAGTAATGTCTCACATGGCACTGGACATCTATAATCAATCAGCCCCGTCCGAATGTCTCACATACCCGAAGTGATGTCTCACATGGCACTGGGCATTAATATTCAATGAGCCTCGTCCGAATGGCACGAGCTCAATATATCATATAAGCATGACCTCATGCCTTCGGTGCACCAGCAGTGACGAACCAAAATATTTTCTTTTCATAGAAAATTATGTCGTGCATGCCTCATCTCAACAATGCTCATATGTTTGCATGCACATGCAAATGCCAATGAATGACATGCTCAATGAAACAATAATCATTACAATCCAATATCCACGAAACAATATATGAACATCAATGTTTCCTTAATGCATCCATCAAGATACAAGAATCGCATTTAGTATTAATAAGACAGGGAAATACTATGTTCATGCATTGTAGTTGCAGATGGATTTTCACTTACCCGTGGATAAGCTACTGAAAATTAGCTAAATGTCTTCCTTTCTAACCTTAGGTATAATGCCACCTGTAAAAATTGAAGTCATCAATCTCTCTTTATTATAATTTTTTTTTAAATCCCTAGTTAAGTTTAATATACCAAGTTTTATTAAAAACTGGAAATCTTAATTATTAATTACCTATCACACTCTCAGACTTATAGTTTTAAATCAAAATCAACTATCTCAACCTTAATTTCTTATCTTCCCATATTATCTTCCCATATGTATTCTGCATGTCTCCATTAACGAATTATAATCATGTTCAAGCAACCAAAGATTAAACATTAATTACTAGTAATATTTTCTAGTAAACTTACATGTAATTTCTTATAAAGCCATAATCATCAGCTTAATATAGTCACACGTTAATTATATACTTATATGCATATGTATGGAATTTAGTTATAAAGAATCAGCATTCTTTTATGCTTTTTTTTTTCGTCACAAACTACTTAACCCAAAACTCAATAATAAATTTACAATAGTATTTGATATTTTCTTCATGTTTGAGCAATCCTACCTTCCCTATATTGGCTTTAACTTCTGGTTTGGTAGGTATAATTTGCGTAGCCTAATTATGCCAATATATTATTTCTATTCAAGAATGAAAGTGAACATAGAACATAAAAACTTCACCTGAAATTAGTCTTGCTCTTGCACTTCGTTAAGTTCCCCCTTTTTTTTTTTTGTTTTGATACCCGTATGTGTGTGTGTTCGGTTGTCTAAGAAGATAAGCTAAGTAGATATATATTTGATCTAGCTAAGTCGGTTAGCCCACAATTCAATTCATTTGTATACTAATGTAATATTAGTTTAAAAGTAAGTCGGTCAATTTAGCTATTTGATATCTGTATAATATATTATATCTTGTTTTATATGAAGTTATACCATATTACATATATATACACCATACTGTTGTTATATAACTAATATATATTAGTAATAAGTTATAAGTATATGCAGTACACGTGTGAATCCATACTACCAATTTGCATGATGATTCATCTTATTGTCTATATATAATCTATATATAAATATATATGTAGTACATGATTTTGTATATAATTAGTAGTGATGCCTTATTTCATTTCTTAATGGAACCATTATTTTAAAATAATATATATGGATATACCACTATTACATTAATATATTCAATTAATTTGTTCGTATTTTATGTTTTTCCATACATACCTTGTTGCCATCTTTCAACCTTACATTTACCACGTGTAATCTCGTAACTCTTATACTATTAATGTTACCACGTGTAACTTAATAGCTAGCATCCAATAGTCCGACAAATAAATTCTTTTTTTTTTCAAATACTTAAATTAGTAATCCGACAACTAACCCTATAAATTAGTTCCAAAATATAGAATTTGTCATGCCGTGTAAAATAGTCAAATTGTGCAACTAACACATAACCAACATGAAATGCATGGGCTATACTGGCCAAGTAAGTAGTGAAAGGCTCGGGTGTTACATTTAAGTTGTGGATTGTCGTCGCGTCCCGTTTGGGGCGTGACAGGATTCATGTTAATTCTAAATTGATTATTTTTCTACTATTGTTTGTGTGTTCTATTTATGAATTCGAGCGCTTGTTTCGTGTAGATTATCCAATCATTAATTTGTATGTCATATTTGTTAGTTCATAATTCGGGAGATGAGTTCTAACTTACGAAAAATGAGTTCATAACATAAATGGGTATAGAGTCGGGAAGCTTATAACTGTTTATGGGGACTACTTCAATTAAAAGACCTTTTGGGAGTTGATATTTATTTCTTGAGTAGGGATACTAGCAATTGGTATTAATCAACTTTTTATCTGCTTAAGGAGGGGGATAAACTAATTTAGGAATTGAACCCATAAATACCCTGAAACTGGTTTTGATGAAGCATTAATTGGAATTAATATTGAAGAAGCATGTTGGATGTGCCTAGGGTTGCTTTTGTATTTGTTGAAAATTTATGGAGTTCGGGTCTTTAGCAATTTTAGATATTTTATTAGTTAATTTAGGATTAGTTTAGATAAATAAACAAAACTTTTGATTTTCTTCACGATAGGTGTTCCGATGAGCAACCTAAAAGAATCTCAGGGTATGTGTTTTGATGTTACTAACGATATTCTCGAATATGTGCTTGCCTTAGATTCAGCGGAAAGAGCAAATACCAAAGAAAGAAGCCCGAAATAAAGACAACAGTCGTGGAAATTCCGACGGACAACCCATGTGATTGGAAGCTGCAGAGAACAAAATACTCTCACACGGTCGTGTGGAATTACATGACCACTCACACGGTCGTGGTAATTCCCACGAACAGACCATGCAGGATGATCCTCCAGTTACGGAATTGAACGATGAACTCCCTGCTTCGCCAGAAAGTACAAAATCGCATGAACACTTTGACGATTTTCGAGCGAAAGTATTGGAACTAATGAACAGAATGGAGCAATGGAAAAGTGGTCAAGGCCACTATCCTCTGCCACAATAGTCCAAGTAAGTACTTATCGTGCTTTCGTGTTTCTTTTGACAACTTCCTTATGATTTCGGGACGAAACATGATTTAAGATTGTGGGGGGTGGGGGCTTGTCAAGAATGCGTGATTTTGTACTTTTGTATGTTTGCATTTGCATTTAGATTGCATGTAGAAGCATATAAAATTTGCATAAAATTTTAAAAAAAATATTTTCGATTTTTTTGTTTTTGTTAGCACATTTATTGATTTTGAGTGAGATTAGAAGTTCGAATTAGTAAAAAAATATTTCATATGATTTTACTATGAACACTTGGTTTCATGAAAAGAAATACTTGGTGAAGATGTGATGAATTTTTGAAAAGATGTCTTTTGCTTGTTTGGTATTGATTGAGAAAATTAGGTATTTGAGCATGTTACTAAGAATAAGCCTGTGAACTTTTGTGCCTTTAAGTTGCTTTTATCTTATGCAGTCTCATTTTTTGTTGAATGTGTCATTCATGATTGTTAGCACTCTAGAACTTGCAATGGTATATTTATCGAAACGACATGTGTGTGCAACTTTAGAAAATGATTTAAGGTCATTTTTGTTTTAGCCTACTTAACCTAAAAAGCCTACCTATGAACTCATGATTCCCTAGTTAGCCATTTTGAGCATTAACTTTGTCTATTGTTAGCCACATTTTGAGCTTTGAACTTAAAATTAATTTTATCCATAGAACTTGAGCTTATAGAGATGTTTATTTTGAGGGAGATGTGGTTTAAATTTGAAAAGGAAAGAATATTGGAAAAGAGGGATGAGCAGTGAATAGGTGAATGAATATTAAAACATGAAAGATTTTGAAAAAAATTAAAAAATCGAGGGAAAAAAACAAAGAAAAGAAAAAAAAGAAATTCTAAAAATTTGAGAAAAGATTGAGAACTTAAGGCAAAAGAAAGAAGGCAATGACCTAAGAATGACAAAAAAAAAAAAAAAAAAACAAAGGGCGTAAGAAGAGTATGAATTGAAAAAGGAAAGTAATTTGAAAGAATGATTCTTGAGATAATTGGGCTGGTGAGTTGAAAGTCTGTGTGCTTTAAATTCTATTTGCTCAAGTCAAGTCACTTAATCAATATTTTTCCTACCCTAAGCAAAAAGCCTACATTACAACCAAAGAAAAAATCCATTTTGATTCTTAAATTGTGCACACTTGAGTGGTAGAGATGTTGGTAACTATTTCCTTAATGGACTTAGTGGTCCACTTTACTGTATGTATTGTGTGGGTTAATACGAACTGAGGATGTTTTTCCAAAAAGTTCGTGGATTGAAAAAGAAATATGAAATGAGGATGTGGTTTCCAAAAGATTCATATTTTTTAAGTTTTGGATTTGAAAAATGGATACTTCCAAAAATCCAAATCTGTATTGGAATCAGTCTAAAAGTTCCAACTAATCCTGAATGTATTCATGCTCATGAGGTATGTTGTTTTGATGAAACTTTCCAAATGACTACCTTGGTTTAGAAACTATTACCATGTTGTAAAGATTTAAGATATTTCCTAAAGCATGAGTAGAAGAAAATTGGATTAGATGAACTAATTGTTGGATTGATGACCGGAGAATACAATCAAAGGTCTGAATCTAAATTCAAGAAAATCTGAGTGGAGACTAGAGCAAATTGTGTTGGAACGTCTCTAAAATTTCCAATTGATCCATTGACTATGGGGTTGTGACCACACTTTCTATCACACATCTGGACTTACAACATGGGCAGCCTCCGTAGTAGAATCGGGTGTGGAAAAAGGTTTTGCCTAACCAAAGACAGACTCAGAACCAAATGAGTTTTGAAGTGTTGTCGATGTTACGACAACATCAAAGGCTACATGACTCATTTGAACAAGGTTCTAACATAATTTATTGGAACAAGATTCTAACGGAATTGTTGGAACAAGGTTCTAATAAAAAACAAAGGAAAGTAGTCTAATGCTGATGAAATGATAGTGCGCCATGTTTATGGGGTAATCCGGTGTTGAATAAGGATACCCAAATATGTAGAGGAAAACATTTTTAACAGCTAACCACATATTGAATAAAATATCACTTAAAGGAAAAGATAATACTTATTATGAGTTGTGAAAAAATCTTAAGTCTTTTTATAAATACCTTCAAGTACGGGGGTGCTTGGCTAAGGTAGCAATATATGAACTATAACAAGTTAAAATTGGACCAAGGACAGTTGTGTGTATCTTTTTGGGATATGCATACAACAATAATACATATAATTTATGGTGCATAATTTAGAAAATACAGAAATGATTGAGGGTATCATAATTGAATCAAGGAATGTTGTATTCTTTAAAGATATCTACCCTTTTAAAAAAAGGTAGAAGTGACTACTAATAAAAGAATTCGCGAAGTTGCAAGTGGTTCAATACCAAGTAGTGAAGAACCGAAACGCAGTAGAGGTCTAAGATGTATAAGTCTTTTGGAGATGACTTAATAATATTTGTGTTAGATGGTGAGCCAAGCTCAATTAAATAGGATCGAAGTAGTCCAGATGCTTCGCCTGTCAAGAATCAATCAATAGTGAAATCGAGTCTACTATGCAAAACCACATGTGGGAGTTGGTTGATCTATTTGTTGGTCATAAACATTTAGGATGTCGGTGGATCCTAAAGAAGAAATATAAAACGGATGGAACTATTGATAATTATAAAGCCCGGCTAGTGGCCAAGTACTTTAACAAAAAGATATGTATGATTTCTTTAACACATATTCTCCAGTAAAGATAGAGATGGTAATGGAGCGGGTTCAAACTCGGACCCGCAATGAACCCGCCCCATCCCGGCCAAATGGGTAGTGGGGTGGGTAATAGGTTTCCTACTCTTGGACCCAGCCCGGTCTGGGGCGGGTCACGGGTTTGGCTAGATCTGCCCCGGACCTGCCCTATTATATAATTAATTAATAATATTAAATATTAATATATTAGATCTTAATGATTTAAAGCCATTGGTTTTGCATTTAGGCTGCCGCTTTCAGATCCCAGCAACTTGGGTACTTCATTTTCAGGTGGAGTCATCCATGATAAAATATGAATTTGTTATATACATTTGATTTTATTATCCTCTTACATAGAACTTATAGCATATTCTCGTACGAATGGTTGATTTATCAAACAATAGAGATTTTGCTACACAAAAAAATAAGAAAACAAAAAAACAAAAAAGGGCATTTCATGTTCTTAAGAAAATGTAAAAATGCTTGGCAACAACCAACATGCATTCAGGTGTAATGTTAATTGGAGGGCCAGCTTGACTACATGAACCAAAGATATTTAGAGCTGAAGGGTCCAGCGGGTTTAGACCTATCGAGTCTGAGTTCTTAAGGGGCGGGGCGTGCCCTGACTCTTATTTTCTCTTGGCAGGGCGGGTCTCGGGTTTGGCCAAATCTGTCCCAGACCCGCCCTGTTGCCATCCCTAATAACTAGGATTGAATATATCCGGGTGCTTCTCGCGATTGCTCTTTTGCACAATCTTGAGATTTATTAGATGGATGTTAAGATGATGTTTTTGAATGTAGAAATAGATGCGAAAATCTACATGACATCAATTTTCATTCATGTATGGGAATATTGAAAATTTGATTTTGAGAAAGTGGACTCAACTGGACTTTGATCAAATTTTCAATGGCTACATACTTAATTCTTGAGGAATTAAATTATATATTATTAACTATGTTTCAAGTCCATGGTCGTAGTATTTTAATGTTCTTAAACTGAATTTCGACAATATTTTCAAACCCATACCGGACATCGAACCAGGTTAGTAACTTGGTCATTTGGTCACTGGTTTAACCGGTTAAATAATTCTTAAAATATTAGTTGAACCGTATATATACATACATACATACATAAAAACATACATACATACATACACACATACATACATGTAATATATAATAACTTTTATGAAAGAGATAAATACATATGCAAAAAATACTAATGAATACAATTTAAAATAAAAGTTAAATTAATAAATTATAATATCCAGGTATATATATATATATAAGTCGAAAATAATGAGAACTTGTATGAAAGCTAACTAAACATATTTCCTTTAATTTTTGTTATAAAATAAAAACTTTTACTAAAAAAGCAAAAAAAAATGAATCGGATTAAATGAGTCACCGGTGTTTGGGTTTTTGGGTGGGGTTGAGCGAGTGGCAACGGATTTTTATCCATCTAATTTTAATATATAGTCGGGTCGGCCATCTGACCGGTTCCCAATTAAACTAGTCGAATCGGCCGGTCTAGTTCGTGTTTCACAATATTGAATTTTGATGCACGAATGGGCATTATCTAGAGAGAGTTGAAGGGTTCAAGCCTTATCCCATATTGAAAGTTAAGTCATGTTTGTTCTAGTATATATTCTAGAAGATGTTATAAGTTGGATACACTATTAACACAAGTGGATGACCACAAATGGGCCAAAAATGCTTGTGTGCGCACCTGGCTGCCCACCGGCGAGTCCAGCCCGGCCTGGGCTTGGGCCCCGGTTCAGGTTCAGGTAGTTTTGTCACTTGAAAATGGGCTAGGCCCAGGTTCATCGATACTGCCATTTGCATAAAATTGACATAATTAATTTCATAATTTCGGAACTATAATATAGTACTAGTTGTCGGATTACTAACTTAAGTAGTTCATCGTAGATGAAATGAAAATATTTAGGTGTCAAACTATTAGATATCATTTGGTTACACATGGTAACATTATAAGTAGTGCAACATCATATAACGTTAGAAGTAGTGCAACACCCATGTGACAATTTTAGTTTTATATTTTTTAGCTGTAGTCATTCCGATCCTATTAGTCAAAATAATTATTTTTATAAATTTGTACATGTTTTTGTATTTCCTATATTAGGACATAATACATGTAGAACTCGTATATTGATCCATATTCATAATTCTAAAATTATTCTCTCATTAGGCAATCTATAGTATAAATGATAAATAAATTGGATTCATAATTCTAAATTCTTATCTTATTACGCAACTTATAGTATAAATAATAAATAAATTCAAATCATAAGTGAAAATACATAGTTTCTAATATAATTTTCTACTTGATCTTAGGTATATTGAGTATTTTGGCTATCAAGAGCATTTTAGGAATAAGTAAAATATTAAAATAATCCTTAGGACAAAATTTGCACCAAATTAAAATTTATTGGACTAGAATTTCATAAATCCAAAATTTATTGGACTAAAATTGCAAAGAATAAAAATTAAAAAGCAAAACCTACGAAACTAATAGAAATTTTAAAAGTTACAAGACTAATATTGCAACACCTCTATAGACGCATGACTATTTTGCATTTTCCCCAACACGCGTCATGGTATATATATATATACATATATATATATATATATATATATATATATATATATATATATGATGCTCTTTTAGGCAGATCACTCCAAGTCAACGGTGTTGATAAAATCTTTCTTCGCAAAGGAGTAGTCTTCAAGTCTTCTTCTTCTCCGAAAGCTAAAGATCCTTCGATTGGGAACTTGCTGCACACGTACGCAAACGTTAAGGGGATCCCTAGGGGTTGCCCAGGGAGGCCCCTCTGACGCTCAAGTCCGCATGGTGATTGAGAGAGAGAATAAACCGTAATCGAATTCTGAAGAAAATGCGTAGGAGTAATTATGAGTTAACTAACTTACAAATGAATAAGAGAGACCTTTTTATACCTGGGAGATGGGCCTATGGGCGACGTAGGACAAATCGGCCTATGGTCCAGTCCCGAACTCCTTTGGGCCGGGTTATTTTATTAAAATGCCATTTGGCAATTAATATGAAATTAATATATAAACTAATATATGTTAGATAAATGTTTTTATCAAGATTTTGATGATTTTGTTTTAATAAGATTTTATACCAAAACAATGTTTTTATATGTTGTCCAAATACTCCTAAATGATTTAAAATGTTTTTACTAATTTTTGGAGTATTTTTTAGAGTTTTTAATTTGATAAAAAATTGGACAACACTTTTGATGGTTTTGTTTAAATTGGTTTTTACACCAAAAACTATGTTTATAAATGTTGTCTAAATACTCCCAAATGATTTAAAATGTTTTTACTAATTTTTTGGAGTATTTCTTGAAGTTTATTTTTGAAAAAAAAATCGGACAACATTTCAAAGGGAAGCGGTCGACCGATCGCCCAAAGTGGTCGACCGTACTGAAGATAAGAAACTCGAAACAACTTACAGTGTCTTGAAAAAGAGGGAGGGGACCGGTCAAGGGTGAGGTCGACCCAGGCCGCACCCCCTAGGCGACCGATCGCACCCCACCTCGACCGGTCGCACCCCCGCAACCCCTACCTGGATCGCACTATTTTTTTTAAAACGGTCGAAATCTTCAACAGGGCAACCGGTCGCCTATGCTATTTTGTGACAAAAAAAATTCCAACCGTTGTAACTGTGATGACAAGATTTGCTTTTGATTTTTGTACAATATTTCTACATCTTGTGATCTTCTTTTTGTAGACAAAAGTGAAGATAGAGGAGCCTATGTTGGGAGCCTATGTTGGTGAAGCTTCTCTATAAATAGAGGATGAATTGAAGACACAAAATATAACAACACAAGCAAATTCACAACAAGAAATCTGCAAATTTCAAGCTTTCATATTCAACACTCTTGTTGTATTTATAGCTTTAAGGATTTCACTTTCACATCTTGAGGTCTAGGCTTTATTTCTTGATTACACTTTGCACTCAAATTGTAATATTCATTATTGAGTTGTAATCTTGATTTTTGGTTATCATTCAAACACAAGATATCCTTGTGAGTGTTCTTGTGGTAAGAACACACTTGGATGATCTAGGTGATAGGTGCAAGAAGATTGTGGTGATCTTTTTATTGAGGTGTTGAAGAATTTGGTATTCTTCAAGGTTGAAGATTGTGGTAATCTTCACAAGGTGCCGTTGAAGGAAGATTGTGGTAATCTTCAAAGGGAGATTGTGGTAATCTCCAAAGGTGGTGTTGAAGAAGAGTGTGGTGCTCTTCAAGGTGTTGTAAGTTGAATTTGTATTAATTTTGGTAATTAATAAAATTCTTTTTCTTTTGAAATCCATCCCTGATATCTTTGGGGTGGTAGAGGATTAGGCCCTAGGTGGGTTGAACCTCTTTAAATCGAAGCGTGTTGTTTTATTCCCGCACCTTTATTATTGTCTTGGCGTATTTGTTTCGAAAAAGAGGGCATAATCGAAAAGATGGAGATAATCTATTCACCCCCCCTCTAGATTATCGTAGCCGCTTGGACTTACAAGTGGTATCAGAGCCAAACTCTTTGGCAAGCTCGTTCCACATTGCAAGTAAAGAGGAACGATCACCGGCTACGAATGAAGTCTACCTTACCGGCGCCTCCACCACCAAGCCACCACTATTCGATTCCAAAAATTTTACATTTTGGAAAGAAAGAATGGAATTCTATCTACAAAGTTACGGGCTCGATATTTGGAACACGGTCGTAAATGAAGAATCCATTCCAATGATGGACACACTACACAAAGGCCTCAAAGAGCTCAATGATGAAGAGAAGAAAAGCATCTCCTTAAATGGTAAAGCTCTTAATATTATTTATTGTTCACTTACCATTTTGGAATATGATCATGTTGTAGGAATTAAACCGGCTCATGAAGTATGGAGAAAATTAGAAGAAGTATATGCAAATGAAAGGAGCCACTCAAAAGCATCTACTTCTCAAATGGATACAAACCCAACATGGGATGAGCGTCCTACAACTTCCGACGTCGATGAAAACGAACGATGTCTTATGGGCTTCGAAGAAGAAAACGAGGTAAGTTCTAAACCCTCCACTTCTTATGATAATGAATTACAAAATGATTATAGTGATTTGCAAAATGATTTTGATGAACTTCAAAATGAATTCCAAAGCTTACTTGTTAAATACAAAAATTTGAAAAAGGAATTCAATATTTTAAAAATTGATAAGGATAATTTATTTTCCTCTTATGAATCACTTTCATGTGATCACACCACCACACTTGACAAGGTTAGAAACCTTGAAAAAGAAAATAGTACTCTTGTTAAGGATATTAATTGCATGAAAAATGTTTTATCAAAATCCAACTTGAGTACCGATAAAATGACCGATATTATTGATGTTCATAGTTGTGATAATTTGAAACAAGGACTTGATCATAAGCCTAGTGTTGTTAATTATGTGGAAATAAATCAAGTCCCTATGCATGTTGGTCATTATGCTCCCAAAATTACTACTTGTTTTTATTGTGGTAAAACGGATCACACGGTTAATACTTGTCGGGCTAGAAATAGCTCTAATTATTATTAGAGACCTAAAAGTCTCAAAGCTAATTCAAAATGACCCAAATACTTGAGGGTACCACAAAACAATGTCATATTAGGTACCCGGCGGAATAATAATCGAGGAAAATACATACCGCCAAGAAGACATCAAATGACCATCTCATTTGATCAAAGAAGAAGACACCACCAAAATGAATTTCCAAGAAGGAAATATTATCAACAAAGGAAAAGATATAATCCTTGGAGATGGAGTAATCGGAGAATCCACCATCAACATGAAGATTTTCAAAGGGGAAGATATCATCAACAATGGGAACGACACAACCCATGGAAATGGCGTAATTGGTAACCCGTATCTCCCCATTTAAAAATGCATTTTATTTTGTTATTATGCATGTTTTTATTTGTGTCTTAATTGCAAATGAGTTTTCAAGTATTTATTTTTTAATTAAGGTCTTCAATATTTTTTTGTGCTTTTAAAATATTTTTGAAAAAAGAAGACCTTATATGATGTTTTTAAAAACTCTTGTGCATTTTTTTTAGACTAAAATGTGTTATCATCTCTTATAAATTTTTATGGCATGAGCTTACTTGTGATATCTCTTAGTCTACACTTTTATCATTATGATTTGTGCTAGATTTGTTTTAAGAATTGTGTAGGATTTACATATTTTCACAAATGGCCATTTACATCATTATTTGTCAAGAAAGGCATAAATTATCGAGGTACGTTTACTTGTGTAATTCTTATTCTTATAGAACTCGATATATGTATTGCCATATGCCTATGTGCTTGTTTTTCATAATATTTCATACAAGTGCCATTAAGAGGATTTTAGATTTTTGAAAGGCGCTATTTGATATTTGATTGCACATATTTGCTTTGTCAACTCTTGTTCAAATACTTCTTTTAAATGAGGTCTCAACTATATGATATCGGATTTTCTAATTTCAAGACCTTTTATAGCTTTCTTAAGCTTATTTGAACTTGCATGATTTATTAGACTCTTGATGATATTCTAAATGCATAGTATGTGTTTCTTGCTTCATGGTCTATATAGTGTCTATTTCTACTATGCTCTTATGCAAGATATTTTGTGATTGATGATTGAGGCATATTTTTACACTTGGGCTACTTTTTCTTGCTTATATAAGCGTCTAGGTAATGAGTTTGTTTAGTTGTGTAGATGAGAAAGCGAAGTACTCCAAATATTGTTACCTCAAAATATTTGGATGTAAATGTTCTATTATGAACACCTTAGATCAATTGGATGCCCTATGATGATAGTGATGAAGAAGACAAAAAGGGTATTCCGGAACAAACTCGATGACCAAGGCAACATTGGTCGAACTAAGACGAGGTTAGTAGCTCGAAGGTATTTTCAAGAAGAAGGTAATTGATTTTGGTGTAACATTTGCACTCATAGCACATTTTGTAGCTATTTGCATTTTACTTGCCCATTCTTGCTTTAAGAAAATTTCAAGCTTTACCAAATGGATGTTGAATCCAATTTTCTAAATGGTTTTATTCAAGTAGAAGTCTATCGGGGTTTGAAAATTTTTCTAGGCCTAATGATGTTTATAGACTTAAAAAGGCCTTGTATGGTTTGAAACAAGCACCCCGTGCATGGTATGATAGACTTAGCTCTTTTCTTTTGCAAAATGGTTTTACAAGAGGTAAAGTTGACACTACTCTCTTTGTTTTTGAAAAAGGGCAAGATTGCTTATTAGTGCAAATTTATGTTGATGATATTATCTTTGGTGCTACAAATGAATCCTTGTGCAAGAAATTTTCTAAGTTAATGCAAGGTGAATTTGAAATGAGCATGATGGGTGAGCTCAACTTCTTCCTTGGACTTCAAATTAAGCAATGCCAAGAAGGAATTTATATTTCTCAATCAAAATATACAAAGGAGCTTTTGAAGAAATTTGGCATTGAAGAAGGAAGAACCGTCTCTACCCCAATGGCAACAAATGTCAAGATTGACAAAGATGAAAAAGGCAAGTCGGTTGATGAATCCAAATATAGAGGTATGATTGGTAGTTTACTTTATTTAACCGCAAGTAGACCGGACATTCTTCATGCCGTATGCCTATGTGCTCGTTTTCAAAGCAATCCCAAAGAATCTCATATGAGTGCCGTTAAAAGGATTTTTCGATATTTAAAAGGCACTATTCAATATGGTTTATTCTATCCAAAGAATGAAAATTTTTCTCTTAAAGGTTATAGTGATTGGACTATGCGGGAAATATTGATGATCGGAAAAGTACTTCCGATCATGTCAATTTTTAGGCGATTGTCTAGTATCTTGGTTTTCAAAGAAGCAAAATTGTGTTTCACTTTCAACGGCCGGCCGAATATATTTCCGCAGCATTTTGTTGTACTCAACTTCTTTGGATGAAACAAACTTTAGCGGATTATAAATGTTCCTATCTTTTGTGATAACATATCCGCTATAAATATTGCTCAAAATCCGGTTCATCATAACCGTACTAAACATATTGAGATTCGACATCATTTTCTAAGGGATTGTGTCTCAAAACGAAAAATTGAGATATCTTTTGTACCATCTCAAGATCAATTAGCGGACATTTTTACAAAACCGCTATCTTCCGAGACTTTTGCATCGATACGAGCTCGGTTAGGCATAATGCATATTGAATGAGGCTTACGTTTGCATTTTGCACATTTTTAAAACTTAGGGGCGAAAAATCGGATTTTTGGTTGAAAATTCGGATTTTGGAAAACGGCTGACAGTGGGATGAAAGGGTTGAGGGCAACCGGTCGCCTTCAACGTCGACCGGTCGCCCTAAGCATAAAATTGATTAAAACCGCTTCTGTCTTGACATTCTTCATTTTAACTTATTTTGGCCATTCTTCGTCCCTTTGCCAAAATCACACAAATTTCACTTCAAATTTGTTTTCTTGCATATGTTTTATATTTTTGGACTTCATTAGACTCGATTATCATCATCATTGCTCATCTTTACCGAATTAATGGTAAGAATTCTAATCCATTTGCTCAATTGGGTTGAACTCTTGAGATTTTGACTTATTTGCAAAATTCTTGATGCTAGTTTCATATGAATGTGATGAGCTTAATATTTATGATGTATTGAATGTTGTTTGAACTGAATTGGTGATGAATTTTTTTGGCTTAAATGAATTTCAAAGGCGTTATATACTTCTAGTTTTATTCGACGCACGCCAAGTGTTCGACAAAATGTTTCAATGAAAAATTCATCACCTACGTGATTCTCTCGATTTGAAAAGTCATATAAGTTTATAGAGATCATGTTTTATCAATCAAATGAGCTTTTGCAAGTCAATTGATCAATTTTTCCCTTTTATTTGGAATTTAAGCTTCACTTTCAATAAACTCGATAAATCGATAAATTTGCGCACTTTGATATGAATATATGATGTTTTTATCGTGCTAACATTCTTTTTGATGATTCCAAAGGGGGAGAAACAGGAAAAATGCTCATACGCTCAAAGAAGCGAAAATAAGCTTGCAAGAAAAGCTATAAGCTAGGGCTCTTGAAAGCCATAAGCTAGGGCTCTTGAAAGCCATAAGCTGTGAACAATGCTTAGTCCATTCGATGTATTGTGGACTTTTATGCTTGACTAATGATGTTTTGTGACAGGGGGAGCTTATAAGCTCATGGAATTCAAGCTTAAGTTGTGAAAGAAAAGCTTTTAGCTTTTAGTTGTTGCTTGTATACTTGTTCTTTATATGCATGTTGATAGGGGGAGCTTGTGCAAAAATGATTTTGAAAAATCTTTGCTCCTATCCTTGTGTGCTTGTACTTATGATGTATCTTGTTTGTAATTGATTGTTGTTTTAAGACCGGAAAATTTGTTTTGTTTTAAAATCGACCTTCTAAAATCGTTTTGGTTTGTAATCATCAAAAAGGGGGAGTTTGTTAGATAAATGTTTTTATCAAGATTTTGATGATTTTGTTTTAATAAGATTTTATACCAAAACAATGTTTTTATATGTTGTCCAAATACTCCTAAATGATTTAAAATGTTTTTACTAATTTTTGGAGTATTTTTTAGAGTTTTTAATTTGATAAAAAATTGGACAACACTTTTGATGGTTTTGTTTAAATTGGTTTTTACACCAAAAACTATGTTTATAAATGTTGTCTAAATACTCCCAAATGATTTAAAATGTTTTTACTAATTTTTTGGAGTATTTCTTGAAGTTTATTTTTGAAAAAGAAAAAATCGGACAACATTTCAAAGAGGCGGTCGACCGGTCGCCCAAAGTGGTCGACCGGTACCTGAAGATAAGAAACTCGAAACAGAACTTACAGTCTTGAAAAAAAGAGGGAGGGGTCCGGTCAAGGGTGAGGTCGACCGTCGCACCCTAGGCGACGTCGCACCCCCGCAACAACCCCTACCTGGATCGCACTATTTTTTAAAAACGGTCGAAATCTTCAACAGGGCAACCGGTCGCCCTATGCTATTTTGTGACAACAAAATTCCAACCGTTGCAATCTGTGACAGCAAGATTTGCTTTTGATTTTTGTACAATATTTCTACATCTTGTGATCTTCTTTTTGTAGACAAAAGTGAAGATAGATGAGCCTATGTTGGGAGCCTATGTTGGTGAAGCTTCTCTATAAATAGAGGATGAATTGAAGACACAAAATATAACAACACAAGCAAATTCACAACAAGAAATCTGCAAATTTCCAAGCTTTCATATTCAACACTCTTGTTGTATTTATAGCCTAAGGATTTCACTTTCACATCTTGAGGTCTAGGCTTTATTTCTTGATTACACTTTGCACTCAAAATGTAATATTCATTATTGAGTTGTAATCTTGATTTTTGGTTATCATTCAAACACAAGATATCCTTGTGAGTGTTCTTGTGGTAAGAACACACTTGGATGATCTAGGTGATAGGTGCAAGAAGATTGTGGTGATCTTCTTATTGAGGTGTTGAAGAATTTGGTATTCTTCAAGGTTGAAGATTGTGGTAATCTTCACAAGGTGCCGTTGAAGGAAGATTGTGGTAATCTTCAAAGGGAGATTGTGGTAATCTCCAAAGGTGGTGTTGAAGAAGAGTGTGGTGCTCTTCAAGGTGTTGTAAGTTGAATTTGTATTAATTTTGGTAATTAATAAAATTCTTTTTCTTTTTGAAATCCATCCCGGATATACTGGGGTGGTAGAGGATTAGGCCCTAGGTGGGTTGAACCTCTTTAAATCGAAGCGTGTTGTTTTATTCCCGCACCTTTATTATTGTCTTGGCGTATTTGTTTCGGAAAAGAGGGCATAATCGAAAAGATGGAGATAATCTATTCACCCCCCTCTAGATTATCGTAGCCGCTTGGACTTACAATATATAAATTGAATAATACATTTAATAATTAAATATCATTTTTTCCCCCCATCATAAGCTCCCCAGCTCCGGTGTTGCAAAGGGATGAAGCAGTGCGGAAGCTAAATCGGTACCATGTGTGGCTTGTCTTATTGTATATCTTGTCTTTCCCTTGGAGAATCTTTGACCATGTCTTCCAAAGGTAACATTTCTCTCTCTGCTCTTTAACTTAATTTTTTTTTTTGCATTGTAGAACACTTAGAAACATTTTTTGAAAGTTGAGGTGAGTGTTGAGGTGAGAGATGAGGGATTGCTCTGGGGTGCCTCCCCGGAGTGGGAAAGGCCACTCCCTAGGCGACCTTATGGGGTGCCTTTAAGGGCACCCCCACGCGCCCTCCTGTGCAGAGGAGGACACCCTCTAGGGGGCGATCCAAGCCCCCCGATCCTCCATTTCTTGCTTTTTTCTCCGTCTTTTTCAGATTTTTCCCTTATTTTGAGCCAGATTTGGAATTCCGATCTTTCTTTATTTCCGTGTTCCCCCGTCTTTTTCGGTGTTTAGCTCTTGATTCCTGGTTCGTGGGGACTTGTTCACATTTTTATAGAGATGAACCCTTCCATTCGGAAGAAAGCTTTAATTCTTCCGTAGTGGCCGGAGATACTTGTGTTTTGATTTATCCCTTCTGGAGCTCGGTGGCAGCACCCTTCTCGAGCTTGGAGAGAGCACCCTTCTCGAGCTTGGAGGGAGCACCCTTCTGGAGCTTTCTCCAAGTTCTTGCTTTATCATTTTGATCTTTTCCCCTCATGTGTTAGCATTTTTGCCTTCTTTTTCTTGCACATTTTTGTCGTGGAGAAACATTTACAAGGATCCTTGTGAGGAGGCCCCTTCCCTACGGGGTGTTAACCGGAGGAGGAAAATTTATGAGGACTCTCTTGTGGTGGGGGCCTCTCCCCTCCGGAGCGTAAAGCTTCTCTAAGGAACTTTATTTTCCTCACGGAGCGGAAAGCTTCTCCAGAGGATCTTATTTGCCTCATGGAGCGGAAAACTTTTCTAGAGGACTTTGTTTGCCTCATGAAGCGGAAAGCTGCTATAGAGGATCTTATTTGTCTCTTGGAGCAAAAATCTTCTCTAGATGATCTTATTTACCTCATGGAGCAGAAAACTTCTCTAGAGGATTTTATTTACCTCACGAAGTGGAAAGCTTCTCTAGAGGATCTTATTTTCCTCACGGAGTAGAAAGCTTCTCTAGAGGATCTTATTTACCTCACGGAGTGGAAAGCTTCTCTAGAGGATTCTATTTACCTCACGGAGCGGAAAGCTTCTCTAGAGGATTTTCTTTTTCTCCGTGAGCATCGAGGGAGTTCCTTGTCCAACACGGATGTTGGCGAACACACTCAATGTTATAGATACGTGCTGGCAACTACGTTCTTCGACGAGTGCAAGGGTAATCGACGCTTGGCTGCTTCTTGCTTTGTGGCCAATGGGTTCTTGGGTTGATTTCTTCATGGTTCAGCTTTATTCATCTTTGGAGTCTTCGTCTTATCCAATGACACTACAAGAAATCCGCTCAACGACAACATATATTATCTGTTGTGTAATACAATAATCACCCGTTGTAGTAGATGGTGTTGTAAAAAAAATCCGCTCAACGACAACAGTTACAATCCGTTGTCGTTAACAAGCAGACAACGGTTATAATCCGTTGTCTTTTAATGCTGAAAGACAACAAATGGGACAACGGCTGGTATTTGTTTTTGAATTATGAGATACAACAATGGATTGGACAACGGTTAATATCCGTTGTGGTTATGAAGTATCACAACAGTTCTACAAGGCTTTAAAACCGTTGTACTTTGTACTATTTCAACAACAGATCAAATTCGTTGTGGTTTTGAAGTAATTACAGCAGTTTAACAAGCCATAAAACCGTTGTAATTTTAGACCATGGCTAATGTATTTTATATTTGGTGTCTATTATTTTTTCACCTGTGGTAATATAAATTTTGATTTCATATATGCAAAAAACAAACACAATACAAGAAAACAACATATAACTAACTAAAACAAAACATGACATTCAAGTGATTATATCTAGTACATGTCTGCAAAAGTTTAACAAAACAAATATATCGGAAATACGTCTAACAAGTGTTTAACAAAATGTCTAACAAGTGTTCTCAAAGTTACACTATTCTTTCATTGAGGGCAGCTGCAAAGCACTCCAATATCATGCCTGCAAATAATAAGTATATACATCAATTTACATAATTTAAGCTCATGCCTCCAAATAAGAAGTATATACATCAATTTACATTAAAATCAGATTCACTCAATTACAGAATGTGCATTCTTTATAATTATGAAAATTTGCATATAACTATGAACAAAATACCTATTCACTCATGTATATGGTCTTGGGCGCATTCGCCCACTCCGATCGCACTTCATCAATTTGAACTTGAGAATACTCCACATTTGAGAACTGCGTGAGAAAAAAAACATAGGTATTATAATTGACTCAATTATTAAATATTTGCAAAAAACATGAGAACGCCAAATTTTAATATAATTTACCATTGATCGCAATGAAGTCATGTCTCGTAGTTGAATCTTCTACAATTTGCCTCATGTACATCATCACAAAATAACGCATTGGAATGCATCAAGGTTGAATAGAGCCTATGTTTGAAACAATTTTAAATGACATGAGTAGCAAGCTAAATTTATAAATTCACAAATACGAAACCAAAACACAACACAATATAGCACTTGAATGAAAAAATCAACAAACCAGATTATCCCTATTCCATGCAAAAAAACAACAAACCAGTCAAAAATAAGAACCAACGCAAAGAGGGAAAAATGATGCAAAAAGCTATAATACATCTCATAAGCAAATCGAGATCAAAATGAGAACACATATCCAATAGCATCAAATCTTCATCCATGCAAAGACGACTCAAAGAAAAAGCGGCAGCCGATCCGAGGATTTTTAGTGGACTAAAGATGGTAAAGTAAAGTGATGGGGTGCTTTCAGATTTTGAAGTAATTAGAGAGACCCTAACTAAAACCTTCAAATTGCAACATAAGCAATTTTGTAAGGGATTCTGTGTTGGCTCATCAAGAAATTAGCTGAGACAAAAATTTCACAACAGAACAAGAAAAGATCAAGAACTAGTAAGTTGGTTAAGGTAATGCCTATCAAATAAAATTGCAGGAGAATCATATAGGATTGCCACAACATATTAAGCAAAGGTCCGGTCGAATGATGTAACTAAAACAGGCTTAAGCCCTTTTGGTTCTACTTTGGAGATGGTACGTGATAAAATGAAGTAGAAAAGAAGGATCAAAGTAGATGGCCTCAGATATATGGAGGATAATACTTTGTTGGGATGATTTTAGTTGATTAATTCAATTTCAAACCACAAGATACATCGTGATGTAAAAAAGAATAAACACCCCATATATGCGGAACAAACATTCTGCTCTTATCATAATTGAGGCGAAGCAACAGTCATTTTAGTAAAATATTAGTCCCATAACTAAACTTATAATCCAATAGACTGGAAACACTCCGATAATAATCCATGATCTACACAATTCAGTATTCAATCAAACTTAACGACATAAAACTTCCATCACAAACTGCTATATGCATAGTAAAACACAGTCAATCATCAAAACCTCTGAGCAACATAGAAAAGGCAAGATAAAAACAAATTTGTTTTTTTTTTCTTTCAATCAATAATCTACATTGAACCAAAATGAGCATCATACAGCAAAAAAATCAACTTTGTTCAACAAAACACTAAATTACCCTCAAGAATTAGAGGTTCTGCAAATTACCAACAAATTCCATGACATTTAGTGATGCAAACACACCTATACATCAGTTAAAACATAATTCACACAGCAAATATCTCTATCAAAAATCCAAAATTCATAGAAAAACAAAACCATCATACTAATCAAGAACACACACAAAAAAGACATAACAGAAAAAAAAAATGTAGCCGCTGAACAAAATTAAAACAAACCAACATATTTACCAAGAAAATCTAGGGGAAACCAACAGAGGGATCCTGAAAAAAAGGACTTTATTTTGTTTATTTATTTTTCCAACTATCAAGGTAGTTACCATAATGACATTTCCAAGTATAGTCCCACTGCAGATTAGCTTAAGTGATTAAAAAGTATCTAGGAAATAATACATAAAGCAAAGACACGATGAATCAGTATAATATACTCACAGCTAGGAGTGGTCAGTTTTAGCATCCTAAAGCAAATATCATACATGTAAAATGGAATGATAAAGCCTTAAAAATTCAATATTAAGAAACATGTAAATTTGGACGATTCAAAATACCTCTTTAAGTATGTCCCAAATAGGTAGCTTCTTCACATTCTTGTGGATTTCCGTATTGAACATTCGTATGGCCCTAAATTCACAAGTTCATTCATTATTATCGCAATAGGGATGAATTAAGACATAAAACTAAATCAAAGAGAAGTAAAATGAAATCATACAAATCCACAATTTGTTTCCAAAGTGGGTTGTGCATCCGACGAAAAAGAGGATCCAACAAATAAACAACCCCTTTAGACAACAAATGCAATCTTATAACGTCAACATTTATTATCTGCATATTACGGCAAACCGCACATGGACATGGCATTTTGTTGGGATCAGAAGCATTTTGTTTGGCAAATTGCAAAAAAGACTCCACTCCAACCTTGAACTCATGTGACAACCTATCATTTGACATCCAACTTTTGTCCATATTTCTGGTGCTAGTCTAAATACATGAAAAATTTAGTTAAGTTTCGATTCGGCTGTGGGCATCACAACCACCCCGGTGAAGAAACATCGAAAAAATAATACCGATATAAATTACAAATACATGCACTACAAAAATTATCATTATTAAATCTATATGCAACAAATACATGCAACAACTTAGGCAATACCCTTCTGCAAAGTCAACTATTAACTTGCTGGTAATTAGCTGTAACCAAATTAAAACAAGAATAATATCTCCATGGCCTCACCGACATGACCCTGAGAGGACACGGCAATTAAGGATAATTACAAAACTACCCCAAAGTTTAACCTAAATACAAAAAACTCCGGTTATCTTTAAATTACAAATACACCCATGAAAATGTTACAATTTTGTAGGAGAAACAAATGTCAACTAGGTGTTAGTAATTCTAAAAGATAACTGGGTTTTTATGTAATTATACTAAACTTCAGGGGCAGTTTTTGTAATTAATCATTTTATGAACCTCATAAGAAACAAACAAGTATGCAAAGTGAAAAAACTACTCCATTAAGGAAGGAAAGAATATTGTCAGCAAGAATTGTGGATCTTAGATCTCCCTCATCTAAAAAAACCCGCAAAACTGACAAGTAAATACAGATCATTCAGCTAACATGCCTCAACTTGGATTCAATCAACATTTAAATAATTTTCTTTCAGTATTTGCTTCATACTAACATCAGCTAGCATTAGCAATTTAGCATAGAAGTGAAAGAGTTTCAAAAATAACGAAATTTGTATGTAATATGCCTCAAATGTCTGAAAGAAATAGACCAAAAGGGTCAATTACAATACAGAAGGGAGAAAAACTGGAAATTCAATGGAAAAACTGAAATTGAGTATAAAGCATTATAGATTTTTACTTTACTATAAGAGCAAATTCAATGGAAAAACTGAAAGAAATAGACCAAAAGATTCTGCAAACGAGGCCAGCAAATTGGATCATGAAAATTACCTTTGTCTAACACGTATCCAACAAACTGAACCACCAAACTTTTCCAACTATAAGAGCAAATGCAGATATAAAACAATGAACTACAAAGTATCAGAATGTGACATAACACCAGATCCTCTAATGAGTTTGAAGACCTCAGCAATACTACTACGACAAGCACTCAAATTGGTGCAAATAAAATAAGACTATAAGTTTATAATTCAACAAAACAAATCTGATGACAGTATATTGTCTCCATATGCTGATAAGTTCCTCACTCCTCCGCAACCAGAAAAGAACAAAAGTCTACATTCTAAATAAAAGCACAAGAAGGTTAAGCCCCGTAGCTTGTGCTTCTCGTCAAATAGAGCAACATATCTTAGAACTAGGACGTGCTTTATTATTAGGCTCACACAACCTCAAGTTCAAATTAGATAGCACACATCAAACTGCGACTAGGCATAGAAGGGCACCATAAAGAGTTTTTGTTATTGAAAAATGGCATGTGGTAAAGTTAAATCAGTACTATTTTCCGATTTTCCCTTCGATTAACAGACCATTCAGCATAGAGAAAATACGATTAGAGACCAAAAATTAGGGTTTTAAAAGATTTGGGGATTTTAGTGGATGGGAAAAACTCACCAAGAAATCACTCTGAGATGCAGCGGCCGAGCTCCTCTTTGCGCGGTGGACGGCGGTGGAGGGCGGTGGACGGTGGTGAAGAGCTTGCGGTAGCCGTTCTCTTCTTGTTCACTTCTCAGCCTTCTGGCCCTTCTCCATCGTTCTCTCTCTCTCTTTTTTTTTGATTAAGTTATTTGAGTTGTTTAAGTTGCTATTATGTACATAAGTTTAATTAGATTGTCTATCACTCAACTTAAAGTTGCTATTACTCAACTTAAAGTTGCTAGTCTTTTTTATTTATATTTATGTTTAAGTTGCTAAAGTAAAAGGTCTAACTTTAAAGTTGCTAGTTATATTTTTAGACTTATGTTTAAGTTGCTAAACCAAAATATTTAACCTTGCTAGTTATATTTGATTATTATTTTTTTCAAAGGAATTAAAATTAAAATTTGATAAAAAAAAATATTTACAACTCCCAACACTTTTACAATTATGCTAAAGTTGCTAAAATAAAATTGATAATTTAACTAAAAGTGATAGTTATACCATGAGATAAAAAATTGATAACAAAATAAAAATTAACTCTTAGCACTTTTAGAAATTTGCTAAAGTTGCTAAAATAAAATTGATATACTAACTAAAAGTGCTAGTTATACCATTAATATAAATAGTAAATAAGGACATGAAAAATGCCTATCGACTCCGGTTTATAACTGTTGTTAAAATTGTTGTCTTTAAGCAAAAAAATGACCCTAATTACAATGGTATAACAAACCGTTGACGAAAAGGATGAATAAATATTGTATTTTGAAAAAGATTAGGCACTAATCGACAACGGATTACAAAAACATTGTCGAAGACCCAAGAAACGCGTTGTAAAAAAATAAAAAGACCGCTAATCAACAATGCTTCAAGAAAGTATTGTTTTAGGCTTGAGTGAACTGTTGTCGTTAACAAAAAATCCGCTCATCCACAACGGTTTAGCGAAAATCCGTTGTGAATGCTCGTAAGGACAACGATTTAGCTAAAATCCGTTGTCTTTGGGGTGTTGTTGTTGAGCATTTTTCTTGTAGTGTGAGTTAACCATTTCTTTCTCCTTTCGTATTGGGGTGTTCCTCTCCAGTGAATGGAGATTTTACAGAGCTCCCTCCAGCTGAGAACGGTACAATGACAGATTCTTTGGGGAGTTCTACCTTTCTATAAAGGGTTGCTTGTTCTAGAGATAGCTTGACTAGTCTAGATGGCTCTTGGATTATCAGCCCGAGTGCCAAGGGAAGTTTGTGACTATCCTTTTTGGACTTCAATGTTTGTTTGTCCTCCACCAATAAGATGACTTTTTCAGTGTTTGGTTGCTTTCTAGTTCATTGTTCCTCTATTTTGTTCTAGTCAAGTGAGGGTCATTCTTCATGCAACTGTTGTTGTAGCCTGCAATGGCAGGTTGCCCTTACGAGGGGTCGTTATCTAGCTGGTGGAGCTCAGGGATATCCTCGTGCGGCTCTGAGCGCATTGATGTCTTAAAGCATTCTGGGTAGCTTCATTTGGTTGGAGAGCTTCCAGAGCCTAACAGACTTATCTGTTGAGCCGTGCCTTTTAGGAGGAGGAGATTGCGGAAGCGCACCATTTTGGCGAGGCAAGGGCGTCCCTGGAGCGGGCAAGGGTGCCCCATTCAACCCTCTAAGTTGCTGAATGGAGCCCCTATGGAAGGAGGGGTCTATCCTCATGTCTTCTCAACGGTCTGCCTTCTAGCTTGGTGTTCCTTGCTTTGGAGCATGCGGCTTCCATGAATCACTTCTTGAAGTCTTGCAGTAATGAACCACTTCTTGAAGTCTTGCAGTAACTCTCCTTCTAGTTGTTTTTACCTGAAAAGGATGAGTCATGGTCTCTTAATGCTTCCTTCTGACGGAGAATCATCGTGTGAAGGCAGTAGTGAGCTTGTCCATCCCAGTGATTGATCTAACTGGGAGCTAATCAACCAAGTTAGTGGCACTTGGTTAGTGTTGTTCGGACACTTTACAATAGGAAGTGTCCATCATGCTGTAGAGATCCACATTTGTATGGAGTTTGTCTAAGTGCTCCTGGTGGACCTCCAGTCTAATCATTCTCCAGGAAGCTGGAGATATTGATGCACGAGAAAAATGGCTTGGCCAAGATGACATGTCTAGTGAACTTCCTCCCTATAGAGATGATTAGTTGATGTTTTACCGCATACGACTCTTCTGTGGGCTTGTGAGTCTGGACTTAGGAGTGTTAGGCTCCATTTCCAGCTTCTCTTCCAGTGGGAGCGTGCTGGTCTCCATGATTTTTTTTCAAGTCCTTGATTTTTTTTATGTTCTTCCCCAAGGATGGGGTCTTCAATATCTGGCGGAGCTTGAGGGAGGTGTTCATGCGACCTGGCTGCGATGATTCCTTAAAGCAGCTTTGGCAGCTTCTCCGAGCAGGGCTTGGAGGGCTCCTCGCATTAAGAGAACTTCTTCATCAGGTGGAGCCCCCTCCCAGGAGGAGGACGCGATGCCCTTCTTGGTTGTGGCGGAGGCGGCGCCCCTCCTGGAGGAGGTGTCTAGCCTCTCATCTTTAATGTGATGGTTCTCCTTGTTGATCCATGGCTCCACAACCAGCAGCTTGGGATTCTTCAGCTAGTGGCGGCTCTTCATGATTCTCGTTGCATTCTTCTTTTCTTCTTCCCTAACCTTCCAGGTCAGGTCTTTAGTGGTGGGCAGTGCCCGGGGCGGTCTCCCCGCGGCTCCGGCCACAGCTTGATGCTTCAAAGCATTCTGGGCAGCTTCGTCGAGTAGAGCTTGGAAGGCTTCCCAGGTTACGTGAATTGTTTCATGGGGAAAGCCCCTCCTCTACGTAGCAGTGGCAACATTCTTCCCTCCCGTGAGGGATGTGGAGTCCTTTCGATGGGCAGGTAAATTACTTCAATGGGTATGAAAGAGACTGCTGAGGATGAACATAGCTGCTGTGAAAAAATTTGAATTAGCTACGCCAGCTGAGTCTGGCATAGCTGCTGTGAAAGAGACTGCTGAGGATGAACAACAGACATCAAAGGATAGAAGTGGTGTGGAAGCCACTGAGAAGCTAGAGACTGTTATTGCTGAATAGCAGAATCCATAAGAACCAGCTGTTAGGGAGACAGCTGATGAATCGGAACCAAACACAACTGAGAAGGACACTGAAGAGTTAGCTGTACGATCTGCTCAGACAAATACGAGGATTTCTAAGGAATAGAGGGCTCATATTGAGCCCATATAGGAGGATGATGACTTGGTAATGTTATATCTTGCATATCCAGACATCCAAGAGAGGCTACGAATTTGGAGGTCCTGGAAGCTGAGTGAATCCAGGTATCAATTTCAAAGTCCACAATTCATTGAGGAGGAAGAATACCTCCTGGAGTTTTTGGGGAATATTGGTGTCCACACAACATTGGATGAGGATTGTTGCACCAACATACTCATTCATAGAAAGGAGGACGAGAAGTTTAAGGCACTTGAGAAAGCAAAGGCGGTTGAGGAGTCAAAAAAGCCTCACACCTGCATTTTCACTGAAGCCCCAGAACATGCCTTACAGCCAGTCACCAGCAGTGGCAGTGATGTCGAAGAGTTTGACCCTGCTGATGCAGTCGAGAAGGCTGCGCTGAAGCAAGAACTCAAAGAATCCAAGGAGTTGGATGAGCAATCTTTGCTGAAGCGCCCAGAAGAGTCATCTTCTATTCAAATCTCTCCTAGCCTGGACATTATGGAAATAGTGAGAACTATCGATGCTATAACCTCACCTGTGCATTCCGAGGGACATGAATCCAGGAAGTATGGCGATGAAGCTAAGGAAGGTGATAAAGAGGGCACCTTAGCCAAGCCTACCCCTGAGAAAGATGTTGAGACACCTTCCCTATCGGCTGATCACTCAACTGGACAAACAGCCGAGTCTCAAGTTTCTAGTGACCCTGCTGCTCGTGACTCAGCCGGTGTGCCAGTTGAGGAGGAAACTGCAAACACCATAGCTGGGTTGGAGGAGGCTGTGGGAGACCTTAAAAACTTGAATATTGGAGGCAAATACATGAAAATCACTAAACAATAGAGTGGGGTTGATGATGCTTTAGACGGTTCAGTTGGTGTCTCAATCGAAATCCCGATGCGGCTATTGCAGCCGATGAAGTCATTGATGCGGCCCAAGGCAAATGATGGAAAGAAAGCCATGACAGTTGAGACTGTTGCCTATGAAAGTGCAATCCTAGAGGTTGAGACCTCAAGGATGCCACTGAAGACCCTAAAGTAGCTCAGTCTGCTGACGGGATTGTCCAAGACCCTGCTGCAGTTAAGACTGCGCAAGAGAATATTGAAGGCCCAACAACAGTTGAGACTGCTAAGGGTAATGAAGGCCCATAGGAGGTTGAGACTTCCTTGGGTAAGACAGCTGAAGAATAGATGCCAACTCCTCAAACAGAGTCGATCGAAAATGAAGAAATCAGTGTTTTGCATGACTCTCAAGAACACATCTCTGTGGAATGTTTGGACACAGATGACGAAGTTGAGTCCGTTCAACAAGATAAACCAGAAGAGGACCCAGAGGTTGAAGAGACTGTTGCTAAGATAAGGAAGGCAAGCGACAAAACTGTTATTTCCATGTTCACATTGGTTGATGGCCCACCCCCTATGGTGCCATCACCAACCCATGATGCTGCTAAGATAGTTGACGAAAAGACTACTCAAGAGGAAGAACAAACTGAGACCAATGAAGCTGTTGAGACAGTTGAGGATCAGTCAACTCCACTAGCTAATGCAACTGCAGATGCCGAGGACGCTGAAACAACTAAGGCACATAGAGCTGTAACAAGTGTCAAGGGAAAAAGAACAACTCCTGGCAGAGAAGAGAGAGAAATTCCTTTGGTCTCTGATGACCTTTTTGCTGAATATTTTCTATTTGTGGCAGAAGTTCCCTTGGAAACTGAGTCCACTGCTGAGAGTGCTCGATTTACTGTCAACATTCCTCCTGAAGAATTTGAGACTCCAGATGATCGAAATGTGGTGCCGTTCGGATTCAATTTTGATCTTGTATGGCCTGAAGAGCAGTCTGTTGATTCAGCCGACTTCCGTAAAGCCTTTAAGGCTATCTGTACTGAAAGAGAGAACATGGTAAGAGGAATTGTAGCTTTGAATCAATGGCTTGATAATCGTGATGCAATGATTTCTGGAGACATTCGAGGAACTATGCTCAAGATAAGGGAGTGGACAACACATATGAAAGCAGTTAACGGACATGGAGTTGTTGAAAGCTCAACACTAGGCAGACCTTCTCAAGTCAGAAGCCAACATGCACGGAGATGATGGTGATGAACACAGAAATGAAACTAATTGCTGCTGATATGAAGGCTCTGAGATCAAAATTTAGAGCAGCACACTCCACATCCCATGAGAAGATGGACTTGACAAATGCCAAATTGGATCTAATCCTGGGAATACCCCCTCAACCGACTCTCCCTGGTGATGGTGATGCCAAAAAGGGGGTAGATGGTAAAAGTGAAGCATGTAAGAGAAAAGGTGGTGATGTGAAGAAACCCCCTCTGAAAATTATGCTTGCAAAAACCCCCCAACTAGGCTCAGTCACCAGCTTTCTCCTTAGTCAGCTGCCGCAGGGCCTATCAACTGAAGACAAAGCTGAATTAGCTTTCAAGAAATCTTGAGAAGCTATAGAAGCTGATTTGGACAAGGTGGATGAAAGGAAGCAAGGTCGGATTGAAAGGTTGAAAGCTAAGTACGATGGTCCCCCAACCGGGTTACTTAAAGACACTCCAGTAATAAGGCCCCCACAAGAAATTGCTCGTGCTCCGGATAATGGATCTGAGCCAAGATCCTTAGAGGAATTCCAAACGCTTAAGTTCGAAGGATTCTTCAAGGGAATGACTCTACAAGAGGCATGGGATTTGTACTGGGAGAAGGATTTGGAACTTTGTCAAGCAGCCAAGAAGCAGCAGACTCCTAGTAGCAGTCAGCAAACTTCAAGGGCACAACCCGTACAGTACACTCCCAGAGGAGGAGCAGACTCTAGATGAGGAAGGATGAGTTGAAGATGCAGAGGTACTCCACCATCGAAGCAAAGAGATGTGCAATATGTTAATCCCCAGAAGAAAGGGTTGCTTTACTAGGCTGGATTGGATCATCTTGAAGATAGAGAAGTCGACCATAAGAACGAGGAGGCGAGGAGAAGGCAAGAAGAAAAGAACAGAAGGCTCAATTGTGAATGATGAGAAAGGAAGAAAAGGGAAGACCCAACTGCAAAGAGAGCCTACGAGAAGACGAAAAGAGAAGAAGAAGAGAAGAAGCGAAAGAGAGCTGAAGATGATAGAAGAAGAGCAGAGGAAGAAGCTGAGCAAAGAAGGAAGCAGCAGAGGCGTTGAAGACTGTTGAACCCCTTCATGTTGTATCTTTACTTGAATGTAAATGCACATACACTTGTAAGTACTTTGTATTGTTTTATATATATTAAAAGCTTTGTAAAGTGCAAGAATGAAATGTTCAAGAAAATGACATATCCAATACAATCATTCTTTATTTATGCACTACTTACTTTGCTATTTAAACTTAGATTAGGAAGTTGGCACCCCAATTCAACTGTAAATCAATTTGTAATAGATAGAACTATGTAAGCTGAGTAGAAGCAACTAAGTGGAGGATTGCAGGACTCGACTGAAGATCAAAGAGAAGACACAACTGTATGGCAGCTGAGTGAAGTGAAGTTAAGTATCAGTCAAGTGACAGAAAAGATGTCTCAGTCAGCTGACTGACAGCAAAGTCATTCCAAAATCATTGGAGTTGACTGTCAAAGGGGTTATGCCGCAGAAAGGATCAAAGAAAGCTGAAAGATATCCATTGTCAAGCAAAGTCAAGGTTTTGCTGGAAATAGGCATGTGTTAGACTAACTAACTTAAAGTTGTTTTGCTGAAAGAGTGCAAAAGACAAGGAGCCAATGAGATGTACATGAAATCCTACAGAGTTTAAGGAAAGGCTGCAAAGCAGTAAATTCAAGGTATAGTCTACATCAATGCTGCAAGACAAGACAAGCCAACAACGTAAAAGTGGAGTTTGAAAATGCATCTATCTCTTCGACGAATACATTTTCGAACCACCACCATAAAAGGCAGAGGATTCATTTGAAAGAAGGTTACAAAGCAACGAATGGAAGCAAGCAAAATCCATTAACCTTCCAAGCAAATCAATATCTCTCAAGCATTCAAATATTATCCTCAAGCCTAAACTCGAAGTAAATACATCCTACACAATAAGTGAAGGAAAGACAACTTCATTTGTTGAAGAGGAAAAACTTGTTTCAAGAACAAGGGGTCTACTCTCCAAGGTTGAAGGAGGTGTAGTAAGGTTCCAGATCGAACTAGAAGCTTTGAACCTATCGGAGGGCTGTGTGAAAAAATCCAAAGGTTTGAAGGAGCTAAAGTAGCAGGGCAGCCGTTTTCTTCCACAGAGTCATGTAGTGCACTTATTTCTTCCATCTCAGTTGACTCTGGGTGAGGAACTGGCATTTGTTTTTCTTCTTCTCCCACTTTTCCCAAGGAAGTCTCAACCTTCTTTGGGCCTTCATTACCCTCAATAGCAATCTCAACCACTGTGGGGCTTTCAACATTCCCTTTAGCAGACTCATCTGCAGCAGGGTCTTGGACATTCCCGTCAGCAGACGAAGCTGCTTGAGGTCATCAGTGGCATCCTTCGAGGTCTCAACCGCTTGGATTGTACTATCATGACCAACAGTCTTAACTGCCGTGGTCTCTTGTCCATCCTTTGCCTCAGCATCAGCAACAACTTCATCGGCCTGCAGCGTAGTTGGAATTTTAGCTGAGACAGTCTTAACTGTCTTAGCCTCATCAATCCCACTCTGTTGTACGGTTTCAGTCTCCCCATTGCCTCCAAACTTCAAATTTGTGAGCTCTCCCATAGCCTCCTCCGACCTGGCTATGGTGTGTGCAGTTTCCCCCTCAGCTGGTGCATCAACTAATTCATTAGCAGCGGGGTCACTAGACACGAGAGACTCGACTATTTTTCCCTCTGAGTGATCAGTCGACTGGGCAAATGTCTCAACACCTTTCGCAAGGGTTGGCTCAGCTAAGGTGCCCTCTACTTCTCCTTCCTTAGCTTCATTGCCAATGTCCCTGGTATGTCCTTCGGAGTGCGCTGGTGAGGTTAAAGCATTAATGGTCCTCACCATCTCCAAAATGTCAGTGGTAGGTGAGATTTACATGGATGATGAATCTCCAGGGCCCCATTCAAATGTTTGATCATGCAACTCCTTGGACTCTTTTAAGGCTTACTTCAGCTCAGCCTTCTCAACTGGATCAGTAGCGTCCAACTCTTCTATATCATTGTCACTGCTGGAGCTTTGCAACGCACTTTCAAGAACATTATTGAAAGGCAAGAGTGAGGTTTGTTTGATTCCTCGATTGCCTTGGCCTTCTCCTTTGCCTTCAACTTCACCTCATCCTTCTTTTGATAAAGGATGGTAGTGCAGAAATCTGGGTCCAAAGCTGACCGAATTGCAATGTTTCCTAAGAAACTCAGGAGTTCTTCATGTTCTTCAATAAACTCCGGGCTTTGAAATTGCTACCTATCTGCACTCAACTTCCAGGCCCTCCAGATTTTGTAGTCTCTCTTGGACATCGGGATAAGTAGGAGAGAGAACTTGAAGATCATCATCATTTCCATCATCCTGTTGCAAAGACTCTTCAGCAACCTTGCCATCCTCAGCTGTAATGGCATCAGTCTGAGGGGATTGTACAACTAACTCTTCATTGACCTTGTCAGCTGTATTGAGTTCAGATTCTTCAGTTGTCTCTTAACAACTAGTTCTTGATGTGGTTGAGCAACGTCAGTTGATTCCTGCACAGTGACCATCACATCATCTTTTTCCTTCTGACTTTGTTGTTCACCAACCCTTCTGACTTTGTTGTTCACCAACATCAACGTCTTCCTTCTCAGTTTCCGCAGCTGTTCTGGACTTAGCTAGCTCAGCAACTAAGTCAGACTAATTTACCAGTCATCTTCTAGTCTTCTTTTTCAATGGAACTTCAGATTCCATATTTTTTGGTTCTTCAATAGTGAAAGTTGCCTCTCCCATTTTCTGCTTCTTAGCTGCAGCTGGCTTGCGAGGCATAGTTGTTCACTTCTTCCTGACTGTTGGGGAGGGAGCTGGAGCAGGGGCTTTCTTCTTCGATGCAGGTTTAGGGGAGGGGGCTTTCACAGAAGCAGTTGTGTCCAGGGGTCTCCTAGCTGTCTTCTTTGCATGAGCTTGTCTCTGAGCAGCATATAGGTTTGCCAGAAACATCTTCTTATTTACGTGGAATGATTTCCCATTTTAGTGAGGAACACCCTTCACCTCCATCAAGTGGCCTAAGTTCAGGCCATATCTAAGCGAACTTCCAAACATCCCATTTTCTTCTACAATCATGTTCATCATGTTCTGGCACATCTTGCCAAACAAGAACTCTGCCCAGTTAACCTGCTTCTCCTCCATGATTGATGCCATGACAATCAGCTTAGTCCGAGAGAGCTGATTGAATGATCCAAACTTTATATCTACACATTTGGCCACCACATCCATCAGTTTTTGGTAGTCTTCTTTGATCAGCTTCTTTAAGGCAGTATAGTTAGGCTTCACAGCAGCCTCGGGTTTGGCTATCTCCTTCCAAGGAGTAGCCAAATTGACATCTTTCTGAGTTATCTCCTTCAGTCCAGAGGTTGGGAGATAACAATGATCAGCTAAGTCTGCAGTAGTCAGCTTAAAGTCCTTGATGTGGATCAATGAGCGGATCTCATCATCAAAAACCTGAGCGTTCACGTAATACATATCGACCTCCTCGAGGTATGTGTGAGAGAACTCCATAGATAGAAATTGCTTGAGACCAGCTTTCTCAAGTTTTTTAGCGATCTTCTTGGTTAAACCTTGTCCACTCCCTACTTGACAAGGCCTTCAAAATCCACTATTGCTCTTGTGTGGATCTTCTCAGCAAGCTTTGCATATTCGTACGATCGGACCATTTCTGTCCTTAGATTTGACATTCAAATAGAGAAAAGAGATAGGGTTTGAACTTTGTTTGTAGAGAGAAAAATGCTTGAGTTTTCTTTGAGAGCAAGAGTTTGCGTGAGGAGAGAGAAAATTGAATTTTTCTATATATGGGACATGAAAGGACGGTTTTTAGAATTCAAAAAGATAAAAATTGATCTACGGTTGAGATCACATTTTGAAAACTACCTTAATTTCCCCGCATTAAATGCAAACATCCTAATTGCTTCCAATCTGGCAACATGTGCAAAGGTTTCATCAAAATCTATACCTTCTTCTTGGCAATACCCTTTGGCTACCAATCTTGCTTTGTTTCTCACTACAGATCCCTCTTCATTCATCTTATTTCTAAATACCCACTTAGTACCAATAACATTTTGGTGGGTAGGCATTTGAACTAATTCCCAATCCTTATTTCTCTCAAATTGATTCAGCTCCTCTTGCATGGCTAGAATCCAATGTGTGTCATCAAATGCTTGTGACACATCTTTAGGCTCAATCTGGGAAATGAAACAGGTGAACATAGCTTCATGTTGAGTTATGGATCTGGTTCTTATCCTTCTCTAACATCTCCAACAACAAGCTCTGGAGAATCGTCTCTCAGCCGTCTTACTCTGGTTGAAGCAAGTCTGCTGGATTCAGTCTTCTTGCATCTGAGTTGTCTTGAACAACTTCCTCTTGATCATGATTCAGCTGAAGACTTTCCAACTGTCTCTGAGATTCAGCTGTCTCATCTTCATCTGGATTGAGTCATCTGATATCTGCTTCAATATAGGGAGTCTTCTGAACAGTTGGCTGATTCATCTTGTCAGCTATCTCATCAATGTATTCTCCATTAACAATAGGTTCATCAAAAACCACATGGATAGAATCTTCTGTGACCATAGTCCTCTTGTTCAACACTCTGAAAGTTTTATTCTCAGTTGATTATCCCAAAAAGATACCTTCATCAGCTTTAGCATCAAAAGCTTTCAAGTTGTCCTTTTCCATTGTTGTGAGTGGGTGTGGGTGCAACATATGGTGCCTTGGAGTTTTAGATTCCCCCATTACTTGAGGATCCTTTTTCCATTACCACTCTTGGAGTTTGAACATGCGCAGTGGAATTGAATCTTATACTTGTTTTATCTCCACTTTCCTTTTATACCATTATCAACTCATCCAATGATTAAGATGTTTTGGTAAATTATGCAATCGCATTTTACAAATATTTTTCACTCTTTTATGTTTCAGCTAAGTCAACTTGGATCTTAGCTATTTCAGCCTTCAACTTAGTGTTCTCAGTAGCTATGTGACTTAGAGTACTCAGCTCCTTAGTCAGCTGTGAGTTTTGGCTTTTGAGCTGGTTGTTTTCCTCATTAGGAGTGTGTGAGAGGTTTTAATGTGCTCAAAATCTTTCATCATTTTGCCAATTGAATCATAAAGATCTATGGGTGATGAAGTGTTTGTGTCACTATCACTATCATTAGAATTAGAATGAGATGAGTTAGAGTGTACCTCATCTTCTTGTTCTTTGGCCATGAGGCATACCAAAGCTTCTTTCTCTGTATCTAAGGAGTAATCAGCCTCACTGCTGTCTGACTCAGCTGGTTCATTACACTTGGTTGTGTCAGCTTCATCAGCCACCATGGCTTTCTTCTTTTCCTGTCTCCTTTCCCTGAAGACTTTTCTTTCCTCCTCATTTCTGTATTTTTTAACTAGTGGATAGGAACAGTCAGCGACAAAATGTCCTGATTGTCTGCAATTCCAACACAGGTTCTCAGTTTACTGGTAGTCAGCTCTCTAATTATTAACTCTCAAATATTCAAGTGCTTTGATGGTCAGCTCTCTTGGGTGGTCTATTTTCCCTCGCTTTGGAAGGTGTTGAGTGTCTCCTAGATGATTCACCCTTGTTCTTTTTATAGTTCTTATTGAATCTCTTCACCATAAGGGCAATCTCCTCTGGATCAATGGCTTCCTTGGATTCAGCTCTTTTAGATTCTCCAGCCATGAGTGCAGCTGTCTTAAGTACAACTGTCTCTTCATGCTCTTTTCTTCTGAGCTCGAATTCATAAGCTTTAAGGTCTGAGAACAGCTCATGGTTGGATGTTTTTGTTAAGTACATTGAATGTCTCAAAGCCATCACCTTCATTTCCCACTCAGCTAGGAGTGACCTGAGAATTTTCATACACGTTTTCTTTTGTGTATATTCTTTACCTAAAGTTGAGAGCTCATTAGTTATCTCTATGAATCTGGCATCCAGCTGATCCAGACTTTCACCTGCAAGCATTTTGAAATTTTCAAACTTTTGTACAACAATAGTTAATTTATTTTCTTTAATTTGATCAGATCCTTCACAAATTAAAGTCAGTTTTTCCCAAATTTCTTTAGCTGTTCTACAAGATTTCACTTTGTTAAACATGGCTTTATTGAGGGTTTTATACAAAATATTCTTGGCAACATTATCCAAGTTGTATCTTTTTCTGTTCTCGTTTGTCCACTCGCATCGAGGTTTTTCGACCATGGTTGGTCTTGGTACAGTAGCAGCATCATGTGTGCCACGTGCAACAGGAGCTGCAACAGCCTCTCCCTCAACTGCTGGTGTATCAACAGCAACCTTAGAAGCAGGAGCCCTGACAGCTGTGTTTACTTTCCTTATCTGTAGTGGCCCATCCTCAATGGCGAACCACATCTCATCGTGTAAGGCTGAAAGATGTGCCTACATGCGTATTTTCCAGTCATCAAATTCCTCGACAGTAAACATAGGAATGCGAGTTAGATTTGCTTCTATGATGATAACTTGTTTTGCAAGAAAAAATTTAAAACATAAAGTGTTGTATCCTTTGAAAAATAATGAGATCTAGTTCATTAACCAGTGCAGAAGGCTAAATGAACCAACCGCTCGGATACCACTTGTAGGTCCCAAGGGGTGATAAAGTAAAGTCTAGAAGGGCGGCTGAATAGATTTTACCAAATTTTCGTTTTAGTCCTTTTTAGATTCACAGTTGTCTCAAGTCAGTTGGGTCCTTGGTGGACAACTTAGTTTACTTTTACAGCAGAGTTAGCCACTCAACGACTGACTCGAGTCGTTGATAGTATAACTCACAATGATTGATTAACTCTTTAAAAATTCAGTAGACTTGGTTTTTACAGCTGAAGACTTTCACCCTTGTTTGAAATATATTTTTCAACACTTGTTTTAAGCTTAGTTATTATCAGTTGACTTTGCAAATTAAACAAACGACAATATAGATATGCAAGAAAGTAAGTGTGTTGAATGTAAATGACAAAAGTAATTTTATAGTGGTTCCAAAATGGGGTAATTCTTTTAATCCACTCTTCTCCAACCCCTAGAGGAATCCACTAATATAACTACAAAATGGTGACAGTCCAAGCTTGGCCTTGATCGCACAGCTGGCTCAGCTTCAGGGACTCAACTTCTTCACAAAACAGTTGTCTTGCTACTTCAACTACTTCAAACTCTTAGATTAATTTGTTCACACAACCCTCCAAAGAGTCTAAAGCCTTTGGTTGGAACTGGAACCTTACTACACATCCTTCAACTTTGGAGTGTAGACCCCTTTCTTTGAAACAAGATTTTCCTCTTCAACAGGTTTGAAGTTGTCTTTCCTTCATTGAGTGTGTTGGATTGATTTCCTTCGAGTTTAGGCTTGAGGATATGAATTTAATGCTTGAGAGATTTTTGCTCTTTCTTTGCTCAAACAACTTGTGTATGTGTTATTGGTAATCTTCTGTCAAAGTATTCCTCAGCCTTTTATAGTGCTTGTTTGAAAAATATATCCGTTGAAGAGATAGATGTATTTTTCAAACTACACTTTGAGGTCGTTGTCTTGTCTTATATTGCAGCTTTGATGTAGACTGATCCTTGAATTTAATGCTCTGAAACCTTTCCTTAAAATGCAGGTTTTCAGGGACATCCTATTAGTTCCTTATTTTTGCACTCTTTCAGCAAAACAATTTTATGGATGGCAGTCTGGTACATACCTACTTTCAACAAATAATTGACTTTGCTTGACAACAGATCTCTCCAGCTTTCTTTGATCATATCTGCTGCATAATCCCTTTGACAGTCAACTCCACTTATCTTGGAATGACTTAGTTGTCAGTCTGCGGACTGAGACAACTTTTCTGCCACTTGACTGAGACTTCACTCACTTCACTGCACTTTACTCAGCTTACACTCAGCTGGGTCTTCTCTACGATCTTCAGTCAACTCTTTCAATCTTCAACTTGGCTGTTTTGACTCAGCTAATAGAACCCTATCTATTACAAGTTGATTTACAGCAGAATTGCGGTGCCAACTTCCTAATCTAAGTTTTACATGGTATCATCAAAATCTAATACATAAATTCCCAACAAGAATGAATGGTGCTGAGTGAATCGTTTCAAGTAGATGCTATTACAGAGAAGCTACCGTCTCTGTGGAAGGATTTTAAGAACTACTTGAAGCATAAGCAGAAGGAGATGGAGCTTGAAGACTTAATTGTGAGATTGCGAATTGAAGAAGACAATCAAAAGTCTTAAATTAAGTCTGGAAAGCTTCAAATGGAGGCAAAGGTAAACTTGGTTGAGCCTAATGGTAGCAAGAAAAGAAAGCATACGTGGAATGGCCAGAAGCAGGGGATGGATAAAACATTCAAAGGGAACTGCTTCAACTGTGGAAAGTCAAATCACAAGGCTAAAGATTGGCGCCTTCCTAAGAAAGGCAATCAGAACCAGGTGAATGTTACCGAGGACAAAAATGTGCCAATTGATATGTCCAAGCTTAATCTCTCAGCTATTGTGTTTGAAGCCAATATGGTCGATAACCCGAGAGAATAGTGGGTGGACATAAGTGCTACACGCCACATTTGCTCCGACAAAGACATGTTCTCAACGTATACTCCAATCAACGGAAGGATGTTATTAATGGGAAAATCTGCAACTTCCACCATTGTTGGTCTAGGCAAGGTGGTTTTAAAGATGACCTCGGGCAAGGAGATGACCCTCATTGATGTCCTTCATGTTCTAGACAATTCGAAAGAATTTAGTGTCGTGATCGTTGTTGGTCAAGGCAGGGTTTAGATTAGTGTTTGAGGCTCAAAAGTTTGTACTTATAAAAAATGGACAGTTCATATGGAAGGGGTACTTAGAAAATGGATTGTTCAAGATGAATGTAATGTATGTACGCCGAAACTTTGAAAACAATAAAATTAATGCCTTTTCTTATTTGGTTGAGTGTTCAAATTTATGGCATGTTATATTAGGACATGTGAATTTTAACACTTTGAAAAGTTTAGTAAACTTGGAATTACTACCTAAATTTAAAATAAATTCACATCACAAGTGTGAAATCCGTGTTGAGGCAAAAATGGCCAGAACACCATTCCACTCGGGTGGAAACAAATACAAAACCTTTAGAATTAGTTCACAGTTGATATATGTGATTTAAAGTTTGTGTAAACTAGAGGTGGGAAAAAGTATTTTGTTACTTTTATTGATGATTGCACAAGATACTGTTATGTATATCTTTTGAGAATTAAAGATGAGGCCTTAGAAGCTTTTAAAAGCTATAAGAATTAGGTTGAAAATCAACTTAGCAAACGAATTAAGATAATTCAAAGCGATGGATGCGGAGAATATGGAGCTCCTTTTGATGAATTTTGCTCAGATTTTGGTATTATTCATCAAACAACAACTCCTTATTCACCACAATCAAATGGTATTGCTGAATGCAAAAATCAGAGTTTTAAAGAGATGATGAATGCTTTGCCGACAAGGTCGGGTTTACCTCATAATTTTGTGGGGGGAAGGAGCAATTCTCTCGGCTAACCACATTCTTTATAAAATACCACATAGAAATAAATATATATAAAACTCTGTATGAGTTATGAAAAGGTTGCAAACCTTCCTACAAATACTTTAAAGTGTGGGGGTGTTTGGCTAAAGTAGAAATTCCTAAGCCAAAACAAGTCAAGATAGGTCCTAAAACAATTGATTGCATTTTCATTGGATATGCTAATAACAATAGTGCATATTGATTTTTAGTGCACAAATCAGCAATTTCAGATGTACAAGAAGGTACAACAATTGAATCAAGGAATGTTGTATTTTTCGAAGACGTATTTCCTTGTCAAGAAAGAAAGAAGTAAATTCTGGCAAAAGAACACGTGATACTGCTGATGGTGATCATCAAAGTGATGAAGAACCAAGACGCAATAAAAGGGCCAAAATAACTAAGTCTTTTGGTCTAGATTTTCTAACTTATTTGTTAGAAAATGAGCCAAGGACAATTGGTGAAGCACTGTCCAGTCTAGAAGCTATTAATAATGAGATAGATTCCATTATGCAAAATCATACTTGGGAGTTGGTAGATCTCCCACCGGGAAATAAACCTTTAGGATGCAAGTGGATATCCTTAAAAGGAAATATAAAGCTGATAAGTACAAGGCGAGATTAGTTGCTAAAGGATTTAAACAAAAAGAAGGCCTTGATTTCTTTGATACGTATTCACTTGTGACAAGAATCACATCTATTAGAGTTCTCATTGCTATTGTTGCCTTGCATAACCTTGAGATACACCAAATGGATGTGAAAACAACTTTTCTAAATGGTGAATTAGAAGAAGAAATGTACATGGAACAACCCGAAGGGTTCATTGCTCTTGGACAGGAGAAGAACGTGTGCAAACTCGTTAAATCATTGTATGGCCTTAAGCAAGCTCCGAAACAATGGCACGAGAAATTTATTAGAACTATGTTGTCGATTGGTTTCAAAATTAACGAGTGTGATAAATGCGTTTACATTAAAGACACACGTAATGCTTATGTACATGTTATTGTCTGTCTATACGTTGACAACATGTTGATTATGAGTAGTAATCATGATATAATAATGGATACTAAGAAAATATTGACCAAACATTTTGATATGAAAGATATGGGTGTAGCAGATGTTACTTTGGGAATTATAATCTCTAAAACATCTGATGGACTTGTTCTGTCACAGTCTCATTATGTTGAGACAATACTTTGAAATTTCAATGCTTATGACATTCCTCCAGCTAAAACACCTGTTGATTTAAGCTTACACTTAGCTAAAAACCAGGGTGAGCCTGAATCTCAACTAGAATATTCTCGGATTATTGGCAGTCTAATGTATGTAACAAACTGCACTCATCCGGATATTGTCTATGCAGTTAATAAACTGAGTAGATTTACAAGTATTTCTGGCAATTACCATTGGAAGTCATTGATAAGGGTTATATCTAAGACTCACCTTAAATTATGGATTACATTACTCAAGATATCCAGCTGTTTTAGAAAGATATAATGATGCTAATTGGATATCTGACACAAAAGATTCCAAGTCCACTAGTGGTAATGTTTTTACCATTGGTAGTGAAGTGGTGTCCATGAAAATCCTCTAAACAAACTTGTATAACTCATTCCACGATAGAATTGGAGTTTATAGCTCTGGATAAAGCTGGTGAAGAAGCATACTGGCTTCGCAACATCTTAGAGAATATTCCTTATTGGCCTGAGCCGATGGCTACAACCATGATACATTGTGATAGCTAGTCAGCTATAGGAAGGGCTCAAAATACTATGTATAACGATAAGTCTCGACATATACGTCGAAGACATAACACTATTAGGGAGTTGATCTCAAATGGGGTAATAACAATCGATTACGTGAAATCGAAAGAAAACCTAGCGGATCCGTTAACTAAAAGTTTTAATAGAGATCAAGTATACTGCTTATCAAAAGGAATGGGCTTAAAATCCACAAAATAAGAGTGTTCATAATGGTAATCCAATCTTGTGAATTGGAGATCCCAAGACCTTGGTTCAATGGGATAACTAAGTTATGAATGTTCGGCTAGAACACTTGGAACATGTTTCAGCTCATTCCTATCCAAGTGGAAAAACCTGCAAAATGTGGTGAGGATAAGTTATAAACTTTTAATGATTCCTATACTTGAAAGAGGTGGAGTATAGCAGGATACTCTTAATAGAAAATCACCTATATAAGTGTGAAGACGGGCCGCTTCAACGAAATACTTATGAATCCAAGTTGTTGTCCAGGGCCAAAATGGACACAACCATGAGAATCAAATCGTGTTAGGAAAGATATTGTGTTGATACTGTTGTTTTGGTTTACATAAAAAGTTGAACAGTTTAAGACATCACATCACTGTGCAGCCTAGTAAATCCGATAGTATTCCACTAAGGAAGGTTCAAAGCCACAAGCTACCTCTCCCGATGTAATAGCTTTCCGTTTGAACTCTCTTTAGTGTCTGCATACTCATATGCATTTATTTTCATTCATGTGGGGGATTGTTTAAATTGGTTTTTTAGAAATTGGGTTTTGACCCAATTTTGACCATTTAATTAAGTGGGTTCATGAAATATATGAGATAAATGTAATCTACACCGCGAGTAGATGAATTTAGCATTTTGAATTTCTCAAAACCAATATCGGGTGAATGAGAAATAAATGCACAAAGTTAGCAACCTAAATGTCTTTTATATATGGAATATAAATTGGTGAGAATATGGAAAGCGATATCCCACATAGAAAACATATTAAATGTTTGACTAGTAGCTTCACCACTAACAAGGAGTAATCATGTGGAGCTTCTTATTGTACACCCTAGTGGACCAAATCAATTTTGACTAGCTCAAATAGCACTAAGGACGGTGCGGAGCACCATCCGAGCCAGAGTCGGAGCTAGAGCCAGAGCAGGAGCTAGGCCCGAGCCCACGCACGTTACACATAGTCGCATTCGGCGCTTTAGAGGCACACTTTGCACTTCGCACATACGCATCGTCGCGAGGAGCTTTAACGAGCCTTAATTTTTTGGAAAATTGAACCAGAATTCGGTCCAGTGGCTCGGTGATGTAGCAAGACAACTCAGGTGGCAGCGACTTGGCAGAGTTGTCCTTGTGGCGACACGTGGCACACGATGACGCTGATTGGATGCGTTTGTTCACTAACAGGGCACCATAACTGGACATGACTGTCCAATGTGCAGGGATGCATGCCGAGAGATGTATACTTTCAGGTGGATGCAATTTGGACCATCAAATCGCGACTGTTGATCACAAGGCGTGATCTGACGGTCATAATTGATCCGAACCTGGGGTTGTACCCAGTTTGAAGAGGCACAAGAAGCTCTATAAATAGCAGTCCCTAGAATTCATTTTGCATCTGAAAAAATTGAATTCATGCTCATTCTGCATAAAGTTATCTGAGAGTTCATAAAACACCAAATGTTCGATGTTTCTTGTGATTTGTAGTGTTGTTATCACAAGAAGTAAGTCGTTGTATCTTGGAAGGCGATTCCAGATTCCGTTAACACCGTGAGCGGTGCAATTTCGTATTAAAGACAAAGAGTCCAACTTTTGCTTCGACTTTTACTCTGCTCAAGTTATCTTCAGCCATTCGATATACACCATCCCATTTTTTCCAACAATAAGTTCTAATTTTTTTAAATGATTATGATAATATATATATATATATATATATATATATTAAAAAAGGATTATGATATATATAAGCTTTGCTTGATACTTATTGATACTTACATAAATAAATATTTAATCAATGTAATGTTAAATTTTGCATAGTTAATTGGAAATTGTCATCCCTACTTATTAGACAAGATAATAATATATATTGCTATTAGTTTTAGTCATTGACTTATCTCATCATAAATAAATACTATTAAATTAAAAGCTTTAAATAGGTTATTTGGACTGGCCATGGAAATCGACAAAGAGCTGAAATGCGACCCGTTCAAGCAACCATGGCGTGAACCAAATTCCGTTGTCGTATAATAATAACATCTTGGATTCTGTTTTATTATATATTTTATTATTGAGGGATTTTAATTTCTTTGACATTTGGTAATTAAGACTGTAATTGCGAGATTGTCTTTTCGACATTATATGGTATAATTAAAATTATACATAAGTAGAGGGCTCCTATATACGATCATATTAAAAGAGAATTGTTATACTATTTATCATCAAGCTCTCCTACATTTATTTATTTTACCCAAAAAAAGGAGAAAGAAGAAACACCCGTATGCTACCAAAACACATTTCCATATTGTTCATAATTCATAGAGTACTGTGTCTTATCACCAATGAGGAATTGATATGGGATAAGGGATAGGGACATGATCTATAGGACACGAGTACAAGAATACGCCATATTTTGGAAATTTTAAGGACACAAGATACGGTATATATATATATTTATAAAAATATAATATTATTGAAAACATAGACGTACTAGTACAATTAAAAAAATCATTGCTGCAAGAATAAAAAAACTAAAATTTCATAAATACTCAAATCTGAAATATGACAACTCACATACACACACATAAAATATGCTGAAAATATAACAATAAAATGCATTATATCTCTATATATGTGTGAATTTATCAGAATTCATGTAGATGTTGCTTTATTTCTTTCAAATCGGGATGTTTATGCTGTTATTTTCTTAAATTGGATACACGTAGAGATATGTATCCATTGAGTATCCATATAATTAATATAGTGTCCGTTACGTATCCGACATGGTACAAAAGTGCCTCCATGAATAAAGAAAAGGGAAAAGAAACGATACACACACATGCTATCAGATGTGTGATTTTTGATTTTTTTTTTCTCTCTTCAACATACTTATATGTATATATATATGCCATCGTCCTCACTAAAGTGTCCGTGTGTCCTAGGTTATGTGTCACTTATCCTACTTTGGATGGGATCCACACGCCAAAATAACTTCGACGGGCCCGCAACAAATTGTAAGACCTTTTGTTAGCATTTTAATCACACGTTTGGAACTCAATTTCATTTGATGTTTTGCGATGTACGTCAATTCCATTTCGTTTAGAAGTCAAATTTGCACCTTGAAGTGGGTAAAATTACCTGTAACATGTTACTACAACACAGGAGTCCTAACTCCTAATAAGACAAAACTCCAAACTCTCAATAAATGAAGTCCAATTAAGTTTGGTTGTCATAGTATTAATTGGACTTATAGAGCATTGGGCAGCACAATCACATTACCCTTTTGTCTCCTCCTCTCTATGCCTTAAACAAACTCAGCTCCTTAAATGGCACAGATTAATAGGGTACAGAGACTTTATTGCTCAGTCAAAGCTTTTGTTCCCCGCACACGTGCAACCCTAGGGCGTGTTTGGATGTGACAAACACCGTGAAAAGCATTTTCAAGAAGAATAATAAAGCCCTTGAATGATCTTTCCGTGCAATAAGGAACAAGAATATTAATGCATAACCATGGTAGGGTTTCTAAAGTTTTTTGATATGACCACCACATCTAGAAGTTTAAATTATTAAATGATGTGGTCATTCATTAGGGTATCAGAGTCAGACTAAACAAGATGTACTTAGTTCAAATTTCATAACCATACATTAGAAAAATCAACATGCAAGGATACCTCTCGGCCTGCACGTAAGTGAGTAATTACCCAAATATATAATAGTTAAGAGGACTTGAATAGTGAAAATACATTCCAAGGAAACCCTCTTAAGGCCAAATATAATTCTTTCAATTTGCTAAACTAAATAGGATATAACTACATCTTTCCAAAAGTCAACATTATTACATTTATTTTCTTTTGTTCTTCTTTTTCTCTTTAATAGTTTTGTGAGAGGAGTTGAGGGTTAAAGTTTCATATCTTATGTTCCAATTTAATTTTTCTATTTCACTTATAATTAATGTTCTACTATTTAGATATATAATTCTAAGATAATTCTTTTTCAAATATATAACAATATATTATATATGTCATAGACATTATTAGAAATATATCATGTATAAATGAAGTAGAGATGAAATAAGGAAAAAGCTAGGGAAGATTCCGTGCCGTGATGATCATATAACTTAGTTATTCAACACTTAGTTTATAGTGTACATCAATGACAAAATAATTAAGTATAAATCATTCTCCATAAGCTTTACTTAATGGGGGAATTTTTAAAGTACCCACTATGGATACTGGATATTCTTTTCTACCCATAGACATAAGAAAATTCTTTTCTACCCAATTTGACAAAAATGCCCCTATTTTAATTTGAAGATTTTGAATTTTGAAACTAATGCAATTAATGTTTTCCTTGAAAATCGTGTACACTTCCCCCCAAATACACACACCTATGTATAAAATCGTATACCCATATCGCACCATATCGTGCCAACCCCTTGTACATATACATATACATATCGTGCCCAAAATCGTGTCATATCATGCATATCGTGCCAACTTATATCGTGTCATATCGTGCCTCATTTAAAAGTGGGCACGAAAATGAGGCACGATATCATGCCTAATTTTAAACAAGGCACGAAATATCTTGCCTATATTGGGCACAAAATCGTGCCTCCAGTTAAAAATAGGCATGATATCGTGCCTAATTTTAAACAAGGCACGATATTATTGGACACGAAATCGTGCCTCCAGTTAAAAATAGGCACGATATCGTGCCTAATTTTAAACAAGACACGAAATATCGTGCCTATATTGGACACGAAATCGTGCCTCCAGTTAAAAATAGGCACGATATCGTGCCCAATTTTAACTGAGGCACGATATCGTGCCTAATTTTAACTGAGGCACGATATCGTGCCTCGTGCCAAATTTGCATGAGAATCATTCAAATTACGTAAATTAAGGGACTTTCCTTCAAGGCTTCAACCAACTCCAAAAAAGATGGGCAAATCTCCCCCTATTCACACGTATAATCATCCCTTATAGCATCCCTATTTTTTCGCCCATTATGCAAAAGTTTCGCCCCAATTGTAGATTATGATGACCCTCCTTTTGACTTCCCAAAAAATTCAAATTAAGAGAGGCTGGAATTGGAGTAACTGCCTTGTGTTGATCCTTTGATTGACTTTCCAAAAAAATCAAATTAATTGATTTTGATCAAAGTTGTTTCAACAAAAAAATCGAATTAATTGATTTTGATCAAAGTTGTTTGTTGAAAATACGTTAAAAATCCACAAAATTATTTTCAATCTAAATATTAAAATATAAAAGAACACGAAAATTTGTTTAAAAACAAAAAAAGAATCGAAGTTATTTTCAAATCAAAAAATTACAAAAAAATTAAACGTGAAAATGGTTTTAAAAAAACTATACACTTTTTTTAAAATATTTTCTATTTATTTAAAGTATCTTAAAATTATAAAATAATAAAAACTCAAAATTATTTTCAAATTTTCTTTTTATAATAAACGATTTTACAAAAATATGATTTTATTTTAAAAAAAAAACTAATACTTGTGTTAAAAATCTGAAAATAATGAAAGTATATTAATATGAGAGAGAAAAATGTGATAGATAAAATATCAAGGGTATTTGGGTAAAAGAACCACAAAAGTGGGTAGAAAACTTAGTGCTTGTTTGAGAGCACTTTTGAAATGGACTTTTGGATCTAAAAGTCCATTTCAATAAATTTTCATGTTTGGTGGTTATTTTAGAATGGACTTTTAGATAAGTTACTCCTCCAAAAAGTCCATTCTAGAGAAGTGAGAATGAGAGGCTTTTTGAAAAGTCCATTCTAAATAAGTCCATTTTCTAAATGGACTTTTCCATAAGTGCTCCCAAACAAGCACTTAGTTTTTTATCTCACATGTCATAAAAGTTTTTGTCTTATCCTAAATGGGTAGTTATCACAATTTGCTCTTACTTAATTTATAGTTAGACCTAATCCTAGGGACAAATAATATCATTTTCAAAAGAAACTTGATTTAAAGAAAATCTTCCAGCAGAACATGCAAGAAATATATAGAACAGCTATGATAATCAAATTGAAATTTCAGCAAGGGAGTTTTTCTGTTCCTAATAATCAGATTTAAAAGTTCACCCCACTCACATTTCACCACAATTTTCTCGCTAACTAAGAAAAAATAATTAAAAAAAAACAACAGACTATGTATAAATGATTGATGCATCTAATCAAAGTAAGGTATATGATTATTAGAAACCCTGTTGTAGGTAGCATTGCCAGAAGATGGTGTATACATAGACGGAGCTGCCGAAGACGACGAAACAACGATAGAAGGCGGCGGTGGAGGTGGTGGCCGCGGCACTGGAGGAGGTGCAGCCGCTGGAGCAGGTGGAGAAAGTTTTGGAGTAGGCGGAGCTTGGGGCAGCTCAGCCACGGAAACAGCCAACGCGGCATGAGTTGAAGCGATGATAGTATTTGCAGCTTCTCTATACTTGTACCTTAGTATCTCAGACCTTACCGCATTAAGTTCAGCTTGTAAAGTCTGAATTTGTTGTTGCAAAGCTGAAATAGCACCCATGCATCCATAAACAGGATCTCTAAGCCTTACGTTGGCTTCGTACACTAAACTGTTTGCAGCATCAGCTCTTTGGAACTCAGGCACTTCCTAGGAAACACTAATTTTATTTACATGATTTGAAGGAGCAAAAACAAATATTGTGAGAATGTACATACTGAATTAATTAAAGGTTGAGTTTCTATTTATGGGGGATCTGAACTTATAATAGCAAATTCATTGCACATTTCAAATAATTTTAAGTTGCAATGATTTGAGCTATATACGCGTATTTGGATGGAAGGATTTTGAATAATTTTAAGATACAAATTAGTACGTTTCAAATCGAACTGATGTTGTAGTAATTTGAGTTAGTATTTGGATGGAATGACTTGGATTAAAGAGGAGAAGCTAGCAGAAAGGGTTTTAAATGAACTCGTCTAAGATGGATTTGAAATCCAGTACCAGAATAACTCAAAAAAAAATAGATTAAAATATGAACTCAAGATTTGAATTGCACTAATATTAAAAATTTCCAAACCAGATCGACGGTGTTACAAAGCATTTGAAATCGTTAGTTCAAATCCATCAATACAAATTAATGAAGCCTAATTATATAAACACAATATTACATATTTTCTCATGGTACATATCAACATGAAACCCTTATATAATTTAGGTTCTGAGCAGCAAACTAAGATATATATGTAAGACTTTGAACTGTACATATATAGGAGTACACCCAAAATTAATTAAGTTTGCACTTAATTAATTTCAATTGATAATTAAGAAATATATATATATATATATATAAGAATATATGTAGTATATTTCAGGAAAAGGAATATTAATTGCAGTTTATATTAATGTTACCATTAGCAACTTGGAAACATTGCTAGCCCCAAAGACTTTGTGAACAGCAGCAAATTTGTGGGGTTGATGTGGTGAGAAATAAGGAGAAAAAGGACATTCCTCAGCACATCTTCTTCTCAAGAGCTTACAAGCAGCACAAGGTGTTATTGTATTTAGTATTATCCCTGAACATGAAGATGGAGGTGGAGGACCCAACATATGTCTCCTTCCCATATTCACCGAAATATTATTATTACAACCATCGATCTCTGTCTTCAACTTCTTCCCAATCTCATCAATCTCTTCCCTACAAACAAACAAAATTATATATATATATATATATATATATTGATCAAAATTACAATAATAGTTTAGGGTTTCTATTTTTTTTTTCTTTACCTTTCTCTGGACATTCAAGATTTATGACCCTTGATTTGTTCAAATGGATTTGGAGATAGATAGAGCAAGAAAAAAACAAAAAGAGAAATTGCAGAATGGGAACAAAAGGGTTGCTTAAAAGAGGAGGTTTTAAGAAAAAGTAGGTCAATGTTATGTTTTCTCACAAGAAATTAAAATGGCAAACTAATAAATAAGCAGGCAGATAGACATCATTTCACAATTCACTACCAAAAACAAAATTACTAGTTTATTTACCAAACAATATGTAGGTAAGTATTAAAAAATAATGTGTGGGATGCGATGAAATTCCAACAAACCAAAACTATAGATAATTAAGTCATTCTAAAGTTGTTGGTAAATGTTTAAAATATTTATGTCGGAAAAACTTAAACATTGGTCGTGATTTTGCGATAATAGTTTGGGGAGATTCTGTGGCTAACTATAAAATTTTAGGGAGAAAATTATTTTTTTCGGTAAATTATGTCGGGTTAACTTGAAGTTTTTTTATATATTTGTTGCATACTTGAGCATAGAAATTTGGAGAGAGGGATATATCAAGTGAGCTTGATAGAGAGAGAATGCCAGCTCTTTCAAAGGTTGCACATGTGTGAGATCTCGCAGATATTGACTTTTTGGACAGCAACATACTGACTTTGCTTCACACGTTGAACAACGTTTGTTTAAGAAATTTTATATGTATCGAAGTTTTCAAGCATAATAGTTTAGAATTAGAAAATTGGAGCATCTATCTACCTGTGTGAAACCATTTATTACTTCACCATGATGACTTAAATTGCTATGAAAATTGGTGCATTGGATTATATATATGTAGCTAAGAGTCTTCTCTTGGTAATTATATATATCTTGTTAACTTTCCATCATATATGGATTTTTAAGTTTCTTTTACATATATTTTGTTTGAGTTTAATATATGCTACAATATGACTATATATGTATTTTAAAAGTTATACAAATTCCCCATAAAACCGATTAATTAAAAAGGAAAAATTCTTTAAAAAATAGAATTTCTCTCAATTTTTTAATGAGAAGAAAAAGGTTTTCTCTCAATTTCAACAACCAATCTCTTGTACTACTTGAATTCTAGCATGCACCACTTTCATTTTTTTTTTCATTGTACTTGTAGTCCAATTATCTCATTTAAACAAATGATAAAACCTAACAAAGCATAGGGATGACAATTTTGTCCTAACCCGCGGGCACCAGCCTGGCTTGCCCCATTTGGTTCGCCAGCCCTGTGACCCGCGGTGAGGCGGAACGGGTCTGGGTACCACTTTCGCCCCGTGAATACCTGCCCTGCATAACAAATTTATTCTTTTTAAAATATATTTAATATATATTTGCATATATAATATATATTATAATATAATTTTTATCTTTTAATATTATTTCTAGCATTTATAAATTGATAATAACAACTTTTATAAATAATATTTTATAAATATATTATAATATATATTTTTTTCATTATTTTTATTTTTTTGTATTTAATTTTATTGAATTCGGGTCAGGACGGGTTGCCCCGCGACGGTTGGCCCTAGTGGTTTCCGGTCAGTCCTAGCGGCCTTCGAGCCAAACGGTCTTCGGGCTAAACGGGCCTGTATTAAAGGTCCGGAAATATTGGAACCTAACCCTAACCCTAGCAGGCTTCGAGCTAAACGGGCCTCTATCGGATTATAAGTCAAAAATTAAAAATAATATTTTTAAATCTAAAATTTTAAACTGAACATATATAACATTTAATTTAATATTTTAAGTAAAAGTATTCCTCATACAAAAAAGGTCATGCATAGTTTATTACATTGCATTAATAAAATTATAAAATAAAATATTTTATGATCAGAAATTAAAAAATAACTATGATAATAAAAAAAAAACTAGCATTATATACTCATATAAAATGGAAAAAAGTTAATACTTTGTTTTGAAATTACTCATATGGCTATAAGTCAAAATTTTCAAAATTATATATTTAAATATAATTTTTAAAATTACATATATAACATTTAATTTTAACATTTGATGTTAATCTATACAGTATAAAAAAACATGCATAGTTTATAAAAATATTGCACTAACAAAATTATAAAATTAGATTCGGCATACCACTCAGAAATATAATATTTATCCTAAATTATCTAACCAAACTTCATGATATTTTCGTATTGAGAATAAAAATCGGAAGCTAAATTAGGTAATAAATAAAACAAAAAAAAATTGTCGAGAAACATAGCTTCTTTGGTAAAGTTAAAGACTTAAAGATGAGGGAGTTGTGTATTTGAAAAATATATTTACTAATAATAGATAATATGTAATAAAAGTAGATATATAATATTAGAATTATATTTATTTTTCAAAAAAAAAAACGGCGGACTTCGGACTATCCTTAACGGGTTTTGAGCTAACCGGTTTGGGCCAAAAAGACCTGTAGTTATACGTGCCAAAATAATTTGACACCAACTTTCTTATTTATCGGTTTAAACGACTCATTATATTTAACATCTCTCCTTTAGAGACCCAGCCTGCTCCATTGTAATTCCTAACAAAGAGCTTGATTGAGCTTATATGATATCTTTAAAAGATTCAATCAATTTTTTTAAAAACAAATCGTAACCTCACAAAATAAGACGTTAGGAATTTCTAAGTTTCTTTTGCAAAAAATAAGCAGATCTCTGTTTTTTCCCGAAATGTGATTTTATTTTAGCAACTTCTTTTATTTAACAATTTTAATTAGAAATTTATTATTATTAATATCTTCAAATCTTATCCAAATATTTTTAACAACTTATTTTTGAAATAATAAAACTCTAAAAATTAAATGTCTTGTGGGCTTATAATTTTTTTTTAAATTAGTTTAATCAAACACTCTCTAAGCACAAATTTAGTGATGCAATAAGACTCCTCAAATTGGGTTGTCTAGATCACTACAAAAAAACCAGCAAAAAACAACATGTAATTCCATCGTTAGAAAATCCGTCCATAAAAGTGAATAGGGACAAAATAACAACGTAAATAAAATGTTATATAAAAGCTTGCAGTGTACTGTGATAATGTAATGCCTGGAAAGCCATCCATCGTAAGATTTAGTAACGATCCTTCTGTCGCTAAATTTGAAAATTGAAAAACACCCTAAAGTTTACTGATAGATAACATGACGACAGATTTATTCTGTCATTAAAGTTTGAGAGAGAAATTCACAAATTGCACACTTATCCGTCATTGAGAACACAAGATCAATCTTTGGTTCATCGTTAATTATTTTCAATCGTCTGTATTTAGCAAATTTTGCCGTCATTATTTTTTAGTACATATTATTTAAATTTGACTCATTTTAATGTATACATATACTATGATTTTTTGGTACACAAGGGGTGTGAGGGTTAAGACGAAATTCTCTCTCTCTAGAATGCTCTCTCTTTTCGAATTTCGTTGTCTTCATCACATCTGTTCGTAATTCCTCGATCATGGATTCAGATTTGTTGTTATTTTCTGAAATTAATCCAACTATTAATTTTGTTAAACATGGATCATGCGCACAAGAATCTAGATTCTCCAATCCAAATAAGTCACTTGAACAAGACGTGGATCATGTTCGTCCCCTTCATGGGCACGCAGTCACGATCCGATTCACAACGAAGGCATGCATGGCGCAGAGAACGAACGCATTTGTTTTGATTTGAGAACTCTCAATCGTCCCCCTTCTCCTAGGGTTCCTGGTAAGGTTTCTCCAAACCCTAGTTTAAACCCTAAGTTTTCCAACTTCAAGAACGTGCATGAAGTGGATTATGTTCGAAACACGATGGTTCTACTATATATGCAACAACCTGGTTTTATGATCAACACAATTGATTTAAATTCCTCTCAACAAATTCAAGGGACTCACAAGAATGGTTTACGTAATCAAGGTCCGATGAACTCAGGTAAGGCTCCAACGTTTGCTCAGACTCTATCGCATGGGGATACTTCACTACCCGTAAAAATGGAGAATATTTCTCTCACCATGGATGAAGATATATGTCAACAACAGATCGCAAAAATTCGCAATTCTTTGAATGGTCGGTTATTGATTCCTAAAGGTACGAAACCTAGTTAGTTCTCTCGAAGATCTTAAGAAGCAATTGATCGAGGTTTTGAGAATTAATACCAGCTAGCGTCTCATACCTCTTGGAAAAGGGTATTATAATATACAATTCTCTAATTTAGCTAATCGTAATAGGGTTTTTCTTAAACATTTTCGGAATTTAAAATTGGGTTCCATTCATCTTGTGAACTGGATTCCAGATCTCAACCCTTATAGGATTAATTCTTCCAAGGCTCAAGTTTGGGTTAGGATATATGAATTAAGCATGGAATATTGGCATCCGACTTTGATTATGAAGATGGTCAGTGCACTTGGAACATCAATACAGATCGACGAATATTCTCTATCAGGGAAGGTTGGTCATTTTGTCAGAGTTCTTGTTGAAATGTATTTAAATTCCCCTTTACAAGAGTTTATTATGGTAGAAAGGGTTGGACATTACTCCTTCGTATTGTCGAAAACCTACCGGAATTTTGTGCGCATTGTCGAATTGTGGGGTATTCTATTACTGATTGTAGATAAACTTCCACTCATGAGGCGAAGAAAACTGTTGAGTGTGATCGGGTTCTGGCGGGTACGACTAGAGAAAGATCGGAATATTGAAAGGATTCCAGTTACTAAGGGAAAGGAAGTTATTCCAAAAACTTGGGTTAAAGTCCCGACTAGGTATGCTCGTGTTGCAGCCAGGAATACTGATACAGAGGGAGTTCAACAAATTCGGGGATTTCTATCAGAAATTATTTTGATGTCTTGGAAACTAATGAGGAGGCCATGCACGATCAGGTTAACGTACCAAAGTAATCACATATCGTAGGTGACAAAATGGAGAAGTGGCGGGATTAAGTCCATGAGGATTCGAAGGGTCATGGGCAAGTTAACATTAACAAGGACCATACTATGGTTCTGTACAAGCCATGTTCGCGTGGGGCTGAAACGGAAGCTCAGAGTATGGTGGTTTCTACTAATTTGGATGCAAGGGTGTTGAAAACAAGTGAATCCTCGGAGACTTTTAATGCGATGGCAGTAGCGGCAGAAAAAAGATGGTCGGATATGGCCGACGAAAAAGAACAAGACAAATTAGAAGCTTTAAAGACGCAAGCTAGGCGACTCCTCAACTACTCCGCTTGTCTTTCACTCATGTGATTCTTCAGAAGCTATGAATACTATGGCAATTGTGGCTCGAGGATCTTGGGCCGATATTCCACAGGATACATCAGATCATTAAGACGATACTTTCGAGCATGTGCGAAAAACAAATGAAAATGTCATTCGAAAATCCTCTAGAAATAGACGTTCATCATTTAGTTTGCGATTTTAAGTTATTTTTGTTGTTTTTTTTATGGGGTACTCTTTTTCCTATCAAAGATTGTTTTTTACTTTGATAGGTTTTCATGAGACCCCATTTTAAAGCTAGTTGCTTGACTTGTAAGCAGTGCACTTCATATTTCCTTTTAATTATATTTCACATTTATTCAAAAAAATGTATACATATATTATATTTGGGAATCGTTTGGTAGCCTATTAATAAGGCTTTTTTGAAACTTATGTATGTACCTAGGTTCGATTCCCACCTCTCTTCCCTCCAAGGATTTGTACTAAAAACAATATTATTTTAAAAAAGTTGGAACATCTACTTTTCTTGGTAAGTATCTTGTTAAGTACCCATCAAATATGGATTTTTAAGTTTGTTTGCATATATTTGGCTTGAGCTTAATATATGCTACAATATGATTAATATTAAAAGTTCGTACTGAGATTTTTTGTTCTATATTTCTATTTCACTCCATATTCCATTGTATTGGATGAATAATGCGTGTACAAGGTGATGTAATAATTATATATGTATCTTTCATCCAATACAGTAGAATATGGAGTGCAATATGAACTTAGTCTTGAATCCTAGAATGCACCATTTTCACTCCATATTTCCTTTTTAATGTGAAGACAAAATGTTTCTTCAATTTCAACAACCAGCCTCTTTTACTTCTTGAATTCTAGAATGCACCATTTTTTTCTCCTTAAATTGTAGTCCAATTACCTCATTTAAACAAAGGAAAAATTGTAAAATTGTCTAGTATTTATAGGAGTGTGGCAATATTAGTCCTGTAACTTTTAAAGTTGCAACTTTAGTCATGTGATAATTTTGCTCGTTAGCGAAAATAGCAATTTTAATCCTGTAATTTTTAGAATTTGATATTTCTTCTAGGGATAATTTTACTTTTCTTACCCAAAGTTTACTGTTATTTCGATTTTGGTACCCATTGTTTCTACTTAATCAATATTAATACCCAAAGTTGGCGACGTTAATCAAAATCCATACAAACCGTGAAACGGCCGTCCAAAATACACGGTCCACCCATCGTAGCGAGGTAAAAAAGTGTAGAAAACCTAATGAATCGGTCACCGTTGAGATAATTTCATTTTTGATACCCAAAGTTTACCACCTTTTCGCTTTTCGTACCTAATATTCCAACTTAATCACTACTGGTACCCTAAGTTATTTAAAATATTTTAAATTCTAAACTAAAAAACTCAATATTATTTCCAAAAAGTTATTTTCAAAAATAAATGATGTTTTAAAAATCTAAAATATTGTTTAAAGAACTAAAAGTTGTGTTAAAAATCTGACAACTACTTAAAAAAATGAATTCAATATAAAATTAAAAATATGAAAATTTTCTAAAATTCTAAAAAATGGATTAAAAAATGTAAACTATAAGATTTTGAAAAAATTAACCAAAAAATCTGTTTGACTTAAAAAATCCAAAAAGGGTAAAAACATTGATTTTTTTAAAAAACTAAAAAAACTATTTAAAAAATATAAAAATTAACGAAAATATTGAAATTTGTTTTGAAAAAATCCAAAATTTATTTAAAAGTCTTAAAATTATTCCATAATTGGGATATTAAAATATGATAATTTTTAAAAAAATTCCAGAATTTTTTAAAACATATTTCGAAGTTTTAAAAAGTGTTTTGATTTTTTTATTTAAGATTCCATAAAACTCCAAAATCAAATTAAAAGAGGTTTTCAATTGCTGGGTGAAGAAAATGGGGAAAAATATTAAATTTTTGATACCCAAAATTTTACTACAACCCGTTAATTTTCCTTATATATATATATATATAGGATTTGGATCCGGTGAGTCCATATAATTTAAATGAGTACGTGAGACCAAATCTATAGCGTTGACCTCTTCTTTTTAACGATGCAGATTTAATTAATTTTTATTTTATTTAATATTTAATTAATAGTTGTTAAGGATAAATTGATAATTTTGTTTAAATATCAAAAAAAAGGGAGTTATTTTTGGTAGTGCGTGTTCACATTCCTGATTTTTGGGATTTGTTTGAAACCGTATATCTACGACCTTATCCGCTGTGAGAAATATGTTGCTTATTGAAGATAAATATGTTGCTTATTGAAGACAAATATGTTGCTTTTTTTCGGATATGTTTGAAATTCTATCTCTGAAATTCTCTCTTTCCTTTCACAGTCAAACTTCCAATTAATATTGGTACATTACGATCAAAATATGTTGCTTATTGAGGACAAATATATTGCTTATTTAGGCGCAGACAATGTTGCAACCACAAACTATTCCCTTTGATTTGTCTTTTTATATATATGTAATTTTTCTTTGCTTATTTATGTCAACTATGTTTGCTTATCAAGACAAATATGTTGCTTATTTAGCGAAGAATGTTGCTAAGTAAGTATGTTGCCTTTTATGTGGATTGTATTGCTTATTGGAGACAATTATTTTGCTTATTTAAGAAGACAATATTGCTAAGATGGGTGCAAATCTGTTGATTTAAATAGGTCATATGTCTTGTATATAAATATTTTTTGTTGCTTTTTTATGTCAACCGTGTTGCTTATTGATGACAAATATGTTTCTTAGACATTGTAAGATAATATCTATGTTGTTATTTGTAACTTCCCTAATTTCATGGGATATGATTGATTAGTTTAAATTAATATACCCCATTATCAATTTAATTAGATATTTTATATATTTTAAATATATTTATTATTAGTCATTAAATTTGTTGATCTGTGGTCCAGATTTGGTCTTACGTACTTACCTAAGATATTGGTCTCATATAACCCTTCCCCATATATATATATATATATATATATATATATATATATTAATAAAATAAAAAATTTAATTTTTCTTTTTTTTCTTCTCTTCCACTTCGTCCTCTCCGTTTCATATTTTTCCCATTTTCTTCACCCAGTAATCGAAAACCTCTTTTAATTTGATTTTGGAGTTTTATGGAGTCCTAAATAAAAAAATCAAAACACTTTTTAAAACTTCGAAATATGTTTTAAAAAATTCTGGAATTTTTTAAAAATTATCATATTTTAATATCCCAATTATGGAATAATTTTAAGACTTTTAAATAAATTTTGGATTTTTTCAAAACAAATTTCAATATTTTTGTTAATTTTTATATTTTTTAAATAGTTTTTTAGTTTTTTAAAAAAATCAATGTTACCCTTTTTGGATTTTTTAAGTCAATCAGATTTTTTGGTTAATTTTTTCAAAATCTTACAGTTTACAGTTTTTAATCCATTTTTTAGAATTTTAGAAAATTTCCAGATTTTTAATTTTATATTGAATTCATTTTTTAAGTAGTTGTCTGATTTTTAACACAACTTTTAGTTCTTTAAACAATATTTTAGATTTTTGAAACATCATTTATTTTTTAAAATAACTTTTTGGAAATAATATTGAGTTTTTTAGTTTAGAATTTAAAATATTTTAAAAACTTAGGGTAGCAGTAGTGATTAAGTTGGAATATTAGGTAGCAAAAACGAAAAGGTGGTAAACTTTGGGTATCAAAAATGAAATTATCTCAACGGTGACCAATTCATTAGGTTTTCTACACTTTTTTTACCTGCTACAGTGGGTGGACCGTGTATTTTGGACGGCCGTTTCACGGTTTGTATGGATTTTGATTAACGTCGCCAACTTTGGGTATCAATATTGATTAAGTAGAAACAATGGGTACCAAAATCAAAATAACAGTAAACTTTGGGTATGAAAAGTGAAATTATCCCTTTCTTCTATTATACTTTTTAGTTGTAGTAATTTAGGTATATTAGTCAAAATAATCAATTTTGCCAAATTTATACGTGTTTTTGTATTTCAATAATTACGAAATAATACATGTAAAACTCTAATCTCGGATTTTAATCTGGACTCATAATTCTAAAATTCTTCTCTCATTAGCAAATATATGGTATAAATGATTGTTGGAGGATAAAATTGATTTTTTACCAATATCTCATATTTTTATTATTTTATGCATTATTAGATTCCAAAATAACTTAATTAATTATCCAATATTATTAATCATTATTCGACCGTAGATATAATTATTCGGCCCATGCAACCATTTTCTTCTACATGGCTTATGCGGCCCATCGTCTCATATATAAAAGAGGAGTATCCTTATTATTTGTAAGTATTCTGCATTAATCAAATTACACGCTCTAGATTACTGTCTTTTACTCATGAATTCTCCTACTTCCGATACTGACTTGAGCATCAGAGAGGCCTCATTGGGATAACCCAAAGGCCCATCGAACGTTTGTTGAACTGTCGCGGGCAAGTTCCTAGCTTGAAGAACTACCAACTCACGAGATCGCTTGGACTTTTTCAGAAGCCACTTACTTGGAGTGATATGTCAATTTTAAGCAGCATCATTTTGGCAACGTATGTTGGGACTGCCAAGACATGAAGATGTAGATAAGACTAAGCTCGTGGATATGACTCTCAAACTGGTCTTTATAGCGGAAACCGGGCCAAGAAAGAAAGACCACCCAGAAGGTGGGAGGACAACTCCTCTCCTCATGGAGGGTGTCGTCTTCTCCTCTGCCAAGAGGGGCGCTGCCTCCTACTCCGTGAGAAGCTCCGCCTACTGAAGAAGTTTGCTTGGCACGAGAATCCCTCCAAGCCTTGCTCAGATAAAGTGCTCGGACTTATTCTTTAAGGCATCAAGCTATGGAAAGAGTTGCCTGGAGACCTTCCCGCGCTCCGCCAGCCACCGAAGACCCCAACTTAAGAGAAAGAGATAGAAAAAATGAAGAACGGGGAGAAAATCGAGAAGACCAGTGCACTGCCGCTGAAGGAGAAGCTAGGAACAGGGCTCAACGCTCCTAAGTCCATATTTATGCGCCTACTGAGGAGTCGCAAGCAGTACATGCTAGCCAAGCAAACCCACGAGCTACCGCCCTGGTGAGAAGAAGTCTACTCGCCTCAGCTATCTTGGCCGAGACACTTCCATCAGACATCAAGACCTCTAATCTCTATGAGTATGATGGAGTCGTAGAGGCTCAAGAATATTTGGACAAAAGTGGATATATATGACATGACAGATGCTTCCAAACTACACTGACCAAGCATTGATGGACAAGCTCACGAAGAGTTTAATGCAGCAATCCTCAATCAACAAGAAATGCCCCAAGATAATCGCGCACCTGTTCCAGATTAAGCAAAAGGAATGAGAGTCACTGCTTGACTTTATGAGCGGTTCATGGAAGTCTTGAATAAAGTGGCCAACGTACAACACAAGACCTTGGCCGGAATTCTGCAATAGAACCTCCGCCAGGAACGCTTGAAGGAGTCACTGGCAGGGAAGCCTCCCACCACTCTGGAGGAATGAAGCCAGTAACAAAAGGAAGAAGTAGGAGGATGACAAACATCTCCCTAGGAAGAACGATTGGAAAGAAAGTGGGAGGATAAGTTATGAGCAACAATTTACTCCTTTAAACGTGTCTGTTTATGAAGTCTTGATCACTACCTAGAAAAAAGGGATCATAGAACCTCCCCAGGGATAACCCCGATAAGGAACGCTCCCAGTACTATTGTTGTTAACACCGTGACATAGCTCATATTACCGATGATTGCTTCACATTGAAGAAAGAGATCGAGAGATTAATCCAAAGGGGATACCAAAAATACTACTTGGACAGAGCAGGCTACGCAAAGATCCTGGACATAAAGAAGATGAACTCCACCAAACTCTGTGCCGCGCCAACTCGCATGATGAGGGGAGGCAAAACTCCCACGTAGATGGAATCATCAATGTTATCTTCAGAGGCCTGGACAGCAAATATGCGAGGGGTGCCCTCTGGGAGTACAACAAAGAGCATAAAGCGCTCAGTGACAGAGTACCCCCCAAAGAGAAGAGTCGTAGAGGCCATCAAATCCCGACACATTCCTATCACTTTTGGCGTGCAAGACTATGTTCCGTAAACACAAGTCCACCCTGATACCATCGTCATCTCTGCCATATTGGCCAACTTCAAAGGCTGAAAAGTCTTGGCAGACACCGGCAGCGCAATGTTCGCCAAAAGTTTTTTGTTTTGGTTCATACAACTGCAAGTGTACAGTGTAGTTTATAGAATAATGGCAAGCAAGATCGTATTTCTCAGGGATTGAAGCTCAAAATACTTAGGCTATAATAACATCATATTCCAATTTAATTGAAGCGATCGGAAATAAAGTTTTAATAACTAAAAATCGAAAATTGAGAAAAATAAAAAAGGAATAAATTTGTGAACCCCACAAGTATTTCCAATATCTTTAGGAGCAACCTTAGGCACATAATCTCAACATGCTTCTTCAATATTAAATGCGAATAAAGTTTTAAAAACCAATTCATGCAATTCTATGGATTCAAATTCCAAATATCATTTACTCCCCCTCTCGGATGGTGCACAAACAGTTGATTAATAATAATTATAGTCCTCCCGAATCGTTACAATTCTTATTAACCCCAAAAAGATTTGTGAATTGAATAACTCCCCACAAACACGCATGTCACACATGTTTCATATCGGAATTCGGTTTTCGTCTTTGTTAGAACTCATCTCCCGAATTTTACAATAACAAATATGACATGCTAATTATTGGCCAAATAAAAAGTAATTATAAATAAGCACTCGAATTCATAAAATAGAACGCATAAAGTAATTAAGAAAATAAGTAATCATATTTAATACAAATTCATAGTTTAGATTATGCCCCTAAGATCCGAAAAATATGCCAAACATTGATTACAAACTCATAGACAAATCTGAATCAATATTATGACATCATATAAGCACAGACAAGAGTTCTTAGACATAGAAAGAAACCCCTTCTTGTCAGGATGGATTCTCCCTCCAAGCCCTCGAAGCTCTTGTGCTCCCTAGATGCGAAAGTCTTGTGGTGTTCTTCGCGACCTAGCCTTTTGCTCTCAGAAGCTCCTCGATTTCTTCGTTTCTGTGTTATTTGATGTGTTTTTGTTGTATCCCATTGTGTATTTTCGTGCATAGCCTTGGGTCCCTTTTATAGATGCTTGGAGAGATCACTTGCAGAGTTTGAGTAGGAAAATGAGACCAATTCAACCCCTGTTACATCGCACGCCCGTGTAATCCCACACTGTCGGGTCGTGCAATTGTAATTTGCTTTCGGAGTTTTCATGAAAGTTGTAGATCTTTCTCTTAGATTTCCATAGGAACTTGAGTAACCTCAATAACAATTTTGTAGAGGTAGTTATGGCCAAAATACTAAACCCTGCCAGTGCTGGAAATTGTTAGCGCGTTTTGACATTTTTGAAGGAAATTCCCTTTTCTTTGACCGTCCATGCTACCTTCCTTCACATTTTTGCTCGTACCTTGTCTTTTTACATATCATTTGAAACATTTTATCATCCTTTGTCCAATTTAGCTCCATTTTCTGCAAAATTCACAAGAGTACACAGTATTACGCCCAACAAGGAAAACTAAGTAAAACACACTGAATATGCGTGCAAATGCATCAAATATATATCATTTTAAACCCTCAAATGCACGTATATTTTACACTCATCAAATACCCCCAAACTTAAAGCATTGCTCGTCCTCGAGTAAATTAAGAAAAATAATATCAAGGGGAAAGAAGAACACACAAGAACACTATGAACATTAAATAGCATTTGACTCCCTACTTAAGAAAACCATGTAATTCATAATCAAGAAGTCATCATTCATAAACTCGGCATAATCATATCAATACTCTCTTGGGTACTCGACATCGCGACTCATAAGAAGATAATGTTTACGCTCAAATTCAATTCAGTGAAAGTAGAACTACCATAGGCTTGCAAATCGTCTAACATCTCGACCACTTTTGTGTGCACAATCTAAGAATCAAAAAGGACTTTTTATTTGGTTGTAATGCAGGCTTTTTGGTAAGGGTAGGGAATTTTGGATTAAGTGACTTGACTTGAGCAAATAGAATTTAAGCATACAGACTTGCAATTCACCAACCCAAATTCATCATAATATCAGTTTTTCTTTTTCAACTCAATTCCACCCTTATTTCTCCTTTTTTCATTCTTAGGCCTTTTTGCTTTCTTTTCCTTTTTCTTTAGCCTCAAGCTCTCCTTTTTTTCACAATTTTCAGAATTTTCTTTTGCTTTGCTCGGTTTTCTCTTCTTTTTCAGAGATATAATTTTTGTTTCTTTTTTGAGCTTCATGTATTTTTTCATTTACCCAGATACTGATCATCCCTCTTTCTTTTGCCAACTTCCTCTTTTTTCATAAATTTTCACCACATCTCCCCCAAACTTATTCATTTTTTATAAGCTTTTGTAGGGATAAAAACATGTAAATTTTAAAGATCAATGTGGCTCAGAATAAAAGTTTAGGCTCAAAATTGGCTAACTAGAGAATCATGAGTTCATAGGTAGGCTGTTTAGGCTAAGTAGACTAAACAAAGATGGACTTAAATCATTTTCACTATTGCACACACACATGGCTTCAATGAAAATACCAGAGCAAGTTCTAGAGTTCTATCAATCATGAATGACACACTCAAGAAAAAATAAGTCTGCATAATGTAAAGCAGTTTAAGACACAAAAGCTCACAGGCTTATTTTTCACAACATGCTCAAATACTCAATTTTCTTAACACATGCCAAGTAAATAAATAACTTTTCTCCTAAGAATTTATCACATTATTCCCCCAAGTATGTTATCACATGCCATAAAATATTTATAGTAAAATCATAGGGAGATGGGCATAAAAATTGGATTAAAACCACATATAAAGCAATTAAACGTGCTAAAGTGGTAAGCGTGCTAAAACAGAAATAATTAAAAATTGAAAATTTAAAAGTAAAAAATCGATTTTTTTCCGAAAATTATCATTCAAAGTGCTCTACATGCAGTTCTAAATGCAATACAAAATGCAATAGTACTAAATTACGCATTCTTGACAATCCCTCAAACTTAAAATATGTTTCGTCCCGAACATATGAGGAAATTATCAAAATAAAAGAGGAATGCATAATAAGTACTTACATGGATAGTTCCGATGAAGCTGAGAGCTCGTCTGTCAATTCGGAAACTGAAGGAGCAGATCGTACGATCGGGTCGTGTGCGTCCACATGTCCGTGTGCGTCTGGTTTTTTTTATTCATTTTTTTATCAAAATTTTTTTTTCAAATTTTTTTTTTGTTTTTTTTTACCCCCGGGGTTTGTCGGGACGTTTCTTGGGTTGCCTCCCACAAAGCGCTAAGTTCTTCGTCTTCATCCAGACTCAGATTTCTAGCATCACTTTTTCGTTGAACCGTGTCAGTTGAAATCCTTGAGCCCTCATATTCTGTACCATCTATCAGACGAATGGCATTGCACTGTTTTCTCAGATTAAATATCGCCTGGGAATTTACCCTTTTGATGTTGGCCTCCCACTGCAGTTGTGATTTGGGCTTCTTATGTCTCCAGAGATTTCAATCTCGCACTCAACAAAAACGATGTTAGAAACGAAGAAGAGAAAAAAATAAAATAAAAAAATCGAAAAAAGAAAAAAAAATATTTACAAAAAATATGCTTCAATTAAGATTGAACTACTTATTACTATATCTAAGTAGAATCTATCAATCCCGAAATGGCGCCAAAATTTGTTCACCAAAAAATTTTGTTTTGGTTCATACAATGCAAAGTGTACGATTGTAGTTTATAGAATAATGGTAAGCAAGGTCGTATTCCTCAGGGATTGAAGCTCAAAACACTTAGGGTATAATAACATCGTATCCTAATTTTATTGAAGCGACCGAAAATCAAGTTTTAATAACTAAAAATCGAAAATTGAGAAAAATAAAAAAGAAATAAATTTGTGAACCCCACAAGTATTTCAACATCTTTAGGAGCAACCTTAGGCACATAATCTCAACATGCTTCTTCAATATTAAATGCGAATAAAGTTTTAAAAACCAATTCATGCAATTCTATGGGTTCAAATTCCTAATACCATTTACTCTCCCTCCCGGGTGGTGCGTAAACAGTTGATTAATAACAATTGTAGTCCTCCCGAATCGTTACAATTCTTATTAACTCCAAAAAGATTTGTGAATTGAATAACTCCCCACAAACACGCCTGTCACACATGTTTCATGTCTGAATTCGTTTTCCGTCTTTGTTAGAACTCATCTCTCGAATTTTGCAATAACAAATATGACATGCTAATTATTGGCCAAATAAAAAGCAATTATAAATAAGCACTCAAATTCATGAAATATAACACATGAAGTAATTAAGAAAATAAGTAATCATATTTAATACAAATCCACAGTTTCGATTATGCCCCTAAGATCCCAAAAATATGCTAAATATAGATTACAAACTAATAGACAAATCTGAATCAATATTATGACATCATATAAGCACAGACAAGAGTTCTTAGACATAGAAAGAAAACCCCTTCTTGTCAGGATGGATTCTCCCTCCAAGCCCTCGGAGCTCTTGTGCTCCCTAGATGTGAAAGCCTTGTGGTGTTCTTCGCGACCTAGCCTTTTGCTCTCAGAAGCTCCTCGATTCCTTCGTTTCTGTGTTATTTGATGTGTTTTTTCTGTATCCCATTGTGTATTTTCGTGCATAGACTTTGGTCCCTATAATAGATGCTTGAAGAGATCACTTGCAGAGTTTGAGTAGGAAAAGGAGACCAATTCAGCCCTAGTTACGTCGCACGCCCGTGTAATCCCACACGCCCGGGTCGTGCGATCCGAATTTGATATTGGGGTCTTCATGAACGTTGTAGATCTTTCTCTTAGCTTTCCATTGAAACTTGAATCACCTTAATATCAATTTTGTCGAGGGAGATGTCCAAACTACTAATCCCTGCCAGTGCTGGAAATTGTTAGCGCGTTTTGACGTTTTTGAGGGAAATTCCCTTTTCTTTGACCGTCCATGGTTCTTTCCTTCACATTTTTGCTCGTACCTTGTCTTTATATATATCATTTGAAACATGCTATAATATTTTGTCCAATTTAGCTCCATTTTCTGCAAAATTTACAAGAGTACGCAGTATCACGTCCAACAAGGGAAACCAAGTAAAATACACTGCATATGCGTGCAAATGCATCAAATATATATCATTTTAAACCTTCAAATGCACGTATATTTTACACTCATCCCGCAGTAGACATAATATTCATGGAAGCCTTTCAAAGGATGAATATTGATCTTATCCGGATCGTCCCCCGACACTAACGCTTCATGGGAGAAGTTATCAAGTCGATTGGAGAAATCAGTTTATCCCTCACCTTAGGAGTGGATGCCCCGTACAACACTACGAAGATGATTTTTTTCCTCAGCGTGGATGTTCCATCTTCTTACAACATGATCCTAGGAAGGCCAAGCCTAAACCAGTTTAGGACCATTCCCTCTACAGTTCAACTCAAGCTAAAGTTCCCCACCAAGACTGGAGTGGGTGAGACAGTTGGAGATATCAAGGCCATTAGAGAGTGTTATGCAGTCACATTGAAGAGAATCAAACTCTCCCGACAAGACCAAGCACAATAGCACTTAGAGCGATAAGATTCGCCATCTCCCCGATCATTGGTTTATGCCCCCTTATTGGGGATCCTTATCTATTTACTTGCTTTCTCGTATAAGGTGTAAAACCTTTATTCTTTCAATTCAAGGCCCATGAGCCACGCTTTACTTTATATTTAATCCAAGTAATAATACAAGTATAACTTCTTTTCACCATTTATTTTGATTACTACTGTGTAGTTACTCGCCAACAATAAGTATTTGCCCTCATGCATGTTCTTTTTTTCTATTTGGCATCTCCAGATGCAAAGATCCTCCTCTGGTGTTCCCGGCAGAGGCGCCATCTATGGCTTCCAAAGACATCTTATCTGGCATCTCCGGGTGCAGATGTCCTCCTCTAGGAACCCTCATCTAGCATTCCCGGAGGAGGCACCCCTACCTGCGATCCAGGAGGTGGCTTCACAAACTCTTCCCTGGAAATCCCATGGAAAGAAACTCTCACCCGGCGTCCCCGGTACGGAGATCATACTTCAGCATTTCCAAATGAGGCACTCCTACCTGCAATCTATGAGGTTATCTCACGAAACTCTTCCCCATTGATCCCTCGGGAAGAAACTGTCATCCTACATCCCCGAGTGTGGAGATCCTCTCCCAGCATCCCCGGATGAGGCACACTTACCTTTGATCCGGGAGGTGGTCTCATCAAACTCTTCACCGGCGATCCCACGGGAAGAAACTACCATCCTGCATCCCTGGGTATGAAGATCCTCCTCCAGCATTCCTGAAGGAGGCACACTTACCTATGATCCAGGAGGTGGTCTCACTAAACTCTTCCCCGGCGATCCCGCAGGAAGAGACTACCATCCGGTACCCTGGGATGTGAAAACTCCCATCCAGCATTCCCAGAGGAGGCGCCCCTATATGCGTTCCAGGAGGTGGCCTCTCAAGATTATTTCACGATGATCCCAGGGGAAGAGACTTTCTCCATGCACTCCCGAGAAAATAGTACTCGGTCACATTCCACAAAAATAAGCAAGTATTCTCCCATTCACTCAAAGAGGAGTCAAATTCCTCAAGAACTTAAAAAATTTCCACCAACAGATTCTATATGAAACAAGTAAATGCAGAAGAAAGGTGAAAAAATACTAACATACGCACGAAAAGTAAGAAGCAAGTTATTTAAACAAATAGTATCAACAAGCCTCACAGAGGCAACAAACATCCAAAATGAAATATCAATTGGAAGAAAGCAAGCCCGAGCACGTAGGCTGAAATAAAACGCTGACCTCGACAAGTAAAGCAGTAAACAAATCAAGCCTAGGGGCTCCACCGTCCTATCCAGCACCATCATCCTCTTTCTCACTGCCACCAGCGTCCTCTGGGATATCCTGAAAGGCTCCAATCTCACCCTTTTTCTAATCGGAGACTCCACAATCCAAAAGATCAATCAGCTGAAGGAGAACTTGTAAGCCTTCACCACGCTGGCCTTCTCTCTGGCCAACCACTGAGCCTCGTTGGAGGACTGGAGGAATGACTCACATGTCTTAACCTCATGATCGCGCTGAATTTTCATCTCCTCATACTTCTTCGTCAATTCGGCTACTTTACTTGCAGCATCCTTAAGGCTCCACTTCTCACCAATCAACCAGCGATTCTTTGCCTCTAACACGTCACGCTGGCTCGAAGTGGTCTTGAAGTTCACAATCTACGAAAAGAGTTGGCATGAATTTCATCAAGTAAAAGGAAAGAAAAGACAACTACTCACAGAGAATTAAGAAAGCTTACCCTGGCTACATCGCCGCAGAGGTGAGTCTCAATGTCCTTGAAGGACAAGGACCCCAAAAGAGTTTGATCATCAGTAGAGAGCTCTTCTCTCATACTCATATCCCAAACTAGGCTCTGAAGAATCACAAAAATATTGGATCCCCTTGTGCTGGCTCATCATAGAACAAAATTCGTGGGCTAACAATCCCGAAAAAAGCCTCACCAATCTCCATGTGGTGCATTTCCCACCGGTAGAGCCAAAAAGAGGTCGGGCGGCCGATAAGGCCTCAGTATGCTTGTTCGGCCACGACCTATATCTCATCATGCCCTCTGTGCGGCGAGAAAGTGAATACCTCTCACCATCTCCTCGGGCTGGGACACTCGAGCTCCCCTCAGTAGTGGAAGCTCCCTTGCCTTTCTATTTCTCCTTCTTCTTGAAGGCAATCAAACACAACAATGCTGAAACTCTCCCTTCCTGAAAGTTGAACAAAGCAAAGCATCAGAAAATACAAGTACACAAGTATAATGCATAAGCTAAGCAAGAAAATAAAAGTGGAAAAAAAACCAAAGAAATTCTTAAAGCTCAAGGGACTCTCAAACAAAACTTTGTCCCTATAAAACTCCCACCAACTTCTGGCGGGAGGAAATAATACCACAGGGTGTCAACGCCTCACTATCCCAACCATGGGAAATATCCCAATCGTTATCCCTAACAAAGAAAAAATCCTCCATCCAAAGCCCGCCGGGAGAAGGAAGTCCCGCAAGAAACTTACATTGCATCGGGGGAAGACGTAAAAGTCTCCCAAGCAGTCTTCTTAAGGTAAAACAAGGAATGAAACCCTTCACAAGTAGTTGTCAAGCCCAGCTTTCCCATAGCGTGTTCATAGCCTCGAATACAAGAACACTCATGTGGAATCACTTGGCTAGTGCACAACCCAATAGACTAAATAATTTAATGAAAAGTGGATCAGGAAGAATACAGAACCAGGTGACAAATCAGCCACAAGTACATGGTGATAAATCCCCGAGAAGGATGAGTGAGTCGATCCTCCAATCCCAAAACCAACATGCGAAAGGCCATGGGCAACCCCAAATGCTCTTATAGCCTCCTAAGGCAATAAGAAGTAAATCTACTCACCAAAATCTCCAAATCCAAAGCCCTACTCTTAGGAGAAAGAATATGCTGATATATTGGCAGTCCTCTGAATTGTCCTCCTCAATCGAATGTATACCCGGAGAAAACTCAACATATCCATCCCCTACTGAAAGTTTTGGAGCCAAGTAGGGAATACCCAACGCCGTAGGCAAGGGTGGAGCCAGACGAATAGAACTAGACATGGATTAGACAGTAACTCCCCAGCCATAGAATGAGGAAAATAGAATTTCAAAGCTCGAAACCCGGCTCAAAATGCGCAAAAATATCAAGGAGAAAGAAACCCCACATGAAGAAGAACGAACTCGGACATGAGAAACATCCCTAGTGAGCGGCCTAGGGGACTCAAGGGCGCACCATTGAGAGGGAGCCCTTGAGGGCTCTCCTCCTCACTCTCCTCCCACTCATCACTCCACTATTCCATGTTTGTGTTTACTCAACTCTTAACCCCTCACCATATTTTTACTGAGTACCCTACCAAACAATGAATTTAAAATTTGAAAAAAAGGTTAGAGAGAGAAAATCTACCTCTTTAAGATATGGTCAAAGCTCTTTTCCCAACTTGTCATTGGTGCAAGAATGAATGAGACCCCTCAAGCCATGTCGAATTAGTAAAAGACAACGCGATATTTCTTAGCTCTCGCACTACTCTTTCTACCTTCCGCAGCCCGCGAGTTGGGGGCTTATGTTGGGGACAAATTGACTATTCCCAATATCTCCTATTTTTATTATTTTGCGCATTATTAAATTCTAAAATTACTTAATTAATTATCTAGTATTATTAATCGTTATTAGATTGCAGCGGCCCATATCCGGCCCACGCACCCATTTTCTCCTACACGGCCCATGCGACCCATCATCCCATGTGTAAAAGATGTCCCACCTCATTATTTGTAAGTATTATGTATTAATCTAAATTACATGCTCTAGATTACTATTTTTACTCCGGAATTCTCCTACTTCTGGTATTGACTTGAGCATCGGAGGGGCCTCTCTCAAATAATCCCAGGGCCTATCTAATGTTTGTTGGAACTCTCGAAGAACTACCAGCTCAAGAGAATACTTAGACTTTTTCAGAATCCCTAATTTGTCGATATTAAGCAGCATCAATGATAAGTAAATTCATTTACGCTTTGATACCATTTTCTACTTGATCTTGAGAATATTGAATAATTGGCTACCCAGAGCATTTTGGGGATAATTGAAATATCGAAATAGCCCCCAGGCACCAACTTAAAACTTATAGGACCAAAATTACACCAATCTTAAACTTCCAGGACCAAAATTGCAAAATAAAAAATACACGATTAAAATCTTAGTTTTAAAAGTTAAGGATTAATGTTGCAACACCCTACGGATGCAGGACTAATTTTGCATTCTTCCCATAAACAAATGATAATAGCTTTTTTGAAAAAGAAAAAAATAATGTATTAGTGTTAGATTAAGCTTATAAGATCTCTTTAAAATATTCAATCAAATTTTCTAAAAATAAACTGTAACCTCACAAAATAAGATGTTAGGACTTTATAAGTTAATTTCCAATAAGGTACGTATATCTCAACTTTTCCGAAAATATGATGTTATTCTAACAACCTCTTTTATTTAACAATTTTAATTGGAAAGTTCTTATTACTTACATCTTCAATATCCATTATTCCACTTTATCCAAATATTCTTAACAACTTATTCTTGAAATAATATCTAACTTCTTAAACCCTAAACAAATGTCTTTTAGTATAAGAGCTTGTAATTTTTTTTAAAATAAGCTTAACCAGACACTCTCTAAGCACCTATTTAGCGATGCAATAGACTCCTCGAATCAGGTTGTCTAAATCACTATAAAAAATGGCAAATAACGAAGGATAATTCCATCGTTAAACATAGAAAATACATCAATAAAAGTGAAAAACAACATAATAACAACAAACAGAAAATGTTGCAGAAAAGAATGTTGGTGATAACGTAACAATGAAAAAGCCATCTATCTCAAAAGTTAGCAGCTATCTTCTCATCAAACTACAAGAAAATTCCAACGTAAACAATCTGTTGGATTTTTGGCCAATTTCCATTGGAATTCTCGATTCCAATGGAAAATGCACCATTGGTATAATGGTCATTGGAATGACAAAAAACTCAAATAGTTATTCCAACAGTAATTCCAATGGTATATATTCATTAGAATATTCAATCATTTCATCTCATTATCTAATATATTTAACTTCCCGGGATCAACCATCCTAAATTTGTCCCAAGTCAAGCATATTTATGTAGTTTCAATATGATGAGCTCCATAAAAGAAGATGTGTTTTGTTGATATGGATATTACAATCAAATCTTTTAACCTCTATTGAAAATTTCCATGGGTATTGTAATTTCTAATGGAATTTTCCAACGGCATGCTGTAGTGTTGAAAATATCGTTGGAATTTTAAAAACTCTAATAGAAATTCCAATGACTTATGCCAATGGTGTTTACCATTGGAATTTTCCAACGATATGCTTTAACGATGAAATTTCTATTGGAATTTTTAAAATTTCAACATTGTTTTAAATGTTGTATTTCAACGGTTTATTACTATTAGAATTACAGTTAGAATTTTCTATCAGTTTGTTGTTGTGTTAGAATTTCCCAATGGTTTTTTGTTGTGTTGGAATTTTTGTTGGAATTCCAACGGAAATTTCAACGGTTTATACCGATAGTTTTATTTATCGTTGGAGTTTATATTGGGATTTTTCAATAGTATGCTGCAGTATTAGAATTTTAAACATTCCAAAGGCTTTTAATTTCTTTGGAATTTGATATTTTTAATTTCATTTGGAATTTTATTGTTTTCTTGTAGTGTCGTTAATTCTGAGAAACACCCTCAAATGATATCTTGGTAACGATGTTTTTTTGCAAATATGTCATGGATAATCAAATAGTTAATTCACAGATAACATGACAATGAAATTATTCCGTGGTTAAAAGTTTGAGATATAAATCCAAATGGTAAACTTATCCGTCATTAAATGTTAGTTGCCACATAACGTTCATCTTTCAATTATTTTTATACCTATGATTTTTTCCGTCACTATTTTCTTAACTTTACTAACTAATTAATATATATATATATATAATTTGGATCTCGTGAGTCCAGATAATTTAAATAAGTTTAGACCAAATTTGGAGCGTTGACCCATTTTTTTAAACGGCTCAGATTTAACTGACTTTCAGTTTAATTTATATTAAATGTATTGCTAGAAAGGGTATATAGGTAATTGATCTTTATATCAGTTAAAGGTGGGAGTTATTTTTGGTAGTGCCTTGTCACTTTCCTAGATTTACGGGATTCTATTTGCAGACGTACTCTTTGATGTATATGTTCCTTCTAAGTCGTATCATTTCATTCTGAAAGTTCTGTAACCCTTACTCTTATTTTTTCTGGGCGATTGTTAGAGAGCTTTGTGTCCCATCTATTTATTTTTCGTTGGGAGAAAAAAATTGGGGAAATAGGGTTAAGGGATCCTAAATTTTTCATAATTCTACTCGATCTTTTAGCATCATCGTCTGTGGCAGAGATCAGCATAGTGTTCGCCACTATTATTCATCAGATACAAGGGTTGTGGAACGAAGGTTTTTTAGCAGATTTGAGCACGGACTTCGTTATTTCCCTTTTTTTGCGATTTTTGTGCTTGTTTCTGAGATTTTTTTTAATCTTGGGAGAAAAATCAGTAAATTGTGTGTGTTCTTCGTGATTTTGCTTAATTTCTTTTTTGATCGCAATTTATGTGCTCGTTTTCTGAGAAGGATGGTTTTTGTTTAATCATTGTTGGTCTGTAGAAGGTTGGGGTTTTTTATCATTGTTAATTAGTGTTCTTCTTGAAGAAGATGGGTATTTTCTTAGAGCTTATGTTTTGTGCTCGTTTTTGTTGCTTGTGTTTTGTTATTGAATATGCTTATTAAAATGTTTAGTATTTCTTATGTATGCTTGTTTTGTTGCTTTTGAACATGTTGTTTGTTTGATGTGTTTGTGTTTGTCATGTTTTTTTTTTTGTTTTGTTAAGCTTTTGAAAGAGGGATTATTGCTGATGTATGCTTGATTTATTGCTTGTTATTGTTTTCTTACATATGGTTAGGTTGTTGCTTTTGCTCTCTGATTCTTTTGCTTTGATTATTCTGGATATCAATGTTATATGGATTGTTATGTTAATTAGAAATTGGTTTGCTAGTTTCAGTGATTTAATGAATGACTTGGTTAGTTGCTTGTCCTTTGTACTTTGTTTTCGATTGGAGTTCAAATTTCAGTGATCTACATATATTTGTGGATTTGTTGTCGCATGCTGAATATAGATTCAACAAGTCCATTGATTTTGTAGGTTTATTGGGAAGAAGAGGAGGATTAGGGCTTGGTTTAGTTTTTGGTAAAGAGTGTTACACATTAGGTAAACATATCGTTATACATGTATGTCCTGCTTTTGTGCCTTGAGTTTGCTTGATCTGGTACATTGCTTTGAATTGGAATTTGATAACTAGAATTATCAATATGAAGTTGAGATGTAACTCAGATTTTGTATATTCGGGGTGTTTATGGTAGATAGGAAAATGAGCACACTAGTGTGTAGTAAATTTTGCCCATAAAAATTATGGTACTAATATTACCTAGATAACTTTGATGCATGCATTGCTTAACCTGACGCTTGAATTTGAAGAGACAAATATCACCTTTCTGATACAATTTTGTAACAGGATCTCTTATTGCATGCGTATTGTTTCGGTAGAATGATGAGGAACACAATTCAGACATGATCTCCTATAATTTGTAGCAAGTTTGTTTACTTACTGGCTATTACAGCCTAGTGTTTGGTCCAAAAGCCATTTTCAAGGCCATGCATTGCTATCATATTTGACTCTATAGCACCACTATGTTTTTTGGATATTTTGATGTTCAATGAGTTATGGAAAGGAATTATTGCCAAAAGATATGTCCTCATTAACTCTGTAAAAAGGGAGCTTATTTTACATGTGGATGATGTTGTTTGTAATCTTACTCATACAAAGCACTCGTTGTTGGTTAATAGATCCATAGATCCACATTTGTTCTATAAGGCATGAAAGCATGGATGAAAATGTTGAAGAAAGCCACAACGAGTTTATTTGCTATTTTTTAGCATGTTGTTTGTTAGATGTGTTTATGCTTGTCATGTTTTTTTGTTTGTTAAGCTTTTCAAAGAGGGTATTATTGCTTATGTAAGCTTGATTTGTTGCTTGTTATTATTCGCTTACATATGGTTGGATTGTTGTTTTTGCTCTCTGTTTCTTTTGCTTTGATTATTCTGGATATCAATGTTGTATGGGATTTTAGTTAATTTTAATTTTTTTCCGTATATTGACTGATGTTTTTTAATAGGGTTTGGTTTAGATTGCTTATTGTAAATGGTTAAAGATAATAGGAAGATGAAGGGTGCAAGCAGTGATTGTTCGACGTTAAACACATAAAATAAATCTAGCAATCCTCGCAAGACAACGAGGTCAGTTGTAGGGTAGCAAGTTAACCACAAGTCGTCTCCCAAGGAAGATTTAGCCGGCAAATAATTATTATGCCACACAATTGATAGAAAAATAAATCCTAAACACTCTAACCAAATTTGTGATTTTAATAAGGTAAAGAAAAACAGGGTAAATTAAAGTTTTAGTCCTGTAACTTTGGGTAGGTGCAGTTTTAGTCCTTTATCTTTCAAAGTTGCAGTTTTGGTTCTGGACAATTTTGCCCTTATGGCTAAATAGAACTTTTGGTCCTTTATCTTTCAACCCGTTGCCAAATAGTCCTATAACTTTCGAGAATTAGCAATATCAATCCTTTCATACCATAGATATTATCAATAAACCCAAATTTCATAGATTATAGGAATTTGCATTTTCTGACATCTATTTCGTCCGTGGCATTGTTACACCTACTTAGATCCAGTCTCTATTCAGAGGTTTTAAATAGACCATGTCAGGTTTCCAGCCTATAAACTCAATAGGGCATACTTCTGCAAAATTTCTCATAATTCTAAATAATTTGTTTTCAGACTAAGATTTTGATAAAATAGATATAGTCCATCACGACCTTGTCAGGCCCAACATGCTTCCGTAAAATTAATAAATCCCTTAAAATTCATACTTTCTTTGACCGAATCAGCACCGGGTGAGATGGCTCGCAACACCGCCAATCGGAAGATTACTGCCCCCAGATCTTTTGACAAATAACTCCTCACTGTTCAACCTCACCCTCAGGGAAGATGATCTGCAAGTTATCCGACTCCTTCAAAGAATCTTTTCAAAGACAGACCTTGGTTCGTTTCCTACTCCAGACGTATAAGTAATCTTTAAACGGGATAAATTAATAGAACATTATGAACATATATTGAAGCTAAAAGCCCCTTTTTATTAAGAACTTTAACGAAATTTTATTACATTAGTAATCTCCTTTTGGGAGAAGAATACTTGTTTAGCCTCTCATATTCGAGGCTTGCACTCGATAATACATAAAACTTAAAACTAAAGCACTCAAAATATTACAAATTCTCTCTCAGATTTTATTATAAGAAAACTGAGGGAAATGTTCGATGTCCTCAGCTTCCTTCAACTCCTGCAATTTATATAGGTAAGTTCGGACTTGAAAGGCGGACTCCAAATCTTGTTATTTTTAATGAGGTCACTGCTTACGTCATATCCTGTATTATTGTCTTGCCAGCTATTTTCCTTTTCTTTCCGCGTGACTCACCCATGTGATGTTTGTCGGGGAATCTTTTAAAAATTTGGTTTTCGTGGTCCCCGAGGATAACGCATTTTGTGAGTTGGGCCCTTGTCCTTTCCAGCTGTATGGTCTTGTCGGTCGGGTTTGGGTCAGAATCCTTTCCCAAACTCGGGTTCCTTCTATTCGGAGCATGCTTGACAGATCCGATAGGTTTCTTTGCTAGCCGGAATCTTGTTTTCCCAGAGAATTCTTTTCTTTGTTTCGAAAAGCTCCTCTGCGAATCATGTTGTTGATCCAATCATTGAATTCAGTAGGAAAGATCCATTTGCTGAATTTTGGAAAAACTTGAATGGATATTTGACTTTGTCCATTTATGTTAGACAAACCCAAAGTCCCCATGCTCGTCGTGTAGAAGCTTCGTCTTCAGAAATTGCTCCTACTAACACTGGTACTTCTTCCAGTGAAGCTGCTTTTATATATTTTAAAGCATTTCCATCCGGTTTTCTTAGCTTGATGAAGTGAAAAGCCTCATTAAAGCCTTTCTTCGCGGGTTCGGGAGTTGCACTGATAAAATACAGTTCCAGAATATCTCCTCTGGCCAAGTGTGGATTGTTGGCCCAATTCTCGTAAACTGCTTCTCCAATCCATTTCGGTTATTTCGAAATTTCTGGGAATCCTGGTGATACAGTATAGATCGAAGCTAGAGCTCCAAAAGTATACCATTCCTGTACTTCATTTGGATAACTTCCTGGTTTCATCCAAACTCTCGGATATTTGCCTGAGATATCAACCATTGTTTTTTCAGGGTTAATACCACTTCTTGTAACCAATTTCTCCCATTGTCGTTGATATACCTGCATTGGAGAAATCTTAATCTCGTCAGTTTGGACCTTATATTTGCCTGTCTGTGGCCTAAGATCCAACTCTCCCTCCTTTACCCCAGAGGTGCTGGGTTGACTTGAAGACTCGGGTTGTGACATTGGAGCTTCAACATTCATTACAGTTTGTACACCCTCAGGGGATGCATCACCTACAACACTTGTGATTATGGTACTTGAATCCATAACCTCCGGGTTAGAGCCCCGTTCTCTATTCGCCCCTTTTTGCATCGTAGGAGATGCGGCCTGAAGGAGAGGCCCTTGCAGCACTAAGAACAATTGTCCTTGAGCAAACTGGCATGCTCGTATTTGACTAGAAACAGATTTCTGGTCAGCCTGTTGTAGTCGTCCAGCAACTTCTGCATTGAGACATAACGTCCCAAAATCTTGTTCTAGACTCTCCAGGTTTTCCCTGAGATGTCTCACTCGTTTAAAGACCTCGTCAGCAATGCATCCTTCCATCTCGTGTTAAAAAATCTGCAATTATATTTTCATGAGATTTTATAATGACAATATCATAATCATAATATTGACATTCAGCTTGCCATCTAAGTAATCGAGCCTTTTCTGGTTTTGATTCAATTTTGTTTTTTAGAAAAGCCTTGACACTTGAATTATCAATTTTTAAAGTAAACGTTTTAGCGAGTAAAAATAGAGGCTATTTTTAAAAAGCCTTTCTGACTGCAAAGAATTCTTTCTCGTTGATATGCCATTTGTTTGCTTCACTAGGTGTGAATAAACCACTGCAGTATCTGCATGGCACTTCTTCATTTGGTGTGGCCTAAGTAAGAACTGCTGCCCACCAATCGTCACTAGCATCTGTGTATAAAACCAGTTTGTCCTCGTCTTGGGGAATCGCAAGCTTTGGAAGCTTTTTGCAAACTTTCCTGAGTTGCTTTATCCCTTCTTGATGTTCATCCTCCCATTTGAATATAGCATCTTTTTTGAGTAATGGGCTAAACACCTTCCTGTAATATGCCAGATTGTTTATGAACATTCCAGCAAAATTAACAACTCCGAGAAAGCTTTTAAGTTGTTTCTTATCTTTCAAACCAGTATCACGGAAATCCTGTATCTTTTCCACATTATGATTTTATAGGATGATTCCAGTTAAATCGATTTCAATTCGAGGAATTCAATCTATCTCGTAGCAATCACTGCCTTCTTTTCTGAAAGCACTAATCCTTCATTGTGGCAAACATCTGAAAATATTTCCAAATGCTTAAGATGCTCCTTCATGTTCTTTGATGCGATATGAATGTCATCGATATATACGAACATGAAACTGAAATAATCTTTGAAGAGATTATCCATCTTTCTTTGATATATCTGGGGTTCGTTTGTCAATCTCATAGGCATCACGTTCCACATATAGTGTCCTTGTGGTGTGGAGAAAGCTGTGAATTTCTTACTTTCTTCTTCCATCTTAATATGGTAGAATCCAAACTTGCAATCGAACTTAGAGAATATCTTGGCACCTTTGATACAGTTAACCAAATATTCTCTGCTTGGGATATAATAACCGTCAAACTCTAAAATGTTATTAATCCCCTTGTAATTAATAACAAGTCTTGGGTTTCCTCTTTTGATTTCTCCATGGTTTCTGACTAAGAATCATGGACTGTTGTATGGAGAAATTCCTGGTGAAATAAACTTAAGGTCAAGATGTTCCTTAAGTATCTTCTGCATATCCTTACGATCCTCCTGATTCATAAGGATTGGTTTGAATCTCACGAACTCGTACTCCTTTCCTGGTTTAATTTTTAAGGAAGCTTTGAGCTCGTTCTTATCCCACCATGCCAAAGGATCTTCATTATAATTCCTTTGGATCTTCTTCTTGATATCCTCGAGTGATATTTGTTCTTCTATGGTAATGTCACTCTGTGGATTCTCCATTAGACTCATCCATAATTCTGCAATGGCTTTTGGAGTTACTCGTTCTTCTCCTTGTACTCTGAATGAATATAAGTTGTCATCCCATAGTTTCGTATCCTTTTGGCTTGAACCAAATTGTCTAAAGGATAATAATGCTTCACCAAATTTCCTTCGATCCGCCATTTTTGGGTTGTGAAGTTTGGCTTCATCACCACGCTGGCTGCGAAAATTAATAGGCATTTTTCGGTAAAATGCTTCCCACAGTCTCTGGACAATAATCTTATGATCACATAACGTTGTGAAAATAAGTCGTCTTGTCTCATTTTCCTGTGTAAATCACTTGAATGTTTGTAGAAAATTATTTCCTAACAAAACATCTGCTCATGTATCATGGAAATAGATTGGTGGCGTCTTCACTTTGTACCATGGGGTACCACCTGTGCCTCCGATCATGATTTCTACTTGTTTAATTTCTCTGTTAAGAATAACTATTCTTTTAGAGAAATCTCTTCCTACAATATCCTGCAAATCCTCTCCAATTTCTTTAGGAAAAACATCCACTTTTGCGTACATATTCCTTTGACTCAATCAATATAGGCGTAAATACTCGGCCTTGTATTGATTCGAATATAACATTCCGATAGAAATGTATATTGAGAATGGGCTAGTGGTCATCTCGATTACGTATCTTGTCTCGATCACTTTGAACTCCATTCCTTCTTGTAATCTTTCCCAAGGTTTATGATCCTCAAGAAATTCAATCCCGGTATTAACTTCTCAGGATTTTCCCTACTACTCTGTAATAGTCGGCTTGATTTCACATATCTTCAGTTTCCTTGATACGTTCCCACTATAGGTTGTTGGAGATAATACAAAACATCACAAGGAAAAATATTATCCTTTTGAGTAATGTCGAATATTACTTCAACCTCTCTCCATCCTTCGGACATTTCAGCTCTCTGTTGTTTTGAAAACATCCGGGATGCGTTGAATCGTATTCGGTCTCTTTTCTTCCCAATGCTCTTATCATTCTATCTTCTTGGAAAGACATCCTTCTTGCTCAACTCGAGGCTTCGACTTTTGTTGAAGACTGGTTGATCATGAATTGTCATATCAATCTCTTTTATAGTTGGAGACTCAATGATTTACGGTAGAACCACCACGCAAAGTCCTCAAAGATTTTTGGGACTTAAATAAATTCCTTTCTCAAGAATACCTCTGAATGATGTGTATTCGAGAGAGCATAGGAAATCTTGTATGTGATCGAGTAGGGTCTATTCCCTTCTTTCATCAAATCATCTCTTTGGAAATCTTGATGAATGGTTAGAACTCTGTTGAAATCTCGATCTCCCAGATTGTATGCAATTCTAGGATAGACATTAAATGCCAATTTTCCTACATACAAATTTCCTGTGACCGCTCCAAGACATGAATCTTTGAGATTTGAGATTCGCTTGTCAAAGATGGCAAGATTGAGTGGCGAATCTATATGAATCTATGAAAGTGTGTTGGCAACATCTCTTTTGACTGTGCTTTTGATCTCCTGAATTTCTTTGTAAGGGATCAATTGCATATCGATCAGGTTACCAGCGGGATGGCAAATTCTCCGGTAGTTACTCTATGGATAATTTGGTGTCTTCTATTACGAAACCCAATCTTATCCAAAGCCTTTTCCATAGCTCCAATTGTAAATCCATCATAAATCTGAAGCTTTGGATCTTCCTTCATAATTCTCATAAGAGTCTTATGAGAAACCGTAGTGTGAGAGAGGAATCCTGACATATCCTCCCTGACCGTCTGTAGAAGAAATTCTTCTTTACTCTGATTCTGAACTGGATTCAGTTCCATCGTTAGAATAAATCTCTTCTTCGTATATGCTTTCATCTAAGGGTAAATCCTCAAATTGATACACCTGGATCAAATCTTGATAATAGACAGCTTCTTCGAATTCTGGTGTAGCTTCAAACTGTCTGACTCCTTGTTTCTGATTCTCTGGGCAATCCGTTGAGATATGCCCTCTCGCTCCACATGTCCAGCAATTTCAATCTTTAAAACTTTCATTAGCTCTGGTGGGAGCTCGCCTGAAAGTTCTTCGTCCCGAAGTTCTGCTGGTGCTTCCCTGGTTAGAACCTGATGAAGAGGTTCTACTCCTGCTTGGTGCTGGTTTTTGCCCTGATTTGTAATTGCGGGCCTTTTGTTTTGACCAAAACCTTCTAGGTCTCCATGAAGACCTACTTCTTTTGCTGCTTCCCCGACGATATGGATGGCTTCTCTCCTTCTTATTCTTATGCCGCCGTTGTTGACTTCCCACAACTGTTGGGATATCATTGTCTACGCAACATAGATGAACTGCTTTGTTAATTCCTCATAATCTATTGTAATTCCAGTATAGTTCTGTCTGATAGCACAATTCAGATATCTTGGCTTTTAGGAAAGACATTCTTCTGCTAGCCACATCAGTATCCAAATCGAATCGATTGCATCCTTTTATTCCCTGATAAGCATTTCTCTCCAGGGAATCGGAATCTTTGCAAATAATAGCTGCGAAGCTTCTTTTTCTCCAATCTTGGATTTCCACCAATACTCGGTGAACAACTTGATATATTCATCAATATGACAAATATCATGCAACTCGAGGCTATAGAGGGCTTGTTTATATCTTTTTCTTTTTTCTTCTTCTAATCCCTCAAAGTAGCATGTGCCGGTAAAACGGATTTTAAATAATTTTACCATATCATCGACAATTCCTTTTAATGATTCTCCAGCTGTGACCGCACTTTTCATATTTGATTCGGTCATATCCCATGCAATTCTTATAGATCCTACAAGACTCATTTCTAGAAGTAAAATGAATCCTTCTTTCGTAAGATCGAGGGTACCTGCTGCAATCCTCATAGCTGATGCCCATTCATCAATAAGGACTTCTCGATTTTTGAAATCTGGGATATCCAGATTTAGCATCAACCCATATGGATGTATCGGATCAAGATGTGATCTTACATACGGCGTCTGATAAACATTTGGCCTTCTAGAAGGTAGTCGAGTTCCTGTAAGAGGTGGTCGAGCTCCTGTTCCTGAAAGTGGTTCACTTCCTGTGGTGAAATCTCCAACGTGATGCATTCTTTCATCCTGGATTCCATGATTTGAACCCGCACTTTCTGTGACGTTGGGATTTACTGGTGGCGGTGGTGGAATTAGTCTACCTTGTGGGTCATAGGTAACCAAAGCTGATCCATCTCATGCGTTCATCTTTAAATCTACAATACCTAATCCCGCGAAGGATTATGCCAGGTCATGTAGATCCTTAAGATTTTTCTTTTCCATATCCATCCTATTAATTTATGATGGATTTTCCTTTGATGATAGCAATAAGCTTTTCATCGTCCGTCATTTTTCATACGACTTTGGTTGGTTTCCCCTTTTGGTGTAAATAGGGTACTGTCCCAAAGTCGATAAGCTTCTTTCCTTTGGAAGAACTCGGTCTGTCCTCCAAGCTCTTTACTCGTTTTTGAATATCATAAAGGATTTCAAGAGTTTCCTTCTGATATTTCACCATCTTCTCCATCTGGTTTTGGATCTGATGAACTTGTGTAGGTAAATGAATATGGCGGTTGCCATAATTCTGCACCGTCTTCTGGACTTCCCTAATATCTTTTGAGATCTTAGATGTGTCCGGAAGTATCTTGTTCCATGCTGGTACTCCATCAGGAATCATGATTTTGATGAGCATTCTCATGGACTTCTTCCTGATGATTCATCAGATCAATATATAATATCTGATTTACCGTAAGGAAACTCAGATAATATGTTGCTTGTCTTTTGCAGTGTCTCAAGGTTTCCCTATCGGCTCCTGTACGTTCTTTTTCAACATATTGGTTGTTCCAATATGCTATCTTGTCCTGGTGTTCTTGTGCATACATCGTCAAAATTTGATGATATGTCTTGTATGGTAAACATCTTGGACAATTGTCCAAATCCATATTCTCAGAGAAATTCTCCTCACCAATTGTTAATTACATAAATATAATAAATATAACTAAATGTTCTTAATAAACCTGGATTCTGATACCATTTTAAACAAAATACTTAGTCAAATCAGCCATTAGTATGAATAAGGGTATAATGGGTATTATGAAAATATGAAATAAACCCGGTGGACCAATTTTGCAACAACTTAAAACTTATAGGACTGAAATCGTTCAGGTGTAAAACTTATCGGACCAATTTTGCAAAACTTTTAGACTTACAGGACTAATTTCGCACACTCAATACTTAGAGGACCAAAATTACACAATGTCCTTAGTTACAGGACCAATTTTGTAATTTCCCCAAGAAAAACAAGAAAAAAGACCAATTAAAACTAAACACGATTAAACACGGAGAAAAAGATATAGATGAAAGTCTAGGATTTCGGAATCATCTCGTCAAACTTGCAAGCAGAATATCAACTAATTGATCATGCGGTTAACAAATATAACAAACATGTAAAAATAAGGCTTACACCTGATAACTCACGTATTCACAGATTAGGGCTATTCCAACATAATTTGTTATTTTTATTAAGTCCAAGTTAGATAATACATCTCTAATTCATATCTAACCCCCTGAATAAATTTAATCCAGGAATAATATCTTTTCTCGATCTCAATCATTCCCTCAAAACAATCAAAAGTTGGCCAAACAATTAATCAACAAGTAAAAAAATTTATTCAGGAAAGCAAATCAATTAGTCAATACTCATATTTGTTTGTTTGATTCAAATCATCCTAACCCTAGAACAAAGAAATTAGCTCATGGATAGATTCATCAATTCAATTAAACAAGAGATAATAATCACAAACATCATCATGAAGCAATTAATACCAAAAGAAAATCAAATAGACAAATAAAGGTGGAGAAGAATTGCACTTTTTCAATTTGCAAGGATATCTCCCAAGGAACCCTAGATTTAACGTGAAGGGAGAAGAAGAAGAGAAAAAAAATCCAAATATTGTATCTACCTTGAATGAATCAAAATCTAAAGCTTAGACTCCCCTTATATAGCCCAAAGGCCCTAACAACTTGGAAGAGTCCAAATCCTAAAAGAAATCTACTAGAAATCGATAAAATCACTAATATATATGCTCAGATTTTCTGTCTTGAACGGTCACCGAACGGCATGCTACTTCGCGAACGGCCAGGGGAACGGTCATCGAACGACCACTTTCAGAGAGGTCTTTTTGGGGATGGCTAGGGAACTGTCGTTCCCTTTACTTTTTTTTCTAAACATGAACAACATTCTCCTTTGGGAATGGCCAGGCAACGGTCGTTCCCATTACTTTTTTTTCAACACGAACGACATGCTTCTTTGGGAACGGTCGTTCCCTTTCGCTGTCCGTTCGCCTAGTTTCTTCCTTGTTCACTTCTCTTAGCCCTCTCTTCATTTCTTCATCGTTCTACCTACACTTTTCCACCCAAAATAAGCATAACACACAAAAATAGACTCAACAACAAAACATGCAAACACACAAGCAAAAACACGAAATATACTATGAAAAAATATAGAAATGAAATCAAAATAACCAAACAAAATACTAACAAAAACACACAAAACACCCCCACTTAGCCTTTTGCTTGTCCTCAAGCAAATAATAACGCCTATAAATCCAACAAGAAATATTATGTTCAATTTGAGAGTCAATTCATCCATCACACCATGTCCTATGCACCTCGGGGAGTTATCTGCATTGATCCCCATCCTTCACAACAGACTCACTCGGCTAAGGTTAATAGTTAGTTAAGGTGTTCGGCCCTCCTTACTCGGTTTTAAATCCATGTCAAAAGTTGCAACCCTGTCATACACACAACAACTCACGCAATTACTAGCCATGAACAATTTTTTTCATATATTTTTTTTCGCTAGAACGCTCGAGATACTCTTCCACTAGGTATAAACTTCGAATATTTTCCAAAGTCTCCTAGGGTGGTTTCCCATACTCATATTTGAGCTGCCATTTTACGTAAAAGACAAACATGGGTTCATGAATGCTTCTATTTACTAAGCGACTCAACCAGCGGAGTATAATCTCCATTGCTCTATTTTGTTTCTCCCTTTTTTTGGCACACCTTTTTTTTCGATTAGGTATTTTTCTTTTCTTTTCTTTCTTTCTTTCTTTTGGTTTTGTTTGCAAGGCTAGCAATATTGTGTACACACAAAAATCAAAATAGGGTTTTAACTTAATTCACATCGATGAAACTTCGCAATTCAAGCCCCACAACCTAAACTATCATTTAACGATCACCTTATTTGTCTATCACAAGGGTTGATTCACAATTTAGTCAAATCCTAAGAATCAAATTCACGGTGTTATTTTATAATCAAAACTCAAATTTCTACATCTATTTCAAGTTAGCTAAACAACACTATTATTAAGCTTAAACAATCAAAAGGCTATTAAAAGAATAACCACATGCAACTATAACACCTAAACAGCAACCAATCGCTCCCTCACACTTAAATCACGCAATAACCTCAATGCGTAAAAATAAAAAAGAAGGGAAAAAGAGACGTCCTTGATAAATGCGATAATAGCAAAGTTGTTAAGTCCAAAAACGCATGCCGACAATCCTGCAAAAGACATGTGAAGGAGAACAAAAATACCCAAAAATATAAACTCTAATAAAAACAAAATGAAAATGCAGATTTTTTAATTTTTTTTTAGTGAACAGTGTCGAACGGCGTACCGATAGAGGCCGGTGTTTGTCGAATGGGAGTCGAACAACAGGCGCGAGTCAAGCACGGGCTAGGCTGACCGTACACCAAACACCATTTAGGTGCTTAGCGAACGGTCGTTCGCTACTGTTTTCTATATTTTTGAATTTTTTTTATAAATAATATTATATATATATCTATTTATACAGAAAGAAAAAAATAACTCAACCAAACCATTAGATACGACTAGTTGAAAAAATATATAAAGAAAAAAAAACTTGGGTTGCCTCCCAAAAAGCGCTTATATAACGTCTTTAGCTTGACGATACCTATGGAGAAATTCATGGCGGGTCATCGAGCAAGACCTCTACTACCACCTTGGAATTTTTATTCGTTTGACTTGCACTTGAATCGTATTGTCTTCCCACAGGACATCTTTCACGGCCGAATCAGTAGAGTCAACAATAAAAGCATCATTCAAGACACATGCAGGACTATGAGCTATATCAAAAATTGAAAACATTACAGTTTTTCCCAAGACATTCATACTCAGTTTTCTATTTTTTAAATCAGTCAAAGCATTGGTTGTGCATGAATGGTCTACCTAACAATATAGTATGATCATTAAGATTACCTTTATCTTTTTCTGTATCCAAGACAACAAAATCAGTGAGAATTTTAAAATCACCTACTTGGACCAAAACATCTTCAACAATGCATGTAGGGTACCTAATGGACCTATCAGTAAGTTGCAAATATAACCCGGTGGACTTCAATTCCCCCAAATCTATTTGTTTAAATATAGAATAAGGCATAAGGTTAATTCCATCAAGCATACATGCGACTTCTTACCATTTCCAAAAGAAATATTAACAATGAGACTACCTGGATCTTGTTGTTTTGGGAGTGGACTTAGAGATGGAATAGGAGGTTTGTGGAGATTATCAGTTTTGTGGACTGGCGATCCCTACTGGCCTCCATATTCGTGTTTTCTTCACTCGCATCACCTTTCTTTTCTACTTTTGCAATACCTGCAGGGTTGTGCGAGACAGTTGAATAAGGAATCTCAATTTCATTATCATAAATCTCACCAAAGGCAAGAACGGTGATGGCTTGAGCTTGCGCTGGTTGACTAGGAAATGCGTCCTTCTTGAAGATATGTCGAGCTATTTCACCAACTTGAGTAGCCAATTGACTAACTTGAGTATCAAGATGCTTGAATGAGGCTTCCATTGATTCAAACCGCCTATTGTTACCTTCTTGTGTTTGTTGACTAACTTGAATAAAGGAATTCAAGCTTTCTTCAATAGATGGAGCCCGTGATTGGTTGGTTGGCTGGCCTTGGGGTTGCGGTGGCCTCGGATAGATTTGAGAAGGATTTTGTGAATTGCCCCAATTGAAGTTCGGATGGTTCCGCCAACCCGAATTGTACGCCTGAGAGAGATAAGCACTCTTTTGTTGGGAAATTTATTGTTTAGATTTTGATGAATGTCATGTAAAACTTAGAATAGGAAGTTGGCACCCCATTTTTGTTGTAAACTGCATTGTAATAAATAGGGTTGGTCAAGCCGAGTTAAGTCGGCCTATGCCCAAACATGCAAGAAGACAACTGGAGACTAGAAGGAAGACTCCGCAAGACAACCGAGTATGGCAAAGAAGAGAAGACGGGAACTCGATCAAGGTACAATTGTGAGATGCACGGTGAGTAAAGTATCGATCAAGTCAACTCAAGATAGCCAAGTCTCAAAATGAAGTGACGGAAGAGTCATCCAATGATTGGAAGTCGACTCACTAAGTCACCTGGGAAAGCAAGGAAATGCGGTCAAGTCGAGATAATCAAAGAGATCCGTTGCCACGACGAAATCAAGAGAATTACTTAAACAAGTAATACCTCCATGCTACCTTTCTTGAAGTGCTCGGTCCCGAAGCGTGCAAAAAGAATAAACCAATGGGAAGCACTCGCACCATGTCGAACTCGAAAAGTCAAGAACAATTCATACGAGTGGCAATTCCAAGGACTCGCAACAAGACAAGCCAACGACCACAAGTGACTTTCAAAAATAAGCATATCTCTTCAACGGGCATTTTTGAAAGATCACTATAAAAGGCCGAGGAATAACTCGAGAGAATGTTACCTCGAACCACGAATATTCAAGCAAACATTTGAACTGTAACCTAAGATATTCTCAAATCATTCAAGATCAATCCTCAAGCCTACATTACGAAGAAAATCAATCCAACACTCACTGTGAAGGAAAGATAACTTCAATCGGTTGAAGAGGAAATTATTGAAGAATCAAGGGGTCTACATTCCACGGAGGATTGTAGACAAGTTCAAGGTCAAACCCGAGTCTCAAGTTTTTGGAGGGCTTCGTGATCAAATCCAAAGAGCTTGAGCAAGTGGGTCTGTAGTAGCAAAGCAAATGCCCTCGTGAAGAAACCGAGTCGTGCAGAAGCCAAACTGCGTGACCAAGGCATCTCGGGCCGAGTCGCAAAGGATCAAGTCGGCTATGTGATCAAGACTTGTCGATCATTACCACTGTATACTAATCAATACTTAGTGGATTCCTCCAGGAGTTGGAGAATAGAGGAGTAGAAGAATTACCCCATCTTCGAACCTCTATAAAAACTTATCGTGTCATTTACATTTCAACACTTTAATTCCTGCATCTTATTTATTTAACTCTGTGATAAATTTTCTATCCACTTGATAATCTCTAAGTACTAAACCAAATTTAAGGGTGTAAAGTCTTCCGAAAACAAATCACAATCGAGTTAAGTCTTTAGTCAAAACAATTTGAGTTATTCTATCAATAGCTCGGTCCCAGTCTGTTGAGTAACTAACTCTGCTGATTAACTAACTTAGTCATCCATCAAGGACTCAAATGTGAAGTATTAACTCGAATATTTAAAAGGACTAAATCGAAAAGTTGGTAAGGTTTATTCAACCCCCTTCTAAACCTTACACTCACACCCCTTGGGGACCTACAAGTGGTATCGGAGCAGTTGGTTCATTGAGCCTTCCGCACTGTTCTTGAACTAGATCTCCAAATTTTTCAAAGTCTGTTTTAGTACTTAAGTTTTCAAAACTCTTTTTATCATCAAAAGTTATTATCATGGAAGCAAATTTGACACGCATCCCTATGTTCACAATTGAAGAATTTGATGATTGGAAAATTCGTATGCAGCTCATCTATCAAAGATTACATGATGAGATGTGGATAGTGATAGAGGATGGGCCACTGCAAATTTTAAAAGTGAACACAATATGTAAGGATAGCTACAAATTAAGGTGGTGAAGAGGATGTTGCTCCCAGCACCCGTCATGGTTGAAAAACCAAGAGTTTGAATGGACAAATGATGACAGAAAAAGATATAACCCGGACAATGTGGCCAAGGACATTCTTTACAAAACCTTGGACAAAGCCATGTTCAATAAAGTCAAATCATGCAAAACGGCTAAAGAAATGCGGGACAAGCTAACATTGATTTGTGAAGGCTCGAGAGCAAATCAAGGAAAATAAATTATCGATGGCTTACGAAATTTGAGAATTTCAAAATGATCGCAGGAGAGACCTTGGATCAACCGGATGCTCGGTTCACGAAATTACCAACGAGCTATCTCTCTTGGAAAAGAATATACACGAGAAGAAAATGTGTATGAAGATTCTAAGAAGTCTCCCAACCGAGTGGGATATGAAAGTCATGGCCATGAGACACTCCATGGACCTATCCAAGACATCCAACCATGAGCTATTCTCGGATCTCAAAGCCTACGAATTTGAGCCGAGAAGAAAAGACCAGGAAGAGACAGTTGTACCCAAAACAAATTTGCTCTAATTGTTAAGGATGGCAAGAGAGCCGAGGTCAAAGAAGTCATTGACCAAGAGGAAATAGCCCGATGGTTAAAAGGTTTAACAAGTTCTTCAATAAGAACTACAAGAGAGGCAAGGGCGAATCCTCCAGAAGACACTTAGCTCCCTCCAAGTCAAGGGAAGATAGGCCAACCAAGAGAACAGAGCATCAAAAGACTGAATATCAAAGGGCTGACAATCCAAGAATGGAAAGAGCTGATCAAAAGGTTGAAAATCTATCTTTGACCGTAGGCAACCAGGTCACTATGCCATTGATTGCCCATATCCTCGTAGTCAACAAATACAGAATGCAGAATAAAGAAAGGTCTTCAGAGAAAGAAGACAAGAAAAGAAAAAGGCAATGTTGGCTGCAGAGACTGCTGAAACAGCCAAGTCAAGAGACACAGCTGATTCAGAGAGTAGTGAAGCTGACTACTCAAGCGACTCTGAAGAAGAAGCCTTGATCTGTTTGATGGCCAAGGAGCAAGACCAACCTGACCAAGAAGATGAGGTACACTCTGACTCATCACACTCGATTCTAGTGATAGTGATCGTGACACACACACTTCATCACCCACTGATCTTTATGATTCATTAGGCAAAATGATGAAAGATTTTGAACACATTAAATCCTCACACACACTACTAAATGAGGAAAACAACCTAGTCAAAATCCAAAACTCACAGCTGACTAAGGTGCTGAGTACTCTAAGTCAAATAGCTGAGGAGAATGAAAGTTTAAAGACTGAAAATGCTAAGCTAATAGCGAAAATAGCTGCTTTCTGAAAAAGAGGAAAATGACCTCAAAAATGTGATTGCCTCATTCACTAAGGCATCTAAATCATTGGATGATCTTATTATGAGTCAAAGAGAATGTGGAGACAAGACAGGCTTAGGATTTAATTCCTCTGTGCTATGTCAAGCTCCAAAAGTGATTTTGGAAAAAGGATCTTCTAGCAATGAAGTATCTCAAAAATCCAAAACTCCAAATGGTGCACACACATTTACCCCAAAGCACAATTACAAACAAACTGGCCTTGGTTATAAAGGAAAAGGAAAACAGACCGATTGAGTGTCTTTGAGAGGACAAAGAGAAGAAATCGGCCGAGTTCCTCAAAGAAACTCCAAACAGGAAATACTCTGTAAAGAAGAAACAGAGCTACCAAAAACCCCAGAAGTTCTATGAAAGAAACACATATGATGGGAACGGTAGAAAATACCCAAGCCAAGCTGATTGGAATAATGTGAACTATCAGCAAAGACCTATGGAATATAAGCCCAAATGGCAAAGGCCTGGAACTCAGCAAAGGCCATTCCAAAGGTATAAGAGCTTTCATCGGCACACATATGCACCTAGGCACTACACTCGGAGATATCACAACTACCCAAAGAAGGCAATTGCTAAAACACATATACAGGCATACAGACAAAAGAGACAGCTGTATGAACCTTGAATCCCCAAGCAATTTGCCAAAATTAATTATGATTATGGCACTGATAGATGGCAACCCCTTAGAGTCAAACCATTTGGCTATAGTTTGGTTGGATCATCTTACAATACTAACCCCTCGGGACCCGCACAAGTATGGGTACCTAAAACTTAATTTCCTTGTTTTGCGGGTTCAAGGAACAGTGAGTGCCAAGGAACCTGGTACATGGATAGTGGCTATTCCAGACACATGACAGGAAACAAGAAAAATCTGTCAAAATTCAAGGAAGTCAAAGGAGCAAAAGTCATATTTGGAGGAAATGAAGCTCCAGGAGAAATAAGAGGCATTGGATCCATCAAGAAAAATAGATTAGAAATCACAGATTAGAAATCTGGGACAAGCTAACATTGTTTGCATTGTATACATTCACCATATTTTAGGTAGAGTTAACTTGCCATGTGCTCCCTCACAAGGGAACGCTAAATCATATGCCTCACATAAGGACATTTATATTTGCTCATGTATTCTTCACATGTTTAGGACACTCAAAATGTCATAGAACTAAAGTTATCATGACACTCAAGGCAAATTGTCACAACACCAAACTGCCACAACACTCAAGTTGGCACTTTGTGCCCTGCCTATAGCTGATTGGCTATCGCAGTATCCCAACATGGAATCCCACATTTATATTGTGAATCCAATTTAACATTTGGTAATAATTTCATATTCACCAATTTCGTTATTGCATTCATGTTAACACGTCAAGTCTATAAAAGTAATAAAATACTTTTTACCAGATCTTGTTTGCACAAAATTCAAATCATATATATCATTGTGAATTAATTCTAAAAGAGGTAACATCTTCCAACATTAGAATCATATCCTTTTATTTTGAATTGGATTCAACCGCCTATTGTTACCTTCTTGTGTTTGTTGACTAACTTGAATAAAGGAATTCAAGCTTTCTTCAATAGATGGAGCCCGTGATTGGTTGGTTGGCTGGCCTTGGGGTTGCGGTGGCCTCGGATAGATTTGAGAAGGATTTTGTGAATTGCCCCAATTGAAGTTCGGATGGTTCCGCCAACCTGAATTGTACGTCTGAGAGATAGCACTACTGTTGGGAAATTTATTGTTTAGATTTTGATGAATGTCATGTAAAACTTAGAATAGGAAGTTGGCACCCCATTTTTGTTGTAAACTCGCATTGTAATAAATAGGGTTGGTCAAGGCGAGTTAAGTCGGCTATGCCCAAACATGCAAGAAGACAATCGGAGACTAGAAGGAAGACTCATTTGCAAGACAAATGAGTATGGCAAAGAAGAGAAGACGGAACTCGATCAAGGTACAAAATGAGATGCAATGAGTAAAGTATCGTCAAGTCAACTCAAGATAGCCAAGTCTCAAAATGAAGTGACAAAGAGTCATCCAATGATTGGAAGTCGACTCTAAGTCACCTGGGAAAGCAAGGAAATGCGATCAAGTCGAGATAATCGAAGAGATCCGTTGCACGAAATCAAGAGAATTACTTAAACAAGTAATACCTCCATGCTACCTTTCTTGAAGTGCTCGATCCCGAAGCGTGCAAAAAGAATAAACCAATGGGAAGCACTTGCACCATGTCGAACTCGAAAAGTCAAGAACAATTCATACGAGGAAGTGGCAATTCCAAGGACTGCAACAAGACAAGCCAACGACCACAAGTGACTTTCAAAAATAAGCATATCTCTTCAACGGGCAGATTTTTGAAAGATCACTATAAAAGGCTGAGGAATAACTCTGAGAGAATGTTACCTGAACCACGAATATTCAAGCAAACATTTGAACTGTAACCTAAGATATTCTCAAATCATTCAAGATCAATCCTCAAGCCTACATTACGAAGAAAATCAATCCAACACTCACCTGTGAAGGAAAGATAACTTCAATCAGTTGAAGAGGAAATTATTGAAGAATCAAGGGGTCTACATTCCACGGAGGATTGTAGACAGGTTCAAGGTCAAACCAGTCTCAAGTTTTCGGAGGGCTTCGTGATCAAATCCAAAGAGCTTGAGCAAGTGGGCTGTAGTAGCAAAGGCAAATGCCTGTGAAGAAGAAGGCGAGTCGTCACGAGAAGCCACCGCGTGACCAAGGCATCTCAGATCGAGTCGCAAAGGATCAAGTCGGCTATGTGATCAAGACTTGTATCCGGACTTTACCACTCTGTATACTAATCAATACTTAGTGGATTCCTCCGGAGTTGGAGAATAGAGGAGTAGAAGAATTACCCCATCTTCGAACCTCTATAAAAACTTATCGTGTCATTTACATTTCAACACTTTGATTCCTGCATCTTATTTATTTAACTCTGTTTGATAAATTTGCTATCCACTTGATAATCTCTAAGTACTAAACCAAATTAAAGGGTGTAAAGTCTTCCAATGAAAACAAATCACAATCGAGTTAAGTCTTTAGTCAAAACAATGAGTTATTCTATCAATAGCTCGAGTCAGTCTGTTGAGTAACTAACTCTGTGATTAACTAACTTAGCCGTCCATCAAGGACTCACCAGTGAAGTATTAACTCGAATATTTAAAAGGACTAAATCGAAAAGTTGGTAAGGTTTATTCAACCCCCTTCTAAACCTTACACTCACACCCCTTGGGACCTACAAGTGGTATCGGAGCGGTTGGTTCATTGAGCCTTCCGCATGACCGTTCTTGAACTAGATCTCCAAATTTTTCAAAGTCTGTTTTAGTACTTAAGTTTTCAAAACTCTTTTTATCATCAAAAGTTATTATCATGGAAGCAAATTTGACACGCATCCCTATGTTCACAATTGAAGAATTTGATGATTGGAAAATTCGTATGCGAGCTCATCTATCAAAGATTACATGATGAGATGTGGATAGTGATAGAGGATGGGCCACTGCAAATTTTAAAAGTGAACACACTGTAAGGATAGCTACAAATGGTGAAGGTGAAGAGGATGTTGCTCCCAGACCAGTCATGGTTGAAAAACCAAGAGCTGAATGGACAAATGATGACAGAAAAAGATATAACCTGGACAATGTGGCCAAGGACATTCTTTACAAAACCTTGGACAAAGCCATGTTCAATAAAGTCAAATCATGCAAAACGGCTAAAGAAATCTGGGACAAGCTAACATTGATTTGTGAAGGCTCAGAGCAAATCAAGGAAAATAAATTATCAGTGGCTTACAGAAATTTGAGAATTTCAAAATGATCGCAGGAGAGACCTTGGATCAACTGGATGCTCGGTTCACAGAAATTACCAACGAGCTATCTGCTCTTGGAAAAGAATATACACAGAAGAAAATGTGTATGAAGATTCTAAGAAGTCTCCCAACTGAGTGGGATATGAAAGTCATGGCCATGAGACACTCCATGGACCTATCCAAGACATCCAACCATGAGCTATTCTCAGATCTCAAAGCCTACGAATTTGAGCTGAGAAGAAAAAGACCAGGAAGAGACAGTTGTACCCAAAACAGTGCTCTAATTGTTAAGATGGCAAGAGAGCCGAGGTCAAAGAAGTCATTGACCAAGAGGAAATAGCCCGATGGTTAAAAGGTTTAACAAGTTCTTCAATAAGAACTACAAGAGAGGCAAGGGCGAATCCTCCGTAAGACACTTAGCTCCCTCCAAGTCAAGGGAAGATAGGCCAACCAAGAGAAAGAGCATCAAAAGACTGAATATCAAAGGGCGACAATCCAAGAATGGAAAGAGTGATCGATCAAAAGGTTGAAAATCTATCTTTGAACTGTAGGGGCAACCAGGTCACTATGCCATTGATTGCCCATATCCTGTAGTCAACAAATACAGAATGCGAGAATAAAGAAAGGTCTTGAGAGAAAGAAGACAAGAAAAGAAAAAGGCAATGTTGGGCTGCGCAGAGATCACTGAACAAAGTCAAGAGACACACACCGATTCAGAGAGTAGTGAAGTGACTACTCAGCGACTCGAAGAAGAAGCCTTGATCTGTTTGATGGCCAAGGAGCAAGACCAACCTGACCAAGAAGATGAGGTACACTGACTCATCACACTCGATTCTAGTGATAGTGACTGTGACACACACACTTCATCACCCACTCGATCTTTATGATTCATTAGGCAAAATGATGAAAGATTTTGAACACATTAAATCCTCACACACACTACTAAATGAGGAAAACACCTAGTCAAAATCCAAAACTCACAAATGACTAAGGTCTTTGAGTACTCTAAGTCAAATAGTGAGGAGAATGAAAGTTTAAAGACTGAAAATGCTAAGCTAATAGCGAGAAATAGTCGCTACGAAAAGAGGAAAATGACCTCAAAATGTGATTGCCTCATTCACTAAGGCATCTAAATCATTGGATGATCTTATTATGAGTCAAAGAGAATGTGGAGACAAGACAGGCTTAGGATTTAATTCCTCTGTGCTATGTCAAGCTCCAAAAGTGATTTTGGAAAAAGGATCTTCTAGCAATGAAGTATCTCAAAAATCCAAAACTCCAAATGGTGCACACACATTTACCCCAAAGCACAATTACAAACAAAGCGGCCTTGGTTATAAAGGAAAAGGAAAACAGCCGATTGAGTGTCTTGAGAGGACAAAGAAGAAATCGGTCGAGTTCCTCAAAGAAACTCCAAGCAGAAATACTCTGTAAAGAAGAAACAGCTACCAAAAACCCCGAAGTTCTATGAAAGAAACACATATGATGGGAACGGTAGAAAATACCCAAGCCAAGCTGATTGGAATAATGTGAACTATCAGCAAAGACCTATGGAATATAAGCCCAAATGGCAAAGGCCTGGAACTCAGCAAAGGCCATTCCAAAGGTATAAGAGCTTTCATCGGCACACATATGCACCTAGGCACTACACTCGGAGATATCACAACTACCCAAAGAAGGCAATTGCTAAAACACATATACAGCATACGGACAAAAGAGAGGCAATTTGTATGAACCTTGAATCCCCAAGCAATTTGCCAAAATTAATTATGATTATGGCACTGATAGATGGCAACCCCTTAGAGTCAAACCATTTGGCTATAGTTTGGTTGGATCATCTTACAATACTAACCCCTCAGGACCCAGACAAGTATGGGTACCTAAAACTTAATTTCCTTGTTTGCAGGTTCAAGGAACAGCTGAGTGCCAAGGAACCTGGTACATGGATAGTGGCTATTCCAGACACATGACAGGAAACAAGAAAAATCTGTCAAAATTCAAGGAAGTCAAAGGAGCAAAAGTCATATTTGGAGGAAATGAAGCTCCAGGAGAAATAAGAGGCATTGGATCCATCAAGAAAAATAGATTAGAAATCACAGATGTTGCATATGTTGAAGGACTTAACTTCAACTTGCTAAGCATCAGCCAACTCTGTGACAAGGGTTATAATGTTAGATTTAACATGGGTATATGCCAAATCAAGGATATTTAATCAAATGAAGTTGTGTTGCAAGGATGCAGACAAAAGAACATGTATGTCGTAGATTGGTCAACCGCAACACCCGGACTGTCTATTAGCAAAGAGCACAATGAATCAAGTTGGTCGGGCACAAGAAGTCGAGTCACCTGAATTTCAAAGCGATTAACAAGCTTGCGGTAGCAATCTTGTGGAAGGACTTCCGGACTCGATTATACAAGAAGGAGAGTATATGTGATGCATGTCGAAGGGAAAACAAATCAAATCATCATTCAAAGAAAAGACATGTCCATCTTCAACAATAATATTGCATCTGCTACATATGGATCTATTTGGTCCAGTTGAACTAGCTAGCATAAGTGGAAAGAAATACACCTTGGTGGTAGTAGATGACTACTCAAGATATACATGGACAATATTCATGTGTAAGAAGAAAGAAACTCTCTGAGAAACTACCACAAATGAAAGAGGATTCAAAATGAGAAGAGCCAAACCATTATCAAAATAAGATCCGACGGAGGATCCGAGTTTGTCAATGGTATAATAACTCAATATTGTATAGAAAATGGTATTGGTCATGAATTGTGCGGCAAAGGACTCCACAAATGAATGGAGTTGCGAGAAAGAAGGAATAGAACTCTCAAAGAAGCGGCAAAGGACCATGTTAGTGACGGGGGCTACCTAAAAGATTTTGGGTGAAGCATAAATACAAAGATGCTACACTCAAAATAGATGCATGATAAAATGACAAACGGTGACAAAGACTCCCTATGAGATTTGGACAGGAGAAAACCAAATGTTGCATATTTTAGAATATTTGGATGTAAATGCTTCATCCATAACAATGGCAAAGATAATTTGAAGGCTTTTGATGCTAAAGTCGATGAAGGTATCTTCTTGGGATACTCGGTGAAAGCAAAGCCTCAGAGTACTCAACAAGAGGACTATGGTTACGAGGAATCCATTCATGTGGTGTTTGATGAGCCAAATGTAAATGGAGAAGACATTGAAGAGTCACCGATAAGTTTGAATCAACCAACCATGCGTAAGAGTCTCTATCTTTGTGAAAGCAAGTCGAATTAAAAACCCGGATGAAGATGAGATAGCCGAGTCTCAAAAACAAACTGGAAAATCTGTAGCTAAGTGATGACGAGATAGCCGATCAAAGCAACATAGCCGCAAGACGATCAATCCAACTAACTTACTCCAACTTTGATGTAAGATGGTGAGAGACCATCCACGAGAACTAGTCATTGGAGATATAAGAGAAGGTGTCAAAACAAGATCCGAACTCAACAAGAAGCTATGTTCACATGCTTTATCTCACAAATAGAGCCTAAAGATGTGTCACAAGCATTGGATGACACACATTGGATTCAAGCTATGCAAGAAGAGCTAAATCAGTTTGAAAGAAATAAAGTATGGGAATTAGTTCAAAGACCCACCCATCAAAATGTTATTGGCACTAAATGGGTGTTCAGAAACAAGATGAACGAGGAAGGTTCTGTGGTAAGAAACAAAGCAAGATTAGTAGCCAAAGGATATTGCCAAGAAGAAGGGATAGATTTTGATGAAACATTTGCCCCTGTAGCAAGATTGGAAGCTATAAGGATGTTTCTTGCCTATGCAGCTCACAAGAATTTTATTGTATATCAGATGGATGTAAAGAGTGCATTCCTTAATGGTTTATTGGAAGAAGAAGTGTATGTTGAACAATCTCCAGGATTTGAGCAGAAGATTCTTGGAGATAAGGTATACAAACTCAAGAAAACTCTATATGATTGAAACAGGCACCCAGAGCATGGTATGACACATTGTCACAATTCTTGACTGGGAACGGATTCACAAAAGGAAAAGTGGATAGAACACTCTTCAGAATTCAAGACAGGAAGAGCATACTGCTTGTTCAAATATATGTGGATGACATCATTTTTGGATCCACAAACAAAGAGCTGTGTGATAAATTTTCAAACCTCATGCAAAGCAAATTCAAAAATGAGCATGATGGGAGAGTCGACATTCTTCCTTGGACTCCAAGTGAAACAAATGAAGGATGGAACCTTCATAAGTCAAACAAAATACACCAGAGATTTAATGAAGAAATTTGGCATGGAAGAGAAGTCTTCTCTGAAAATACCAATGAATACATCATCAAAATGGACATGGATGCGGATGGCAAGCACGTAGATCAAACGAGATACTGAGCACTTATTGGATCATTGCTTTATCTCACAAAGCGGGCGCGACATCACCTTTGTTGTAGGTGTATGTGCAAGATTTCAATCCGCTCCAAAAGAAAGCCATATGATCACAGCCAAGAGGATCTTGAGATATTTGAAAGGAAGCCAAGAAGTTGGCTTATGGTATCCAAAGGAAGGTGGATTTAAACTAGTTGGCTATTCGGACTCGACTATCTTTGGATGTAGAGTTGACGGAAGAGCACCTCGAGGCACATGTCAAATGCTTGGAAACAAAGCAATTTCCTGGTTTAGCAAAAAGCAAAATTCAATAGCCACCTCTACAGTGAAGCGAATACATAGGCTGCGGCAAAATGTTGTGCCCAAGTCCTATGGATGAGACAAAGAATGAGAGACTATGAAGTTGAAGAAAAGGAAATTCCAATCATGTGTGATAACACAAGTGCAATTTCAATCACTTAAAATCCTGTGTTGCACTCAAGAACAAAGTATATCGATGTCGAGATATCACTTCATAAGAGATCATGTTGAAAAGAAGGACATCACCTTGGAATATATTTCAACCGATAAACAGGTTATGACATATTCACAAAACCATTATGTGAGTCAAGATTTGAAGAACTCAAGCATGAGTTAGGGTTAATTGAGTGAAATGACACTCGAAGACTCAAAGAAAAGAAATGAAACACGAAAAGGGAAAAAGAGTCAACTCTCAAATCAGCTAAGTGAATCACCATATTGGAAAGACATTTATGCCGAGTTAGTGGTGGCCGAGTCACTAGGAGAACTGTGAGAAGAAGAGTTAAATCGGCTAAGGGATAAGGTTTGAGTCATTTATGAGCAAAGTGACAAAAACGCCGTCATTTTTACTAAGCGGGAATGTTTTTAAGAATGACGTCAAGATAATTATGACGTGTCTGAGCAAAAGCCGCACACCAAGCTTATGATTGGATATAAATGTTTCTTTGCATTAAATGCGAGACATTAAATGTTAATCGGCGTGCAAAATCTAAGCCGTTGATTTCGATCACATTTCAAAAACCACCCGCACGCCTTTCATGAACCATACTTAAACCATTTTCGTCCGTTTCTCTCACACATTACCAAAAACTGTTCATTTCTCTCTCAAAAGCAAAGGCATCTACTGAAAAATGGCATCTACTCACGACTTTGTCAAGATGGGAAAGCAAATCCACACCGGGTCTACTGTGGATTTCGAGGGAATGGTCAAACAGGGGTCCGATGACGCCCTCGTAAAGAAGATCGCTGAAAAACTCAAAACGATCGCTAAAACCATTTCGACGATGGACTTTCCGATGGCCTATGTGGAAGAGGTCGAACAGTTCTACGTGAATGCTGAGATTCACGATGAGGGGATCAAATCCTCTGTTCACGGGAAGGAGTTCATCATCACTGCCAAGGATTTGGCGTAAAAACCGCTCGTTCTGCGGCGGAAGGAGCACCGAAATCAATGAAGGCGATGTTGACTTGGCTCGCCGCTTGGAAGGAAGTAGCCAAGACCGACTATCTTTGAAAAGATAGTCTACACACTAACAACAAGAGGTCACTTGAAGGAGGACTACCACAAATTGTTGGACATCGTTGCCAAATGCATAGACATCAAATTTGGCAGCTTTGACCAACTGTCCAAAGCGAAATTGATCGTAATGGCTGCGATCATTGAAGAAAAGAAAGTGAATTGGGCTGAGTTTGTCTACAAAGACACTCTCGCTGAATGTAGGGAATAAATGCTTCAAGGAGGGCGGAATGTTTGGAGGTTCCCTAGGATACGGTCTGGTGATTAGCCGGCTGATGGAGGTAAAAGGAGTCCCTCTTCGACATGGAAAGGCGTTCCATGTAAACAAGAGGATGTTCAGATCAAACCTCTCTAGCGCACAGAAGAGAGCCTACGCTAAGAGAGCGATCATTTAGTGAGGGGAATCACCGACCCGAAGATACAAATGTCCCCCTCTCCACCAAAGAAAAAGGCTCTCTCCGCAGTACGCAAGAAGATTGATGCTCTGCAAAGAAAGAAAAAGAAATCGCTCCCTGCCCTGCAGTAGTCACTGCCCCGCAACATAGGTGTCTCTCGCCCCTGCGGCCGCGGCGGAGAAGGAATCTCAAATACCTTCTCCTATTCGTCAAGAAGAGGAGAACGATAAGCCAAGACGGCCAGCTCCTCGAGAAGAAAACAACAAAGACGCCCGCCCAAGACTAAAAAACCTTGTCGAACCGTAAAATCCCTTTGGTTCAAACAAGAAGAAGGAGAAGAATTTTCAAGCGTTCGAGCTTGACAAGCCGGGCCGAGTCACCACTCACCGAAAAGATACCCGAGACTATTTGGAGAAGTAGAGTCTCCGGATGTGATTGATGAAACGCCAGTCTGGCCGAGGCCGATCAAGAGGCAACTCGATGACCCACCAGAGACGAACAATGAGAACAAGGCACAACGAGACAACCAAATCACTTGTTAACAGGGTTGTCTCTCCACCGTCATAGAGGTCTTTGGAGGTGTCGGCAAAATAAGTCTCGCTAACCTTAATACCTGGAAACGAGGGCCAGCAAGAGGATGATGAAGACGATGTAATCATGCACTCTTCATTGTATCCGACATCCAAAATCGCGTCTGCGCGAGTGGAGAAAATGGAAGTTGAGCCTATCCAATGTGCGCTTTGAAAATCCGAGTTCATTCTTGAGGAAGAAGAACTCTTGATTTCTTGAGGTGGACATCTTTGCGCAAGCCCTTGACGAGATAATTGCATAAATATACTTGAAATTCGAAAAGAAAATGAACGGGCTAAAGCAAAATGAGGACGCGAGAGGCACGTGAGAAGGCCATTCGCCCTCACCGGCACCACGAACATACATATCCTCACCTTGACGTCCTCTCGAAAAGTGATGAGGATCTCGACCTGTTCGCCACCGAAGAGTTGCAAATGTAGCAAGCAATGGAAGAATCCGAGAATCCTTCATGAGCAAAGAATGATGGAGGGACCGGAGAGAGTCCTCCAAAACACAAATGGAGATAGACCCAATGGGAGTGGTGCGACATATTGCCACGTGGTTGCTTGCCACCACTTCCCCACTCACTCGGAAGAAGAACTAAAGGAACTCGGCGATGAAATCGGGATAGTGGGGACCCCGATCGAGCCAACCCCAATGAAGGTGTCTTACCACCGCCCCAACAAATTTAATACTCGGTGGAAACAAATGAGTCCGGAGACGAGTGACCCCATTCCAAGTCACTCACCGGTGTGTGCACCGAGGGGGAAACTCCATCCACCGCAGCAAGGTCGGAGGATGTTGCAAATGACTCCACAATGAATCTAGGAGGCGAAGTGACGAAGGAACAAACACAAAGTACACCGCAAGTTGTCATCGACGAGGCTCGAGCGATTGAGATGAGTTTTAGATGAGGTGCCAATCGCTCTGAAGGCTAATGACGCGATGCGATCGAAACCTGAGGCACGAAGGAATGTACGGAGTTAACACTGGGCGGCGAAAGTGCAATCCATGGAGTTGAGACTCCAATGGATGCCACCGCAGAAAGACCCTAAGACATTGACACTGCGAAAGGGATGTCCAGGCCTCGCCGCAGCTTGAGACTGCAGGAGGTAATGAAGGCCAACCGGGAGGTTGAGACTTCCCGGTGCAGTGCGAAGTCGTAACATCCCTCCCGCTATCGTTGATCCATCAAAAAAGGAGATAAGTGCTCTTCACGATTCCCAGGATAATCCCGATGTAACCTTTCTAGGATCGGAAGAAGACGATGAAGCCGAGTCATCCCCCCTGATCGATCCAAAAGACTCGATTGAGGATGCTCCAACCACGAGTAAGTCGACCGCAAGACTACTCGTCAAACTTTCAACTTTGATGATGAGCCACCCATGGAAATCTCATCATCGTCCGATGACGCTTCTAATAAATAAGGCCGAGGACCAGTCAACTCACTTGGAAAAACCAAATGAGACCAACGAAGCCGTTGAGACAAATGAGGCTCAAAGCAAGTCGGGTCAACTTCACAATGCCCACCCCAACCGAAACAGTCCACCAGGCGGGCTCCCAAGCCGCAAAGCGGGTTCGACTCCATAAGGAACTTCACGAGCACCACTCATCATTGAACAAATTCCGGTTGCTCGTGATGATCCCTTTGTAGAATCATTTCCCTTCTCTGGGAGGTACTGACCTTCCCAAGAGTCGAAAAAGAGATCTCGAGCGCTTCCCACGCACCAGATCCTGTCATTCCATCGTATACCATCGTTCGGTGACTATGATTTTGACGCTGCGCCGTCACCGCAAACAGCAGAACAAATGAAGTTCGGGAGGTGTTCAAAGCATTATTTACTGAAATTGAACGGATGGAGAGGCACCAGGCCTCAATGGACATGAGACTGGATAACAGAGATGCCAACCTTACTGCGACTTGAGAGGCATAATAGTTAGAATCCGGGAGTGGTGGCAACAAAAAGAAACAATGCGTGTGGAACAAGCTAGATATTTGAACATTGTTCAACAAGTCATTTGGTATGGCGAAATGAGAATGCTTGATGCGAAGATAAAATTGAGAGAACACATTGAGCACATGCATGAATCTCACACTCAACCGAGATAAAGTCTGCTGCGTGAGCAAAATAAGAATGAGCTCCTACGTATGGAAGAAAACATGGATCGAAAATTCGCCTTCTCATGGCCGAGATGAAGCCGCTTAAAGTCAATCCAACGCTACTCGCTCTAAGTTTCGCAGCAGACTGGCTCGAAGCGTAACTTGGCTATCGCCAGACTCAACTTCCCTTTGCTAGTTTGTTTCCGGGGTTCCTCTCTCCTTTGATGATGCCAAAAAGGGGAAGATGAATACCTAAAAGCGGCTCAAGGGATCCGAAGTTGAGAAGGATGGAGCAAAATTTGTGAAGGAAAAGACAAATGAGGAAGTTTCAAGAGAAAATAAACAAGTCTGTGAGGGGGAATGATCGAGAGATGTGACCTTGATGATTGCACAAACCTCCCAACAAGGTCTTGTCACAACCGATATTATCAAAACTCCCAAAGTGACTCGCCACTCCAACACTCTGTTTGCACCTATGGTGACGAAAGAAAAAGACAGTTGAAGCGAGGGATGGAGGAAGTGGAAGGAAGGATGAATGCCCGAGTTATGGATATTTTGAAACAACATGGAGGCATTCCAAGAGATGAGAGACACTTATGCCATCTCGTATGCCGAATCGAGCCAAGATCGGTTGATGAATTTAAAACGCCGCATCTCAAGGATACTTCGCAACCATGTCCATGGCTCAAGCCTGGGACTTGTATCTTGGAAAAGGGTCTCACACTATGTGAAGAAGGCGACAGCGAGACTACCGGCAAGATCACTCTGCTGGTCACTCCGCTAGTCACTCACTCGGTAGGGAAAAAGAAGGCCCCAAAGACAATACACGCCCGAGAGGAAGAGGTAAAGGAAGAAGCGATGGTGGGAGGGAGAGGTTTCAGACCTAGACCTCTGCCCAAAAACATTGAGTACATAGATCCAGGCAAAAGAGGAGGGATCTCTTTGGGCAAGCTTTTGACGAAGTAGCCAATCTGCAAGTGGCTAAGAACAATGCTTGAGTATGTGAAAAGAATTGAAGAAGAAAATAAAAGACAAACTCGGCTATGGGAGGAGAGACAAGAGAGAATAAGAAGAGATGAAGCTGCCGGAAGGCGTATGAAAAGAATAAGAAAGCAAATCAAGATGAGAAAAAGAAAAGAAGACCGAGAAGATGACAGAGTCAAGAAGAAGAAAGAAGGAGGAAGCGAAGGAGATGAAGTGTTGCTATCCACCCTTCATGTATTTTACTATGTAAATACACTTTATGTAAGTCTTCCGTAATAAATCAGAAATTCTCTATTTTTGTGTAGACATAGATGTTTGCTCTCCATACACTTTGTAAACATTGTGTAAAGGACAAGAATGTTATGATCAATAAAACAATTGATTCTACGCATACATTCTCTGTGAATGCACTATCTGTATGTATCTTTGCAATTTACACTTTGAATGTATAAGTTTTGGCATCATCAAAAAGGGGAAAATTGTTGGGAAATTTATTGTTTAGATTTTGATGAATGCCATGTAAACTAGAATATGAAGTTGGCACCCCATTTTTGTTGTAAACTGCATTGTAATAAATAGGGCTGGTCAAGCTGAGTTAAGTCAGCTATGCCCAAACATGCAAGAAGACAACTGGAGACTAGAAGGAAGACTCACTGCAAGACAACCGAGTATGGCAAAGAAGAGAAGACGGAACTCGATCAAGGTACAAGGTATGCAGATGAGATCTGGTGAGTAAAGTATCGACCAAGTCAACTCAAGATAGCCAAGTCTCAAAATGAAGTGACAAGAGTCATCCAATGATTGGAAGGCGACTCTAAGTCACCTGGGAAAGCAAGGAAATGCAACAAGTCGAGATAATCGAAAGAGATCCGTTGCACGTAAATCAAGAGAATTACTTAAACAAGTAATACCTCCATGCTACCTTTCTTGAAGTGCTCATCCCCGTGCGTGCAAAAGGAATAAACCAATGGGAAGCACGCACCATGTCGAACTCGAAAAGTCAAGAACAATTCATACGAGGAAGTGGCAATTCCAAGGTCTGCAACAAGACAAGCCAACGGCCACAAGTGACTTTCAAAAATAAGCCTATCTCTTCAACGGGCAGATTTTTGAAAGATGACTATAAAAGGCCGAGGAATCACCTTGAGAAAAGGTTACTCCGAACCACGAATATTCAAGCAAACATTTGAACAAAGAACCTAAGGTATTCTCAAATCATTCAAGATCAATCCTCAAGCCTACATTACGAAGAAAATCAATCCAACACTCACTGTGAAGGAAAGATAACTTCCATCGCTTGAAGAGGAAATTATTGAAGAATCAAGGGGTCTACATTCCACGGAGGATTGTAGGAAGGTTCAAGGTCGAACCAGTCTCAAGTTTTTGGAGGGCTTCATGATCAAATCCAAAGAGCTTGAGCAAGTGGGTTGTAGTAGCAAAGCGGTAAAATGCCTGAAGAAGCCGAGTCGTCGCACGAGAAGCCAGTGCGTGACTAAGGCATCTCCGGATCGAGTCCCAAAGGATCAAGTCACCGTGTGATCAAGACTTGTATCCGGACTGTTAACACTCGTATACTTGATCAATACTTAGTGGATTCCTCCAGAGTTGGAGAAGAGAGGAGTAGAAGAATTACCCCATCTTCGAACCTCTATAAAAACTTATCGTGTCATTTACATTTCAAAGACTTTAATTCCTGCATCTTATTTATTTAACTCTGGCGATAAATTTGCTATCCACTTGATAATCTCTAAGTACTAAACCAAATTTAAGGGTGTAAAGTCTTCCACTGAAAAAAATCACAATCGAGTTAAGTCTTTAGTCAAAAACAAATGAGTTATTCTATCAACAAATACTCGGTCGAGTCTGTTGACTAACTAACTCTGCTGATTAACTAACTTAGTTGTCCATCAAGGACTCAGCTGTGAAGTATTAACTCTGAATATTTAAAAGGACTAAATCGAAAAGTTGGTAAGGTATATTCAACCCCCCCCTTCTAAACCTTACACTCACACCCCTTGGGACCTACAACTACAAACATTGGCCCTATGACCAAATTTGCCACAAATCCCGCAAGACTCGGTAGAAGGTGGGGTAGCTAGTGGTTGCCCCCTTGTAGCCAACAATTGCACTTAGTCAATTCAGGCAATTGTTTTGTCACAACATAACTTGGAGCTACTTCATTCACGGCAGCCCGTTTGCCTCTGGCACTCTTTTGTTGTGAGTTATCGCTCATCATCTCCAGAATATCATAGATTTATTGGGTCGTGTGTACACCCATGTCACCCCCAACATCATTGCCAACTATATATTTATAATTTTGTGACAATCCATCATAGAAAATTTGGTTCAACAATTCCAATGGGTAGTGTTGATGTGGGCATTTAAAATGTAAATCCTTAAAGTGATCCCAGGCCTCATGAAAAGGCTCTCCTTCTATCTGACAAAAAGTAGCTATCTTACCTCGTAGCTCTGCAATTTTCTGATGAGAGTAATACCTACCCATGAACTTATTGTACACCGCCTCCCAATTAGTAAGAGAGTTGGGAGGTAGAGACATAAGCCAAATTTTTACCCGGTCCTTAAGAGTATATGGAAAACAGCGCATTCTAAGTTGATCCTCTTCCAAACCTTGTAAAGGAAAAGTTTAGATAACTGAATAGAATTCCCGAATGAAGTTGAGAGGATCTTCATTAGGTATCCCATAGAATGACGGCAACTGATTAAAGGGTATGGTTTTGAGCTCATAGTTCCGTGCTGCTTGCCTCAAAGTGATGCAAGAGGTCACAGTCCCAATGACAGGGCATGCGAACTCACGCATCAAAGGATGGCGTGCCTCTAGGTTGTTTCCGTTTTGATTATCACTCATCTCTGATTCGTCTGTTTATTCTTCTTTCGGAATATGATACCAAGAATCCTCGCTGCTATTCATAGAATTGTCTCTTTTTTCCTTGTTCGTCTGGAAACTCGATGGATATCATCCACGAGAGGCACAAGGTCTCGATTGATATTTCTACGTCCTTGCATAAACAACACGAAAAAATAGATCAAACACACAAAGGAATAAAGTAAAAATCAAAAGAAACAAAACGAGTCCTAAACTAAAAATAAACAAAAAGAATCCTAATCTAGAAACATGGAAAATAAACACAATAATTATTACGCCTAAAGCCTTCCCCGGCAACTGCGCCAAAATTTTGTTTAAATGCTAAACACATAAATTAAATCTAACAATCCTCGCAAGAGAATGAGATCACCAGGATAGCAAGTTAACCATAAATTGTCTCTCAAGGAAGACTTAGCTAGCAAATAATTATTATGCAACACAATTGACGAAAAATAAAATCCTAAACACTCTAACCAAATTTGTGATTTTAATAAGCTAAAGAAAAACAAGTAAAAAGACCAATTAAAACTAAACACGATTAAACTCAGAGAAAAAGATATGGATGAAAGTCTAAGATTTTGGAATCATCTCATAAAACTTGCATGCAGAATATCAACTAATTGATCATGCAGTTAACAAATATAACAAACATGTAAAAATAAGGCCTAGTGATAACTCACGTATTTACAGATTAGGGTTATCCCAATAAAATTTGCTATTTTCATTAAGCCCAAGTTAGATAATACATCTCTGATTCATATCTAACCCCCTGAATAAATTTAGTCCAACAATAATATCTTCTCTCGATCTCAATCATTCCCTCAAAACAATCAAAAGTTGGCCAAACAATTAATCAACAAGTAAAATAATTTATTCAGGAAAGTAAATCAATTAGTCAATACTCATGCTTGTTTGTTTGAATCAAATCATTATAACCCTAGAACAAAGAAATTAGCTCATGGATAGATTCATCAATTCAATTAAACAAGAGATAATAATCATAAACAATATCATGAAGCAAATAGTAACAAAAGAAAATCAAATAGACAAATAAAGGTGGAGAAGAATTACACTTTTTCAAGTTGCAAGGAGATCTCCCAAGAAACCCTAGATTTAATTTGAAGAAGGGAGAAGAAGAAGAGAAAAAAAATCAAAATCTTGTATCTAGCTTGAATGAATCAAATCTAAAGCTTAGACTCCCCTTATATAGCCCAAAAGCCCTAACAACTTGGAAGAGTCCAAATCCTAAAAGAAATCTACTAGAAATCGATAAAATTATTAATATATACGTTCAGATTGTCTATCTTCAATGGTCACCGAATGGCATGCTACTTCGTGAAAGGCCAGGGGAACGATCATCGAACGGCCACTCTTTAGAGAGGCCTTTTTGGGAACTACTAGGGAAAAACCGCTCCATTTACTCTTTTTTCCAAACATGAACGGCATTCTCCTTTGGGAATGGCCAGGGAACGGTTGTTCCCATTATTTCTTTTTCAACACGAATGGCATTCTCCTTTGGGAATGGGCGTCCCCTTTCGCCATCCGTTCACCTAGTTTCTTCCTTGTTCACTTCTCTTAACCCACTCTTTATTTCTTCTTCGTTCTACCTACACTTTTCCACCAAAAACAAGCATAACACACACAAAAATAGATTCAACAATAAAACACGCAAACACACAAGCAAAAACACGAAATATACTATGAAAAATATAGAAATAAAATCAAAATAACCACACAAAATACTAACAAAACACACAAAAAGTGATGATGGTGTAGATATGAGTATTAAGGACGTGGGGAAGAAAAAAGTAAAAAGACAGGGAGATGGTAGCAAGGGGGAGGAGAACCCGAATTTTTAAGATTGGGAACGAGAGTGACGCTGAGGATTTTTGTTGATGTTATTGGAAGCTTGAACAAGGAACAGTGGCTACAGTTGTGGACATTGGGTTTGGAGGGTTGTTGGAGTTAAAGGTTAAAGAAATACATGCCCAATTTACGTACTGGTTGGTTGATAATTTCAATCCCATGAGCAGTGAGTTGGTGTTATCTAAGGGAAAATCAATTCACATTGATGCTATGAATGTTCAACGGGTGTTTGGAATACCTAATGGTAGTGTGACTATTTATCGGATGAGTAAAGCAGGGGGTTGTGTTCTTCTCCAAGAATGGCAGCGGATTTTTAACAAAGACAATAACCGAATTACGGCAAGTAATGTTTGAACTGAGATGTTAAGATGCACGGAGGGGGGAACTGGTTTAAAAGGTATTTTGTTGCCTTGGTTAATTGCATTGTAATTTGGAATAGTCCTTGTGGGTATGTGAACCATCTTATGATGGACAGTTTGGAGGATGTATGAAATATTCAAACCTTGGTTGGTGCGAAAGTATACGATGAACACTTTGATTTCCGACAGGAGGCACGGTGAAAGGATAACAAGAAAAGTCACTCAATGGTCCTCTTTTATTTTTAGCAATAAGTTTTTATTAATTTTTGTTATTCTTTCGTTGGTTTTTTTTGTGGAGTCTCTAATTTTTTTGTTTATTGCAAATTCTTTATTTGGATAGGGTTATTTTTCACACTCGGGATGTACTTAGGGCACTTCCGAGTATTTGCCTCTCGACTAGTAAGATTATACGGGATAGAGTACGTGAGGAGTTAAAGGTTGGTGGATTTGGTCAGGGATTTCTGGATGATGCACTCCCCATAGGTGCATCAAACAAAGGTAATCTTTCCTTCACAGCGTGTGTTGGATTGAGTTCCTTCGAGTTTAGGCTTGAGGAATTTCTTGATAAGCTTTGAGAATATTGCAGGTTATGCTTGCTTAATAATTGCTTGATTCATTCGTGTAAATCTTAACCTTTTCTCAAATGCTTTCTCAGCCTTTTATAGTGCTTATTTGAAAATTTCCCCGTTGAAGAGATAGGCTATTTTCAAATGACACTTTCTTGTTTGTTGGCTTGTCTTTTCTTGGCCTGGAGCAATGTGATGTTGACTTTTCCTCGTATTAAATGACTCTATAGCTTTACAGGGCCTGACACATGATTCAGTGTTTCCTATTGGTTTATTCCTTTTGCATATTTATGGGCCAAACAGTATAAGACCTGGCAGCTTGGACTTATTACTATATTGAGTAATATCCTTGACTTTCTTCCAACGGATCAATGTCAGTCGTCTTGACTTGACTGTTGCCTTTACCCCTTTGACTTGAGTCTGCTCCAATCATATGGGAATGACTCAACTGTCAATTCAACTGTTAGACCTGGCTCTTCACTAACTTGACTGACACTTTCATATCCTTTATACAGTTGTTCCTCAGTTGGGTCTCCTTCAGTCGAGTCTTTGCCTTTCATCTTGGCCACACTCAGCTGACACACAGTGAAGTCTTCACTCTAGTCTTCTTTTGTCTTCTTGCATTCTTCGACATAGCTGACTTCACTCAGCTCTTTCAGTCCTATCTATTACAACATAGAAATACAAGGAAAATGGGGTGCCAACTTCCTATTCTAAGTTTTACACAGAATCATCAAAATCTTAACAATAAATTTCCTAACAGTCTTGTTGCGGTGGATACCGGTGGGTTAGGAAGTCATTCAACAAAGGTTACAACATCGTCGGGGAGCCAGAGTCATGAGGTATGAAATCCAATAATTTATGAGTAATTTTGTCTTAATTTTTTTCTTCATGTTGTTTGGTTGCTTATATTTTGATAAGATTTTTCAAGTATGTTTGATTTTTTTTAAACATTGTTTGCTTATTAATGAAAGTTGTATTGTTTATATAAGCATAAAATATTGTTTATATATGTAGAATTATTTTTTTGCACAAATATGTGTGATTTTAATATCTGCTTTGTGCAGTTATGTGTGTTTTTCTTAATGTCAAATATTTTGCTTAGTTACGAGAACAATTTTGCTTGTTTGGGCAGAACACAATGCTTATATAGTGCAAAGATATGTCTACTTTTTAATATTAAATGTTGCTTAGTATGGATATATACATTGCTTTCATAAAGAAAAATGTTGTTGGTGTGTTGCGTAGATTGGTTTTCTTTTTAATGTTAAATGTTTGCTTATTAAGCGGTAAGATTTTGCTTATGTAGGCGAAAAATGTTGCTTATTTTGTTGCAAATGATGAATTTTATTAGATGATTGTATGGGTAGATGCATATGAGTTGCTTATGCTGATAGTACAATTTGCTTATGTGTGTAGTAAATATTGCTTATAAAGGCAAAAATGACTTGGTACAAATATATTGATTATTAAGATCACATATATTGCTTGTGTTGATATAAATTGATGCTTACATAGCGTAAATGGGTTGTTTTAGATGTTTTCTTGTGGCTTTGTGTAGCTTTGTTAGGTTATATGATTGGATGCTTATATAGTTATTGATTTTGTTGTGTAATTGATATGTTTTGTCAACATTTTTACCAGGAGTATGCATCCAGAGTCTTGCAAAGTTCTAATGCCTTGCTACGGATGTTGTTGATACAATTTCGCTTCTTGAAAATACACCGAAAGAGGTAACAAGGGATGCACAATTTTCCAAAGTCCAAGAAGCAGCCAGAATGAGCAGAGGAAATATACCGCTGCGATTTGTTTGGATGATATGAATGAGCAGAGGAAATTGAATCTGGGAGAGGCAAAGAAGTTTGCAACATAGGATTATAACAAAACAACGATGTTGATGTTTTTTTTATTTTGAACAAATGGTCGAATAGTGTAGTATGTTTTGGATTTTTAAATTTATGGTTGATTTTGGTTTGATAGCATGAAGTCTATGTAGTTGGTATGGGCATGTTTTGACTTATTAATCCAAATATTATGTTTTTATATATATATATATTTTAGTACATGATCTATTGGTGGTGAATCTTAAAATTTTAGAATTTTTAAGCACGATGTAAATGTTATGTAAGCAATATTTAAGGTATAACATATGCAATGTTATTTCACAATTGAGTATAGTGACATCTTTTTCTTTTTTTTTTGGTATCGAAAACAATTCGTTAAACAGTAAACAACATCACATATTTACGATGTATCTCTGGTACTGTTACATCATAGTTTTCAAGACAAACAAAATAATCAACTAAATAAACAACATTTTGACCTTACATATGCATGCTATAATACACGTAGTATACATCTAATCCTTTTATATTTTTCATCGGTGCACAAGATTATAATTATTAAGCAACATTTTTAATTGAAACAAAGCACTGTCTTAAGTAAGATTAAATTGGGTTCATGATAATAATTAAAAAAACACAGTACTATTTGTTACATGTTCTGATATTGTGGTAACATATTTCTCCACATTTCATCTTTTTAATATATGGCTTGCTTTGATTGTTTTCTCTTTCTGACTTTGAATTCAACTCTTAACACGACTGTCATTGCCCTTATTTTTTGCTTATGTTGGCGGCAATAATGTAATGCCCAATTGCGATGTGTTTCCACCGAAGCCTTTGGTCAATGATTGCTGGTTGGCTAAATTGGAATCTGTATGTTGATCCATTAGCAATATTTGTTTGTGGTCATTTATGAGTTGTGATAGTGCTTCCATCTTAGACTTGTTGTCTTTTGCCAATCCAATACAACAATGTCGGTCTAACCAAATTTGTTGCAATGTTGTATCACATTCGATCCATGTTTTGAAGTTGCTCAATGCTTCAATATTTTGATGGTAGCATGGATGCCTTTTTTGTCCATCTTTTGTGTAAAGATTTGTCTAGGATTTTGTCAACTCCCTTTAGTAGCGTGAAGATGTGATGACAGAGTAATCCGATTCGTTGAAATATTTTGCCACTGCAGTTCATCACATTGTCTTTTTTATGTAAAACAACAGTAAATACACCGATATTGATGTCTTTGATTTTGTAAGTACATATGTCAGTGTCATCATTGATTTGTATTGTCACACACTTGTAAGAGGATACTTCGATCTCGGAACTCTCATTAGAAAACAATGTTTTTATGTACACCCTTGATGTATGTTTCTCAATTTTCAACTGTGTTTTGAAATCAGGTAAGCTGATTTCGCACTCATTGTTCAATTTGTCCACTGCATGTCTTTGAGCTTCAATCACGCTTTCGTAGTGTATAAAAAACTCTACTATACTAAATTGGGGTTGGTGAAATCATGAACCAACTCATTAGCACTTTCGATATCGATGTGGTTCTAAGTAATCCGCTTAATTCCAAATTTTTAAAAAGGCAGAATCCAAGACTTTCGTATTTCAAACATGTATGTGAACCATGTATGTGATGTCAGTTGGTAATCATTCATCAGTTGTGCCCATTTCTCTTCTAATTCTTGTTGTTCAATGTGGTTACTCCATACTATGAGATTTAGCCTTTGCATGAAACTCTCGTCTTTGAACAAAGCATGCCCAACTTTCATGCTAACATTTTCTATGATATGTCACATACATAATCGGTGTATTGTGGCTTTGAAAACTCTTTTTATCGCGTTTTTTATTGTTGGATCTTGGTCTCTAACAATGTATGTTTGTTCATGGCCCATTGCTTTCAAAAAATTCTAGAATAGCCACACATACGATTCTTCATCCTCCTTTACAAGTAGTCTAGATGCGAATGTAACACATCTTTTATGGTTGTCTCACGCCGCTTAATGGTATGAACACCATTTTGTATCTATGGTTGATACGTCAAGTCGATTTTTATATTAAATATGTAGTATTGTTGTATGCAACTTTTGTATCGTGCTCAAACAACTTTATGTTATTATATAAGCAACATATTATTAGTTCCAATATATATTTTTTAAGAGGGGTGTACACATGTGTATCAAATTATATTTCATATGCTACATTTAACTGACATATAAGCAGTTTTTTATTATTTCACATGCATAGGTATGGATGAACACATGCTGAAGTATATATAAACACAAAAAACCAGTGTGTATGAAAATTAATTGATTTTACGAACCTATTAGTGTTATATGTTTCGTCAAATGACATTACATCTCCGAACATGGCATAGTTTTGCTTGGACACCGGATCAGCCTAAAATAGTCGTGTAAGTTGGTCGTTCTCATCAATGTCATGGTTGAATACTATATTTGGACACACCTCTACTTTCTTTAAAAATTTGTCTATAATAAGTTATGCACCAGTGTTTATGATGAATTTTTAAAGTCAATTAGTAGTGCACCTACATGGGAGTATCCACCAACCATCTCTTTATACAAGCGATGAGTTTTTGTTGGCCCAATGTTTGCTTTGGCAAGGTTTATGATGAATTTTTAGTGTTTTAAATTTAAATTCCTATAATGTGCGTGTCGGACTTCAAAAGTCTTAATTGTGTAAGCACCATAACACGCATCGTGCCTTGCATCCTATCCTTGTTGATATTTTGTGTTTGATTTGTACATTTTCATCAGCATTTAATATAGCTTTTACATCCCCTGTAGTTGAGCTGTTAACATTTTGTATCCTTCGCTTTTGCGAACAACATACTGCATACATATTACACCACTGTGGAATCGTTTCTTTGTACTGATTTTTACATCAAAGCCAATGACATGCCTGTAATTTTGTTAAATTGTATTCGATTGTCCAGATTATCAAAGTTCATTCCATCTTTAGGTGTCATTTGTTCATCGCATTCTCAGTAGCGCTTCTTTGTTGAATCTGTTGTGATTTCCAACCGTTGCTCAGGCATTTTTTCAATCCTCCCTGATGCAATGTATTATTATAAAAGTATTTTAGGGTATATTTTAAAGATCTATTGTAAAGTCAAGCATGGAACATAGAGTCAATAAATAAGCAACATTGTCCATGTTCATAAGCAACTTCATAAGAAATATTAATCAACATTTTATAGATACCTAAGCAAAGGAATGGTCTTAAAAACTCAAAACTCATGAAATAAATTGAAATGATAGTGAATATGAAACATACATTCAATAGATAAGAAAAAAATATATAGATAGTTAGCAAATTATTTTCTCTAAAACGCTAAGACAACATTAGTCATTTTGTCGTGCATATGCAACATATACTCGATGGACAAGTGTTAAGTTGGTTTTATACCAATGTATTGAGTATTCTAGACTAGGATTTTGCGTTATTTTTTGGTATTTTAGTGTTGTTTGAGTCGAGTTCAGGTCATTAGTTGTTGTTAGAGAGCTCGGCATGTTACGTAGCCGAAATTAATTAAAAACGATGAAAAACGTGTTCAGAAGGTGAAAATCGCAAGTTAGAAGTGAAAAGCGGAAAAATATGCATCAACGGATGAGCGCCGTAGCGCCAGAGCCAAAAACAGTACAGTAGCGACATTCAGTGGGTGTTGCAGCGCACTATTCAAGCGCTGCAGTGCGCAACTGGGCTTGGGCGGACTTTTTTCGTGGGCGCAAGTCAACCAAATCGAGCCCTTGCGCGACGGGCGCATATATGTCTCACGTTTTGATAGGCTTTTCGAGGGTTTTAAGCCTATAAATACAATAAGTCACGTACGAAAAAAGGGTCGGACACTATTTTGAGCACAACGCAAGGCAAGAGACACAGAGCTAGGGTTCGGGATGGCAATTAAAGGCACTTCTCATCTGGACACAGAGAGAATTCCTTTTCTTCTCTTTTCAAATCCTTCTTTGCTTTTGTTTGTCAATTCTTGAGATGTATAGTTATTTCTTTATGAGTTTTTGTACATCCAGCATGAGCTAAACCCATCTTTCTAGGGGATTGATGTAACTTACGTTTGAACCTATGTTTTGATTTCCAGTTTATGAGATTCGCATGTTATTTAATCTATTCGGGCTATTTAATTTGATTGCATTTGGATTATCCGATCAATAATTTAGATTGTCTGGTGTGCTTGATTTGACACTCAAGAGAGGTAATTGAACGCCTGGCCATAGAATAGCACAACATAGGGTTTCATAGAACCGAGAGGTTTATGAATCTTTTGAAGCATGTGATAGAATATTCATCGAGCATATTAGGGTTTAATTTATGATTTTGTAGAGATATCGAAATCAGAATAATAACCTAGAAACACTTGGCACTTGAGAGAGGAAGTGATAAACGGTAGGAATATTGGCTTATAGAATAATAACGTGTGATTAATGAACTGGATTGAGAACATAGGGGATAACTAAGTGTTACAACCCTCTAGAATTCATATCTTAGGTGTTTGATTATTGAGATAATTACAGTTAACACCCCAAACTATCCAGATTTTTACACTTTGCCACCTCAACTTTGAAACGATATACTTTGCCACCTCAACTTTACGAAATTTTGCATTTTGCCTAAATTTCCAAATTTACCCCTAGTTTCATGAAAGTTGGTTTTCAGTTTACCCTCTAAACTTTGAAGTTGTTGCACTTTACCACCTAGTCTATAAATTTCATTGCAATTTTCAATTTTACTCCCCATGGTCTTGCGATCCTTGAAAATGGTATCAGAGCCTAGGTTTATTAAGAACTTTTAGTTAAGTTTATTATATTTATGTAATTAACAATTGGTGAGGAGAAATTACTCCGAGCTTATGGATCCGGACCGATGTCCGAGATGTATCCCTTACAGACATATCGTCAAATATTGACGATGTATGCACAAGAACACCTTGACCAGGTTTCATATTGGGAATACCAACATGAAGAAAAGGAACAGCAGAGCCGACGGGAAACCTTAAGGCAATGCAAAATGCGAGCGAATATTATAGCGATTCCGGATGCTTAACTGGACTTATATGTTCACTTAATGAACCTTCAAGAAACGGTTCATGAAAATTCCCATCGAACAATGATTCCCGATGGAGTACCCGAGTGGAACGAGATACTTCCCGGACAAATCTAAGATCTCCGAAGATCTTAGAGAAATCCGAAAGACGTGCGAGAATTATGGCAATCGCCATATTCATCTACCAAAGACAAGTTCATCGATCGAAACTGGATGGAGACGATGGTGAAATATCGAAGAAACTCTTGAAATCCTTCATGATATTCGAAACGAGTCAAGAACCTGGAGGATGTGCCAAGTTCATCCGGAGGAAGGAAACGTATTGATTTTGGGATCGTACTATTTACACCAAAAGGGGAAACCAACCGAAGTTATACGGAAGATGACGATGAGGAGAAGCTCATTGCTCTAATCAAAGGAAAATCCATCAAAAATTAAAAAGATGGATATGGAAAAGATGAATCTTAAAGATCTACACGACCGCGAATCCTTCGCGGATTAGGTATTGTAGATTTAAAGATGAACGCAGTGAGGAATCGACTTTGGTTACCTATGACCCACAAGGTAGACCAATTCCTCCTCCACCACCACCACCAGCTAATCCTAACGTCGAAGAAAGTGCGGGTTCGCATCATGGAGCTCGGGGCGAGAGGATGCCACATGCTTTGGGATTTCACGACCGGGAGTGATCCACTTTCGTGGGCCGAGGTCGAAACCCTCTTGCGGGAACTGCACAACCTACCGGAAGGCCGAATGTTTATCGACGCCTTATGGAAGATCGTACCTCGACCCAATACATCCGTATGGGTTGATGATAAATCGGATATCCCGATTTTAAAAACAGAGAAGTTCTCATTGATGAATGGGCTTCAAATTGATGAGAATTTCAAGAGAACCCTCGATCTTACGAAGGATTCATTCATTTTACTCCTTGAAATGAGTCTTGAAGGATCGGTGAAGATTGCCTCGGATATGACCGATGCTAGTACGAAAAGTTCGGTCACATCGGGGGAATCACTTAAAGGAATTGTCGATGGTATGGCAAAATTATTCAAAATCCAATTCATCGGCACGGGTTATTTCGAGGATTAGAGGATGAAAAAAGAAAGAAATATAAACAAGCCCTCTATAGCCTTGAGTTCTTGGATATTTGTCATATTAACGAATATATCAAGTTGTTCACCGAATACCGGTGGAAATCGAGATTGAAGAAAAAGAAGTCGCGCATGGCTATTCTTTGCCAAGATCCCGAGTCCCCGGAGAGAAATGCTTATCGGGGAATACAAGGGTGGAGTCAAGTAGAAACTCGTGGCGAAAAAATGTCTTTCCTAAAGGCCAAGTTATCTGAATGGTGCTATCAAGCGGCTCCGCACAGAATTACAAGAGATTAAGAGGAATAAACAAAGCGGTTAAATGTCATGTTGCGTAGATAATGATATCCCAACAGTTGTGGGAGGTCAACCATGGCGGCACAAGAAGAAGGAGAGAAGCCATCCATACCGCCGAGGAAGCAGTAACAAAAGAAGTAGGTCTTCATGGAGACCTAGAAGGTTCTGGTCAAAACAAAAAGCCCGGAGTTACAAAACGGGACAAAGACCGGCACTGCGGGGAGTAGAGCCTCATCATCGGGTTCTAATCAAGCAAGTACCAGCAGAAATCCAGGGAGAAGAACTTTCAGGCGTGCTCACACCAGAGCAAATGAAAGTTTCAAAGACTGTAATTGCTGGACATGCGGAGCAAGAGGACATATCTCGACTGATTGTCCAGAAAACCAGAAACGAGGAGTCAGACAGTTCGAGGCTACACCGAAATCGAAGAAGTCATCTATTATCAAGACCTTATACAGTGTATCAATTTGAGGATATTCCCTCGGATGAAAGCATCTATGAAGAAGAAATCTATTCTGACGATGGAAGTGACTCCAGCTCAGAATCGGAGTGAAGAAGAAATTCTTCAACAAACAAATAAGGAGGATATGTCGAGATTCCTCTCTCACACGACGATTTCTCATAAAACTCTTATGAGAATCATGAAGGAAGATCCAAAGCTTCAAGTCTATAATGGATTTACAATTGGAGCTATGGAAAAAGCATTGGATAAAATTGGGTTTCAAATATAAAAACACCAAATTATCCACAGGTAACAACCGGAGAATTTGCTATTCCGATGGAGTTTACCGGAACTGATCGAGATGCGCTTGGTCCCTATTAGAGAAATACAAGAGATCAAAAGCAAAGTTAAAAGAGAAGTTGCAAATACACTCTCATGGATTCATATCGGAGCCATAAAAGTAATTATTAAAGCAACATTCAAAGAAAGAATAGATTCGCCTCTCAATCTTGCTATCTTTGACAAGCGAATCTCGCATCTCAAGGATTCATGCCTTGAACGGTTCAGAAAATTTGTATGCGGGAAAATTGGCATTTAATGTCTATCCTAGAATTGCATACAATTTGGGAGATCGAGAATTCAAGAGAGTCCTAACCCTTCATCAAGATTTTAAAAGAGTCGATTTGATGAAAGAAGGAAACAGGCCTTACTCGATCACATACAAGATTTCCTATGCTCTCTCGAATACCCATCATTCCGAAGTATTCTTGAGAAAGGAATTTATTGAAGTCCCAAGAATCTTTGAGGACTTTGCCAGGGGGTGTTACTGAAATCATTGAATCTCCAACTATCAAGGAGATTGATATAATAATTCAAGATCAACCAGTCTTCAACAAAAGTCGAGTCTCGAGTTGAACCTAGAAGGATGTCTTTCCAAAGAAGACACAATGGTGAGTAGCGATCGTTGGGAAGAAAGGAGACCAAGAAATCGATTCAAAAGATCCCGATGTTTTTAAAACAAAAGGAGAGCCGAAATGTCGAGGAGGATGGCGAGAGGTTGAAGTAATATTTGACATCACTCAAAAGGATAACATTTTTCCTTGTGATGTTCTATATTATCTCCAACAACCAATCGTTGGAAGGTATCAAGGAAGCCTGAAGATAGGAGAAATTGAGCTTACTATCACAGAGTTGCGGAAAGATCCCGAACAATTAATACTTGGGAATTGAATTTCTTGAGGAGCATAAACCTTGGGAAAGATTACAAGACGGAATGGAGTTCACAGCCAAGTGGCTAATAAAAGATACGAGAATCGATGACCACTAGTCCATTCTCCATATACATTTCTATTGGAATGTTATATGTTGAATACAAGGCCGAGTATTTCGCCGCCTATATTGATTCAGTGCTTAGAATATGTACTTGCAAAGCGAATGTTTTTCCTAAAGAAATTGGAGAAGATTTACCAGCTATTGCGGAAGAGATTTCTCTAAAAGGATTCTTATCCTTAACAGGGAATTAAACAAGCGAAATAATGATCGGAGGAGCGGGCGTTACCCGTATGGTACAAAGTAAAGACGCCACCAATCTATTTCCATGATACAGTGTCGAGATATTTTCTTTGAAACAATTTCCTACAAACATTCAAGCGGTTCACACAAGAGAATGAGACGAGAAGACTTGTTTTCACAACCTTATGTGATCATAAGATTATTGTCCGAGATCGGCAGAGAAGCATTTTACGAAAAATGCCCATAAATTTTCGCAGCAAAGCGTGGTGATGACGCCAAACTTCGCAATCCAAAAATGGCGGATCGAAGGAAATTTGGTGAAGCTTTATTATCCTTTAGACAATTTGGTTCTATCCGGAAGGATCGGAAGATATGGGATAATAACTTGTATTCATTCGAGTACAAGGAGAAGAACGAGTCACTCCGAAGCCATTGCGAGAATTATGGATGAGTCTAATGGAGAATCCACAGAGTGATGTAACCATAGAGGAACAAATATCACTCGAGGATATCAAGAAGAAGATCCAAAGGAATTACAATGAAGATCCTTTGGCTTGGTGGGATAAGAACGAGCTTAAAGCTTCCTTAAAGGTTAAACCTGGAAAGGAGTACGAGTTCGTAAGATTCAAACCAATCCTTATGAACCGGAAGATCGTAAGGATATGCAAAAGATACTTAAGGAACATCTTGACCTTAAGTTAATTTCACCAGGAGTTTCTCCATACAAAGAAGATCCCGGGATTTTTAGTCGAAACCATGGTGAAATCAAAAGAGAAAGCCAAGACTTGTTATTAATTACAAAGGGATTAATAACATTTTGGAGTTCGACGGATACTATATCCGGCGAAGAACATTTGGTTAATCGTATCAAAGGTGCCAAGATATTCTCAAAGTTCGATTGCAAGTCCGGATTCTACCGATTAAGATGGAGGAAGAAAGTAAGAAGTTTACGACTTTCTCTACACCACGGGGACACTATATTTGGAACGTGATGCCTATGGGATTGGCTAACGCACCCCGGATATATCAAAGAAAGATGGATAATCTTTTCAAAGATTATTTCGCTTTCATGTTCGTATATATCGATTTACATTCTAATCGCATCAAAGAACATGAAGGAGCATCTCAAACATTTGGAAATATTTTCGGATGTTTGTCACAAAGAAGGATTAGTGCTTTCGAAAAGAAGCGTGTCGCGACAAGACAGATTGAATTCCTCGGAATTGAAATCGATGAATCTGGAATTATTCTGAGAATCATATTGTGGAAAAAATACAGGATTTCCGGATACACTTAAAGACAAGAAGCGACTTGAGTTTTCTTGGAGTTGTTAATTTTGCCGGGATGTTCATTAACAATCGGCATATTACGAGAAGGTGTTTAGCCCATTGCTTAAAAAAGATGCGATATTCAAATGGGAAGATGAACATCAAGAAGGAATTAAGCAACTTAAAGAAGTTTGTAAAAAGCTTCCAAAACTTGCGATTCCCAAGACGAGGATAAATTGGTTCTTTACACGGATGCGGTGATGATTGGTGGGCGTGATTCTTACTAAGGTCACACCAAATGTAGAAGTGCCATGCGAGATATTACACGGTTTATTCACACCCAAAGTGAAGCAAAACAGATGGCATATCAACGAGAAAGAATTCTTTGCGATCGAATGAAAGGCTTTTAAAAATGGCCTCTATTTTTATCAAGCTAAAAAGTTTATTTTAAAAATTGATAATTCAAGTGTCAAGGCTTTTAAAAAACAAAATTGAATCAAAACCGAAAAAAGGCTCGATTACTTAGATGGCAAGTCAATGCCAATATTATGATTATGATATTGTCATTATAAAATCTCATGAAAATATTCTTGCGATTTCTTAACACGAGATGGAAGGACGCGTTGGCCGACGAAGTCCTTAAACGAGTAAGACATCTCAGGAAAACCTGGAGAGTCTAGAACGAGATTTTGGGACGCTATGTCTCAATGCGTGTTCTTTGGACGACTTCAACAGCCGACCGAAAATCCGTTTCTAGTCAAATACGAGCATGCTAGTTCGCTCAAGGACAATTGTTCTTAAGATCGCAAGGCCTCTCTTCCAGCCGCATCTTCTACGGTGCAAAAAGGGGCCGAGAGAGTACGGGCTCTAACCCGGAGGTTATGGATTCAAGTACCATAATCACAAGTGTTGCGGTGATGCATCCCCCGAGGTGTACAAATCAGAACGAATGTTGAAGCTCCTGTCACAACCCGAGTCTTCAAGTCAACCCAAAGACCCTGGGGTAAAGAGGAGAGTTGAATCTTAGGCCACGAGACAGGCAAATCTAAGGTTCAAACTGACGAGATTAAGATTTCTCCTATGCGGGTATATCGAGGCAATGGGAGAAACTAGTTAAAAGACAAGGTATTAACCCGAGAAAAACCATGGTTGATATCTCGAGGCAAGTATCCTGAGTTTGGATGAAACCAGGAAGTCATCCAAATGAAGTACAAGAATGGTATACTTTTGGAGCTTTAGCTTCAATCTATACCGTGTCACCAGGATTCCCGAAATTTCAAAATTACCGAAATGGATTGGGGAAGCGATTTTAGACCAGGCGATAATCCACACTTGGCCGTGATATTTTGGAATCGTATTTTATCGGTGCAGCTCTGAACCAAATAAGAAAGGCTTTAATGAAGCTTTTCATTTCATCAAGCTAAGAAGACCGGATGGAAATGCTTTAAAATATATTAAAGCGGCTTCACCTAAGAAGGACCGATGTTAGTAGGAGCATTTTCTCAAGAAGAAGCTTCTACCATTTGCATGGGGTCTTTGGGTTTGTCTAATCAAATGGACAAAGTCAAATATCCATTCAAGTTCTTCCGAATCGGCGAATGGATCTTTCCTTTTGAATTCGATGACCGGATCAACCACGGGGTTTGCGGAAGAACTCTTCGAGACCAAAAGAAGAATTCTCAGGGAAAACAAGATTCCAAGCAAAGAAACTTACCGGAAATTCGTAATATGGCACATGTTGGCCGATGGATCGACCGGATCATCAAGCATGCCCGAAAGGAACCCGAGTTTGGGAAAGGTTTCGACCCAAACCCGACCGACAAGACCAGGCAAACTGGAAAGGACAAGGGCCCACTCACAAAACGCGTTTTCCTCGGGGACCACGTAAGCGAAATTTTTAAAAGATTCCCGACAAACATCACATTGGGTTTGAGTCACGCGAGAAAAAGAAAACCAGTTGGCGAGGCAATAATGTGAGATATGACGTAAGCGATGGCGTCATATATATCAAGAAGATTTGAAGTCCGCTTTGAAGTCCTGGACTTACTTCTATAAAATGCGGGATTTGAAGGAAGGCGAGGACATCGAACATTTTCCTTAGTTTTCTTACAATAAAATCTGAGTGAAAAATTTGTAATATTTTGAGTGTTTTAGTTTTAAGTTTTATGTATTTACGAGTGCAAGCCTCGGTATGAGAGGCTAAACCAAAGATTCTCCTCCCAAAAGGAGATTACTAATGTAATAAATATTTCTATAAGTTCTTAATAAAAAGAGGCTTTCTGCTTCAACATGTGTTCATAATGTACTATTAATTCATCCCGTTTAAGAATTACTTATACGCCCGGGTAGGAAACGAACCAAGGTCATCTTTGAGCAGTTTACGAGGAGTCGGATAACTTGCGGATCATCTTCCCTAAGGGTGAGGTTGAACAGTGAGGAGTTGTTTGTCAAAAGATCTCGGGGCGATAATTTTCCGATTGGTGGTGTTGCGAGCCATCTCACCCTTCTTTGTTTGGTCAAAGAAGGTATGAATTTTAAGGGATTTATTAATTTTACGGAAGCATGTTGGGCCGATATGGTCGTAATGGACTATGTTCATTTTCGATCTATAGACCTAATTTGTATACGGATTTATACTTGAAATAAGAATTTTGATTTAAGTATGTCCTGTTGAGTTTATAGGCTGGAAACCTGACATGATCCATTTAAAACCTCTGAATAGAGACTGGATCTAAGTAGGTGTAACAATGCCACGAACAAAACAAGTCACAGAAAATAAGAATTCTCGTTTCTCGAAAAATCCGAAAAACAAATTGATTATGGAGAAAAAATTTCATGTTTAATGATTAATGCAATAAATTTATTATTATGTAGTAGATTGCTACAAAATAGAGTTTAAAGGGATAACTTGAACTATTGTTTTAAAATGATAAAACCTAGGGGCAAAATTGTCCATAAGGGGCGAAGTGTAATAATTTTCATAGTTCAGGGTGCAAAGTGTCGCGAATGAAAGTTTAGGGGGTAAAGTATAAAAAGGGGTAAAGTTGGGGTGGTTAAATGTAATTATCTCTTGATTATTTATATGAACCTATTGTTAGCTTAATTTTAGTTTTTTTTTAGTTTAACAACAATCTCTCTCTTTTCGATTTCTAAATATAATTAAGCTATTTTAATTATAGTACTTGGTATAAAATTCGATAACAATCCCTGTGGAGATGATAATCCCACTTTCAAAACTATACTAAAATTTGGCACCGAACGCTTGCGGTAAGAATTTCTTGATCAAGTTTTTGGCGCCATTGTCGGGGATTGTTTTATCATATTTTACACTAATATTGTTACTAAGTAGTCTTAATACTACTCTAGACTAGTTTAGGAATTATAATTTCGTGTTTCTCATTGACTTGTCTGTTTATGCGAGATTCTAAAGATATTAATTTGCTTCCTTTTGATCCGAGATTGAAAGGACACTTGAGCAATCGAGCACAAAGAAAACGAGCATAGAATCGAGCAATGGCAGAAGACGGGGACAATGAGAACACAGGAAATTTGGTTGTGAATGTGCCACCACAACCTGAGGCACAAGAAAGCGCAATCCATAATTATTTTTGGACGGTCGTGAACTTAATTACTTGGTTGTGCGCCACCATAAATGCAAATAATTTCAAATTGAAACCGAGCCTCATAAGCATGGTTCAAAGAGAATCGATTTAGGAAGAGTCCAGTGGATGATCCGAATACACATCTGGCCACATTCCTTGAAATTTGCGAAACCATCAAGATGAATGGTGTGATTGATGAGGCCATTAGATTGAGGCTTTTCCCGTTTTTACTTTGGGATAAGGCTAGACTGTGGTTGCAGATATTTGGCCCTGGGAGTATTACGAGCTGGAATGATCTGACTCAAAAAATTTAGCAAAATTCTTCCCTCCCAGCAAGACACTCCAACTGAAAAGTGAGATAGCCCAATTCCAACAGATTGATTTTGATCCGTTATATGAAGCTTGGGAGCGATTTAAAGATCTGTTGCACAGGTGCCCACAACACGGCTTGCGACCGCGGAGGTTCGATTTTTACAACGGGTTTGAATGGGCATACGAGGATGATGTTAGATGTTTGCGGCGGAGGTACAAATGATGGCTAAAACTCGACGGCGAGGCCTTACTTCTTCTTGAAAAAATGGCCACAAACGATTATCAATGGCCCTTCGAGAGGTCGGCGCCAAAGAAGGTTGCGGTGTTCTTGAGCTTGATACAATGGTGGCTTTAGCGGCTCAAATCTCTAGTCCGACGAAGCAATTAGCAATCATGAATACCGCGGCACACCACAAAGAAGTTGAGATCCCACCCGTGGCTATTCACGCACCGCCACTCATGAGGCCGAACAAGTCAATTATGTGAATAATCAGGATTTTAATAATAGAGGTAATCCATTACCAACTCATTATCACCCGGGACTTCACAATCATGAGAATTTCTCTTATAGCAACAACATGAATGTATTGAACCCACCTCCGGGTTATCCCAACCTATCTAGTTCCAATGCACCGGAGGTGAAAAGAAGAAGCGATCGCTAGAAGAGATACTTGGCTCATTCATAGGAGAGACCAGAATCGGTTGAATGCGAGTGATGCGCAGATTGATAGTCTGGGTACAAAGATGAGCACAATAGAGACGCATATTAGGTCGATCGAGACACAAATTAAATGGGTTAGTTGGCGATGACAGTAAATTCATTGCAGCAGAGAGGAAAGTTTTCGATACAGAGTTTAATCCGAGAGAGCACTGCAATGCAATTTATGTGAAAAATGAAGCAAAAATTCAGTCTGCCCCCGAAAAATTGCCCTTATATGTGAAACCAGTGAATCCAAGAAAATGAAGTTGGAGGAGTTTGAGACTGTCTATCTGACAGAGGAATGTAGTGCAATGGTGCGAGTAAACTACCTCAGAAAATGAAGGATCCAGGAAGTTTCACTATTCCTTGTACTATTGGAGGAGTTTTCTTTGAAAAACCACTTTGTGATCTTGGGTCCAGTGTGAATCTTATATCTCTCTCTGATGTTACGAAGCTTGGACTTGGGGAAGTGATACCATCTAATATCACGTTGCAGTTTGCTGATTGATCCATCGCCTATTATTGGGGAATCGTTAAAGACGTGTTGGTAAGAATTGATAAATTTGTTTTTCCCGTGGATTTTGTAGTGTTGGACGTGAATGAAGACCAGAAAATACCTATAATGTTTGGGCGGCTGTTTTTAGCTACAGCAAGGGCTTTGATTGATATAGAAACGGGGGAGCTAACTCTGTGGGTAAATCAAGAGGAAGTCGTATTCACCATCCATCCAACCAAAAGGCTAAAATTTGAAACAAATGATGGTCAGTAGATGGTTGGGAATATAGTTGAAGACATTGGAGGTTGGGGAGTATCTAAGAGAAACGTGGATAACGTTCCCATTGGAGCCCCAACTTGAGGATAATCTGACAAAGTCTGGCTGAAGATTGTAAACTTAACGTTTCTTGGGAGGCAGCCCAAGCCCCTTTTATTGCTTTCGTAGTATTAATATAGTTTAGTAGTTGTTTTTCGTTTTAATTGCATCATAGTTGACTTTTTGCATTTTAGGAGTAGCAAGTTGCATCACACCCCGACCCTTTTTATTTGTGGATGCGAGACGTGCTTTGATTGGAAAAAAACGGGCAGCACGGGCCCTAAAAACCGATTGCAAAGTGCAGCAGGTGAAAAAATGGAAATGTATGCGGCGCTGGCAAGGGGGCGCCACAGCGCGCCCCCCAAAAGAAGTATAGGCCCCATATCCGCTTAGGCACTGCAGCACCCGTAGAGGCGCGCTGCAGCGCCCGTCCACCAAATTTATTTTTAAAACCGTGCCAGTCCTTATTTAACACACATCACAAACACTCATTTATCTCTTGAACTCGACGGAAGCTCTAGTGTTTTCACCAAAACTCACACAACTCCACTTCCATCTTCACAAAGGAGCACTCTAACACCACACACATCATCTTCATCTCCCTCACTCATTATTTGGTAAGTTTGCACTTTCCAAACCCCACCCCATGGCTTCCCACATCTTGTTATTTTTGTGTGAATGGATTGTAGTAGTACTAGGATAATTGTTGTTGATTTGTGGATTGTGGATTTGTTGCTCATGCTAAACTTAGGTTTTGGTGTTGAATTTTGGGGATTGAATTGAGTTATACATTGCATTTACCATATTTTCCAAAACTCATGCATACGAGGTATTTGATCAAATGCCCCAATGACATTTTCACATTGTTGAGTGCTATCTTGCATATATATGCTTATCTTCTTGACATGGCACTACATTTTCCACTTGGGTGCATTATGTACGTACTTTGATTTTCGATTTCTCACCCATAACCAAATTCCATGACTTCACGAGTTTTGTTTTCTTGTGTACCTTGCTAGGTTACAAAGATGCGAAACCAAAAAGGGACCGGGCCAAGGTGAAGGGGAAGAACAAGACCACATCTCGGAGGCATACAACACCCATGGGCTTGGGCGCTAGGATGCATAGTGCGCTTATATGAGACACCTCATACACGTAGTAGTACCACATGACTTCGATAAGGAGCCTTTACTCCTCGGCTACCAGGAAAGTCATTTTTCCACCTCTCCATTAGGGACAATGTCGTTTTAAGTTTGGGGGGTGTAGTCTATTTTTATTCATTGAGTCGAGTCTTGAGTCAGAAAAAAAGAGTCCAGAGTCGAGTCGGGTCGTTTGTGAAACTGTAAAACTGCATGACTAAGTGAATTTGTTGAATATGAGTTGAACGGTCATAAGAGCATGTGTTTGAGCTGTGATCTATTCTTCTTTTCATTAATTCCGTCTATGTGCTTAACTCTGTTGATTTATTTGGAGATGGTTTTTTGTGGCTGAGCGTTTCTTGTATGATCCCACCGGATTCTAGAACTTGTATGATCACTAGTCGAGGCAAAATCCTAGCTGGAGTAACATTAAGGAATTGATTTAGGCCATCTTTGAACAAGCTAGAGCCAAAAATGCCTACCTTAAAAATCGAAAATCAATCTATTTCTTTGGCAACCAATCTAATACCCAGAGCTTACATGTGAAAATCCTAATTACACATCACTCATACACACAAAGTATCAAAAGATGTTGAAGGTTGAGAAGGGTATGATGAAAAGGGTATGTGTTTAATTTCGTGAAATTGCCCGAGAAAAGAAAATATGAAACCCCGTATGTAAAGCATGCAAAAGAATAAGTTTGGGGGTTTCGAGTGAATAAATAAAAAAAATCAGCAGGATTGAGGTTCATAAAGTGAGAACATTGGGGATAGGGATGGCAATGGGGCGGGTCGGCTGGGTCGACCCACCACGGGTCGTGGGGCGGGGCGGGTCTACTTGTTCTGCCCCGTTTAAATTAAATTAAATTAAAACAACAAAAAATATATATATTTATAAAATATTATTTACAAAATTTATTATTATCAATTTATAAATATTAAATATAATATAAGAATACATAAAAATTATATTATAATATATATTATATATTTAAATATATTTAAAACTAAAAATTATAGGCGGGGCAGGGCGGGGCCGGTACCTGCAGGGAGGAAATGATACCCAGACCCGCGCCGTCCCGGGTCACGGGGTGGGGCGACCCAAACGGGGCGGGCCAGGGCGGGTACCTGCGGGTCGTGTTGAAATTGCCATTCCTATTGGGGATGTCAAAAGGCGAAGGGTAGTTAATTGGTGATTTGAAGGAATTGATAATTGTGTGTTTGGGTGATTTGGGTCACTTAATCCTATATTCTCATACCTTACCCTGAGCCCACATTACAAGCTTAAAAAGTCCTATTGATCCTTGTGTTACATTAGCTTATATATATTAGTGGAGATTAGTGTGAAAGACAAGCCTATGAAGTCCTGTAAGCATCCCATCTTTATATTCAGAAAGTTGATCATCTTGTAAGCACTTGATTGCATGAATCTATCCAGATAATGAAAATGGAGATGGCATGAACATTCTATCCTCATGATCAAATTGTTAAAACACGTGCTTGATTGGAAGTGAAACGAAATTTGAGACGAATGAGTTTGGTTGTGAAGTTTTGCGCTTAGTCTATTTGAGTCGATTGTCATTATTTTTGTTCCTTCATGTTTGTTGGTTTTAAAGAATCAGAATTGCTTGAGGACAAGCAAACGTCTAAGTTTGGGGGTATTTGTTAAGTTGGTTTTATACCAACGTATTGAGTATTGTAGACTAGGATTTTGCGTTGTTTTTGGGTATTTTAGTATCGTTTGAGTCAAGTTCAGGTCATTAGTTGTTGTTAGGGAGTCGGTACAGGTTCTGATAGCCGAAATTGGTTTAAAATGATGAAAACGTGTTCGGAAGGTGAAAATCGCAAGTTAGAAGTGAAAAGCGGAAAAATATGCATCAACGGATGAGCGTCGCAGCTCCAAAATCCCCGCGCCACAGCGTAGGGGCCAAAAACAGTACAATAGCGACATTCGGTGGGCGTTGTAGCGCATTATTCAAGCACTGCAGCGCGCAACAGGGCTTGCGCGGACTTCTTCAGGGCGCGCTGCAGCGCTCAAATCGAGTGTCGCAGCGCACGACTGGGCGGCAAACTTATTTCTCACATTTTAACGGGCTTTTAGAGGGTTTTTAAGCCTATAAATACAAGGAAGTCACGTACGAAAAAAGGGTCGGACATTATTTTGAACACAACGCAAGGCAAGAGACACAGAGCTAGGGTTCGGGACGGAAATTGAAGGCACTTCTCATTTGGACACAGAGAGAATTCCTTCTTTTCCCTTTTCAAATCCTTCTTTGCTTTTCTTTGTCAATTCTTGAGATGTATAATTATTTCTTTATGAGTTTTTGTACATCCAACATGAGCCAAATCCATCTTTCTAGGGGATTGATGTAACTTACGTTTGAACCTATGTTTTGATTTCCAGTTTATGAGATTCGTATGTTATTTAATCTATTTGGGCTATTTGATTTGATTGCATCTGGATTATCTGATCAATAATTCAGATTGTTTGGTGTGTTTGATTTGACACTCGAGAGAGGTAATTGAACGCATGACCATATAATAGCACAACCTAGGGTTTCATAGAACCGAGAGGTTTATGAATCTTTTGAAGCCTGTGATAGAATATTCATCGTGCATATTAGGGTTTAATTTATGATTTTTATAGAGAGATCAAAATTAGAATTATAACCTAGAATCACTTGGCACTCGAGAGAGGAAGTGATAAACGGTAGGAATATTGGTTTATAGATTAATAACGTGTGATTAAGGAACTTGATTGAGAACATAGGGGATAACTGAGTGAATCAACCCTCTAGAATTCATATCTTAGGTGTTTTATTATTTGTCTGAACCAATTGTTAGCTTAATTTTAGTATTCTGGAGTAGAGGAATTACTCCATTCTCGAACCACTATAAATATTTGTGTTATTTAATATTCTACACTTTACTTTATGCAATTTATTTACTTGCTCTATATTTGCTATCCAACAGATAATAACAAGTCTAATAATAAGTGTTGGTAGTCAATTTCTAAAAAGGGTGTAAAGACTTCCGCTGTTAAAAACCAAGAAATTGAATTTATAAAAAGCTAACTTTACTCAGCTGAGTTACTCTATCAACAGCTCTCTCAGAGTCTGTTAAGTAGTTAACTCTCATGCTGAAGTTTGACTCAGTTGTCTCTCACGAGACTTAGCTATTTTCTTTTGAAACTCTGATTTGTGTTTAAAATCAAAAAATTGATTAAGTTTATTCAACCCCCTGCCCCCGTCTTCTAGACTTAATCACACCCCTTGGGACCTATAAGTGGTATCAGAGCGGTTGGTTCAAAGAACCTTCTGCACTGGTTATTGAACAAGATCTCATTCTTTTCAAAATCATCAACATTTGAAGTTTTCAAAGTTTCTTTCAAAAGTTATTATCATGGAAGCAAATCTATCTCATATTCTCATGTTTACCATTGAAGAATTTGATGATTGGAAGATTTATATGGAGACACATCTCTCCGATTTTCATGATGAAATGTGGTTTGTCATCAAAGATGGGCCCATTAAAATCACCAAGGTGACCACAGCTATAAGAGCAGCAGAAGATGTTGCTGAAAGACATCCAAAAGTGGAGAAACCAAGAAGCGAATGGACAAATGAGGACGGAAAGAGATATAACCTTGACAATTTGGCCAATGAGATTATATACAAAACTTTAGATAAAGCAATGTTTAATAAAGTTAAATCATGCAGGACTGCGAAAGAAATCTGGGAGAAGCTGACTCTTATATGTGAAGGCTGGAGAATAACTCACAGTTGCAGTGCAAAAGTTTGAGAACTTTAAGATGATGGCAGGAGAATCACTGGATCAACTGGATGCCAGATTCACTAAGATTACAAATGAACTATCAACTCTAGGCAAGGAGTATCCACAGAAGGAAATGTGTATGAAGATTCTAAGAGCGCTCCCAGCTGAGTGGGAAATGAAGGTGATGGCTCTCAGACACTCCATGGATTTGACCAAGATTTCCAACCATGAGCTATTCTCATACCTGAAAGCATATGAATTGAGCTCAAGAGAGAGGATCAGGATGATATAGTTGTGTCGAATACACCCTAGTGGTGGTTGATGATTTCTTAAGATACACATGGACCATTTTTATGTGTAAAAAGAAGGAAACTTTGCAAAAGCTTCCTCAGCTGATGAAGAGAGTTCAGAATGAGGAGAGTCGACCATTACCAAGATAAAGTCTGATAGAGAAACTGAGTTTATCAATGGGATTATAACTGCATGGAAAATGGTATTGGTCATGAGTTGTCAGCTGCAAGAACTCCACAACAGAATGGAGTAGCTGGAAGAAGGAACAGAACCCTCAAGGAAGTTGCAAGGACCATGTTAGTTGAAGCTTCATTGCCTAAGAGATTTAGGGCTGAAGCCATTAACACTACTTGCTACACTCAAAATAAGTGTATTATCAACAGGCAACTGTCCAAAACCTCCTATGAAATTCGGACATGAAGAAAGCCAAATGGGGGATATTTTCACATTTTTGGAAGCAAGTGTTCTGTTCATAATAATGGCAAAGATAATCTGTAAGATTTTGATGTTAAAGTTGATGAAGGTATCTTTCTTGGATATTAAGTTGAGAGCAAAGCATTTAGAGAATTAAACAAAAGGAGTATGGTAACATAAGAGTCTATCCATGTGGTTTTTGATGAACCTAATATAAATGGAGAAGACATTGATGAGTTAGCTGAGAAGATGAATCAGCCAACTATTCAGAAGAGTCCTTATGTTGAGACAGATCCCAAAAAACTTGATCCTGATGAGGACGAGTTAGCTAAATCTCAGAAACAGCTGGAAGGATTGCAGTTGAATGAAGATGATCAAGAAGAAGTTGTTCAAGACAACTTAGTTGCAAGAAGAACCAACACAGTTGACTTACTCCAACCAGATGTGAGATGGCTGAGAGACCATCCACCTGAGTTAGTAATTGGAAATATCAGAGAAGGAGTAAGAACAAGATCCAAAACTCAACATGAAACAATGTTCACTTGTTTTATATCTCAAATTGAACCAAATGATGTGTCACAAGCATTGGATGACACACAATAGATTCTTGCTATGCTGGAAGAGTTGAATCAGTTTGAAAGGAACAAAGTTTGGGAACTGGTTAAATGAGCTACTCACCAAAATGTCATTTGTACAAAGTGGGCATTCAGAAATAAGATGAATTAGGAAGGATCTGTAGTAATAAAACAAAGTAAGATTGGTAGTCAAAGAGTATTTCCAAGAGGAATGTATAGATTTTGATGAGACATTTGCACTTGTTGCTAGATTGGAAGCAATAAGGATGTTTCTTGCTTATGTTGCACATAAGAACTTCATAGTCTATCAAATGGATGTGAAGAGTGCATTTCTTAATGGACTTTTGGAATAATAAATCTATGTGGAACAACCTCCAGGTTTTGAGCAGAAAACTATTGGAGATAAAGTCTACAAGCTCAAGAAGGCATTATATGGTTTGAAACAAGCACCAAGAGCATGGTATGATACATTATCTCAATTCCTAACAAACAATGGATTCACCAAAGGAAAAGTTGATAGAACACTCTTCAGAATTCAAGATGGAGAGAGCATCTTGCTTGTTCTAATATATGTGGATGGTATCATTTTTGGATCCACAAACAAAGAGTTGTATGACAAATTCTCAAACCTATTGCAAGGAAAGTTTGAGATGAGCATGATGGGAGAATTGACTTTCTTCCTAGGTCTTCAAGTCAAGCAAATGAAGGATGGAACCCTCATAAGACAAACCAAGTATACCAGAGATTTAATGAAGAAATTTGGTATGGAAGAGAAATCATCTGTGAAGATTCCCATGAATACTTCATTCAATATGTATATGGATGTAGAAGGCAAACCAATGGATCAGATAAGATATAGAGCATTCATTGGATCATTGCTCTACTTGACTGCCAGCAGAACTGACATCACCTTTACAGTAAGTGTATGTACAAGGTTTCAATTTGCATCTAAGGAAAGCTATATGACAGCAGCTAAGAAGATTCTAAGATATTTGAAGGGAAGCCAAGAAGTTGGATTGTGGTATCCTAAAGAATGTGGATTCAAATTGATTAGATACTCAAATTCAAACTATGTTGGATGTAGAGTTTACAGGAAGAGTACATTTGGTACTTGTCAAATGCTTGTAAATAGATTGGTTTATTGGTTCAGCAAGAAACAAAACTCAATAGCTACATCTACAGCTGAGGCTGAATATATTGTCGCATGCAACTGTTGTGCCCAAGTCTTGTGGATGAGGCAACACCTGTGAGATTATGACATTGAAGAGAAAGAAATTCCAATTATGTGTGATAACACAAGTGCTACTGCAATCACTCAGAATCTAGTATTGCACTCAAGAAAAAAGGATATTGATGTCAGATATCATTTCATAAGAGATCATGTTGAAAAGAAAGACATCACATTGGAATATGTCTAAACTGAGAAGCAGTTAGCTTATATATTCACTAAGCCCTTACGTGAATCAAAGTTTGAAGAACTGAAGAATGAGCTTGGATTGATTCAGCTATATTAGTATGTTCAAAAGACCATTCAACAGAGTTAAAGGTGGAAGAATTGCATTTCAGAAGAGTTTTGTTCTTTCAAAGAGTAAAACAAAGCTATATCGGATGTTTTGCGAGTTGAGTCAATCGAATCCAATGAGTTCCATCAAAGATACTAAAGTGAGAAGCGAGAGAAAAGTCATAAATAAGTGAGCAGACACGTTTATGAGCTAAGAGACAAAACGAAGTCATTTTTACTAAAGCGGGAATGTTTTTTACGATGATGTCAGCATCATTAAATGTGGTACAGTGAAAAGCTACAACAATATGCTTATGGTTGGGCATAAATGCTGCAAGCATTAAATGCGACGTGATTAATGCTTTATACTGTCACGCCCCAAATTATATGCCCAATAAAATAGATTATTATCCAATAGGGTACAACTCAAATATTAAAACTTAGATTCATCAAGATCTATTATCTAAGTACAACTAACAACTAATAAATGCAGTGGAAGTCTATAACCTATGACATACATGTTTGATAAATGGTTTTATCATGATTTTGATGATTTTGTTTCTATACCAAAACAATGGTTTTAAAGGTTGTCCAAATACTCCTAAATGATTTAAAATGATTTTAATATTTTCCGGAGTATTTCTTCAAGTCTGACAAAATTGGACAACACATTTAATGATATTGCGTCAATGGGTTTTTACATCGAAACTATGTTTCTAAATGTTGTCCTAATACTCCCGATCGATCTAAAATGTTTTTCTATTTTTCGGAGTATTTCTTGAAGTTTATATCGTACAACACTTTTGATGATTTTATGGTAATGTGTTATTTCATCAAAACTATATTTCTAATGTTGTCCAAAATACTCCCGATCGATTTAAAATGTTTTTACTAATTTTTCGGAGTATTTCTTGAGGTTTATTTTCGACAAAAATCGGACAACATTTCATTGCGGAGGTCGACCGGTCGACCAAAGGGGCGACCGGTACCTGGGAACGAGTTTCTTGAAATAGAACTCACAGAAACCTCAAAATGGTCATGGGTGACCGGTCCACCTAGGGGGCGACCGGTCGACCACCCCCTGGACCGGTCCCCCTAGTGTATTTTTGCTGTGTTCTTTCAAACTTCTATTTGTGCGCGACCGGTCGCCCTCAAGTTTGACAAAAGAAAATTCTAACCGTTAACCGTTGTCAGTGACTTTTCCTTATTTTGTGGGATGGATTTCTAACAGCTATTTTCTTCAATTGTCTTGCAATTTTTTACAGATTTTCAATCCCCAAGAGGAGCCTATCAATGATCAATCATCTTCTATAAATAGAGGAAGATTTGAAGCACAACAACAAGAGAGAACAATACAACACAACAAGAAATACTCAAGCAAACATTTGGTCTTATATTGTCATTATTCTTGTTGTAATTTGCCTAGCTTATCACTTTCACATTCTTAAGGTCTAGGCTATTCTTGATTACACTTGCACTCAATTGTATTATTCATTATCGAGTTGTAATCTTGAATTTGGGTTATCATTCAACACAAGATATCCTTGTGAGTGTTCTTGTGGTAAGAACACACTTGGGTGATCTAGGTGTTAGGTGTAAGAAGATTGTGGTAATCTTCTTGCCGGGGTGTTGAAGAATTTGGTATTCTTCAAGGTTGAAGATTGTGGTAATCTTCACAAGGTGCCGTTGGAGATTGTCGTAATCTTCGAGAGAGATTGTGGTAATCTCAAAGGTGGTGTTGAAGAAGAGTGTGGTGCTCTTCAAGGTGTTGTTGTAAGTTGAATTTGTATTAATTTTGGTGATTAATAAAATTCTTTTTCTTTTTCGAAACCCATCCCGGGTATACTGGGGTGGTAGAGCACGTAGTCCCTAGGTGGGGTGAAGCTCTATAAATCGACGTGTGTTGTTTACTTTCCGCAGCTTTACTCTTGTCTTGGCTTGTTTTATTCGAAAAAGACGGCAAAATCGAAAAGATGGAGATAATCTATTCACCCCCCTCTGATTATCGTGAGCCGCTGACTTACAAGTGGTATCAGAGCCAAACTTTTTGGCAAGCTCGTTTCACATCGCGAGTGAAGAGGAACGATCGTCGGCTACGAATGAAGCTCACCTTTCCGGCTCCTCCACCACCAAGCCACCTCGATTTGATTCCAAAAAATTTACATTTTGGGAAAAAATAATGGAATGTTATTTACAAGGTTGCGGGTTCGATATTTGGAACATCGTCATCAATGGAGAATCCATTCCGATGAAAGACACACCATACACCTCCAAAGCTTTCAAAGAGCTCAATGATGAAGAAAAGAAAATCATCTCCTTAAATGGTAAAGCTCTCAATATTTTGTATTGTTCACTTACCAATTTGGAATATGATCTTATTGTAGGAATTAAATCGGCTCATGAAGTATGGCAAAAATTAGAAGCCAATCATGAAGTATATGCAAATGATAGGAGCAACTCAAAAGCCTCTACTTCTCAAAGGGATACAAGGTCAAATCTAAGGAACAAGCCTTTTACAACTTCCAATTATGAAGTAGTCGAACAATGTCTTATGGGCATCAAAGAAGAAAACGAGGTATGTCTTAAGACCTCTACTTCCTATGATATTGTTATACAAAATGATTATAGTGATTTACAAGATGATTTTGATGACATTCAAAATGAATTCCAAAGTTTACTTGTTAAGTACAAAAATTTGAAAAAGGAATTCAATGTTTTGAAAAATGAAAAGGATAGTTTATCTACTTCCTATGAATCACTATCATGTGCTCACACCACCACACTTAACAAGGTTAGAAACCTTGAAAAAGAAAATATTACTCTTGTTGAGGATATTAATTATATAAAAAAGGATTTATCAAAATCCAACTTGAGTACCGATAAAATGACCAAGATTATTGATATTCATAATTGTGATAAAGGACTTGATCATAAGCCTAGTGTTGTTAATTATGTGGAAAGAAATCAAGTCCATATGCATGTTGGTCATTATGCTCCAAAAATTATTACTTGCTTCTATTGCGGTAAAAAGGGTCATACGGTAAGTACTTGTCGGGCTAGAAATAGCTCTAATTATTTTTGGAGACCTAAAAGTCTCAAGACTAATCCCAAAGGACCCAAGCACTTGAGGGTACCACAAAACAACGTTATATTAGGTACCCGGCGGAATAAAAATCAAGGAAAATTCATACCGCCTAGAAGACATCAAATGAGCGTCTCATTTGATCAAAGAAGAAGATATCACCACAATGAATTTCCAAGAGAAAGACACTTTCAAAAATGGGAAGGCCACAACGCTTGGAGATGGAGCCATTGGAGAAGCCATCATCAACAAGATGATTTTCAAAGGGGAAGATATCATCAACAACGGGAATGGCACAATCCATGGAAATGGCGTAATTGGTAAACCGTATCTCCCCATTTAAATATGCATTTTATTTAGTTATTATGCATGTGTTTATTTGTGCCTATATTTTCAAAATGAGTTTTCAAAATATTTATTTTTAAAATTAAGGTCTTCAATATATATTTGTGTTTTTAAAAAAAAATTCCTTGAAAAGAAGACCTTGTATGATGCTTATAGTAAACTCTTGTGTATTTGCTTAGACTTAATTGATTTATCATTTCTTATGAATTTTTATGGCATGAGCTTACTTGCGATATCTTTTATTGTTTTAGCCTACACTTGTATCATTTTTGTTTTGTGCAAGTCTTGTTTAAGAATTGTGTAGGATTCATATATCATCACAAATGGCAATCTACGTCATAATATGTCAAGAGTAACATGAACTATCGAGGTACGCTCACTATTGTTATTCATCTCTTAGACTCGATACATGTTGTGCCATATGCCTATGTGCTTATTTTATACAAGTGCCATTAAGAGGATGTTTTGATTTTTTGAAAATGCATTATTTGACATAGCTTGTTTTATCCAAGATTTGTAAAGGATTATATTTTGTTTTGATAAAACAATTGATCTACTAAGTTATGCATTTTATTGCACTTATAAATGCCATTATTCTTGGATGCTTATGTCAAAGCTCTTGTTCATATGATTCTTGTAAATGAGGTCTCAACTATGTGCTCTCGTATTTTCATATTTCAAAAGAGAACTTATATAGCTTTCTACAAGCTTATTTGAACTTACATGTTGTATTATATTCTTGATGATTTTCTTTAAGCATAGTATGTGTTACTTGCTATAGTGTCTCTATCATTCGATATCACTATGCTCTTGTACAAGATTCTTTGTTGAGATTTTTCAGAAATTTTTGGTATTTTGGAACAAGTTTGATGAACAAGGCAAGGTTAGTAGCTCAAATGTATTGTCAAGAAGAAGGTATCGATTTTTATGATTCATTTGCACCCGTAGCAAATTTAGAAGCTATTCGCATTTCACTTGCCCATTCTTGTTTTTAAGTAAATTTTAAGCTTTACCAAATGAATGTTAAATCCAATTCTCTAAAATGGTTTTATTCAAATAGAAGTCTATGAAAAACAATCGGGGTTTTGAAAATTCTTAGGCCAAAATGATTTGTATAAAAGGCCTTATTATGTTTAAAACAAGCACCCCACATATGGTTTAATAGACTTAGCTATCTTTTACAAAATGGTTTTACAAGAGGTAAAGTTGATACTACACTCCTTGTTTTTTTGAAAAAGGGCAAGAATGCTTTCTTGTACAAATTTATGATTTCATTTATAGTGCTACTAATGAAGTTTTGTACAAGATATTTTCTAAGATTGTTGCAAGGTAAATTCAAGATGATCAAGATGGGGGAACTCAATTTCTTCATTGGAATTCAAGTTCAACAATGCCAAGAAAGTGGTTATATTCCACACTCAAAGTATACAAAAGAAGAAGTGAGGCATTGAAGAAGAAAGAACCATCTCAACCTCTATGACTACCATGTAAAGATTGACAAAGGTTGAGGAAGGCATATCGGTCGACAATCAAATTCGAGGTATGATCATTCATTTTTATTACTCCCATAGACTCGACATTCCATATGCCTTACGTCTGTATGCTCGACTTCAAAAACTATCCCAACGAATCTCATTAAAGTGCCGTTAAAACAAATTTTCAAATATTTGAAAGGTACTTTTTCTTATGACTTGTTGTATCCAAAGTCTTAAAACGTTCTTATTTTTGGGATAACAAGTCCGGTGATAATAATCTTTTTCAAAATATGGTTCGTCATAATCGAACTAAACATATTGAGATTCGATATCTTTTTCTAAGGGATTGCATGTTTAACAAAAACTTGAGATGTGTTTAATTTCGTCTCAAGGATAACTCGTGGACTTTTTAATCATTCACCGCCGAGTATTTTACCTCATTTCGAGCTTGACTATGACATAATGTATATTGAATGAGGTCTACGTTTGCATTTTGCACGTTTTTAAAACTTAGGGGCGAAAAATCGGATTTTTGGATCAAATTTCGGATTTTTGCAAAAGTAACTGGTCCAGTGACCTGTTGAGGGTGAGGCTGATCGGTCACCCTATGCCTCGACCGGTCAACAGCACCACCTACCGGTCGCCCCTGCTGATTTTTTAGATATATTGCTTCTGTTTTCCAGACTTAGCCATTTTGGCGTTTTTCTTCTATATTTCGACCCCTTTGCAATTTTCACACACAATTCACTTAAAATGAGTTTTGTTGCATAAATTACATATTTTGGGGATTATGTTGCTAGTTTATCATCATCGTTACTCATCCTCACCGATTAAATGGTAAGAATTCTACTCCTTTTATCTCAATTGGGTTGAACCCTTGAGAAAATGCTTCTACTTGATATATTTATGGAATTCTTATATATTTGTGTTGTGTATGATGATTGTTGTTGGATTATTATTTGTAAAATTGCTTTTGGTGATGAAAAACTTGGCTTGATTACATTTACAAGGGCTATATATATCCTTTTCAATTTTTGACGCCCGCCAAGTGTTCGATAAAATGTTCCAATGAAAAATTCATCACCTACATGATTCTCTCGTTTTCAAAAGTCTTATATATTTATAGAGATCATGTTTTTGCAAATCAAATGAGGTTTCATAAGCCTCTACAAGTCGTATGTTCGACTTTTTCCCTCCTATTTGGTCTATAAGCTTCAATGTTCAAATAGCTCGATACATCGGTTTAGTTGCGCACTTTGATATGATTATATGATGTTTTTATCGTGCTAACATTCTTTTTGATGATTCCAAAGGGGGAGAAACAGGTTATAAGCTTATTAGCTCATAAAAGCTAAAATAAGCTCGAGAAAGAAGCTATAAGCTATGGCTTCTAAAAGCCATAAGTTGTGGATTATATTTAGTCCATTTGTGGTATTATGGACTTATATACTTGTCTAATGATGTTTTGTTGACAGGGGGAGCTTATAAGCTTTTGTACTTAAGACCAATATGTAAAAGCTAAGCTTTTAGCTTGTGGATGATTGCTTTTACATTACTCTTGTTGTGCATATTGATAGGGGGAGCTTTTGCTATATGTGTTCGAATATCTTTACTCTCATCCTTGTGATTATATTGCGTGGAATGTTGTCACTCACAACGGATAATTCTCTTTAACCGGTAAAATTATTTTGTTTTCAAAATCGACCTCGTTATAATTGTTTTGGTTTGTAATCATCAAAAAGGGGGAGATTGTTTGATAAATGGTTTTATCATGATTTTGATGATTTTGTTTCTATACCAAAACAATGGTTTTAAAGGTTGTCCAAATACTCCTAAATGATTTAAAATGGTTTTAATATTTTCCGGAGTATTTCTTCAAGTCTGACAAAATTGGACAACACATTTAATGATATTGCGTCAATAGGTTTTTACATCGAAACTATGTTTCTAAATGTTGTCCTAATACTCCCGATCGATCTAAAATGTTTTTTCTATTTTTCGGAGTATTTCTTGAAGTTTATATCGGACAACACTTTTGATGATTTTATGGTAATGTGTTATTTCATCAAAACTATATTTCTAATGTTGTCCAAAATACTCCCGATCGATTTAAGATGTTTTTACTAATTTTTCGAAGTATTTCTTGAGGTTTATTTTAGACAAAAATCGGACAACATTTCATTGCGGAGGTCGACCGGTCGACCAAAGAGGCGACCGGTACCTGGGAACGAGTTTCTTGAAACAGAACTCGCAGAAACCTCAAAATGGTCAGGGGTGACCGGTCCACCTAGGGGGCGACCGGTTGCACCCCAGGGCGACCGGTCGACCACCCCCTGGACTGGTCCCCCTAGTGTATTTTTTATGCGTTCTTTCAAACTTCTATTTATGCGCGACCGGTCGCCCTCAAGTTTGACAACAAAATTCTAACTGTTGTGCAGCAGACAGTGTTTCCTTATTTTGTGGGATGGATTTCTAACAGCTATTTTCTTCAATTGTCTTGCAATTTTTTACAGATTTTCAATCCCCAGGAGGAGCCTATCAATGATCAATCATCTTCTATAAATAGAGGAAGATTTGAAGCACAACAACAAGAGAGAACAATACAACACAACAAGAAATACTCAAATAACATTTGGTCTTATATTGTCATTATTCTTGTTGTAATTTGCCTAGCTTATCACTTTCACATTCTTAAGGTCTAGGTTATTCTTGATTACACTTGTACTCAATTGTATTATTCATTATCGAGTTGTAATCTTGAATTTGGGTTATCATTCAACACAAGATATCCTTGTGAGTGTTCTTGTGGTAAGAACACACTTGGGTGATCTAGGTGTTAGGTGTAAGAAGATTGTGTAATCTTCTTGTCGAGGTGTTGAAGAATTTGGTATTCTTCAAGGTTGAAGATTGTGGTAATCTTCACAAGGTGCCGTTAAAGATTGTGGTAATCTTCAAGAGAGATTGTGGTAATCTCAAAGGTGGTGTTGAAGAAGAGTATGGTGCTCTTCAAGGTGTTGTTGTAAGTTGAATTTGTATTAATTTTGGTGATTAATAAAATTCTTTTTCTTTTTCGAAACCCATCCCGGATATACTGGGGTGGTAGAGCACGTAGTCCCTAGGTGGGGTGAAGCTCTATAAATCGACGTGTGTTATTTACTTTCCGCACCTTTATTCTTGTCTTGGCTTCTTTTATTCGAAAAAGATGGCAAAATCAAAAAGATGGAGATAATCTATTCACCCCCACTCTAGATTATCGTAGCCGCTTGGACTTACAATACAATTATAATAGAGTTGTAACTCGCCTAACTATTACAAGATAAAATAGTTATATTGTCAACCGCTGACGTATAAGCCCTTCAAACAGAAAATGCTATGTAGAGTCAACTTTGATCTAGAAGTCTTGTGTCAGTCTCATCGATCCCAAAATATTCGGTCTCTGAAAAGTTTTTATGAAAACGTGGGGTGAGCGAAACGAGCTCAGTAGGTTGGGGTAGAGGAATGCAATATTTCTTTGATGAAAGGTGAAGTGTTTCTTTGAGAAAAGTACTTAATGTGCCTAAAAATATTTATGTATGCATGATAATGATGCACATAAGAATTATTTGCCGTAATGATCAAGAACATGTTGCAATTCAATAATGATAGATTAATTTATGATGATATCAATGATGCAATGCCATTGTACGACAGTTAGTCAAGTACGGTAAACATTTTGCTTTTCAGATGGCCAATAGATATCCCTATTTTTTAAAACAAATAGTGGATATCTCATTTTAAAACAAAGTATAAACAGTTAATCAATTAATTCGTCAGCCCAAAATAAGAAACATAGGATCAGTGTTGATCGGACACTGACCCTGTCCGTTCTCCTTATTGCTTCCAACAATATTTGGTTGAAGCCGTGTCACCTTATCCCTCCCCGTAGGCTCGATGTCTCTTTAGCTATGGGCTTTTGCCCAGATATTGTCATATTCATGAATATACTGTTCTATGACCCAGTTCTACTGCCGTCCTCGGTCACGGCCAGAAAATGAGATTAGGCATATGAGTAGTCAAACAAAATATGTACATATGTAGCTACCGTGTGCATATCCTATCTAGATATATATATTTTAATTACATGATTATAAATATCAAATTCATATATATCTATAAGACTACTACATAATGTACTTGGTATTTATTTATAAACCCCAATTTCTCGGTGATATAGTTAATACTCCTAAATTCAAATTGCCAAATTACAAGTCTAGGTTCTGAGAATAATAATATGATTTACTCATTTAAAAATTGATATCAAATATAATATCTACATAATTCAGGTAAATAAAATATGGAGTTCTACATTTACGGTTTAATCTCAATCGTTGATCACATTTCAAATTTTCAATATCACGAAAAACAGTCTCTTCAGTCCCATATATATCGAATTTCACTTTCTCTCTTTTCTCACTTTACTCTCGAGCTTTCAAGCATTCGAAAAATTCTCTCTGCAAATTGTTCAAAGTTCTTCAAAAAATTTCTCAAGAAATCACCATGGCACCTAAGAAATCTGCAAGTTCTTCTCTGTATTTTGCAAAGCTCTCAGAAAAAGTGTACTACGGTGCACTAATTGATGTAGAAGGGCTGGTCAAGCAACCGACGAACAAAGAGAGGGCGAGGAAGATCGTCGGTCATTTGGAAAAATCAGGGTTGCTGGAATTTCTTACCCTGAACATGCCCCAAACCTTCTTGGACAAGGTTGCTATATTTTACGTGAACGTCTCTATTCACGATGATGGAATCAATTCATCAGTGAATGGTAAAGAAGTCAAGTTATCATTTGACGACTTGATCGAGTCGCTTTACCTTCCAAAAAGTAAACTCACAAAGCTGAAAGATTATGAGTTCGACTTTATGAAGATATGGAAGGAGATCGCCAAGGATGAGGTAGCTGACAAGTTGAATCCCTCAGCTACCAAAACGGTGATTAAAGAGGAGTATTACAAACTGATGGATGTGGCGGCGAAGTGCACCGACATGAAGTTAGGATCATATAATCGGTTGTCAGAGATAGAGATGTTAGACGGGCTGGCCCTAGCCCTATAGAGCTAGCCCTAGCGGGTTTCGGGCTAAACGGGCCACTATCGGGCTATAAGTCAAAAAATTAAAAATTATATATTTAAATTTAAAATTTTAAACTCGAGTATATATAATAATTAAGTTTAAACTTTGAAGTTAAACTATTCTACATAAATAAAATTCATGGAAAGTTTCTAATTACATTGCATTAACGAACTTATAAAATTAAATATTTTATTATCTAAATTTTGAAAATAGAATAATAATAACTAAAGTACCCAGAATTAACACTTTTTTTGTAATTACTCATTAGGCTATAAGTTAAAATTTTCAAAATTAGATATTTAAATCTAAAATTTTAAACTTGGGCATATATAACATTTAAGTTTAACATTTAAAGTTAATCTATTCATTATAAAAAACGTCATGCATAGTTTATAATTACATTACATTAACAAAATTATAAATTACATTTAGCACCATTTAGAAATATAATTTATATCTTAAATAATCTAATAAAACTACGTGATATTTTCTTATTCAAAATAAAAATTGGAAAAAAAAATTAAGTAATAAATAAAACAAATAAAAAAAAAGTTTTTCAAAAATTTATAGCTTGTTTAATAAAGTTAAATTTAAAGATGAGGGAGATGTGAATTTGAAAAATAAATTTACTAGTAATAGGTAATAAAAGTAGATATAACATATTAGAATGATATTTATTATTTAAAAAATAAAATAGCGAGCTAGCCTAGTTAACCTACGGGCTAGCCTTAACGGGCTTCGGTTTAAATGGTTCGGGCCAAAAAGGCTCAGATTTAAACGTGGCCCTAACCTTATCTTTTTTGGTTTAAATGGTCCGCCAAGACACGGCAAAGAAATTATTTAACATATCTAGTCACGTACTGCCGATCGTGATGGCAATATTATGGAAGAGTTGGACGTGAATTCGAATGAGTTTATATTTCACAAGTTGTGTCAAAACGTCTAGAACGTGAAGCTAGAAGAAGGCGAGTTCAAGAACACCTCAGGTTATGGGATAGTCATTGGTATCTACTAGAGAAGAAGGGAGTATTCCTGCGAAAGGGTAAGGCATTCCACATCAACAAATGGTTGTTCAAGGGAAACTTATCAGCTTCCCAGAATAAGGCCCATGCAAAGAAGAAGGGTGCTTCTGAGAGGGAAACAACTGAGAGTGTCCCAGAGGAGGAAACAGCTTGTCGCACCGCCAAGCCCCAACTCCTATATCAATTCATGTTGCCCTCATGCTGACAAAGAAAAGAAGGACAGCTGAGCCTAGAAAGGCAGTTGTGAAGAAGTAGAAGACTCAAGCCAAGGGTGGCTTGAGAGATGAAAAGAGGAATCAATTGTTTAGGCTACTGAAAAGCCCGCAGCTGCGACCCCTGGGATAGAGGAATCAATTTTCTGGACAATACTTCATTTGTCTTGGCTCTTGATGATGTCTACTCCAGTATTGTGCTCTTCGAGAAGAAGCAAGCTGAAAAGGCAAAGTCCCTTGAAAAGGATAAGGCTGGTGAGCCTCATGTATGCCCCTTCACTGACGATGCCATTCCTAATTGCGGCAGCAGCAGTAATGAAGAACATACTGAGGGTGTTGATGCTGTTGAAATCTCACAGCTGAAGCATGCCCTTCATGAATCCGTGAGTTAACTGAGGTACCAAACAGTATAGTGTTGCAGAATCATCTGTGGTTCTGCCTCCAACTCCAATCATTCAAGATGTCGTGAGGAACTTAGCAGCAGTCACCTCTCTAGCTCACTCACAGGAAAATGTAACAAAGGGAGATGGCGATGATACTGGGATGGAAATTGTTGAAGAGGGTAACCTAATGGAGCCAAACCCTAAGGATGCTGTTGAGACAGCACAAGACAAGATGGATGAACATTCATGTGATACAGCCAAGTCCCCGGTGACAGTTGACCCCATTAAAAATCCATCAGCTAGTGAGCCAGCTGAGGGGAAGATGCTCACACTGTAGCCAGGTCGAAGGAGGCTGCAGGGGACCAACAAATTTTGAAGTTGGGAGGCAAAGGTGTGATAGCTGAGATGGAAATCACTCATGCCAGTGAAGTTGTGGTAGTTGAGACTGCCACAGCTGAGGCCCCAGCAGAGTTGAAGGCCAGTGACGTTACAGAGGTTGAAATACATGTAACTGAGGCAAATAATAGATCAGTAGAGACCATGACAGTTGAGACTGTTCGTCATGAAACTTAATCCCTGAGGTTGAAACCTCTAAGGATGCCATTGATGAAGACCCTGCAGCAGCTCAGTCTGTTGCAGGGAATGTCGAAGGTCCTTCAATTGTTGAGACTATTGAAATGGTAGCTGAAGACCCAATGGTGGTTGAGACTGCTAGGGGGAATATTGATTGTTTTGGTGATGTGCCAAAAGTTCCAGAATCCGAATCTACTGAGATTATCGTTATTGATGCCCTTGCAGAAATCGACTCTGAAGCTGAGTATACATGGATGAAGATTTTGATGAATCAGCAGAGTCCGAGAAAGAGGCCAGTGACTTGGATGTAAGTCTAAAATACACCAGGATGAGATTTGTGCTAGTCGATAGTCCATCCCCACTAGCTCAATCTCCTGCACGTGATGCTGCTCAGGCAGCTGATGCAAAGTTACTCAAATGGAAGAACCATTTGTTGTCGTAAGAGAGTGTTAAGACAAATGAGGCATAGTCACTCAAAGGCTTCTATAGTCTATCGCTCACGAAAGCTTCCATTGGTGAGGCACACCGAGTTGTCGGCTAGGGATAAGAGAAAAGTATTCCCGAAGGAGAAGTGGGAACTTCCTCTAATCTAAGTGACATGTTGGGAATGTTACATTTCCCTTTTGTGGAAGAGATCCCTTTTGAAGCTGAGTCTACGGAGGATGTTGCGCTGTTACAATGTTCAAGTCAACCTCCGATCCGCATGTTCCTTTGGGTACATGCATTGTACCGTTTGGCCTCGATTTTGATTCCATGTTCCATGAAGATTCAAGTAGACAAGCAGCTGACTTTCGACAAGCCTTTCGAGCCATGTGAGAGGAGATGGAGGCAATGGAGAAAGACTTTGCTGACTTGAGCACCAGGATAGACAATCATGAAGCCACAATTTTCAGAGATATATCGAGGAGTTGTGTTGCGGATCAGTGAATGGGCACAAGAAGCCAAGACTCTTACGTAGGAGCAAGTTGGCTATTTCGCATGCCTATTTTCAAAGATGGTTGTGCTGGGAGCCGACCCAGACTTCCAAGAGAGCCAAAGGGACAATATGGAAAGGATGGAGAGAAGTCATCTCTCTGATATGGAGTAGCTGCAGATGAAGATGGAGAAGAAAATGGAGAATATGGAGGCATCTCTCAAGGCCGAGATTTTATCTATGAAAATCGAGATACACTCTCGGCTCACCAAACGGACTCTCTTCTCTAATCACCCAACCTTCTCAAGGTGATGATGCCAAAAAGAGAGAGAAGAAGAAGAAAAGCTTGTCAAACCCCCTCCGAAGATAATTATCAAAGGCAAAGGCACCACCTCAATTCTCTCTCAGCTCCCTCAAGACTTATCAACTGACGAGAAAGTTGCCCTAGCTTTACAGAAGTCTAAGGCTGAAATTGCAAAGATAGATAAAAGTCAAGATGGGAGAATCCAAAAATTAAATGTCCAATATGGAGGTGCGCCAGCTGGAATGCTCCCGAGTGAAGAAGCTGCTCCACCTTCTGGTCCCTTGGAGGAGAGATCCAATAAAGAGTTTGACACTCTATTATCAGAATGTATTATAAGGAATGGAGTTAGATGGCGCATGGGGCTTGTATTGGAGAAAGGGCTTGAAAGATATAGAAGAGACTAGGAAGCAGCCGACTCAAGGAAAACCTTCTAAGAGTCGTGACCTTTTCCAAGAGTCACCAAGAGCCAAGTTCCCGGGAGGCAGCAAGCTATGGGAAGAATCTCAGACAGAGGTAGAGGCAAATATTCTAGGTCTGGTGGGAGAGGCAGAAGTTCTCCACCACTAAGTGGAATCATGTCCATCAACCCCTTAAAAAAGGACACTGTTTATTGGTTGGGTCTAGATAAAGCCCAGAAATGATAAGATAATCGAAGAGCAACTGAGCTTTCCTACGAGCAAGATGAGCTGAGATTGAGAAGGATATGGGGGAGGAAAGGCTAAAGATGAGAGGAGGAAAGGCGAGAAGAAGAAGATCGTAGAAGGCGAGAAGAAGAAGAAAGAAGGAGAAGACAGCCAAGAAGATAAATATCAGCTGTCGAGAAAATTTTGTTGTATTTTTACAATTCCTTGTAAATACATACAAATAATGTAAGTGTTGAATGATTCATTAATAAAATAATATATTTTTTCAATTATTTTAATTTCATCAATTTATGAAGTAAATAAGTTTTGAAATCATCAAAAAGGAGGAAATTGTTAGAAAATTTATTGTATAGATTTTGATGATGATTAGAAAACTTAGAATTAGAAAGTTGGCACCCCAAATTATGTATGTTATTTCAACTTTTAATAGTTAGAATATAAGAGAGTCGTCAAGCTGCTAAGTTGAAAATGGAAAAAACTTGTTGAAGCAATGCAGAGAAGATCCAAATGAGTCGCGATGAGTGATCAAGAAGAACTTGATCAAGTACGATAGTTGTGTCTCTCGGAAGACTTATAGTAGAGTCATCCAAGAATCAAGGAAAATACTCAACTTAAGGGTAAAAGTAGTGAAGGACTTAGAGAAAGTCAAGATGTCCGTTGTGAAGGAAATCTAAGACTTACCCATTTGGGTAAGAGATAGACCTACGCAAATGATAAAAAGCTATCTTGTTGAAAGAGTGCAAGTGGCGGAGCCAATGGAATGCTTCCCAGAACTCCTGGTACTTTTCGGGGCGTATGTCGGTAGTTAATAGTAAGTTTGTGTCAACATCAAATGTTGTGGAACAAGACAAGCTAACGAACAAGAAGTGAAGTTTAAATTTGTCTATCTCTTCAACGGACAAATTTCAAACTCTCACTATAAAAGACTGGGGAATTTTCAGAGAGAAATAGATGACACAAGAGAGACACATCGAATACATCTGAGCATACAAGCAATCAAGCAAAATCTGCACTTCTCTCAAAAATTCTCAATCCTCAGGCCTGAAACACGAAGTGATTTTATCCAACACATTCCTGTGAAAGATAGAAGTCATACTTCAAAGTTGAAGAGGAAACTTGTTTTCAAGAGCAAAGGGGTCTGTTCTTCCAAGAAGTGAAGGAAGTTCAGTGAGGTTCTGTTAGATAAATGTTTTTATCAGATTTTGTTCGATTTTATTCAAATGAGTTTTTAAACCAAAACAATGTCCCTAAATGTTGTCTAAATACTTCCGATCGACTTAAAATGTTTTTACTATTTTTCAGAGTATTTTTTGGAGTTTATTTTCGATAAAAAATTAGACAACACATTTGTTTCATGCTCGACCGGCCGCCCCTATAGGGCAACCCGCACTGAGTTGAGTTTTGAAACAGAAAAATGGGACGTAAGAAAAATGGGGAGGGGACGTCGACCCCAGGCGCCGTGCACTGGGAGTTGCTCTTTGGTTGATCTTCTCTGTTTCGATTTTTATCAACCTCAACCGGTCATAGTCAAAGCGACCGATCGCACCCCCTCCGACCGGTCCCCCGTGTAAAATTCGCTGAAATTCAATTTCAATCTTATCTCTGCACGACCGGTCGCACCCCTTGTTTATCAGCAAACTATCTGTTGCATTTTCAAACAGCTTTTCCCTATTTTGTGGGATTGGTTTCTAGCAGCTATATTGATGATTTTAAATGGCTTCTTTTGTAGCAAATCACTCCCCAAGGAGGAGCCTATGTCTGGAAATGAAAGTCAAGTCCTCTCCTATAAATAGAGGCTTCATTCAAGCAACAAGACACAACACTCTACACAAGCAAAGAGCAATCAAGCAAACACTTTCATATATCTTGTTGTATTAGCCTTAAAACTTTCACTTGCACAAATTTGAGGTCTAGGCTTTCAATTCTTGATTACACTTGTACTCATATTGTATCAATCATTATTGAGTTGTAATCTTGATTTTGGTTATCATTCAACATAAGACATCCTTGTGAGTATTCTTGTGGTAAGAATACACTTGGGTGATCTAGGTGATAGGTGTTTGAAGGTTGTGGTAATCTTCAAAGGTGTTGTAAGAGGATTGTGGTAATCCTAAAGGTGGTGTAAGAGGGTTGTGGTAATCCTCAAGGTGTTGTATTATTTTTTCATAAATTAATAAAATCTTTTTTTCTTTTTAAAATCCATCCCTGGATATACCGGGTGGTAGTAGATTAGGCCCAGGTGGGTTGAACTACTATAAATCGACGTGTGCTATTTACTTTCCGCACTTAGCATTTCATCTTTGCTTGAGTTTTACGAAAAAGAGGGTAAAATCTGAAAAACCGGGATAATCTATTCACCCCCCCTCTAGATTATCGTAGCCACTTGGACTAACAAGTGGTATCAGAGTCAAACTCTTTGGCTAGCTCGTTCCGAGTAAATAGGAAAGATCCATGGCTACATATGATGCTCATCTCACCACCGGCGCCTCTACCAACAAGCCACCACTATTCGACGCCAACAACTACGCATTTTGGAAAGACCATATGGAGTGCTTTCTACAAGGGTGCGGGTTCGACATTTGGAATGTGGTCATTGAAGGAGTTGATCAACCAACCAAGAAATCGGAGGATGGCACCTCGACTCCTAAACCTTTCAAGGAGTTCGATGAAAACGACAAAAAGGCTTTCTCTCTAAACGGTAAGGCCTTAAATATTTTGCATTGTTCTCTTACGGCTACCGAGTATAATCGCATAAGAGGCATAAGGTTGGCACATGAGGTTTGGGAAAAATTGGAGACAATTTATGAAGGGACTAAGAAGGTCAAGCAAGCAAGAAAGACCATACTTGTTAAAGACTTTGAAAACTTTAACATGCATGATGGTGAAAGCATCTCCAAGATGGTGGAAAGGCTTGATAATATTGTCAATCCTCTTATGGCCCTCGGTAAAGTCATCTCCGAAGAAGACAAGGTGACTAAGGTATTGAATGCTCTTCCCGGCTCATAGTCCGAAAAAGTGACGGCAATCACGGAGGCACAAAACCTTGAGACACTCAAGTTTGACGAGCTTATTGGAAACCTCCTCATCTATGAAGTCTATCTCAAGGAGAGGAAAAATTCCAAACCATCCATAAATCAATCGGGTATGCAAATTATTCCTAAAGGTCTTGCTTCTTGTTCTAATAATGCATACTATGATAATGATGATGATGATGAGGAGACGGCCGCACTTGTTCGAAAATTTGCAAAATTTGTAAATAAAAATAAAGCAAGAAAACCAAGAGATAATGCTTGCTTTAAATGCGGAAAACCCGGGCACTTCATTGTCGATTGCCCAAAGCTCGATGAAGAGGAGCAAAAGAAAAGGAAGCCTTTCACGAAAAAAAAGGCTCTAAATGCGGAAGTCAAAACGTGGGATGAACTACTCGAAACAACCGATGAGGAAGGAGAAATCGAACACGGTCTCATGGCCATAGACGATGAAAACAATAAGGTACGCTCTAATTCTTCTACTTCCTCCATAGTTGATGACTTGCAATGTGATTTTGATGAATTGCAAATTGAGTTTCAAAATTTAATTGTTAAATACAAAAATTTGAAAAAGGAGCATAAGGAGCTTAAGGTTGAAAAGGAAAAATTATTTACCTCTTATGAATCTCTAGACAAAGCTCATGCTCTTACTCTTACTAGAGTTCACTCTCTTGAAACCGAAAAGGAATCGCTCACAAAAGATATTGAATGTTTGAAAAATGATGTGCATCGTTTCAACACAAGCACGGATAAAGTCACAAAAATTTTAGATGCACAAAGAGGTGAGCATTCCAAATTGGGACTTGATTATAAGCCACTTCAAAGTGTTTTTAAGAAAAATAACCAAGGTCCGACTTTTGTACGTGCTAATAGTTATAATACTCCTACTTGTTTTTATTGTGGCAAAGTTGGACATTATGCTAATAATTGCAAATTGAGAAATAGCTCTAGACATGTTTGGAGACCCAAAGGTCTCAAGACTAACCCCCATGGACCCCAAAATTATAGGGTACCTAAAAGAAATTCTTTTATAGGTAATAGGGGCTATAACAACAATGGAAGATTCAAAATGGCTCGTGGACAGCGGATGTTCACGCCATATGACCGGGAGGAGAGAACTTTTTGCCAACATCAAGCTCCAAGAAGAGGGTATGGTCATGTTCGGCAATGGCAAAGGAAGAATTCTTGGAAATGGAGAAATTGGTAACTCTTCTTTCTCTCTTAGTAATGTTCTTTTAGTAGAAGGGCTTAGGTTCAATTTGATAAGTGTTAGCCAACTTTGTGATTCAAGTTATAATGTTTCCTTCAATAAAGAAAAATGCCTTATACTTAAAAATGGTGAAATTATTTGTGAAGCAAATAGAAAAGGCAATCTTTACAAAATTTGTACAAGTGATTTGGTTAGTCAAAATGTTTCTTGTTTAGTCGCCAGTAATGATTTAACTAGTTTATGGCATAGGCGACTTGGACATGTTGGATACGAGAATTTGAAAAATATTTACAAAAACCAACATGTGAAAGGACTACCCAAATTGAATTTTGAAAATCTTGGCTTATGTGACACTTGTCAAAAGAACAAATTAGTTAAAAGTAGTTTAAGCCCAAAAATGAAATTTCCACAACCAAACCCCTACAATTGCTTCACCTTGATTTGTATGGGGATATTGGTACGGCAAGTCTAAGTGGAAAACATTACACTTTCGTTATTGTCGATGATTTTTCTAGATATACTTGGGCTCTTTTTCTTACCAATAAAAGCGATCTGCAGTTAATGAGTTTGTTAAGTTGTGTATACTCATTGAAAATGAAAAGGAAGACACTATTAAGTCTATTCAAGCGATCGAGGTGGAGAATTTGATGGTGAATTTAGAGTCTTTTATGAAACCAAAGGATATGCTCATAATTTTTCGGCTCTAAAGACACCTCAACAAAATGGAGTAGCCAAAAGGAAAAATCGGACACTACAAGAGATGAGTCGGTCCATGCTCAATGAATTTTCACTTCCAAAATATTTTTGGGCCGAAGCCGTAAGTACCGCTTGCTATGTCATTAAACGAGTTTATATTCGTCCTAAAATGAATAAAACTCCATATGAGCTTTGGAAAGGTAGAACTCCAAATATTAGTTATTTCAAGATATTTGGTTGTAAATGCTTTATTTTGAATACCAAGGATCAATTGGACAAACTTGATCCTAAGGCCGATGAAGGGATATTTATGGGATATTCAACAAAAAGCAAAGCATATCGGGTTTACAATAAGACTAGTGGAGTTGTTGAAGAATCCATCCATGTCAAATTTAATGAAGCTTCGGGTGTTGAAAGAATACCTAATGATGAAAGTGATGAAGAGGATATTATTGAACAAATTGTTCAAGTTGATGATCAACCGCCTACATAAAATGATCAACCGTCCACTTCAAATGGTCCTCAAGAAGATAGAGGTGATACCGGATCTTCCCGTTGCATTGAAATTTAAGGAGATCACCCAAAAGATCTTATTATTGGTGATCCCCTTGACAAAGTGATGACCCGGAGAAAATTTGCCGAGAAAGCTCTTATTTCTCAAAAGGAGCCTAAAAATGCTAAGGAGGCTATTGAGGATGAGGATTGGTTCTTAGAGATGCAAGAGGAGTTAAATCAATTTAAAAGAAATGATGTATGGGAATTGGTACCTTGTCCTCCATCTCAAACTATTATTGGTACAAAATGGGTATTCCTAACAAACTTGATGATCAAGGCAACATTGTTCAAATAAGGCAAGGTTAGTAGCTCAAGGGTATTGTCAAGAAGAAGGTATTGACTATGATGAAACTTTTGCACCCGTAGACGTTTAGAAGCTATTCGTATTTTACTTGCCTATTCTTGTTTTAAAAATTTCAAACTTTACCAAATGGATGTTAAATCGCTTTTTAAATGGTATTATTCAAGAAGAAGTCTATGTAAAACAACCTAGGGGTTTGAAAATTTTTCTAGGCCTAATGATGTGTATAAACTTAAAAAGGCCTTGTATGGTTTAAAGCAAGCACCCCATGCATGGTAGTACGATAGACTTAGCTCTTTTCTTTTTGCAAAATGGATTTATAAGGGGTAAAGTTGATACAACTCTCTTTGTTTTTGAAAAAGGGCAAGATTGCTTACTTGTGCAAATTTATGTTGATGATATTATCTTTGGTGCTACTAATGATTCTTTGTGCAAGAAATTCTCTAAATTGATGCAAGGAGAATTTGAAATGAGTATGATGGGGGAGCTCAACTTCTTTCTTGGACTCCAAATTAAGCAATGCCAAGAAGGCATATACATTTCGCAATCAAAATATACAAAAGAACTTTTGAAAAAGTTCGGCATTGAAGAAGAAGAAGAACCGTTTCTACTCCCATGGCAACAAATGTCAAAATTGACAAAGATGAAAAAGGCAAGTCCGTGGATGAATCAAAGTATCGGTATGATTGGTAGTTTACTTTATATAACCGCTAGTAGACCGGACATTCTTCATGCCGTATGCCTATGCGCTCGTTTTCAAAGCAATCCCAAAGAATCTCATATGAGTGCCGTTAAAAGGATTTTTCGATATTTGAAAGGCACTATTCAATATGGTCTATTTTATCCAAAGAATGAAAATTTTTCTCTTAAAGGTTATAGTGATTCGGATTATGCGGGAAATATTGATGATCGGAAAAGTACTTCCGGATCATGTCAATTTTTAGGCGATTGCCTAGTTTCTTGGTTTTCAAAGAAGCAAAAACTGTGTTTCTTCTTTCAACGGCCGGCCGAATATATTTCCGCCGCCTTTTGTTGTACACAACTTCTTTGGATGAAACAAACCTTAGAGGATTACAAATGCTCTTTTGAAAACGTACCTATCTTTTGTGATAATATATCCGCTATAAATATTGCTCAAAACCCGGTTCATCATAACCGTACTAAACATATTGAGATTCGACATCATTTTCTAAGGGATTGTGTTTCAAAATGAAAAATTGAGATATCTTTTGTACCATCTCAAGATCAATTAGCGGACATTTTTACAAAACCGCTATCTTCCGAGACTTTTGCGTCCATACGAGCTCGGTTAGGCATAATGCATATTGAATGAGGTTTACGTTTACATTTTGCATGTTTTTAAAACTTAGGGGCGAAAAATCGGATTTTTGGTTGAAAATCCGGATTTTGAAAAATTTGACAAAACAATGGTGAAGAAGTTGAGGGCAACCGTCGCCCTCAACGCCGATCGGTCGCCCTCAACCACGACCCGCTAAGCGCCCTAAGCCAAAATTTGGTTTAAAATCGCTCGCTCTTCAAAGAATAGTTATTTTCACTTCTTTTTGCCATTTTTCGTCCCTTTGCCAAATTCACACAAATTTCACTCAAAATTTGTTTTCATGCATTCAATTCACAACTTGGACCTTATATAGCATGTTTATCATCATCATGGCTCATCTTTTCCGATCAAATGGTAAGAATTTTTCTTCCTTTGCTCAATTGGGTTGAACCCTTAAGTTTATGACTTTCTTGTATATTTCTTGATATTTTTTGCATATGATCTTGATGAGCTTAGTTATTATGTTGTATTGCATGATGTTTGATGTGAATTGGTGATGAAATTTTTTGGCTTGAATCGTTTACAAGGGCTATATACAACTTCTTTTAATTTTCATGCCCACAAAGTGTTCGATGAAATATCACAATGAAAATTTCAACTTCTACATGAGTCTCTTACTTCCAAAAGTCTTCAATACTTATTGAGATCATATTTTGGCAAATAAACCGAGCGTATGAACTCCTCATGATACATTTCTCCCTTTTTCTTTGGTTTTTAAGCTTAAATTGCTCAATGGTTGATAAACCGTCTCTTTAGCGTACTTTGATGTATTTGTATGATGTTTTTATCATCCTAACATTCTTTTGATGATTCCAAAGGGGAGAAACAGAAATTGGCTCGTTAGCCAAAAAGAAGCTAATAAAAGCTATAAGATATGGCTTCCTATAGCCAAGAATACCTAGTCCATGGCTTGTATTATGGACTCAATTGCAATACATTATAAGTATTGTGACAGGGGGAGCTTCTTAACTTATGATGTTTATATGCATCTTATATAAGCTCGTTTTAGCTTGTGCTTCTAGCTTATGCAATATCTCTTGTTGATATGCTCATAGATAGGGGGAGCTTTGTATGGAATGTTTTTGACGGATAGTTCACTCGTAAAACCGGAAAATTTATTTGGTTTCAAAATCGTCCTCGAGAAAATTGTTTTGGTTTGTAATCATCAAAAAGGGGGAGTTTGTTAGATAAATATTTTTATCATGATTTTGATGATTTTGTTCGATTTTGTTCAAATGATTTTTTAAACCAAAACAATGTCCCTAAATGTTGTCTAAATACTTTCGATCGACTTAAAATGTTTTTACTATTTTTCGGAGTATTTTTTGGAGTTTATTTTCGATAAAAAATTGGACAACACATTTGTTTCAGGCTCGACCGGTCGCCCTATAGGGCAACCCGTACACTGAGTTGAGTTTTGAAACAAAAATGGGATGTAAGAAAAATGGGGAGGGCGACCGGTCGACCCCGGGCGACCGCACACAGGAGTTGCTCTTTTGGTTCGGTCTTCTCTCAGATGTTTCGTATTTTTATCAACCTCAACCGGTCATAGTCAAGGGGCAACCGTCGCACCCCCTCCGACCGTCCCCCTCAGAAAATTCGCTGAAATTCAATTTCAATCTTATCTCTCGCGACCGGTCGCACTCCTTGTTTATCAAAGAAACTATCCGCTTTGCATTTTCGAATGACTTTTCCCTATTTTGTGGGATTGATTTCTAACACTATATTGATGATTTTAAATGGCTTCTTTTGCAAATCACTCCCAAGGAGGAGCCTATGTCTGGAAATGAAAGTCAAGTCCTCTCCTATAAATAGAGGCTTCATTCAAGCAACAAGACACAACACTCTACACAAGCAAAGAGCAATCAAGCAAACACTTTCATATATCTTGTTGTATTAGCCTTAGCACTTTCACTTGCACAAATTTGAGGTCTAGGCTTTCAATTCTTGATTACACTTGTACTCATATTGTATCAATCATTATTGAGTTGTAATCTTGATTTTGGTCATCATTCAACACAAGACATCCTTGTGAGTATTCTTGTGGTAAGAATACACTTGGGTGATCTAGGTGACAGGTGTTTGAAGGTTGTGGTAATCTTCAAAGGTGTTGTAAGAGGATTGTGGTAATCCTCAAGGTGGTGTAAGAGGGTTGTGGTAATCCTCAAGGTGTTGTATTATTTTTTGGTAAATTAATAAAATCTTTTTTTCTTTTTAAAATCCATCCCGGATATACTGGGGTGGTAATAGATTAGGCCGTAGGTGGGTTGAACTACTATAAATCGACGTGTGTTATTTACTTTCCGCACTTAGCATTTCATCTTTGCTTGAGTTTTACGAAAAAGAGGGCAAAGTCTGAAAAATCGGGATAATCTATTCACCCCCCCTCTAGATTATCGTAGCCACTTGGACTAACAGGTTCAAGTTCGAACCTAGTTCAAATCCGACAGAGGGCTAAGTGATCAAGTCCGAACAATTTGAAGAGTTGAAGTAGTGAGGCAGTTACCTTGCGAAGAGCTGAGTCACAGGAGTGAAGCCAGCTGTGTGATCAAGGCTTGCTCGGACTGTTTGTACTTTTGTAACAAAGTTAACGTTGCATTAGCAAATTCCTCCAGGAGTAGGAAAAGAGTAGGGTAGAGGAATTACCCCATTCTCGAACCACTATAAATATTTGTGTTATTTAATATTATGCACTTTCCTTTCTGCAATTTATTTACTTGCTCTATATTTGATATCCAACTGATAATAACAAGTTTAATAATAACTGTTGATAGTCAATTTCTAAAAAGTATGTAAAGACTTCCGCTATTAAAAAACAAGAAACTGAATTTATAAAAAGCTAACTTTACTCAGTTGAGTTACTCTATCAACAGCTCTCTCAGAGTCTGTTGAGTGGTTAACTCTCCCCACTGAAAGTTTGACTCGCTCTCTCAAGAGACTTAGTTGTTTTCTTGTGAAACTCGATTTGTATTTAAAATTGAAAAATTGATTAAGTCTATTCAACTCCCCTCCCCTTCTGTAGACTTAGCTCACACCCCTTGGGACCTACAAAATTGTACCTGTGACGAACAGCCTAAATATCGACTAAAAATATCTAGCTACATTTTGTTGAAATAATATAGAATTTAAGAAAATAGTAATTTTATATTTTATAATAACATGATAGGCCCGATGACCACAATGAACTATTGTCGTTATTCTAAGAAAAATAAAATTTGTGCAAAAATTTACATAGTTCATATGGTAAAATATAACAAAAAATAGTTTATATGGTAAAGTGTAAAAATGCAAATAGTACAGGGGGTTTAGTGTAATATCCTCTCTTTTTTGCAGATTAATGGAACGATTTTTTTCAGAGTTAGCAAACGGATTGGTGAAGAAGAAGATTCTGAGACAATTTATTCGTGATTTTATATTGTATTGGATGATAAGATGACATCAATAATATTGTACTCCAGTGGTTGAGACATGTGTTGTAAGGATGAATGACCCGGGTTCGATTCCATACGAGTGTGTGTGTCCACTCCCCATGTTTCCCCCATTGTACTCAAATATATATATATATATATATATATATATATATATATATATATTGTGGGTAATCGCTCCTAATTTCATGGGATTTGATTATTTGCTTTGGACTAATATATCCCTATATCTATTTAATGAGGTTTTTTTATATTTTATGCATATTTAATATTAGTCATTGAAATTTATTGATTTGTAGTTTAGATTTGGTCTACGTCTTACATAAAGACATTGATCTCATATAACCTCTTCATTTATATATATACTACTCGTATTCGACATATACCATAATACAAGAATTTAAACCAAAACCCCACAAAATCTAATAATACATCTCAGTATTTATAAATTAATCAATACACTCCACAAATGTTAGTTGCCATATAACGTCAGTCTTTGGTTCATCGTCATTTTCAATCATTTTTGTATACCTATGATTTTGTCCGTCACTATTTTTTTAACATTTACTATTTAATAATTTGACTCATTCTGATATGGTATATATATATATATAGACAAATGCTTGGGTTAGACCGTCTAACAGTTCTTTTCCATTAGACGGATCCAACCCGACCCGAGTTTTTTTGTAATTTCACCGGTGGCATTTTTGTAAATTCTGGGGCGGTGTCATAGAATCTCCGGACTGGTGGCATTTTTGTAATATTCGGGGCCTTTAAAAGTATTAGTTTTTCCCCTAAAAAGTATTAGTAGTACATCTAAAAAGCATTAGTAGGACATCTAAAAAGTATTAGTAGGACATCTGAAAAGTATTAGTAATCCCCTTGAACAATATTAAGCAATGAAGTAATATTAGGCAACCCTAAGTATTAGTTTTTCCCGTGAAAAAAGTATTAGCAATTCCTTAGAAAAGTATAGTAATCCTATGGAAAAGTATTAGTAACCCCTTGAGCAGTTTTTTTAGTAATCCTCATGAAAAATATTATTTTTTTCCCACAAAAGTATTATTATTCCTCGTTCAACATATTAATAATCTTATTATTAAAAAGTATTAGGTTTTTCGATTAAAGGTATTTTAGTAGTTCTCCTGAAAAAAATATTAGTAGTCATCCCAAAAGTATTAGCATCCCTCCTAAAAAGTATTAGTAGCGGTCATCGAATGTTGTTGTGATGTTAATGGTTGTCTTGGGTCAATAGGCGGATTGGCCGCGGGTTGGGTATTTGGATCCGTCTAACGAATTAGATCCGTTAGATTAGATTACCGGGACAAGAGAGATTAACCCATATAAACAAAATAATACATTTTAGTATTTATAAATTAATCATAACACACAAAAAAAATAAAAAAATAAAAAGAACAGAGAAAAAAAAGGAAACAGCCAAATGTATAACTCATACATAAAATATCACAAGTAGAATAAATTCTACTAGTCCTTTTTGGCAGCATCATCTGCAGGCAGCAGGACCATTAGGAGGCTGCAAAAAAGGAGGCAATTGACGACTCAGATCCTCCCACTTACGCGCCATATGATCCAGCATCTTCGGCTGCGCCTGCATGAGCTCGTGTATTATCGACTGCATCTCCGCCTGTATCTTAACCCGCTCCTGCTTCATCGCCTCCATCTCCGCCAGCAGTCGGGCCTGCGTCTCAGCCCACTTCTGTTTGAAGTGTTGTTGCAACTCCTCTTCCACCTCCTTTGCCACCTGCTTCTTCAATGCATCTATATCGAATTCTAAATTGGTAGAAGAGCTATTGGCAGCAGTGCTGATGAATGTAACTGGCTTGGACTCCGGGCCATAGGTGCGCTGCTTCTTCACCCCGCCAACAACTTCTACATACGACTGCGACATGTCTACGGCGGGAGGCTCACTCAACTCCACGAATGATTGCTTAGCAGAAGCTGACCGTGTTTGTACCTCTTCCTGCAAAAGAGCAAAATATATTAATGGGATAATTACAAAAACTACCCCTCAGGTTTGAACTAATAACAAAAAAAAAAGAAACAGAAGTTGTTGAAAATAACAAAAATCCACTTAGAGTTGCCCTCTTTATTTGAACACCCACTTTACATTTGTAAAAATATTACTATTATCCACCTTGTATTTAAGGCAGAATCAGACCTCGGGTCTTTTTTATAATTTTGAAACTTTGCTGTGTTATTTTAGTAATTACCCTAAACCTCAGGGGTAGTTTTTGTCAAATATGAGATTAAGGTAATTAAAAATATTTAATAGTAGCACGTACAGCAATTTGCTCCGACCACTCATAGACAAATTGACCATTCTTCCCTTTTTGTGTCCATGCCAAACACTCGTGCGCATCATGCTATCAACAAACATAAGCATATGGACATGTAAGTTATTTTGTAAATCTATAACAAAAAAGATCAAATGTAAAATTAAAGATAAAGGTAATATCCCACCACCTTGGTCAGCCTGTTCCTACGCGGCTGGTCAGACTTCGCCTTGACATCAGGGCAATCCCAGTAGGCCTCCCAGCGTTGCCATGCTGCCTCAGGCACACAAGGTGGCCTCCCTAATGCCTTCTTTCTCTTGAAATCGTAGATCATATCTTCGTAGCGCTCTGCTGCCTGGTGTAGAAAAGCTGTTTTCACCAGTAGGTCAATCAACTCATCCCACCTGAAATATTTCTGCAAAAATAACAAGTAAAGAAATAATAATTAAAAACTGAATGTCGAACGATACTTATATGCACTACAAAAACGTTCAGCATAGTTTCCCCTATAATGAACAGAACCCCGAAAAACGGATTCACCTACTGCTGCAATGATACTTTCAACAATCAAAATCAACATTATAATACTTTCATAACATTAGCATTTACATCCTAACATCTACAACATATACAATATCAACATCATCAACATTTCTCAATTTGAAAAGTAAACAACAAACATATCTTGATGATACCTTAAACTCCTTAATCATAAGACATGTTCATAAGACAACCCAATAACTACTAAATAAATAAAACACAGCATATCATTACTTTACCTTAAACTCCTCGAAATACGCCTCTCGGTACTCAGCCGACACATTCTTCCAAGCATATCCATCAGGGTGAATCCTTTGCCGGAAGATCTTCTTCATCCTACTTGAGCAGGAATGAGTTGGTAGCAACCTACACATATAACACAATTAAATGAATATAGTGATACAAATATAAACGAAATAATAAATTTTAATCATTGTATAAAACTAAATAACTTTTACCTGCCGTCTTCAACATGAATAATGGGCAAACCACCACCTGTTGATGAACCTACAGCAGATGCGGACATCGAAGGCCCAGCAGACTGCGATGCCGCTGGCAAAGTAGCTGCTAACTCAACAGCCTCCTCCACAGGAGAAGGGCGGCGAGCTGGCACCAGCCCTGATGCAGATATATCTACAGGTGCAGACATGGATGGACGGGGCGTCAATGCACCATCCCCAAGTCCACATCCTCCTGTGCGTCTACCTCTAATGTCACCCCTAGCCATCTGAAACACAAAACAAGTAACAATGTATATATTATCTAATAATCAAATGGGTTCAATGGATTAATAATGTACTGTTTTGTCTAATTATCGTTTTATTGTCGCTTTGGAGTAGTATTAGTAATAATAATTTATTCTTGTTGTTATTGTTATTGTTATTATTTCTTCAAATGAGACTAAAAAAAGTCTCCTGTTTACTATGTTCTGAAGCTCTCTTTCAGAAAACGAGGTTTTCCCTTTAGCAAGCATTAGGAGAAATTTTCATATGTATATGATTTCATATTCACTGATGATCTATCACCTAATTTTTAAAGTCTGAATAACCAAACTTTTCATACTATTTATATTTAAATTTATATATAATTTTTCATGCCAAGCATGAAAAATAAACTATTATCCACATTAATTATTCACATTTCCTAACAATCAATGAGTCACAATTTTAATCTAACCGCAAGTCATAAAGGCTTTTGTATTATTTACGAGACCACGTTTTCTATATGATTCGTTGTGTAATTCTAGTTAAAGGAAATAGCACGGTCAGCCCACATTCTTCAATAAAAATAGTTCCCCACAGTAAGTCTTTCTTGTCATAAAAATTCCTTCTTCATCTGTCTTATTCTTTTTCCATCTGTTTTGGAGATTAGATGGGGATCCCTTTTCAATTGTAAACATAAAGCATGCTATTGAGTAAGGTTTTTCTTATCAAATAAGTGAATGAGGTTATTATATTGCTGAGAAGAATAAGGCTTTAGTGCTTAGAAATCTGCCCCACCATCTACACTGCATTTTTGCAGTACTCAAATTGTCATGGACTGATTTCATTATATCTGAACGGAAGTTTTTTGGTGAAGATGGATAGCCACAAGGTTGGGAAGTCTTTGGCAGCTATTATGTAGGGTGAAAGGCCATATTCTGTTAGAGGAAAAATTAATCTCAGGTTTTTAACCAGGATAATCAAGTCAACATTACAAATAAATATTCTCAGCAAAGTCAGAAAACTTCAAGTCTTTTATCAGTATTCCCAGAAAGAAGACTTCAAGTCTTCAAGTGAATTAATTGTGCAAACATCAGCTCAATCAACACATTATGCAGGTCATAATTTGAGATGAAGAGTTCTTTAACCACTAGAGATGCAAAGCATGGAAATAGGACCATTTGCCACTGGAACTTTTGTCACACACAGAGATTACTCAGATCCACAAAAAGCAAAAAGAAACTAAATTTGACCCACAACATGATAATACTTGGACTGCAGTAACCTTGTTTATGTTTTCCCATAAAGATTTGTCATTCCTATTTCTCAATATAAGTTTTATAGTTTGAAATCATAAAATTCGACAAAAGTTACAAAATATTGATGTGGTTCCTGAGTGACCACTTAAATGACAAGATTTTCTTTCCAAAGCTAGTCACAGGAAAAGTTTATCATCATATGACGTATCAGAAAAAAAGCAAAGGGTGAAAATCATTATGGAAAATCATAATAACAGGCTCTTTGTTTAAATTGGAAAACTTCAAATTTCAAAGAAAATATCATTACAATAATAAAAAATTAAATAAATAAATAAATCCTTCATCCACATTCACTATAGGTGGAATCTTATTTTCATTTTCTTATTTGCAATAAGGAATTAAGTCCCTATACCCAATTCTTCTAATCCTTTTTAACGTCCTCCTGCCCATGAAGATCCCCTAATGGAGATGGCTTTCTATAAGATGCTAAACAACAAGTAAAAGAAGTAGGAAATGACATTGTTTCAATTTTTTACAGAACCAAATCTCCATGATTAGAAGCTATAAAACACAATTGTAACGCTTCTCGATTGCGATCAAGCTCATGAAAGGCACCAACTCGAAAATTGAAATCAAATAAACAAAACTCCCACATGAAGACGCTAACATGCAATAAAATAAGTGTATAACAGTACATGTATAACATTAAATCCAATTACAAAGGTCAAGGTTATGAATAATCAATGGGAATGCACATTCATCACATTAACCTTAGGAAAAATAAAACTTACAGGAAGGAGGATTTAAGACGAGAGGGTTTTCAGACGGGAAGAGGATTTCTTCAGTGGAGAGCTTTCGGAGCGATTCTGTGTGGGGTTGTGCGTGCCTGCTGGTGACATATGCATGGCTGCCTGAGGGTATGAAGGACTGGGTGATCTGCGATGGCCATTTTGGGGGTGAGGGATCCGCTGTGGGCGGCTGAAATGAGAGAGAAAGCGGGAGTTTAAATTAAAATCTAAAACCGGAAACATCGTTCGTAATTAGCTATGGAAGATAAACTGTCGCTATATAGAAAAAATGACATTGTTTTCTCATGATGAATTTACCAACGGAAAAAATTCGTCGTAAATTAGCTACTGAAAACAAATTCATGAGTAATTTAGAAATAAATGACAACGTTTTTTGTTTTTCGGTTAACAACGAACGACTTCCATTGTGATTAGCTACGGACTAACAATCCATCAAAATTATTATCCAGCCTCTTCATCTTAGTGACGGAAAATTTCCTTCACTAAATTCCTATTAAAGATCCGTCGCTGTATCATCTCTAATTTGTGTGTCAAAATTTTGCACTACATTTACCTATGTGCTTACATACATACTTTTCCCTCACAAAATCCGTTTCAAAATCATGGATATTTTTTTAATAATTTTAAATGTTTATTATTGTTGAAAATTCATTCTTACTCCGTATCTATTTAGCCACTGATGCGTCGCTAAATTCCGTAGCTATTTAGCGTTTTTCTTGTAGTGTCACAAATTGTTAAGCTTATCTCATCAAATGGAATTACTTAGGCTCATTGGAACCGCTTTCACATCCATATTCATTGTTATTTTGCCTTCCTTTTGTTATTCTGATCGGTTTGCACAAGTTTATCGGCGTAGAGAGAAGGCGCACTATAGACCGGCGCAAGCATGGGTGATATGCATTGAGACGTTTTAATTAGTTTAATTAGTCTGGTTTAATCAAGGTTATTTGTTATTTCCTAGTTCAGATTAGGTTTCGTTTCCTAGTCCATTATTTCCTAGTTCAATTAGGATTCAGTTATTTCTTATTATTGGGCTCTAAGTCCGTGGGTTGGATTGAGAGTTTATTTAAATATGAGAATTGTAATTGAGATGGGACACTTTTAAGAAGAATTATTTTGCGGCTTACAGCTGGGAACGGAGGAAATTCTCCGTGGACGTCTTTTATCAATATGTTTTGCATCTCCTTATTTTTTCGCCAAACTTGTGGGTTTATTTTTGACGTGAATTACCCTTGACTCTATCATCTTTTCTGTTACTTCATATAGTTTCCCAATGCCGCACCTTTTCCACAATTCTCCAATATCCTCCATGCTTTATGTCATCCAATTAATAAGCATGTCTTGTTTTAACTGCCAAAATGAAGTAATCATTCTCGTAGGTCTTAGATTGAGGTGAAGGTAGAAATTTATGAATACATGTAATATGTTCACACTTAAATCACCAAAACTATTAACACTTACATTTTGTGAGTTGTAATTTACTTTGGAGCATCACTCAAAAGATAAATTTACTTCGATCACTAAATATAAAATCTTACACTGAAGAAAGATCATGTGAAGCATAGGCAACCAGTTCAAGAACAAGTACTGCAACAAAAGGTACACACTCAACCACATTAATCTTACCATTCTCATAACAAAGCATTACACAAGAAAATATGCATATATCAACTAATAGATTTTCGGAGAATAAAATAACATAGTATGTACAGCACCAGATCTCACATTGTAATGCCAAATTCAAGTTTCATGCTTCCAGAAGAATAGATAATACTATTATTGGTTGACATGATGGAGGGGAATGAACATATGACTAATTTCTCCCCATTTATGGGTTTATCCATTTCATTTCTCTTTTTCTTAATGGGCAAATGACTGTATAAAATGACTTATTAACAATTTTTTTTAATATATTAGACAGTGTGTGATAGTAGTTAGCATTCACATCATTTATGAAAATCTCAATCAGAATATAAGAGTATTCACTACAGAATCAAGTGCAGTGTCTATAAATGTGGAAAATGACAAGCATTACCTACTTCCTAGGTTTAATAGCGAGTCCAAAGATGTCTTCTGAATAGGTGTCCGATGTTCACATGTACAAACAAGGATCCTAACAAATAGGGGTAATAACATATGATTTATTTGAATGTCTGTAAAGATCAAATTCAGATTAGAAACAGGTAAACAGTATGAAGCTTCATGCCTAATATATTTGCCATGACAAACCAAATTTCCAATTGGAAGTGTTGTTCAATTTATCCCTTCGTATTTTCCTTTTTCAAGGTGAGTTATTTTAGGGGGTAATAAATGAAACATTATAACTAAGGGTGCACTCTGAACAAGGAAAATTGTTGAAACTAATTTGTAATTCAAATGTATATTTCCATCAATAAGAAGCTGATAAGTTGGACAGCTGTACATCAATCAAAATGATTCCTTGAGCTTGAGGAGATTAGCTGACTTACTGACGGTAATCAAAAATGATTTCTTACTTCAAGAAGAATTGAAGCTTCATGTGCAACTTAACATCTTGCCACAAATCATCTCACCAATGAATTAAGCCTCAACATGCAACCAAATCGGAAGAAAATCAAGAAAACCAGTGGCTCTCAGTGAAACACGTAGCCGTGCATGGACTTCGTTACTTGGGCACTAAGACTTTATTCCTATATATACTACTTGTGTCAATTTGTAATAGAAATGAAGGAGACAGAAGACAGATGCACAGAGGAAGCGAGAACCAAGGGTGAGAAGTTGAAACTTCCTAGTATTTTAAGAGTGCAATGTGAGAAGTTGAAACTTCCTAGTATTTTAAGAGTGCCAATCCAATGGTGTTATTGCATTAGTTATGCAAAAAATTTGTAATGTTGAAATTCAAACATATATTTACCCTCCAATTTATTCAATCCCTCTTCTAATCTACATTTAACACCCAACACAAATAACTATAAGCAATTACGTTATTCGAGGTACTGGAACTTACGTTAGCTGAAAGCCGTTTTTGGTAGCTGAAGTCCTAATCTTCATTTCGCTTTACACTAAAGTGTTGATTTGAGTCAATTATTCAAGTGGTATACATCAAGATATAAAATATGATGTAAAATTAAACGAATATTCAAACAGAAAATCTCAAATTCAATGAATTTTTTGGGATCAAAATCATTGCCACTTAAGCAAAATACAGTTCACAACCGAATACCAAAATCCACCATCATAAAAGAACTCACAAGCAAAATATAGGGCTAAGTCTACGGCACAAAAAAAAATTACGAAGACAATCAGTATTAAGCAAAATTCTAAAATTGTTATACCACGTACGTGCAACGCTTCTTGCTATGCGACGGTCGATTTAGAAAATGGACTTATCTAGAATAGATTTTTCAAAAATCCTCTCATTCTCATTTCTCTAGAATGGACTTTTTGGAGGAGTAGAATGGGCTTTTTGGAGGAGTGATTTATCCAAAAATCCATTCCAAAATAACCACCAAACATGAAAATTTATTGAAATGGACTTTTAGATCCAAAAATCCATTTCAAAAGTGCTTCCAAACAAGCACTAAGAGTGTTTGGAACCATTCCAAATGCGGATGGACTTTTAAGTGTGCATCTATTTGTAAAAAAACTTGTATGTTTGGTAGTTATCTTTAAATTGATTTTTATAAAAAGTGATTTTCCTAAACCATTTTGGAGAAGTGCAAATTTGTAAATAGTTATCTTGGTTTGCCATCATTGATTGGAAGGAGCACGAAAGCGATTTTTCACTATATAAAAGATCGTTTATGGAGATGAATTAATGCATGGAGAAAAAAATCATTGTCAAAAGCAGGAAAAGAGGTCCTCATTAAATCGGTGGGACAAGCCATCCCAAAGTATTGTGTGAAAACTTTCCTTCTACCAGTATCACTACTTGATGAACTCCATAAAATGCTCAATTCTTTTTGGTGAGGTTCGAAGCGTGGGAACAGTATGGGAATTTCATGGGCTAGTTGGAACAAACTGAGTGTGAGAAAAGATGCATGTGGGTTGGGTTTTAGAGACTTCGAAGTCTTTAATCTTGCACTGTTGGAGAAAGTTGGGTGGAAGCTTCTTTCTGACCCAGATGCTATTATTTGTAAGGTGATCAAAGCTAAATATTATCCTAGTGGAAATTTCCTTAATGCCAAGTTGGGGCATAGTCCAAGTTTTACTTGGAGAAGCATCTGGTCTTCTCGACTAGTGTTAGAAAAAGGTTGTCAATGGAAGGTTGGTGAGGTGATGGCACTAATATGAATGTGTGGCATGATCCTTGGATTAGAGATGATGGGGATTTCTTTATATCTACCCCCAGTTTAATGAGTTTGTAGGTTTGAAAGTATGTGATTATTGATTCCAGGTAAGAGGCATTGGGATGTGGAAACTTTAAAGGATATATCTAATGATAAAGATGCGGATTGTATCTTGCAAATTACTGTCATTCCAGGGGCTTCGGATCGATGAATCTGGCACTTCAACAAAGATGGGAGGTATACGGTTACATCGGGTATCGAACGCAAAAGAAAGTTGCCTCTCATAATACAGAAAGCAATCAACGGACAAAAAATTGGGCATGTCTCTAGAAAATACAAGTTCATCCTAAGGTAAAATTATGTTGTTGGAGAGCTTGCAAAGATCTGCTACCTACACGTGAAAAGCTAAGAGTTAAAGGTGTACAGTGTCCAAATTCGTGTGTTTTTTGTGGGGATTATGGGTAAAAACCATGGCATTTATTTGTTACATGTTCTTTCATCACCTCATGTTGGGTTAAAGCTGGTTGTTCCTATTTGATTAATTCTATAGCAGACAAAGCAGAGAGCTTCATAGAGTTTTTCCTTACTGTCCTAAATCGTAAAGAGAATGATATTATTGCATTGATTTTTATGATAATCTGGGGAGTTTGGAAACAAATAAATAATAAATTTTGGAATGATAAGCATGTTAATAGTGAAGAAATCCTTCAGATGAAAAAAGAGAAATTGTGCGAATGGCTAGCTGCTAGACAGAAATCTCCATCACGAATTAATTATCTTAAAGCAAATGCAGAGGGCGTGAGTAGATGGATACCGTCTGTATTCCCTATTTTAAAGTGTAATGTTGATGCTACATTTTGCTCAGATAGAAGAATCACGGGCTTTGGTATGGTGATTAGGGACTCAAACGGTATGTTCATCGCTTGTCGTACAGCTACAAGAGATGGACTGCTCGATGTTAGAGAAGGAGAAGCATTTGGTTTGTTGGATGCGCTGTCATGGGTTCGTAACTTGGGTTATCAGCAAACCATATTTGAATTGGATGCTAAATCTGTAGTGGATGCAATTACCTCTAGCAAAAAAGACTGACCGGAATTTGCAGTTATTGTGAGCAGATGTAAAGAGCTAATTCTTCAATTTTCTCAAGCATCTATTTGTTTTACAAAAGGACAAATTCAGTTGCTCATGTACTAGCTAGGAAGCTCTTGTTCTTGTTTGCCCTAGTACTTGGTTCTCAACTCCCTGTTTTTTATGCTAAAGATTTTAATTTTCATCCTTAATGAATTCCGTTTTTACTTTAAAAAAACATTATGTATGAAATTAGATTATTAAAAGGATTTTGTATCAATATTAAAATAGGTATGTTTATTTTTTAACCATTAAAATAGATATTTTTATTTAATGTCATGAATTTAAATCATACCTTTTCTATGATATATTCATAGTTTTTCTTAACCAAAAGATCTAATGCCTTTAAATAAATACTTTTATAAAATTTCTTTTCAACTATAGTAACAATATGACATCATTAACTCAATTCTCGCATCTAAAATCAACATTCCAAAATACAAATTTTTTACTTCTTCCATTTTCATTGTGTCAAATGTGATTCTTTATTTCAACCAGATTTAATAGTATGTACATCACAAATTTATCTATGTTATTCCCATTGTGATACATTCAATAATAAATTGATTAAAAAATATTTTAATTATCTTTAACTTTATAGTAGGTCTTATGAGACAATCGCATCGTGCGATGAAAATAATAAGTAATATTTTTAATGCAAAGAGTAATACTTTTAGAAAAAAATTAATACATTGTTTTGACAACTAAAACATATGTTCAAAGCTTAAAGCAGTATATTGCATTTTACACTTAATAGTATTACTTTTTTTGGCGAAGACACAAGTTTTGTTTTGCATGTACCCTTTAAGTAATTATTTAAATAACCAACTCAACTATATATATATATATATATATATATATATAAAAGAGAAGTCATTGAAATAGTTATATGTTGAAATTTTCCCGCCCTTTTCGCGATTCTATAATAACTAATAATAAGTAAAGTTGTCAAATATGCCATCCGAATCACACTTTGGTCAAAGAGAAATACGGGTTGTGTCGGTAGAAACTCCATTACTCTATTTCTTAGATCGGCCCGACTCACTCCACCCCATGAAATGACCTCCCGATCGGGCGCCCGACTTTATGGACTTAATTCAAATTTTTAGTACATTTACAAATAAATAGTATTCATTATTTTATACTAATAATTTTATAATAAATAACAAATATGTATGCCATTAAGAAATATTAATTAATATTTTTACCTTTAAATAATTTAATAGCGGAACCAATGAATCAACTTTTTTTATAATTTTTGGAATTACATTATACTCTATTTTAATAATTTGTTATGAACACATATTTTTAGGATCTTTTATTTATTTTAAATTTCAGTAACAATATTAAATTACACATCAAACATATTTACAATATTCTATATACATTGTTAAAAATAAATTGAATTCAACTTTGTTTATAAATATAATAATACAATTAGAAGATTGTACTTTAAAAATTATATTACAATACAATTAAAATATGTACTTTTCAAATATAATGACTCATTAATATATTTTTAAATTTAGCACACTCCGTACATATTTTTTTATTTTTGAAATAATATTATATTCTTTTGAATCATATATTATGAATTATATATTAAGGATTTGAGTTATATCAATATTTTAAAATATATAAAACAATTCAGAGTTTGTAATTTATCCGAATTGTTCTAAAATATTCGCTTAAATTAAAAATATGATATCACACTCCAAATGTGTTTCCAGTATTGTTTATAAATTTTAACATTTTAAAAGTTAAATTCAATTTAATTTTATCTATAAATATAATAATACAATTAAAAGATTAAGTTCTAATGATGTATATTGTATTATCAAGTTAAATTCTCATTATAATTAAGGATTTGATTAAAATTATAAAATCATATTAAATTGATCGTAAAAAAGAAAAGAGATAATATATAGCCAATGGCCTAATAATGCTGATTTGGTTTATATTTTTGTTTAGATCTTTTTGAATTTTTTAATAAAATATTTAATACTGATTGGTCATATAGAAATGAGATTGTTTATGCATACCAAATTAAAATGGACAAAGTTAATGATAAATTACACTAATTTCGGACAACAAACCATTTTCCTTTTTAAAAAAAAATTTCAAATTCATGTGTGTAGTATTTAATTCTAATTAGACATACCTAAATTAAAATGTCAATGCATAGTATAATTAAGATTAACAAAACTAATGACATAATTACAAAGATATTGGACATATATATTCATTTTACTTTTTTGTTTTTCACAAAAAATATCTAATTTCATTTTTAGCAAGTGCAAATAGGCGGGAAAATAAATTTAAAAACAAGTTTATTATTATATATGCTAGATGAGACCCCTGTGCGATGCACATGGTATCCTAATAATAAGTAGAGTTGTCAAATGAACCAATCCGAGAGAGAAAATTTGGGTTGGGTCAGACTGAAACTCCATCTAATCTATTTTTAAGATCGGTTCGACGCACTTCACACTATGAAAATGACCGGCTTGATCAGGCAGCCCGACCTTGTGGATCTAATTTAATTTTTTAGTAAATTTTAAAATAAATAGTATTCATCATTTTATACTAACAATTTTGCTATAATAAAAAATATGTATGTCATTAAAAATATTAGTTAACATTTGTATGTTTAAGTAATTTAACAAAGAAAAAGCAATGAATCCATTTTTTTAATATAATTTTGAAACTACATTAATTATACTCTATTTTAATAATATGTTATGAACACATATTTTTAGAATTTTTTATTTATTTTAAATTTTAATAATAATATTATATTACACTTCATACATACCATAGTATTTATACATTGTTAAAAATAAATCAAATTCAACTTTATTTATAAATATAATAATACAATTAGAAGTTTGTACTTTAAAAATTATATTACAATACAATTAAAATATATGATTTCAAATATAATGACTCAATAATATGTTTTAAAATTTAGCACACTTCCTGAATATTTTTTACAATTTTAAAATAATATTATATTCTTTTTTCATCATATAATATGAATTATATATTAAGGATTTGAGTTATATCAAAATTTTAAAATATATAAAAACAATTCAGAGTTTGTAATTTATCCGAACTGTTCTATGATAATCCGTTTATGTTAAAAATATGATACTCCAAACATGTGTTTCCATTATTGTTTATAAATTTTAAATAATTTAAAAAAATAAATTCAATTTAAATTTAAATATAATAATGAAATTAAAAGTTTAAATTCTAATGATGTATATTGTAATACCGAATTACGATTCTAAAACACTATTTTCGAAAATATATAAATCTCATTACAATTAAGGATCTGGTTAAAAATTATAAAATCGTATTAAATTGATCGTAAAAAAAATATAATATTATAGCCAATAATGCCGATTTGTTTTATATTTTAGTTTAGATATTTTTGATTTTTTAATACAACATTTAATACTGATTAGTCATATATAAATTTGATGAATCATAATAATTTCGGACAACAAAATATATTTTCTTTTTAAAAAAATATATCTAAATTCACGTGATAGTATTTAATTCTAATTAGACATGCCTAAATTAAAATGTCAATGCATACCATAATTAAGAATAGCAAAATTAATGATTTAATTTCAAAGATATTTGACATATATATATTTTACTTTTTCATTTTCTATTAAAAATTATCTAATATAGGTTTAACAAGCGCAAATAGGCGGGAAAATAAATTTTGAAGCAGGTTTGTTATTATATATATATATATATTAATAAAAGTGTGTGTAAAAATAAGAATTGATAAACATTTGGTATTTCATTATTTTTGGCAATCAACTTTCTTAATATAATCACATTTTAAACTATATAAAATATAGAATTATGTAAAATTAGTATTCCAAATTTGTATGTGTACTACATTAAATATTTTATATTTTTCTTTTTTAAAAAAAAAATTAATAACTTTTTCATTTTTGATCCATTTTGGACGTATAATTTATCAAATTAAGCATTTTTTACGATCTTTGATTTGTCACACAAATTGCATATATAATAATGAAAACACAATAAATAAATAATATAATTAATATTTACTCATTATTTTATAATTTGTAATGGGCTTTAAAAACTATATATTCGGGCTATTAGAATTTGGACATCAATTTGTATATTGGGTTAAGGACACATCTTGTTAGTCCAAGTGGCTACGATAATCTAGAGGGGGTGAATAGATTATGCCGATTTTCCGAGTTTTGCCATCTTTTTCGAATGGATAAGAAATGACAAGAATGAAGGTGCGGGAAAATAAACAACACACGTCGATTTATAGAGGTTCAACCCACCTAGAACCTAATCCTCTACCACCCCAAAGATCTCCTGGATGGATTTCAAAAAAAAACGAATTTTTGGTATTTTTTCCCATGTAGTTTTGAATGTCTTAATACAATTTTTACATATTTTTAAGCTCTTTTTATTCATGTTGTGTAATTTTTATATTGTTTACGTTGTTTTGGTTTTTTTTATACTTTTTTTAATGTCGTTCTGATTTTTTTATCGTTTTCACGTGGATTTGATATTTCAATGTAGTTTTTATTTATTTTTAAGTTTTTTTTGTTCGTATAGTATTTTCTATATTGTTTTTGGATTGTTTCTATGTAGTTTTTAATGTTGTTTTTGTTGTTTCTTGATTGTTTTCATATTTTTGACGTTTTCAATGCATTGAATAAAAAATTGGATTATGTTTTTTATTCATGTATTCTTTCTAATAAACAGTAGAACTGTCAAATAGGTCGACAGGTGCTGGTCTGTCGGGCTAAGGAGAATATTTGGGTCGGGCCAGGTTGAAATTCCATTGGGTAGCTATTTTTTAAACCCAACCCATGAAAAATATACATGAAATGACCGGGTCAACCAGATTTCAGGCCACACAGGTGCAATCTTTTTCGGACATCAAAATTAATAGTCGGCCCCACGGGCCGAACCCATTTTGACATCTCTAATAATTAGATACTTGTATTAGTATCAACCCTGATGAATAACCTGTAATGATGGTGGTTGGCGATAAGTTCCACAAAAAGTTGCATCATCAATAATGGATAAGTTGTATTGACGGTCATAAACATTAGACACATTAAAATGTAGTGACTCATTATAAATATATAGATAGTTCAATACAATCAAAAAAATATAATTTTCAAATATAATAATTTATTACTGGACTTTATATATCAGCACACTCCGTATATATTTTATCCAATTTGAAATAACATTATATTCTTTTATCACCATATATTATGAATAAAATCTTATCAAATTGATAGCTTGAAAACAAAAAAGATAAAAATTGTATAGTATACAATTACGAAGATCGAGCCGGTGATTCGTTTTCATAGTTTTGTTTAGATTTTTTGGAATTTATTTAATACAATATTTAATACTGATTAATCATATATATATAAATTATATTGTTAATGCATACCAAAATTAAAATTGACAAAACTAATGATAAATTATAATAATATTGGTCAACAAACTATTTTTTTAAATCTTTTCAAATTCAAGTATGCAGTATTTTAATACTAATTAGACATACCTAAATTAAAATGTAAATGCATACCATAATTAAGATAAACAAAAATTAATGATATAATTACAAAGATATTGGACATATATGTCTATTTTTTATTAAACAATATCTAATTTCGTTTTTAGCAAGTACAAAAAGACGGGAAAATAAATTTGGAAACAAGTTTGTTATTATATATATATATATATATAGATTTTCAATTTATTTGATTTTTAATATGTATTGTTTTACGTTTATATTTCTTGATTTTTTTATAAGATTTTGAGTATAAAATTGATTATTTAAAGGGGGCAGAAATTATTTTTCCGCGAAGTTTTATTAGATGAAATATGTTTGAAACATGTTCGAAACAAACCTGAAACAATAACGTAGAAAATCCAAAAAAATTTGATGGGGGCGTAAAAATGTCCAAAAAAACGTGGGAGCGTAAAAAAATAGGGAGCATTAAAAGGTGTCTTTTTTTCCCGAAGGGGAGATGTGTTAGATAAATATTTTTATTATGATTTTGATGGTTTTGTTTAACTATGTTTTTACACCAAAACAATGTTTCTAAATGTTGTCCAAATACTCCCAAACGATTTAAAATATTTTTACAATTTTTTTGGAGTATTTCTTGAAGTTTATTTTTGACAAAAGTTGGACAACACTTATGTTTCGTGTTCAACCGGTCGCCCTAGAGGGCAAACTGTGCCTGAAAGATGATTTCCAAAAGAAACGAGACGTTTGAAAACCCCAGGAGGTCGACCGGTGCCTGGAAAAACATAGAAATGAAACAGAACACTCTGTAATGCAATTTCAAGGGAATTTTTGTTGTTTCTTTTCATTTCTGTATTAGATTTCGACCGGTCGCCCTACCGTTTTGACAACGAAACTATCCGTTGACAAAGAGACATCTTTTTCTTATTTTGTGGGGTTGATTTTTAACAGCTATAATCTTGATTTTAATTGCAATTTTTTATAGATATCAATCTCCAAGAAGGAGCCTATGCCTGGAAATCTAATCCAAGACCTCTCCTATAAATAGAGGAAGATTTGAAGAAACACAACAAGAGAGAAAATACTACAACACAACAAGAGACATATCAAGCAAATATTTTGTTCTTCACTTTCACATTCTTGTTGTAATAACCTAAGTATTTCACTTTCACATCTTGAGGTCTAGGCTTGATTCTTGATTACACTTACACTTCAAAGTTGTATACTTCCTTATCGAGTTGTAATCTTGAATTTGTGTTCGTTATTCAAACACAAGATATCTTGTGAGTGTTCTTGTGGTAAGAGCACACTTGGGTGATCTTAGGTGTTAGGTGTAAGAAGATTGTGGTAATCTTCTTGTGGAAGAGTTTGGTGCTCTTCAAGGTGTTGAAGAGTTTGGTGCTCTTCAAGTTGAAAGATTGTGGTAATATTCACAATGTGCCGTTGCTAGAAGATTGTGGTAATCTTTTAGGAAGATTGTGGTAATCTTCAAAGAGGTATTGTAAGAAGAGTGTGGTACTCTTCAAAGTGAAGTTGTAATAGTTTTGGTAACTATTAATAAAATTCTTTTTTTTTTTGAAATCCATCCCGGACATACTGGGGTGGTAGAGGATTAGCCCATATGTGGGTTGAACCTCTATAAATCGACGTGTGTTGTTTACTTTCCCGCACATTCATTCTTGTCATTTCTTATCCATTCGAAAAAAAGGGCAAAACTCGGAAAATCGGCATAATCTATTCACCCCCTCTCTAGATTATCGTAGCCACTTAGACTAACAAGTGGTATCAAAGCCAAACTCTTTGGTAAGCTTGTTCCACATTGCGAGTAAAGAGGAAAGATCCATGGCTACGAACGAGAGCTATCTACCAATCGGTGCTTCATTCAATAGACCGCCTCTCTTCGACTCCAACAATTATGCATTTGGAAGGATCGAATGGAATGCTTCTTACAAGGTTGCGGGTTCGATATTTGGAACACGGTTATAAACGGAGTATCCATCCCGATGAAGAAAAAGGAAGACGAAACTCAAATCCCCAAAGCCCTCAAGGAGTTTGATGATGATGAAAAAAAATATTCTCATTAAACGGTAAAGCTCTTAATATTTTTCATTGTTCTCTTACCGCTACGGAATATAATCATATTAGAGGTATTCAATCCGCTCATGATGTTTGGGAAAAATTGGAAGTTATCTATGAAGGCACAAAGAAAGTGAAACAAGCTCGTAAAACTATGTTGGTCAAAGAGTTCGAAAATTTCACTATGAATATTGGTGAAAATATTTCTAAAATGGTTGAAAGGCTTGACAATATTGTAAATCCTCTAGTTGCACTTGGGAAAAATATTTCCGAATAGGATAAGGTTACAAAAGTTCTTAATGCTCTTCCCGCCTCTTGGTCCGAAAAGGTTACCGCTATTACGGAAGCTCAAAATTTGGAAATTCTAAATTTTGATGAGCTTATTGGGAATCTTCTCATCTATGAAGTTTATACCAATGAAAGGAGTAACTCAAAGGCATCAACTTCTCAACCGGGTATGGGATCAACTCCAAAAGGTCTTGCCTCAAAATCGAAAAATTATTATTCTAGTGATAAGGAAGATGAAGATGAAGATGAAGATGAGGAACTTATTGGAAAATTTACAAAATTTGTAAATAAAAACAAGGAAAGAAAAACAAGATACAATTCTTGTTTTAGATGCGGAAAACCCGGACACCATATTGCAAATTGTCCAAAAGAGAAAGAAGAACAAAGAAAGAAAAAGCACTTTCACAAAGCCTTGAAGGCCAACGCCGAACCAACAACATGGGATGAACTTATTACATCCGATGATGAGGAAGACGTGCAATGTCTAATGGGCATTAAAGAAGACAATGAGGTACGTTCTAACTCTTCTATTTCTTTAAGTAATGAATTGCATGATGATTATGATGAATTGCAAAATGATTTTGATGAGCTTCGAAATGAATTCCAAAGCTTGCTCTTTAAATACAAAAATTTGAAAAAGGAATTCAACACCATGAAAAATGAAAAGGATAGTTTACATGCTTCTTATGAATCTCTTACTAGTGCTCATGATGTTACACTTGATAAGGTTAGAAATCTTGAAAAAGAAAATAGTACTCTTATTAAGGATATTGATTGCATGAAAAATGATATGTTAAAGTTTAATTTGAGCACCGATAAAATGACCAAAATTCTTGATGTTCAACGTTGTGATCATTTGAAACGAGGACTTGGTTATAAGCCAAATGTTATTAATGATATGAAAAAGAACCAAGTATCTATGCATGTTAATCATTACGCTTCTAGAACTATTACATGTTTTTATTGTGGTAAAAGTGGTCATACGACTTGTTGGGCTAGAAATAGCTCAAATTATTATTGGAGACCTAAAAGTCTCAATGCTAATCCCAAAGGACCCAAACACTTAAGGGTACCACAAGAAAATTTCATGTTAGGTACTTGGCGCAACGAAAATCAAAGAAAATTTAAATTGTCAAAAAGACAACAAATGATCGCGCCATATGATCGAACGAGGAGATATTATCAACAAAGTCGTGTTTCAAGAAGAAGGTATATTCAACAATGGGAAAGACACAACCCTTGGCAATGACGAAATTGGTAACTCTTATCCATTTCTTGAACTATGCATTTTATTATTTATGTCGTTATTCTTCTCTTGATTGTCATAATTCTTTTTCAAAATGTTTCTAAAAAATATAGGTCTCAACTATATGCTGTCGGATTTTCAAAATTCAAAAGAGACCTTATATAGCTTCCTATAAGCATATTAGAACTTACATGTTTTATTAAACTCTTGATGTTTTTTTTTTCAAAAGCATAGTAGGTGCTACTTGTCCAACTTCTATGATGGTTTATATCAATATTGTCTATACTATCCGATATTACTATGCTCTTGTGCAAGATGTTTTGTCAAGATTTTGCAGGAAATATTTTGGTATTAAGGAACAAATGATCATAGACTTATCCATGGCTATATGTATCATGATTTGTCAAGATTGAGAAAAGCATATTGGTTGACAAACAAAATTGAGGTATGTTCATCAACTTTCATTACTCTCATAGACTTAATATTCTTCATGCCATATGCCTATGTGCTCTATTTCAAAATAATCCCAAAGAATCTCATTAAAGTGTCGTTAAAAGAAATTTTCAACATTTGAAAGGCACTTCTTCTTTTGGCTTGTTTTATCCAAAGTTTTAAAATGTTCATATTTTCGAGATAACAAGTCCGGTATAAATAATTTCTCAAAATACGGTTCTTCATAACCGAACTAAACATATTGAGATTCGACATCATTTTCTAAGGGATTGTGCTTCTTAACGAAAAATTGAGATGTGCTTAATTCCGTCTCAAGATTAACTCACGGATTTTTGTTTAACCATTAACCGCCGAGTCTTTTACCTCATTTCGAGCTTGTTTAGACATATATCATATTGAATGAGATCTATGTTTGCATTTTGCGCATTTTTAAAACTTAGGGGTGAAAATCGGATTTTTGGATTAAAAACCGAACAGAGACTGAAAAAGAGCTCCAGGGACCAGATGAAGGATGTCCGACCGGTCGAACGTCACCTGGACCAGTCGGACCCCCCTGGGACCGGTCACCTGGGCAAGTTTTTGGTTGAAAACTGTCTCTGTCTCAGCGTTCTCATTTAAACACATTTTGCTCCATTTTTTCGACCCCTTTGCAAATTCACACACAATTCACTCAAAATGATTTCTTTCTTGTAAATTCCACTATTTTGAGTTTATATTACTTGTATTTCATCATTCTTACCCGACTTCTCTGATTAATTGGTAAGTTTAATTCCTTCTTTATCTCAATTGGGTTGAACCTTTGAGAAAGTGCTTATTTTTGATATTTTGATGGAATTCTTGTATAATTGTGTTGGGTATGATGATTGTTGTTGGATGATATTTATAGAATTGTATTTGGTGATGAAAATTTGGGCTTGATTACATTTACAAAGGCTATAACATCTTTTGTTTTATTCGACGCACGCCAAGTGTTCGACAAAATGTCTCAAAGAAAATTTCTTCAATTACATGATTCTCTCGATTTAAAAAGTCTTATAAGTTTATAGAGATCATGTTTTGCTATTCAAATGAGCTTTTGCAAGTCAAATGATTGACTATTCCTTTTTTTGGATTTTAAGCTTAAATATTCGAAAAGCTCGATAAATCGGTAATATTGACTTTGATGTGAATAAATGATGTTTTTATCGTGCTAACATTCTTTTTGATGATTCCAAAGGGGCATAAATAGGAAATAAGCTCTTTAGCTCAAAGAAGCTAGAAAAAGCTCGCAGAAAAAGCTATAAGTTGTGGCTATAAGCCAAAATTTGTGGATAATACTTAGTCCAATGGTTGTATTATGGACTTGTAAACTTATCTAATATGTTCTTTTTAACAGGGGGAGCTTCTTAGCTCATGTTATCTTAGTTTCCATTGTAAAAGCTGAGCTTTTAGCTTTTGTTTGATTGCTTCTGTATTTATCTTGTTGTGCATGTTGAAAGGGGGAGCTTTTATAAAATGTTTTGAAAATCTTTACTCCCATCCTTGTGGCTTTTATGCATGGAAAGTTGTCGCTTAAAATGGATAGTTATTTTTTACCGGAAAAACTGTTTTTTGTTTTCAAAATCGACCTCTTAAAATTGTTTTGGTTTGTAATCATAAAAAATGGGGAGTTTGTTAGATAAATATTTTTATTATGATTTTGATGATTTTGTTAACTATGTTTTTACATCAAAACAATGTTTTTAAATGTTGTCCAAATACTCCCAAACGATTTAAAATGTTTTTACTAATTTTTTGGAGTATTTCTTGAAGTTTATTTTTGACAAAAATTAGACAACACTTATTTCTTGTGTTCAATCGGTCGCCCTAGAGGGCAACCTGTGCCTGAAAGATGATTTTCAAAACAGAAACGAGACGTTTGAAAACCCCAGGAGGTCGACCGGTCAAACAAGAGGTCGACCGGTGCCTGGGAAAACATAGAAATGAAACAGAACACTCTGTAATGCAATTTCAAGGGTGTTGGACCGGTCCAGGAGGGGGCCGCCGACCGGTCGAGCACCCCTCTGACCGGTCCAACAGGGAATTTTTGTTGTTTCTTTTCATTTCTGTATTAGAGGTTGACCGGTCGTCCTATCGTCTTGACAGCAGAAACTATCCGTTGACAGCAGACATCTTTTTCTTATTTTGTGGGGTTGATTTCTAACATCTATAATCTTGATTTTAATTGCAATTTTTTGTAGATATCAATCTCCAAGAAGGATCCTATGTCTGGAAATCTAATCCAAGACCTCTCCTATAAATAGATGAAGATTTGAAGCAACACAACAAGAGAGAAAATACTACAACACAATAAGAGACATATCAAACAAATATTTTGTTCTTCACTTTCACATTCTTGTTGTAATAGCCTAAATATTTCACTTTTACATCTTGAGGTCTAAGCTTGATTCTTGATTACACTTGCACTTCAAAGTTGTATACTTCCTTATCGAGTTGTAATCTTGAGTTTGTGTTCGTCATTCAAACACAAGATATCCTTGTGAGTGTTCTTGTGGTAAGAGCACACTTGGGTGATCTTAGGTGTTAGGTGTAAGAAGATTGTGGTAATCTTCTTGGAAGAAGAGTTTGGTGCTCTTCGAGGTGTTGAAGTGTTTGGTGCTCTTCAAGTTGGAAGATTGTGGTAATCTTCACAAGATGCCGTTGCTAGAAGATTGTGGTTATCTTCAGGAAGATTGTGGTAATCTTCAAAGGGTGTTGTAAGAAGAGTGGGGTACTCTTGAAGGTGAATTTGTAATAGTTTTGGTAACTATTAATACGTAACAACATTAAAAATGTTACGAACAACTTAGAAGCAACAAAACAATATATAAAACAAAAAATAGTTGTACACATGAACAAAAAAATTAAAGAACGTAAAAAAATAGGTGTAAAAACTGTATTGAAACATCGAAAAAACATAGAAAAAATAAAGAAACAAATATAAACAACATCGAAACAACAAAAATAATATATAAGCAATACTGGAACAAAAAAATAAAAAACGTAAAATATCCAAGAAACATGCAGTACGTAAAAAGTCAAAAAGTCAATCGGAGCATACATAATGGAATGGAGCATAACAAAGGGTATTTTTTTCCTAAAAGTGGGGCAAATGCGGTAATTTCTCTTGTATATTCATGTATGTTGGCTATTTGTGATATATATATATATATGTTGTTATTTGGCCTTAGCCAATTTTTTAGTAATTATATAGAATTATATTTAAATTGATTAAATTTAATTAAAAATACTTATTTCAATTGAACAAATATCTCAAAATATGTATCCAAGTTTTATATGTCACATATATCCATACATGGCATAATAGAATTACATATATTTATGTAAGAAGAAAATTAAAATTAATTTTAATATGAAATTATACTCATAATAGTTTTTTATATAAAGAAAATTATTTTTTATATATTAACATACTTTTCATGTTAATAGAAATTATCTTTTATATTTTTCAACGTATTTTGATATTCAAGTTTCAAAGTTGTACATTTGGATTAGATATGAGTCCGTCTGGTTGATAATTTTTTGATATATGTGTATATACAAAAAAATAGTTTTTGTATTTTTGAAATATTTCATTTTCCCTTAAAATTGTATTGCTAAATATAAAGCATGATTTTTGTTTAATTCTTTTAATAATTTAAATAATTGTTCAACTTCATAAACCCCAAAAAATATTGGAATTTGAAATGACTTTATTGTTGATTGTATTATAAATACAATTTATTAAATATTCAGCATTGGAGTAGTAAAATATTCAACATTGGGCAGTTAAAAAGTTTTTCAAACTTTTACTTTCTTATAAATGAATATGTTTTATAAATAAATACAATTCATTTTCCCTCAACCAAAATTTCGTATTTAAATAGATTCTTTATATAGTTTATAATAATTTATTTTTTTATTGTTCAATCGATAGATTTACAATCAAATTAATTATCTTATTTAATTATTTTTTGAAATTTTATTTTTTTGCAATCACTATTTTTTTAAAACATAGATAACATAAATACATAATTTGTAAAATAAAGAATAAGAATATGTAAAAATATAAAGATTCTTGGGTTTAATTTTTAGAATTAATAAAATAAAAATTTAAATAGAACCAATATTAATAATATATAAATACAATATACATATTCGGGAATCGGGATGGGAACGAAGAAACTCATTTTAATCGGAGAATCTAATACGAAGGGGGACGATCCCTAAACAAAAGAAATAGAAAGGGGGACGGGGATATAAATACCATCCATGTCCCAACCCGGATTCTAGAGAAGCGGTGATCTCCATCCCCACTTCAATTAACTAGATTCCCCTGTCCTATTCTATTCGATTACCAACAAGGATGGTTCCCCCTTAATGTTATCATCCCTAAATACATGAGATAGAAATCATATAACTATACAAATATACATACGCCTATTCTCAGAGACTCTTTTTTCCTTCCAAGAGTTTTTCCCACAAGGGTGGGTTTTACCTTAGCGATTTTTAACGAGGTCACAACCATTCACCATTTGATCGAACTTGTGACCATTTCGTTTTATTTATGACATTTTTTTCGACTTACTTTTGGTTACCTGATCGACGATCGTGATTACTCTCTTTTCATTTTTTATATATAATTTCGAATTTATTCAAAAAAAAAAACCAAATCACGTGTCTCGCACTAAAAAGACTAGTGAGCTTTTAAAGAGGAATGTAGGTCCGTGAGGCGTAGAGTCGGCAATGGGGGTCAGGGCCACCACCCAAGCCCATGGCTTTTGCAAATTTTCGGGTTGGGGCGGGCGGTCCGATTTTGGTCGGCCTAAAAATCACTGCCCAACCCAAATTTACCATACATACACTCTATGCACAAAAATTTCGGGACGGCCCGTTGGGCCATTCGGGCTCCGACTTTTCGGGAGTAAAAATCACAGCCCAGCCCGACCCAAACCTCGGGCTGGATGGGGCGCCCCGCGGGCCGGGCTTATTTTGCCACGTCTAACTGAGGCGTGATATAAATTTTTAATTTGATTAAAACGCTTTTTATGACTTTTCAAAAAGAAACAACGCCATTTATGTGACCTGCTCTAGATATCAGCCGCAGAGCGCAGGCCACTTGTGCGAATTATGTTCTGTACTAATTCTATTTCATCTCTTTCTCTTGCTGGAATCGCAAAGGATCATTCTTCCTTCCAGCTACTTTGAATTTTCTCTTTTTTTGTTTGTGTTTTTTATTCACCATCACACGTTTCTTAAAATTCACAGACACAGTTTCTCTCCCGGCTCCAGGAAAATTAACTAAGGTAATTGCATCTCATGCCCTTTTGGTTATCCATGGCTGAACATTGATTTTGATTATGTGTTCAGTGTTTTTCCTTTGTGGGATATGAGTATATTATTGATATTCTGATTGTTCTCCGTTTTATATTCTTGATTTTTGCCTGTTAGGGCTATCTCCTCCCTTAGACGGGAAATTTGGGCTACGCCCTTTATCCCCTTCGGACCGTGTTCTCTGCTTCATATTTGAAGTGATCATACAGATTTCCGATCAGAGAAAGGGTATAGAATAGCAGGTTCCAAATTCCCATCTAAGGGAGGAAATAGCTCTGCACGTAGTATGTAATGGATCCAATTTATAACTTAGTAAGCCTATCTGTGGATTTTGTCCCAGTTGAATCCTGAGCAATTATGCGAAGTTTTCGATTTTCTTGGAAATATTTGTACTGGAATCAGAATTGACGTTATTTGCTATTTTACAAATGCTATATCATAAGTGATGATATGAATCTTAGCTGTTGAAATATTTTTGGTCAGTTTGTTCAATGGCAAAGTACGTAGTCCAGGCATTTGGTAAATTCAAGAAAAGAAAGGGAACGAAAGATAAGCTTAGGATTTTACGAATTGGCTGCTACATTAATCAGTTTTCTTATGAGTTCTGATTTTCTTTTACTGGTTGATGCCTCGATGGCATCGTGACCGACCGGGTTTAGCATAATCGAGTTTATGTTTTACATGTTGTTTCTCTTACAATTACATTTAGAAACTCGACTATATGGAACACATAAAACCCATCTAACTGTTGTCTTATTGTTGATTGTTGAGATAACAGTGAGTACAAGTTGTGGCGTCATGGTTTTTAGGCCATAAAGAGTTCAATAATATGTCAGTTTCTGATTTGAGTAGAGACTGGAGGCTAGCTCTATGATGTTCTAGTTATGGATTCATGTAATTTCTGTAGGTCTCTTTTCCACTAATTGCAACTTGTTATATTGCATCAATAAAATTCTATTTCTTATAAAAAAAAAAAAAAGGCTGTGATAACAGATATGACACTTTTGTTTGCTTTGCTTATTCTAAGATTATTCTGGCCAAAAACCCACTTTATGCAAACTCTACCATATCCGAACAAGAGTCTGGATAGATAATCACAATTTGACTTATTAAAACAAGTAAAAAACTCAGTTGCCTTCTGTATTGTTTATCCATTTTTCTCCTATATGTTTCACTATTGCTTATAGCTTATACGATGAGTATTGCCTATAATAAATATCAGTTGCCTTTTAGGTCTCATGATAGGGCAGTTCTGCTCATAATATTGGCCGTGTAATATATTTATTAGGTATATGTTAATATGTTAATCGTGTTTTACATAAAGAGTTCAAATTAGAACATTTCTTTCCTATTCTGTATGTACGTTGTCTCCTTCCTGTATTGTGATTAGGTCTCATTTTTTGTTGGTGAATTGACTTTTAGATATTTGATGGTCACGGTTCAAGCAGTGTGCTGAAGTATATTCAGTTACCAGACTTTTTGGCAGTTTCTTTGTCGGTCTTCAAAAGACAGAAAACCGGGGAATGCAGAAAAATGTTCTTGGTAAGGATTTCTTGCTCCGAGGTTTACCACGTCTTGGCCTTAACTAAGTTATCTTTCTTTAGTCTGGATGAGAGAGGAGTTATTGGCTACAGCTTATCGACATCGTATTTGAGATTGAGTAATTGCTCGCTAATTTCTAAAGTGCCTTGATAACGTGAATCTTACCTGAGGATGGATGAGGCACATTAAATTTTCAATGTGCCTCTCTCACTTACCATAGGTTTAACAAAGGAAAAATTTAGTTTTATTATATGGTTTTCTGTAGCTCAATATGGATAACAGAGGAATTATACTGATGCAAAGATATGAGTTAGACGGTTATTAGGCCAAGGCACATTTGCAAAAGTTTACTATGCTAGGGGTGTCCATACTGGACAGAGTGTGGCCATAAAAGTAATCGACAAGGAGAAGATTACAAGGGTTGGGATAATAAATCAAATCAAAAGGGAAATATCTGTAATGAGACTCGTCAGACACCCTTATATCATTCATCTTTACGAAGTTATGGCTACCAAAACCAAGATTTATTTCGTAATGGAATATGCTAAAGGTGGAGAGCTTTTCAACAAGGTGGCTAAGGGAAAGTTAAAGGAAGATGTTGCACGAAAATACTTTCAGCAGTTAATAAATGCCGTCGATTTCTGCCATAGCAGGGGCGTCTACCACCGGGACTTAAAACCTGAGAATTTATTATTAGATGAAAATGAAAATCTGAAAGTTTCCGATTTCGGTCTGAGTGCCCTCGCTGAGTCGAAACGCTCAGACGGGCTCCTTCACACCACCTGTGGGACCCCTGCTTATGTTGCGCCCGAAGTACTCGAACGGAAAGGCTATGATGGGGCCATAGCTGATATTTGGTCATGTGGGGTGATTCTTTTTTGTTATGCTGGCGGTTATCTTCCATTTCACGACTCAAATTTGATGGAGTTGTATCGAAAGATTGGAAAAGCGGAATACAGATGCCCGAGCTGGTTTTCACCCGAAGTGCGCAGGCTGCTTTCGAGGATTTTGGATCCGAACCGAATAATAGAATTTCGATTGCAAGAATTCGGGAAGTTCTTGGTTCAAACGGGGCTAAACTCCAAACCAAAAACAAACGACCGGAAAGCAGTATGGTTAGTTCATCATATGCGGCGTTTTCATTGGCAGCAGACGACAAGCAAGAGGCGCTAAGGCTTTCGAATCTGAACGCGTTTGATATAATTTCCCTTTCAGATGGATTTCATCTCTCCAGATTGTTCGAGGAGTCTTGTACGAAAAAGAATCTCGATTCATTTCGTGGAAACCCGCAAACGCCATCATCTCTAAGCTGGAAGAAGTTGCGGCGTATGAAGCTGAAGATAAATAAAAAGGACGGAGGGTTATTTAGGTTTGAAGGATCGAAGGAGGGAAGAAAAGGAAAATTGTGCGTTGGCGCTTGAGATATTTTTGCTCACTCCCGAGATTCATTTGGTGGAAGTGAAGAAAACAAGCGGGGACACTTTGGAATACGAGAAGATATTGGACGAGGGTATACGGCCTGGTCTTCAAGACATAGTTTGGTCTTCGCAAGATGAATCTCAGCCTCAGCAGAGATACGAGCAGCTGGAGGTACAAAACGGGCACCCACAGCCACTACTCTCACAAGACCAGCAAATACAACATGTAAATCGACAGCTTGAACCACTTGAACAGAAACCGTTACTGCAGGATCGAGTGCCTTGACTTCCAGGTCGAGTTTTTTAGTTCATTAGCATTTTGTACATTTTCTAATGTATAGTCTGCATGAGATGTGGGTTTTAGGTACAACACATTTACATGATCGACATGGTTTCGTTCTTTTTAGACCACGAGTGTGTGTATAATCGAAAATTTGTTGGTAGAGGTCCTTTGGCTCTTAATCATACGGCTGAGTCTATTTTCTAAGGCTACGTTTGTTATAATTGATATGACTGCACATGGTAGATTATTCTATAGGGTATGGTTGAAATATTAGCTATCAATTTGTTTGATAGAGTGTTTCCTTGCAAGTTATTGTGTAATATGTTTTTTTTCCCCAGTTTTATCGTTGCACATTGGGCTGGAGTATTCATAATGAAGGGTTAAAAATGTCAATTAAGTATTTTATCTTAGTGATCCGAAAGTGTTTGATTACATATATTTTCAGGAAAGTTCTTAAGCTTTGTAGAGTTTCTTAAAGTGTTTTATAGGACCTATTGATCTTCTTTATAATCCTCTGATCTGTAGTCCTGTAAAGAAGCAAAGCTAGTCCAACATAGCAAGATCGTAGACTACTGGACTTTACCCCGTTAGACACAACAAATAGCCTCTCCTCAACATCTATGATCTAATTTATAATCATACTTTATACTTAATTTGATCAATTCTAATTAATTTGCACAGGTTTTTTTTCTTTCTTACTATGGTTATTGCACATGTATAATATCTTACAAGATAAACCGTTACTCAATTTTCAATTTTTGAATGAAAATTACAGGAGATGATGATCTTTAAAGTTTACACACCAAAATGTTTATAAATAATAAAAAAACTGACTTCTGGCGTCTTCTGCTTTGGAAGTCATAAAGTTATTCTAATTAACTAAAAAAAAGAGAAGAAAATTTTGGAAACCAATTAACACAGTTAACCCCAGTTAACGTTCAAGTGGAACAAAAAATTGACCAAAAGGTCCAAAGCCAGTTTATAAGTTAATAAACTAATAATACCCACTACTTGTCTTATCATACCAACCAGGAACCAGCTGAACTGGCATATGAGGATAGCCAGCACAAAAATCGTGCCTGCCTTTGTCATTTTATGCTGCTCATGAATCCAAATCCCGTGTTAAGAGATAATCTTATATTCCTAAATATAATATTCAATGTCAGACTCATATTATACGCACAAAGAGCTCCGGCAAACATGTCCCAAATCTGCTGCAAATTTGAAGCAACCTCAAAATGTCGTGGAGAACACTCTCTGATGACTGATGAATTCAAATTCTGCAGAGAAGTGCGAAAAAATATTATTCAATTTTCTTCGTTGCTAATAAAATACATCATGTGAGCACATTAGCAGACCCCTCTACTGCTTAAACAAAGGGATTTATGTCTCTCGTGAGTCATGGGGTGGGGGTAGTTAACTCACACTCCATCGAAATGCTCCCGAGGCATATAAGAGCGGGTGAAGGACTTGGTGAAAACTCATATTGGCCAGTCCGTGCACATCCCACGGTTTATATTGGTGGCAACAATGATGGGCCGAAGTTGTTCTCCTCAGGCATAGTCAGCTAAAAGTTGGGTTACCCAAGGAAAAAAAGAACTACTTCAAAATCCTATATGTTGACGGCCTTTTGATCAACAACACAAAATATGAGTGTAATAGACTTGGAAATTAAGAACAAATGATTAAGGTTGTGATTGGTTGTGCTTTCGTTCTGTCTATTTTTCATTTTCTGAAAGAATAGTGGTTAATTTTTTTTTTAAAAGTAAAAGTTGGATGTGTAGAGTTTGTAATGATTGTGTTGATGTGATGAAGAATCTTTTACAAATGTTGATTGTTTGTGAAAAATTTTGTGGAAAATATAGTACAAAATATAATGCAAAAAAATTGAATAAAAATAAAAAATTGAATCCAAAAATAGGCAATATAGATCTCATTTTATACATTTCGTTATCAATATTAAGAGAAAAAATAATAAAGATAGTGATAAATTAAAGAAATTATCGTAATTCTTTATATGAATAGGAGGAAGATAGATAAATAAATGGTATAATTGGGTATTGGGAAGTGTAAGAGAGAAAGACACAAATGAGTTTTAATTTTGGAGAGAAATGAAATTTTATTTGAAAATTTCTCATTTCTTCCATAAACAATCACACTTCCAATAAAAATTTTCACTCAAAAATGAAAATTTGGAAAAAGATTTCACTACCAAACCAGTCAAACCTAAGTTTAAAAATCAGTACTTTTTTTGATATGACCAAGATGAATACCTGGTCGGTGGGTGATTTATGAGGGGATTCTATTATGGAGCATTTATTAAAGTGTCAAAAGTTATTTTTCAGCAAAAAATGACTTCTATTTATAATATTACAATTAGTGGAGAAAATGATTACTTGGAATGCGGGTGAGACACTTGTCGTCTCCTATCTTGCATGGATTGTGTTGTGGGCAAAAAAGTTTTTCGTAATTATTATTATTTATTAACACATTTGTTTAATCTCATTAATAACCAATATTATTTATTAACTATTAGGCTACATATAGAATTATCTAGCCCACGAGGCCCGGATCCAGGCCATGCTCCTGGCCGGTGGGTGATTTATGAGAGGATTCTATTATGGAGCATTTATTACAGCGTCGAAAGTCATTTTTCAGCCATAAATGACTTCTATTTATAATATTACAATTAGTGGAGAAAATGATTACTTGGATACGGGTGAGACACTTGTCGTCTCCTATCTTGCATGGATTGTGTTGTGGGCAAAAAGTTTTTTCGTAATTATTATTATTTATTAACACATTTGTTTAATCTCATTAATTAACCAATATTATTTATTAACTATTAGGCTACATATAGAATTATCCAAATTTATGAGGCCGGATCCAGGCCATGCTCCTGGCCGATGGGTGATTTATGAGGGGATTATATTATGGAGCATTTATTACAATGTCGAAAGTCATTTTTCAGCTATAAATGACTTCTATTTATAATACTACAATTAGTGGAGAAAATGGTTACTTGGAATGCGAGTGACACACATGTCGTCTCCTATCTTGCATGGATTGTTGGGCAAAAATTATTTATTTTTGAATAAATTCGAAATAGTATATAAAAATGAAAAAGAGAGTTGTCCCGATCACGGTGATCGAGTAACCAAAAGTAAGCTTGAAAACAATGTCATAAAGTAGAACGAAATGGTCACAAGCCGACCAAATGGCTGAATGGTTGGAGCCTCGTTAAAACCTCCCAAGGTAAAACCAACCCTTGTGGGAAAAACCCTTGGTAGGAAAAAAAAAGAGTACCCCACAGAATGAAAAAAGCGTCCAAAAATGGGAAAAGAAACCTGAAGCGGGGACGCACTAAGTAACAAACCTATAGTTGGATTGGCCAATATAGTCATCAGTGAGATAATGTACTAACTCCGCAGGCGGGACGCCCCACCATGTGCCGGACTCCGTCTTCTTGCTCAACATGTCTGCCACCCGATTGCCTTCTCGAAAAATATGTGAGACCACAAAATCCATATGAGCGAGAAGATGCAAGGTACAACGCCAATTGCTAAGGTGGCGCCATCGGACCTCTGCCGATCTCTTCTCCAGCAAGTTCACTACATACATCGAATCCGACTCCAGCCAAAGTTGTGTCCAACCCTTGACAAAAGCATACTGAATCGCCCACATTGCTGCGACCAATTCAGCTTCAAACGCATAGCTCGAACCACAATGATTAACAAAACATCCCCGAAAGAAGCCTCTACAATTATGGAAAACCCCGGAAGCAGTGAGATTGCCCGGCGCCCCCGAAGAACTGCCATCTGTATTTACCTTGATCCAACCCGGGAGGGGTTTTTGCCAGTTGACTTCCACAATCTTCTGAGCTTGTCTAGCACACCCCGCTTCGCGCAGTTACGCAGATAAGAAGGTCTTGTTGGTCGTTGTGCATGCATCCCGATCTAAAGATGATGATTCTACAATGAGTACCGAAGATGGATAGTCGCCGTATCCACCGGTCCGTTTTGTTGTGAAAAACTACTCATTTACGATATGTCAAATGAGCCATATGCAGGAAAGTATAGCCACATACCAGAGGAAAGTAACCTGCTCACTGAAATGAAAGTTCATTAGCCACACCAGAAATTCATTAAAGCTATTGGCCTCAAAAGGGTCAACGTTGAACGACTCAAAGATCCATCGCCAGAGAGCTCCTGCAAAGACACAAGAGACAAATAAATGTTCAACCGATTCTACAAATTCACGACAAAGAGCGCAAACTGAGGGGCCAGTAAAACTCCCCCTGGCCTATAATAAATCTAAGACAGCCAGTCGATTGTGGATAGCCCGCCACGCCACCACCGATCGCCATTCCAGGATATGTTGCGACCAAATCCAAGAACCCCACTTGACCGCCAGGTAATGGGGATGGACGTGATTATAAGATGCCTTCGAGGTAACCAAACCATCATCCGGATTCAACCATAAACGTGTATCCCTTGAATCCGAGGTAATAGGGACGCGTACAATAGCACGGACCAGATCCAAATAAGCCTCCACGAACGAGAAGGTGAAGTGCCAGGATCCATCATAAAAGTAGTCCGAAATGCGCTGATGAAATAAGTATCTATATTCCTCTGGGATGCCAATTCTGTCTGCTATAGAATAACCCAGCCAGTTGTCAATCCAAAATAATACCTCGCAATTAGCCCCTGGGATCCAACGAGAGTTATCCAAGAAAATGAAATGCAAGGTTTAATCCTAACCCAGATTGAAGAAGGAATAAATGACCTCCGGACCGCCCCATCCGCTGTCAAGTAGCGACGCCTAAGGCTGCCGAAGATCACCAAATCCGAGTTCATGACCTTCCAGGCCAATTTCATCAAGAAAGTCGTGTTAGCCGCCACAATCGATCGAACGCCCAGACCCCCTTCAGTCCGAGGCGTGCAACACTTATTCCAATTAACCACCACCGACCCCTTAGTATTCACATCCCCAATCAAAATGAAATTACGCATGGCCTTTTCCATTTGGGAAAAAATTTATTTTCGTAATTATTATTATTTATTAACACATTTATTTAATCTCATTAATTAACCAATATTATTTATTAACTATTAGGCTACATATAGAATTTCCAGCCCACGAGGCCCGGAACCGAGCCACGCGCCGCGTTCTCCTACATGGCCCATGAGACCCGCTATACCAGGTATAAAAAGGTCACTCCATCTCATTTATAAGTAATTCAGATTCAATACTTTCAACTGTTGTCTTTCTGCTCCGGATTTTCTCTCATTCACGTGTAGATTTTAGCGTGGATGGGCCTTCTTGGGACAACCCAAGGGTCCATCTAACGTTTTCTGGTGTTGTAGGCAAGTTCGCACCAAAGAAGATTTCTAGCTTTGGGAGAAGAAGACGTTGACTTTCAGATCCCTTAACTTCGAGTGATCTGCAGCTTAGCAGCGTCAGATTTCATATTGGATAGACAATATTTTATTATTTACTTGTCTTGACAGAAGCTTTACAGGTGGTGCTTTTGTCTGCCGTTAAGCCCTAAGGTCGATCATCATTGACTTCTTTAGTTCATCTTGCCAAACTCGACCTTGCTATACAAATTGTTAACTTGAACTTGACCGATCGACCACTCACTCTTACGGGCCACTATTCGATTCCTAATGTGGCAAGCCGATCGCCATCTTTGGAGCTTGTTTGGAACTTTAAAATGACGGCCTTAGTTGGTTATCAATGCTATAGAAGTGCCCATAGATTTAAACTCGGGTTTACTACAAATAGTATTTGATAATTAAAAAATATTAGCTAAGTTTTAAAATTACAAAAAGTACTTTTGAGGTTTGATGTGTCAAACAATTTGCCCCAAACATTAAGTTAACCTAAAGAAATTTGTTAACATCATCAAAAATTTGTCTGGATAATCTAAAAATAAAGGCAAAAACTCGTATAAGACCGTCTTACGGGTCTCAATCCGTAAGACGGATCCCGCCCGACCCGCGACCCGCCAGGTTTTTTAATTTTTTTTCTTTTCTCTCACACGTTCTGTCACACATTTTTCTCATTCCCGTTTCTCTCTCTAAGAAACGTCCACTCTCACTCTCTCTCACACCGTGCTCTCTCTCAGAAATTAGGGTTTAATTTCCCTTCGATTTCCTTCAATTCCCGCCGAATTTCAGTTTTGTGACGCTCTCAGAGTAACGTTTTCTAACGTTCGAGGTCGGTTCGGCTGATTTATGTCACGTTCTCCCACGTCCGACGCTAGGGTTTTTGATTTTCTGGCATTGACGTTCTATAAAGTTCTATCAAGGTTTTCTGTCACGCTCGATTTCCCTCAAGGTTTCCATCGAACTACAACGCTTTCTCAGCCTTCGTAGGTGGATTTGTCAACCGTAGTCCGAGTTCTCTCACTTTGCAAAGGTATTTCCGAGTATCTCATGTTCTTTACACCTTCTTCTTGTTCTCTTAGTTTTGTTAGTAGATACATTGGTGTTATTTATTTGTAATTTCTGGGGAACAATGACATCTAAAAGTAACAGAAATCCGCATAAAAGTATCATATATTTGTTCAAAAGTATCAGTTTTTTTAACATAGTTTATGGATTTTTGTTCGTTTGTTGTTAAATGGAACTAAAAGTATCTGAAATTGCTCCAAAAGTATTAGTAAATGACTTAAAAGTACCATGCATATGCCCTCCTGCCTGTACATTGATATATGTGATTTATGGAGTCCTGATTTTTTATTTAAATTCTGCGTGTCTTTGTTGATATATGTGTTTACGTTGCTTGAATTTTTATTTGTTTAATATATAATAAGCCTGAAATATATGTGTCTATGTTGCTCGAAATTGTGTTTTAAAAGTGTTAGTGTTTTGTATATTTGTAGATGGTTCGGCAAAAAATCTTGATATGTGGTAGATGAAGGGGAAGGAGAAGGGGAAGAAGTAGCATGGGAGAAGGCAAGGTAGAAGAAAGCCCGAAGAAAGAAGATATTAGTCAAGGGGACGCCGTGGACAAGCATTTGGCAGACGAAGGAAACCCTGTTGAAGACATTGAAAAAAATGAGGACAAAGATGTTAGTTTTCATTTCCTGTTGTTTATGTTAATATGTTTTTTAAAATAGTGTATTGATTTTGTATGTTCATGTTAAAATTCTGGTGTTATTTGTAAATTTCCGTGAACAATGATGTTTAAAGTATCGAAAATTTGCGAGAAAAGTATCATAAATTTGTCCAAAAGTATCTCAAATTTCTTGAAAAGTACCAATGAATTGAGTTTTTGATTTTTTCTTTAAATTATGTGTGTTTTTGTTGATATATGTCTAAAACGTATCAGTGTTTATCATATTTGTAGGTGGGTCCGGAGAAATTGTTGACACGGAGGGGAAGAGGAAGGCAAAGGGGAAGGGTAAGGGGAAGGGAAAGGGGAAGAAGGAGCCCAGGAGAAGGCATGATAGGCAACGTTGCAGAATCCGGAAACGCTGCAGAAGAGATTGAAAAGGATGAAGATAAGGGTCTTGATGGTCAAGGGGATGTTGTCGAAAAACCTTTGGAAGAAGGAAATGTTGCTGAAGATACTCAAAAGGCTGAGGATAATGTTGATGTAGAGGAAGAAATTGCAGGGGAGGAAGTTGCTCAAGACAATCCTGGAAAGGTTGATGTAGTTGAACCTCGAAGACTCGACTGCAGTTTAAATCTCCGGGTGAGAAAATTGGAAAGCGGGATTCTAAGAGTCCCCAAAGAAAATCAAGCTATCGAGAAAGATACTTAAGAGGTTTGTGCACTTTTGTCTGTTTCTCTTTAGTATCTAAACATTCATTTGATATAGTCATGTATTAGTCCATTTGGAATTTCCTTAAAAGTATCATTTTTATGCTTTTAAGTACCAGAAATGGCCTTAAAAGTATCAGTTTTTATATCATGTTTTTATATCAGTACTAATATGGTGTTATATTTCTTGCAGCAGTTTCTCTACGCTATGTATACCTCAAGGTCTTTTTGATATAGTTAATGATTTGACTGATAGACAGAGGGAGGATATCAAGAGCATCGGCTTTGGGGGACTGTTGAAATTACAGGTGAAACAACTTCCTGCTCAAATGTTGCCATGGCTCGTCAAGAAATTCAACGGGGCGAGTCGGATTTTCAGCGTTGACGATATGAGAAGGTTTGTCATAACTCCCGATGACATATGCGATGTATTTTTATTGCCGAGGAACAATAAGGACGTAGTATTTTATAAGAAGGGTGAAACTTTGGATGAAGTTATCGAGTTTAAGAACAAAGTGGGTATTGATGGGAGTTCGATTGGGTTTTGAAACAAAAATTGATGAACGACTATAAAGAAGGGGTGATGATTTCAAAAGGCTATTTGTGTTATATAGCCTTTCTACACTTTTGACACCAAGTGCGAATCACACTGCGTAGATGTTTCATGTTTTAAATCTTTAATGGATGTAGATGGAATCCGACATTTCGACCGGTGTTCGTTAGTGTTGGAAAGGTTATGTAGATCGGTGGATAAGTTTAACAAGAAGTCCAAAACACACATAAGCGGTGCCTTTTGGCTTTGCAAATCATATATTTTCATCGTATTAAATGACAAGGTAAATCAACCTTCTGAGTCGCCACTTGTTCAACATTGACGACGGAGAAAATAAGAAAAAGAGCGAAAGATGAGAAAAAGGTCAAGCGATTTTGGTCGGGGTGATGTTGAAAACATCTATCCTATTTCTCGTGGGGTTAATTTGAAAAATATTGAGAAAGGTGATGTGGAGAAAGGTGGTGATGGAAAGAATGTTGGAGAGAACCCGATCTTTGAAAAGCTCATTGCAAGCAAGAAAAAAAAAAAAAAGGAGAGATCGGGGGATCGAGAAAACAGGGAAAGATGATAAATCTTCAAGGTTGATCCGGTTTGAAATACCCCGGCTACCCAACCAATGCCGAGGTTGAAAGTCGGCAAAAGATGTAAGTATGCCCAAGTATCGATCTACTATTAAAAAGTATCATTTTTGCTTGAAAAAGTATCATTTATTTTTGAAAAAGTATTATGTCTCATTGTCGATATTATTATTTTCTATGTCTAAAAGTATCCCTTTTTAGCATAAAAGTATCCCTTTTTAGTTATAAAGTATCATTTTTTAGCAAAAAGTATCACTTTTATATTGCGGCAAGTGATCTAAAAACTCACTTTTTTTTGCGGTGTCGATAAAGTTTGCTTGTTGCTCAAAAGGGACATGGAAGTTATAACCCATTTCCACATGGAACGATTACGTGCGGAAATGCGAACAAAGAAGCGCATCCTTCATCTTCACCAGGCGATGAATTCTTCTCCCAATGCCAAACTTCATGAGTATATTGATGAAGTTGTGAAGAACTTTCAAAAAATGAAAGAATGAAGGATTCAATGCCTAGGTTTGATCTGCTGGCGCCGAGCCAAAGTCACAAGAAGCAATAATCGATGAACCGTTAGGTGACGATGCCCGATAATGAAACGTTTGAAAGTCAAGTTCAAGGTAATTCAAGTGATATACTAGAAGTATCGAGTTTTTCTTAGAAAAGTATCATGTTTTCTTAGAAAAGTATCATTTTCTTATAAAAGTGACATTTTGTTTTTCTTTTGTATGTTTTTGGAACAGATGATTGGCGATCAAGAAAACTCAATTTCATTGTGAATTTATGAAAAAGAACAATCGCTACTTGATCGGAATGACACGAAACAGAGAGATGTTGTTGACTTCTGTTTTTCCGAGCATAGTTCGGAAAGAGAGTAAGTAACAATAAGATAATATATTGAAAATTTATTATTTCATTGAATTCTTATTACTCACATGCTACTATTATTTGTGTTTCAAATAAAATGTTTTTGCCACGGAGGGCATTCGTTTATTGCCTTTGGTGATGGAATTGATTCATTACATGATGCATACTTGATTTATTCAAGTGTCATTGATGTATGGACACTTATTTTAAACAAATCAGTTGGTCGGGCAAAGAACTCTGGACATTTACTTCAACACTCAACATTCTCGTAAGTAATATTTTAATCAAATCTTTTTATGTTTATTTCGAGTTTTTGATCTTTTTTGTTTTTCTTGCAACAGTTGTATCTTGTAGCTTGTTTTGATGGGAAAAGCTCGGAAGTGAACTTAGAGGCTGTTGGAGGGCGTGGTTGAGCACTTTGAACAAACCGGACTGAACACATTGACCAAGATTTTTTTAGTATTTGCTTTCAAAAGTATATCATTTTACTTGATAAGTTTATAATTTTGTTTCAAAATATGTTGCATCATTTTGGCATGCTAATCTTTGTTCTTTGAAAGTATCACAAATTGTTTTATGTTAACATCCAAAAATTGTTTGCATTCTCGCATGTTATATATCGATGCTCAAAGTATCGAAATTGCATCAAAAGTATCGAAATTATCCGGAAAGTTTCGGTTTTACTGTGTTAACAAACGATGAAGTCTCATTATTTTAAAAATTTGTAGATCTTTGTACCATATTGCTACCAAGGCCATTATATTGCCATGTCATCAATTTTGTTGACAAGAAAGTGCAATACCTCGACAATATGGTGCATGATGAAGAGGTTGTTGATCAAAAGATGTTGGTCCCCGAAGTTGGTGGTACAAAGATCATATGCATTTGTTAACTTTTATCATGTTTAATAACAATTACAAATATATGACATTATATTGTTACTCTCCACAAAGATAAGCAAATGTCTCTCTTCCTCGAAGAGGAAAATCATCAAAAGTCGAGAAGTTAAATCATATATCGGGAAAATGTGCCATTCAAATGGCAAACAAATCGACCAATATTGATTGTGGTGTTTTCCTCATGCATCACATGGAAAATTTTCTTTGGGAAAGTTTACTCATCTCCGGATTTGTCTAAGGTATGAGAATTTTTCTGTTTCTATAGATGTTTATTTATAATTATTTTACCTGTTTTATATCTGTGTTTTTTAAGGTTGTGGAAAGACGCAAATTGAGAGCCAAATATTGTGCCGAAATCATTTTATCCGAGTTTAATGAATTGAGAGTGGAGATAGAGCAACAAGTGATCAAATTCAAGGAAGCGACCGAACCCGTCAAAAAAACCCTCCAAGAAAACCAACAAGAAAGGCACGAAGAAAGCGAAAAAATGATGAGAAAGTATATTTTAAAATTTGTAAATGTTGAGGTTGCTTATGTTGGTAGTCATTTTGTAATTAGATCTTTGAATAGTAGCGATATTCGCAAATGTTAGTGGCCATTTTTTTGTTATTATTAGATGCTGAATAGTAGATGACAAATGTTGGTAGTCGTTTTGTTAATGATACTTCTAGTTTTGCATTGCAATGTTAGTTTTAAGCACTGAGTGCTGAATTTATTGAATGCGTGTAGGTGATGTGTTTTCTGAATTTTTTTATCATGTATACTTCTAAACAGGTTATAAGTACCAGTAATTATTTAAAAAGTATCAGTAATTACACGAAAAGTATCAGTATCCTGCATTTGGATTTTTATATTTTGGTAATCTAATTGCATACTTCTAAAAAGCCGAAAAGTATTAGCAATTATGTAAAAAGTATCAGTAATTACACGAAAAGTACCAGTATTCTGCATTTGTATTTTTAAATTCTGGAAACCTAATTGCATAATTCTAAACAGCCGAAAAGTATTAGTAATTATGCCAAAAGTATCAGTAATTATACGAAAAGTACCAGTATCCTGATAGATACTAAGAAGTGATAGATTTAAGAATCTAACATTTAAAATTCTGAAAACTGATAGATTTCAGAAAAATATATCTAAAATCACAAGTGTATAAAAAATTGCACCATTGCAATTGACAAATTTAACTAAAATATCTCTAAAATAACCGAGGATTCGGAGTCTTTGAACCAAACTCCTTTGCTTGAGAATAATTAGAGACGTCACTTGTTTTCTTCTTGCTCTTTTCCAAACTTCCCTTTATTCTTTTTCTTCTCCCCTTTGTTACAGATCGTGTGGGATCTTGCAATGTGTTAGTTGTACTTGAAACAGCAGACGATTCGTTTTGCCCAGTAGAATTTTGCACATTTGTCAAGGCACTAATAGCAAGAAAATCCCTTTCGTAACCTTCTTCAATGATTCTCCTTGCTTCTTCATTTCCTTGGCATTTCAACACAAGATCATAATATCTTCGAGCCATTTCATGACGCCAAGGAATGCAATCATTAGGCTTGTCAGGCTTCTCAACTCTCTTATTTAAGATGTCCCATATTTGAGATTTTGCCATTCTTGTCCATCTCTTAAGAATATATATTTCCGGTATCTTGACATGAGAATGAAGATGGAGGACCCGTAATGAATGGAAACACAAAATACCACATTCTTCAAATTTCTTACAAGTGCACGTTACCATGTTTCGCAATGGATCAAACATCACCTTACTTACACCTCCATCCCCAATATGAGAAGAAACATCATAAACATTCAATATCTCATCATTATGAACTAGAGTGCAAGTAGTAGAAATTGATGCGATAAACTCACTCTCAAAGTCTTTAAACATTGTTAGAGTGTATACCTCGAAGCGTGCTTTAACAACCCGATCAATGGTATGGAAGTCGATGGTATTGATCTTGATGATTGAAACTCATCATTTTGTTCTTTCATTCTCCAATTCTTCACCAATTCCTTAAAAATTCCATAAAAATCAGTCAAACTTGTTGTTGTCTTTTTGCATTAAATCCCATGGCGTTGTTAGTACTTTCACTCCTTTGTGATGAAAGTATTCCAGTGAAAAGAAATCTTTGCTCAAGCGTCATTTGCACCATTTTTCCTTTATCTCATACAATCTTTTAAACCATGTTTGATCCTCCAATCCGTACGTTGAAATCATGTTACTCCAAGAGTTCTCAAAATCAACTTCATCCGTACATCCTGACAAGCATTTTCTAAATGCATTCTTAAAGGAACTGTTGCTTTTCAGTTGTCCAAACCTGCTTATTGCATTCTGGTAAAGATGCCATTGACATAGCCTATGTTTTGTCCCAGGGAATACCTGCATGAATAATTCATTGTTAAAGTATCACTTCTTCGAGTAAAAGTATCAGTTTTATGCGATAAAGTACCATTCGGCCGAATTGACCACAAAAACAGGGGATCAGTAAACTGGATGAAAAAGAAAAATAATATAGTCAAAGTATAAGTTTTGCAAGTAAAATTATCTATTTTATGTCTTAAAGTATTATATTTTCAATTCAGTTACGCACCTTTTCTATCGCGTTAGAAATCGCTTGGTCTTGGTCAGTGAATATAGTTATTGGAAACTTTCCTCCCATGGCTTTTTTAAAAACCTCAAACAGCCATTCGAATGTTTCAGTCTTTTCGTTTGATAAGAACGCACAACCAAACATCACATTTTTCCAATGATGGTTGATACCAACTATTGGAGCACATATCAAATTATATCTGTTTGTGCGATATGTTGTGTCAAAAATGACAACATCCCCAAATATTTCATAATCCTCTCTCATCATCGAATCTCTCCAAAAAACATTGCTCAATTTTGCCATCTCATCCACAACTCAAAATAGAAGTCCTCCTCATTAGATTGTTGTTGGTACAACATTTCAACAAGTGTTTGTGCATCCCCACCTTCTATTTCTTTTAATTTCAGACGATTCACAAAATTTAGATGATCTTTTATAGTGTGTCCAACACTATAATCTCATTCCGGAAGAGACCATATCTTCTATCACTTTGCCCTTTTCACTTGTAATCTTTCTCTCAGAACGATGAAGGTGGTTCCACTCTTTTCTTGTAAATGGATGATTATGCTCCGTGACATGGCTCAAGACTTCATAAAAACCTTCGTCATTTAATTTCACCCTCAATGAAGCATTACATCCGATACGTGTGATAGGAAAATTTTTCTTTTTTTCATTTTTGGAATTAATTTCCAAATTTCTGATTTCCTAAATCCTTCACAAGAGCATACAAAATATTTTTCGTCACAACGCCATTAGCTTGAGTTCGAGTTGTTGCTTTTATCTTAATGCTAAACCCGAGTGCACGACTATGGTCCCTATACAAATTATGCATGTCATCAACTGTCTTCCTTTTCAATCCAACAAGGGAACCCGATACATCCACACGTTCATTGGAGTAGTCTAGAAACATTTAAAAAAATCACAGGACAGATTAATAGATGTTGGTACTTTTGGAGAAAATAGTAATACTTATCTTTGTAAAATGTGATACATTCTCGCATCTGCCTCTGTTTTGGCTGTAGTATCTCTTGTTTCCGATTTTCACCTTCAATGACCTCTATATCATCTTCATCACTAGAAACAATAAGTCTAGAATCCAAGTTTTCACCTATATGTATAAATAAAATATATTACCACATCAAAATATCTAATTAAATATCATTCTTATTCAAAATATAAATCAGAAAATTTAAATCCCTATCCTAAAAATATCATCTTTTCCAAAAACAATATCAAGTATTTTAAAAAAAGTATCATATATAATATCAATATTACCACTATTCCCAAAGAAAAGTATCATAATTAAATACAAAAGTATTAGTATTTCGAGCAAAAGTATCATATTTAAATACAAAAGTACCGATATTTCGGAAAAGTATCATTGTTTCAATGCACGAGTACATTACCTCCCTTCATCAACGAGATGTGTTCATCGTCATTCTCCATTGAAGATATTACTGAAAATCGCACAACAACAGTCTAAATTGCAATGTAAGGATGACAATGTAGCTTTTTCTTCTTGAACAATGGAGATTCTTCCTTCTGATTTCAAATTTCTTGTAGAAAATAGTTGAATGTCGACTTACCAAGAGCTCTTGTTGTTAGGAGATGGTGAGCTCGGCTTTTCGAACAGGAGATGTCGAGCCGAGGTTTTGAAGGAGGAGGCCTGTTCCATTCTCGGCAACACGAGTTTTGTCTTCAAACTAGGTTTTTAATTTTTTTTTTTTAATTTGAACTGGGTCATTGGGCCAGGTGGCACCGGTCATTGGGTCGATGAAGGTGAGTTGGTCATGCGCGGAGTTCAATGATGGTGAGGCGGATGCGCAGGATTTTCCCTTTTTTTTTTTTTTTTTTTTAGGCGACAGCTGGCGGGTTGGGGTCATGTTCGGGTCGCGGTAGGATCCGTCTTACGGAATAGGATCTGTAAGACGGTCCTATGGGAGATCTTCTCAAAAAATAAAATGCTCGTGCATTACTCTATTCACAAATTTTCCATAAATTACATAACTTCAAAAAGTTTTTCTAAAATCTTACAAATATCCTTGTTGGTTACGAAGAAGAAATAATTTCCACCCCCTTCTTGTTTACCATAATCTATAGAAAAGGTCCAAAAACTAAGGAGGTAATTTTCTCGATCTATTATCTTTTTCTTTTTTCCCCTTCAATTTTTCTTGTTTCTTTTCAGAATCCCGGACATTAACTACTTTATGCAAGATCCTTTTTATTGTAGTCTCTCAAACCTAGGGATGCTTTTTGTAATCTTGAAACTTAGTTGTTTTTTTAATTACCCCAAATCTAGGGATATGCTTCTAATTGACCATTTAAACGCAGGGAGATGGATAAATAAAACCAAAAAAAAAAAAAAATAGCACAAGAACGTTCAATTGCCAACACAAAGAACATTACAAACTGAACAAGAATATGTAAAAGAATAGACGAAATCACACCTATATTCGAAACAAGAAAACTAAATGATAATCCACACCAGAAAATCATTGTCTAAAATGATGAATCCACTCCTCTTAGACCTGCATTTCATATGCACATAATACAACCCGGGTCAATAATCTGAAAATCCCGAGCCTGCATTCTTATTTTCCTGTTCCTAACATTCTACTAATACATCACATACTCTGTGGTATCTTATTATTCACACTTGACAATAAAATAGTATACAAGCACACAATAAAATCGTATAGATCCGGTAAATATCTTCTATCTTAAATGCCAACAACTCTAAAAAGTCGAAAAAACCCCCGACTATCACTCCGGGCCTGGTAGAAAACATCAATCCTAGTTACCGGGAACCTGCTGCTCTAGTTGCCGCATAATTACAGGCCTAATTTTGTCTTTCCACAGCCCAGAGAACGCTTTGGCATCCCCAGCTTTCCTCTTCACCTCCACAACGGCCAACCTATCAGTCAAACGAAAAACGTCCAATGCCACTATGAAATTACCATTCTGCCCCTCCAGCTCCACCCCACATTCCTTCGTCTTCCTCAATTGCAGTCCGCCGTCCTCCGCCTTCACCACCTCCTCCACTTTCTCTATAACTCTCTCCGGCGACTCCTCCACTGTGAGCCGGTCCACATCCTCCGCCACTTTGAACTTGTCATCGAATAATCCAGAGAGATCGAGCCCCCGGGAGAATGAAATTATATCAAATGCGTTTAAATCGAGTAACTTCTTTTCTTCCTCCTTCACAACGGCGCTAGAAATAGAATCTTCATTTTTGATCTCTCTGTAACCCTTTTTGAACCATGGATCACCCTTGATTTCATCAATGGTGATTCTGGTTTCGGGATTCGTATCGAGAAGGCGAGACAAAAACCGCTTGAGATCCGGCGACATCCACCTGGGGCACCGAAACTCGCCTTTGTAAATCTTCTTGTACATACTCATCAGATTGGGATCGTTGAAGGGTAAATACCCAGCGGTGAGCACGAACAAAACGACGCCGCACGACCACACGTCTATTTTAGCGCCGTCGTAGCCTTTCTTCGCGAGGATCTCCGGCGCCACGTACGCCGGCGTGCCGCAAAGCGTGTGCAAAAGCCCGTCGGCCCGAACCTGATCCGTCAAAGCGCTGAGCCCGAAATCGGATACTTTCAGATCCCCATTCTCGTCCACCAACAGATTCTCCGGCTTCAGATCCCGGTGGTAAACGCCTCGCAAGTGGCAGTAACTCACGGCGGAGATCAGTTGCTGGAAATACTTCCGTCCTAGATCTTCGCTAAACCGGCCTTTCGCCACTTTGGCAAACAATTCCCCACCCTTAACAAACTCCAAAACAAAATAAATCTTCCCCCTGGTGGCCATAACTTCGAAAAGCTTCACAATATGCTGGTGGCGCAATCGCCTCATAATCGAAATCTCACGTTTGATATTCGCCATGAGAATAGCGTTATTGTTGAGCCTGCTCTTGTTAACGACCTTAATAGCAACACTTTGGCCAGTTGCAACATCCCTAGCATGATACACTTTAGCAAATGCACCGCAACCCAAAAGTTTACCGAGCTCGTACTTGTCAAACAAAGCATTCTCCGGCGACAAAGCCAGAGTCGAGGCGGTGGCCCCGGAGCCCGAGGCCTCTTCGATCTCCGGCATTATCGCGCAACACAAACGAGCAGATCAGATACGAATTATTTGATGCAAGTATGAAATTCAGAGGATGGTTGTAAGGTTTCCTAGAGCTAATAATAGTTAGGCGGAATATTAATGGTATTTGATTTTTATTTGGTTTCTACTTGTTAGAGAGTGGTGGAGAATGGAAGATTCAAGAAAATAATATGGGTGGCAATGTGTGTGTACAGCTGTGTAAAACGAGAGGCGTTTATATAATGATCTTTTTAACTCTAAAAACGAGTTTCTCTTGAATTGGGATATTGATAATATGAACGCGTGGGAACCCGGAAAACGACTGGTCAAGTTGCAACCTTATAAATGAGCTGGTTGAAATTTGAAACACATTTTTTTAATAAATAAACATTATTCATAGAAGAATTAATCCGCAGTCAAAAATAAGTTTGGCTCAACACTTTTTCATTTTTCTTTCTTTTTAATTCTTCTTCTCCCACCATTTCATACGGGTTTGGGTTTAACCGAATGGATGACAATGGGGCAATACGGACGGGTATTTGAAGATCCAAACCCATTATGTCCATCCCATGGGGCGGATTGATAGATCCGTGTAGATTATTTTTTACTTGCATCATTATTAAACTTTTTTATCTTATATTTTTTTTTATTATTAATGCATATTATTTATAAAAATATCATTGAATATATTATGTACTTAATATCACATTATCACGTACGGTTGCCCTTTGCGTACTCGTCCCCTCATTGCAGTTTTATTTATTTTTTTAATTTATTTAATATATGTAAAAATATTTATATTCTATCTGATTATGAAATTCTTATGTAGACAAGCCAGACTCGTCCCAACTTGTGATCATATAGAATATTTATTAAGTGTATTTTAAAAATAAATAAAATCTCTAGGCGAGGCCAAATAGGGATACCCATGGGGCAAAAGTGATACCCAAACCCATTCCAAGTCACAGGACGGGGCGACACAGGGAGGGTTGTAAAAGAGGCGGGTCAAATTGTCATCCCCAATTAGCAGATATATAGTTTATCTTGCTCCCAATACTTATCAAATAATATCCCCATAATATATAAATATATATTTATGTATTTATAAAAATATAAAATCATATACTTATTTTGATGGAAAATGTGGATTAAGATTGAATTATGCAATATATTTTTTTGTACTTCACATGATTATTTAAATGATATATTAGTCAAAATTCTTATCAAATGTGTAATCTAATCGATAACAATAATGTGGAATATTATGTTTTTCACTAATTCACTCGTAATTAAAAAAAATAAGTTTAAATTGTGATTATAGTATAGAAATAATGGGTACCATAGTCAAAATTTATTCTAAACTTTTAATAGGGATGTTATGCTTATTTCATTATATATACGAGGTAAGATAAATATCAACTGTATCAAATTGAAATTAATTATATTGTATAGGTAATGAACTAAAGTAAACATTGCACTTGGATACACTAAAATATCTAGCTAATCAAGTAAAACAAGCAAACTCATATATGAGTATATTAAAGATAAGTTCACAACATAACATGATACTTCCTTCTTTCCAAAATTTTTTAGGTTGCATTTGGATGAGAGGATTTGGATTTGGGACATGATTTATGAGAATGTTTTCAAATGACTCCAAATAAGAAAATAGTTTCCATGATTTGAAATCCATCATAAAATGACTTCATCCAAACATCATCGATGAATTTGTTATAGACTTGAAATCCTTAGCTCCAAATCCATCAATGCAAATGGATCCTTAGATTCCAGTTTGATTCAATATCAAGTTTTATTTGAAAAATTATTAATAAATAATAACATTAGATTTTGGTATATATATATAGCAATATATTTAAGGGTTATTGATTTTTTGCAACTTGTACTATATGGTCATTGCGGTTTCAGTACCTGGACTATTTTTTTTTGAAAATAGTACCTAAACTAAACGAATTTGTTGAACTGCAACCTAATACACACTGGTGATGGAATATTCCACCGAGATTCCATCACGTGTAGGGATGGCAATGGGGCGGGCGGGCGGGTAATGAATACCGGACCCGCCCGTGCTAGTTACCCCGCGCCCGCCGTGCCCATACGGGTCCAAAATGGTCGCCCCATGCCCGCTTTGTGCGGCGGGTCCGCCGCCCGCCCCATTTTGAATTTTTGAGCTTAAAATTAATTTAACAAAGTGTATTTTTTTATTTTTTTGTGAAATTTAAATATATTTTTATATTTTTATAATATTCTATAATGTATTATTGTAAATGTATTTTTTTGTGAAAGCTAAATGTATTTTTTTTTATAATATCATATAATAATAATATTAATGTATATATATCTACCAAGCGGGCGGACAATTACAATACCTGGACATACCGCTGCCCGCCCGTCCTCGGAGCGGGCCGGTCCGCCCGCCCCAAACACCACGGGTCGGTCGGGCCAAAGCCGGTCCATCCATATTGCCATCCCTAATCACGTGACACGCATGCCCCTTTTTTTAAAGGTATTTTCATCAGTTTAGGTTGTCATTAATCTCCTGCCTAAAGACTCACGTGATTTGCACGAGAAATCACAAATCCCCAATTATAGGCTTAGGGTTCCCAAATTGCAACTTGCAAGCCCTAAAGTTAAAACAGATCAAAATTAACCTCGTGAAAAATCTCGAAGCTTGGAAACGTGAAAAAAATATTGCAGCAAGCATAGAAGAAAGAGACACAATGGGATGGACAATTAGAGACCGAACAAACCACGATGTTCCCGTTGGGAGGATGTGCCCTGATTACGGTAATTTTTTAATCATTTTCGAGTAAAATGTTGGATGTTTGGGGTGCAAAAAACTCTTTAAAAAACTTAACATTTATTGGGTTTGTGGTTTGATGAAGAACTGATTTGTTTTTTTATTGTTTTTGTCTGCTTAGGGTCGAACTCTGAACTATTTATCATAAGAATGTATCATTTTGGGGAGTTGAGGCATAATGAGTCAACATATTACGTGGGTGACAAAATGACGGTAAGTCACATTGATTTTTGTGACCCTGATGAATTGTCAATGCTTGAACTGATTACTATGGGTAATGAGTTAGGGTTGCAGGAAGTAAAATGTTTTTATTGTAGTTCAACAAATTTGTTTAGTTTAGGTACTATTTTAAAAAAAAAATAGCCCAGAGATCAAACCGATAATCCTATAAATACATTGCAAAAATCAATAATCCTATATTTAAACCTGTTCATTTACCGATCCATTTGACTCGGTTTGATCCGACGCAATATTCTTCTGCGGGTCGGACGAATCCATGAATTTCAAATCATCTTGCCATCCATACACGTGTTTTGGGGTGGTGGGGTGGGGTCGCGAATTAAGCGTGTCTGACTTTTTTAATTTTTTTTTAATGACGTTTTTTATTTGAGGGTGGTGCAGTTCACTGGTTCAAGGTCGGCACAGTTCATTGGTCGGTAATTCGTCAAATATTTTCATTTATTATTGTTTTTTTTATGTATTATTATTGTCAATCAATTTGTCAGACTTTTCTGCAGCAGAGAAATATTTTAGATATAATAGTTGAAAACTTTAACACACAACCTGCGGAATAGTACTCAAAATTTCTATAAATTACTTGACTTTAAATTATTTTTTTCTCTTCAGGAGTTGAGAGTAGAGCTGAAATTTTAAGCCAGGCCCTGGTAGAAATGGCAATGTGGCGGATATCTAAAGATTTAGACCCACTCCATCCTTAGAATGGGATAGGGAGGTAGGGGCGGAACCAGAATTCGACACTGAGGGGGGCCAATTTTTGCAGCCCATACCTCCTAGAACGGCGCCAAGAACCGATTTTTTGGCCGCATGACAAGCACCTAAGCCAGATAGTTTGGCGCATAGGCTGATTTTTGGCCAAAACAAACGATTTTTTGCACCGATTTTGGCAAAGGCGGCCGCTTAGGCTGATTTTTACAACACTAATTTGTATAAAATAGAATGATAATATTCATCATTAAGTATCCCAAAATACATAATTACTACAATACAAAATTGGCGTTCTTTTTTTTTACCCAAAAAAAAAAATAAGGGGGGCCAAATGGAATTAATCCCAATATTTACATATAAAAATAAAAAATTAAAATATTGGGGGCGGGGCCCCCCCCAACCTACTAGGTCCGCCCATGCAGGGAGGGCCGTCCTGTTGCGGGTCATAGGGCGGGCCGGGCCAATACATCCTGCCCCGAACTAAATAAAATTAAATGCAAAGAAATTGAAAAAAAGTAATATACATATATATATATATATATTTATAATATATATTTATAAAATATTTTTTACAAAAGTTGTTATTATCAATTTATAAATGCTTATATAGTATTAATAGATAATTTTTTTTATTATAATATATATTATATATGCAAAATCTATATTAAATATATCAACAAAAATAAATTTGTTTATGCGGGGCGGGCAGAGCAAAATTGTCATCCCTATTTTTTTGTTTCAAAACAACTTTTACCTATTTTTACGTTATTTTTTGTTCATGTATTGTTTTGTACATTGTTTCTATTATTTATGTGTTGTTCTATAATATTTTTAATGTTGTTCTAATAATTTTTTTTGTTATTTCCATGTAGTTTTCAATATGTAAATATAAGTTTTACCTATTTTTAAGCTCTTTTTATTCATGTGGTGTTTTCAATATTATTTACGTTGTTTCTCGGTTGTTTCCATACTGCTTTTAATAATGTTATGATGTTTCTTTGTTGTTTCAACGTAATTTTTGATGTTTTGATACAATTTTACATATTTTAGCTCTTTTTGTTCATATGGTGTTTTCTATATTTCTGGTTTGTTTCTATATTGTTTTTTGGTTGTTTCCATGTTTTCTTTCCACTGATACTAGCTGGTACAACAAGCCCAAATAAATCCATATGCAACAAATGCAAGATACTTGTTGAAGAAGGACTTGGCTTATCCTTGAATGAGTACTTGATTTGCTTTCCCATCTAGCATTCATCACAAATGCTTTTCTTCTTGTACATTGAGTCTGGCAATCCTTCCACAAGATGACTCCGTGCAAGCTTGTTGATTGTCTTGAAATTTAGGTGACTCACTTTTTGTGCCACAACCAACTTGATTCTACTGCTTTTTTGCTAATAAGCATGTACTTGGTGTAGCAGTTGACCAATCCACTGCTTACATATTTTTTGTCTTGATCCTAATAGCACAACTTCATTTGATTCAACATCCTTGATCTGGCATACACCCATGTTGAATCCTACATTGTATCCCTTATCACAGAGTTGGTTGGTACTCAACATATTGAAATTCAGCCCTTCAACATAGGCTACATCTGTTATTTTCAGTCCATTTTTCTTTATTCAATGCCTCTTATCTCTCATGGAGCTTCATTTTCTCCAGATATAACTTTTGCTCCTCTTGATTCCTTGAAGTTTGATAAATGCTTCTTATTGATCGTGGTGCCGGAACATTCACTATCCATGTACCAGGTTCCTTGGCACTCAGCTGTTCCTTGAACCCGCAACCAAGGAAATCAATTTCTAGGTACCCAAACCTGTTTGGGTCCTGAGGGGTTAGCACTATAAGGTGATCTAACCAACCTATCGCCAAATGATCTGACTCTAAGAGGTTGCCACCTATCAGTTCCACAATCATAATGAATCTTAGCAAATTTCTTGGGAGCTTTAGGCACATACAACTGTCTCTTTTGTCTGTATACCTGTGAGTGTGCTGGTGCATTTGCTTTCTTAGGTTAGTTATGAATCTTCTGTGCATAGTGAGCATTGTGTGGGTGCATATGTATGCTGATAATGGTTCCTTTGCTTAGGGAATGACCTATTTTGAGTCTGAGGTCTTTGACATTTGGGTTTATATCCCTTAGGACTTGCCTGATATCTCATTTGATTTTTCCAATCACCTGACTAAGATAATTTCTACCACTCCCTTCATATGGCTTTCTATCTTTGAAACCTTTGGGGCTTTTGGTAGTTCTGCTTTTTGCTTTCACGTAATATTTTCTTTAGGAGTCCGTTGATGGACTCTTCTAAATTTAGTTTCAGATGTCCTTTCAGCATACTTTGTTGGCTTTTTGCCTTTGCCTTTATAACCCAGGCTAGCATGTGTGTGATTGTGGGTGTGAGTGGGTGCGACATATGGTGCTTTTGACTTTTGGACTCCTTCATTGATTGAGAATCCTTTTTCCGAAATCACTATTGGAGTTTTAGCATTAACAAAAGAATTGAATCCTACGCCTGTTTTATCTCCACTCTTTTTTGTACCATTATCAATTCATCAAGTATTTTGGATGACTTGCTAAATTATGTAATCAAAATTTTCAAATCTTTTTCCCTCTTTTCTGTTTTAGCTAAGTCTGCCTTGACCTTAGCAATCTCAGCCTTCAGCTCTTTGTTCTCAACAACTATATGACTAAGAGTACTCGACTCTTAAGTCAGCTGTGAGTTTTGGCTTTTGAGCTGGCTGTTTTCCTCATTTAAAAGTGAGTTTGATGATTTTACGTGCTCAAAGTCTTTCATCATTTTGCCTAATGAATCATAAAAATCTGTGGGTGATGAAGTGTTTGTGTCACTATCACTGTCATCAGAATTAGAATTAGATGAGTTAGAATGTACCTCATCTTCTTGTTCTTTGGCCATGAGTCTGAGGAATAGTCTCCGCCTCATCTTTGTCGACTCGACTCATCTCCTTTGCACTTGGTCATGTCATTTTCAACAGCCAACATGGCTTTATTCTTTTCTTGTCTTCTTTCTCAGAAGACTTTTCTTTCTTCCTCATTTTTATACTTGTTGGCTGGTGGATGGGAACAATCAACAACAAAGTGTCTGGTCCATGCAATTCCAAAGACACTCGGGTTCTCGACTACGTAATCGGCTCTACGATATTCGACTCTCGGTGGTCGGCTCCTTGGTGGTCTATTTTCCTTGGTCTTGGAAGGAGTTGAGTGTCTTCTGGAGGTTTCACCCTTGTTCCTTTTATAGTTCTTGTTAAAGAACTTGTTGAATCTTTTTACCAAAAGGGCAATATCCTCTTGGTCAATGGTATTCTTGGAGTCAGCTCTCTTGGATTCTCCAGCCAAACAACTGTCTTGGCTACATCTATCTCTTCTTGCTCTTTCCTTCGGAGCTTAAATTCATAAGCTTTCAAATCTGAGAATAGCTCATGGTTGGAGATTCTTGTCAAGTCCATGGAGTGTCTCAAGCCATCACCTTCATTTTCCACTCGGTGGGGAGCGACCTCAGAATCTCCATACACATCTCCTTCTGTGTGTATTCTTTTCCAAGAGCTGAGAGCTCATTTGTGATTTCTGTAAATCTGGTATCCAGCTGATCTAGAGTTTCACCTGCAAGCATTTTAAAATTTTCAAATTTTTGTACAACAATAATTAATTTATTTTCTTTAATTTGTTCTGATCCTTTACAAATTAAAGTCAACTTTTCCCAAATCCTTTTAGGCATTACTGCGTGATTTAACTTTGTTAAACATGGCTTTATTAAGAGTCTTGTACAAAATATTCTTGGCAACATTGTCCAAGTTGTATCTCTCTATCTTCATTGGTCCACTCGAATCGAGGCTTTTCGACAATTGCAGATCTTGGTGCAGCAGGAGCTGCAACAGCCTCTCCTTCAGCCACGGGTGCAGCAGAAGCCCTTGCAGCTGTGTTGACTTTCATTAATGTAGAGGTCCATCCTCAATGATGAACTATCTCATCGTGTAAAGTAGAAAGGTGTGCCTGCATACGAATCTTCCAGTCATTAAATTCCTCAACAGTGAACATAAGAATGCGAGTTAGATTTGCTTCCATGACAACAACTTTTTAAAAGAAAATTTTTGAAAACAACAAGTGTTGTATCTTTGAAAAAGAATGAGATCTAATTCAATAACCAGTGCGGAAGGCTCGACAAACCAACCACTCTAATAACACTTGTAGGTCCCAAGGAGTGTTTAAGTTAAGTCTAGAGGGGAGGGGTTGAATAGACCTAAACTATTTTCGACTTTTATCCTTTAAATCAGAGTTTTATCACAAGTCAGCTTAGTCCTTGAGGGACAACTTAGTTCAACCTTAACAGTTGAGTTAGCCACTCAACAGACTCGAGAGAACTGTTGATAAGATAACTCAGCTGAGTGAGGTGACCTTTTTAGAAACACAAGATATAATATGCAAGAAATAAATGTGCTGAATGTAAAAGACACAGAGCAATTTTATAGTGGTTCGGGGATGGGGTAATTCCTCTACTCCACTCTTCTCCAACTCCTGTTGGAATCCACTACAGTAACAGTGACTTCGTTACAATAGTACAACAGTCCAAGCTTAGCCTTGATACATAGCTGACTTCACTTCTGGGACTCTGCTCTTCACAAGATGGTTGTCCTGCTACTTCAGCTCCTTTAGACTTTTGGATTTGATCACGTAGCCCTCCAATAAGTCCAAATCTTTAGTTTGAGGATATAGTAATTCCTCTATTCCACTCTACTCCTACTCCAGGAGGAATCCACTAATGCAATAGTAACTTTGTTACAAAAGTACAAATAGTCCGAGCAAACCTTGATCACACAAACCGGCTACACTCACTCGACTCAACTCTTCGCAAGGCAGCTGCCTCACTACTTTAGCTCTTCAAATATTCAGAACTTGATCACTTAGCCCTCCTTCAGATTTGAACCAGGTTCGAACTAGAACCTCACTGAACTTCCTTCACTTCTTGGAAGAACATACCCCTTTGTCTTGAAAATAAATTTTCCTCTTTAACTTTGAAGTATGACTTCTATATTTTACAAGGTTGTGTAGGATAAAATCACTTCAAGTTTCAGGCCTGAGGATTTGAGAATTTTTCTTGAGAGAGAGAGTATTGCAGATTGCTTGTTTGCTCAGATTTCACGTTTGAATTTTTGCTCTCTTGCGTGTCATGTATCTCTCTCTCTGAAAACTCTTAAGCCTTTTATAGTGAGAGTTTGAAATATGTCCGTTGAAGAGATAGACAATTTCAAACTTTCACTTATTGTTTGTTAGCTTGTCTTGTTCTTGCAACATTTGATGTTGACCCAACCTTTGTATTAACTACCTGAATGCTTCTGAAAAGAACCAAATTTCTGCAAGCATTCCATTGGTCCCTGCCACTTGCACTCTTTCAGCAAGACAACTTTTAAGGTTGCAGGTCTGTCTTCTTACCAAAATGGGTAAATCTTTGACTTTCCTTCACAATGAGACTTTTTTTCGAAATTTCTTTAAGTCCTTTAGCTGATTTACCCTATAAGTTGAGTCTTCTCCTTCATTTCTTGGATGATCTGCTGTAAGTCTTCTGAAAGACACAAATGATGTACTTGACTGAAGTTCTTCTTGACCACTTAGCTACGACTCAGCTGGATCTTCTATGCACTTCTTCACCAAGTCTTATGCATCTTCAACTTGGCTGCTTGACGACTCAGCTTATATTCTAACTATTACAAAGTTGAAATTACATACAAAAATTGGGGTGCCAACTTTCTAATACAAAGTTTTCTAAGCATCATCAAAATCTATACAATAAATTTTCTATCAACACAAATTCTGTGCAGGGAAAACACGAAGGCCGACCAACTTGCTCACCTGGCCAGCTCCATGGCCGCCATCAACAGTAGAGCTATCACACTCTTAGTAGCTAGCCACCTAGAACTAGATAAACCTGAAGCCGAGGTGCTCAATACCATGCATCAAAACCTATCGTGCAAGGATGAGATCATTAAATATTTGGAACGGGGAGTCATCGCCGACTTCATGACAGACGCCCAAACTAAGAAGCAAAACCTCTCGATTTGTGATGACAGACGGGGAGTTATACAAGAAAGGTTTCTCCCAAACGTATCCGAAATTCTTGGCTCCCGAGGAAGCTCACTATGTACTTAGAGAAATTCATGAAGGAAGTTGTGGCAACCATTCGGGCGGAAGGGCACTAGCCATGAAGACCTTGAGACATGGTAGGGCGACCGGTCGACCTCAAATACAAAAATGAAGAATAACTTGAAAATTTGCCGGCTGGACCGGTCAAGGGGGGTCCGACTGGTCGAACAGGGGTTCAACCGGTCGGCCCTCTATTGGACCGGTCCAACCATATATTTTTGCAATACAGAGAGCTTTGTTTCATTTTCAAGTTTTCCCAGGCACCGGTCGACCTCTTGTTCGATCGGTCGACCTCCAGGAATTTTTCAAACGTCTCGTTTCTGTTTTGGAAATCATCTTTGTTAGGAAATTTATTAAGTAGATTTTGATGATACCATGTAAAACTTAAACTAGGAAGTTGGCACCCCATTTTCCTTATAATTTGTATTGCAATAGATAGGGCTGGAAAAGCTGAGTCAAGTCAGCTATGCCAAGGAATACAAGAAGTCAATCGCTGGCCGATTGAAGACTCACTGCGTGTGTCACCGAGTATATGGCCAAGAAGGAAGTCAAGGACTCGATCAAGGAGTGTCACCGAGAAACAACTGTAAGAAGTGTCAGTCAAGTTATCTCAAGAAACCAAGTCTCAAAGTTGAAGTGACAGTTGACTCATTCAATAACTGGAAGCTGACTCAAGTCACCTGGGATGAAGACAACAGTCTAATCAAGACAACTGACTTAGATCCATTGATTAAAGTCAAGAATGTTACTCAGAATAGTAACATGTCAAAGCTATCAGGCATAAAGTGTTAGTCCCAGATTTGTGCAAAAGGAATAAACTAATGGGAAACACTGCACCGTGTGCCAGATAATCTGTAATGCTGCAAGACATTTAATATGAGGAAATGTCAACATCAAGGACTGCAGACAAGACAAGCCAACAAACACAAGTGACTTTTGAAATTAGCCTATCTCTTCAACGGGCAAAATTTCAAAAGTACACTATAAAAGGCTGAGGAATTTATTGAGAAGAGGTAACCTTGATAACCTGAATTACAAACTAGCAAGCATTATTCAAGCAGTTAACCTACAATATTCTCAAGTACATTCAAGCAAATCCTTAAGCCTGAAACTCGAAGAAAATCGATCCAACACAAGCAGTGAAGAAGAAACTTTTGAAGGATCAAAAGGGGTCTACTTTCCAAGGAGGTTTGTAGGAAGGTTCAAGGTCAAACCAATATCAAATTTGTTGGAGGGCTTCGTGATCAAATCCAAGAACTTGGGAAGTGACCTGAAGTAGGAAGGCAGCTGCCCTGTGAAGAAGCTGAGTCGCAAGAGAAGCCACCGTGTGATCAAGGCTGTCTCCAGACTGTTCACCACTTTGTAAACTGATCTGTTACTTAGTGGATTCCTCCAGGAGTTGGAGAACCGATGATTAGAAGAATTACCCCATCTTCGAACCTCTATAAAAACATTTGTGTCATTTACTTTCAGCACATTTACTTTCTTGCATACTTACATTATATTTGCTGTTAGAATCACATTTTCTATCCAACTGATTAATAATCAAGTGCTAAATATATAGTGTTTAAAACAAGCTAAAATTTAATCAAAGGGTGTTAAGTCTTCCGCTTGTAAAACCAAACCAGCCAAGTTAAGTTTAGGTTAAACAGCCGAGTTATTCTATCAACAGCTCTATCGAGTCTGTTGAGTGGCTAACTTAGCTGAATAACTAACTTAGCTATCCCTCAAGGACATAGATGTTTGAGTCAACTCTGTTGTAATTTTAAAAAGACTAAAATCGAAAATTTGGTAAGGTTTATTCAACCCCCCGTTCTAAACCTTACTCACACTCCTTGGGACCTACAAATGGTATCAAAGCGGTTGGTTCATTGAGTCTTCCACACGAATTACTAAACTAGATCTCTATCTTTTCAAAAAGTTTTTAAACACTTGTATTTTCAAAATCTTTCATTTTAAGCAAAGTTATTATCATGGAAGTTCTTCACTTTTCGTTCTCCACACTGGTTCTTCAGTGGATTTAGATGGAATGGTAAAGAAGGGTGTTGATGAGACCCTGGTTCTGAAGATAGCGGAGATGTTGGAAAAGTCTAGTCTCAAGGCTTTTGTGACGATGGAGTATTCTCATACTTACCTTGAGGAGGTAGCTCAGTTTTACATTAACGCAGAAGTGCAGGACAACGAAATCAAATCTTCCATCCACAACAAGGTCATAAAACTTAGTGCAAAAGACCTTGCTGAGCACTGTTTGTTGCCCTCGGAGGGCATGAAGGAAATATACGAGACTGATGTTGACTTGGCTGCTGCATGGAAGGAAGTGGCCAAACCCGAGTGTGCTGCTAAAGTGGTTTTCACAGCTGACAAGAAGTTGCTGAAGGATGACTATCACAAACTAATGGATGTCGTCTCGAAATGTGTCGACATGAAGTTTGGCAGCTTCAATCAATCACCGCCAAGACAAAGCCGATCGTCATGGCCGCGATCATGCAAGGAAGAAGGTTAATCTGGGCTGAGTTTGTCTCACGGACTCTGCGCCAAAATGTGATGAACAAGACCTTTAAAAAGGATGGGTCTTTTGGATGCTCACTTGGATATGGCATTGTGATTGGCCATTTGCTGGAAGTGAAGGGTGTTGCTCTTCGTCATGGCAAGCCCTTTCACGTAAACAAGAAGATGTTCCAGCAAACCTTTCCTGCCCCGGAAGAGAGCTCATGCAAAGAAAGGCGATACAGTGAGGGGGAATCTGCGACCCAAAGATACAAATGACCCCTCCCCGAAAAAGAGAGCTACCCGAAATGGCCAAAGAAAGCACTGCTCCCACAAAGACGATCAAGCACTGCCCCTGCAGTAGGGTAACCTACCCACGCAGAGACCCCTGCCCTCTGCGGCCGAGATAGAGGAGGAACATCATTTTCCCTCCTATCGTTAAGAAGAAGAGGATCGCAAGACAAGAAAGAAAGGCCTCTACGAAAAACCCAAAAGCGTTCACTTTTGAGGAACCGTAGGATGTTTAACCGAGAAGTTCCTCCGCCCCATCAAGGAAGAGACGGTACATTCAAAGCGTCCAACTTGAAAAGACAGATTGAATATGCTACCTTGACCAAAAAAGAAGTCGAAATCTACGACATTCGGAAGAGCGATCTCACGAAGTTATTGATGAATCCACAAAGTCTGTGAAGATGATCAACGAGACCTGTTGAAGACCCACCTGTGCGAAAGACAACTGAGGAGAGTGAAGCAATAGAGACAACTGAGCTTACTGTCGAAAAGGTTGTCTCTCCTCCTGCAACTGATGTTGCTGCTTCTGAGGAAGAGCAAGGCCTTCTACCTCCCATTCCAGAAACTGGAGGTGAAGGTGAAGATGATGATGATGATGTGCTCATGTACTCTTCAGTCTACCCTGACATCCAAAGACGACTGAGAGAGTGGAGAGCATGGAAATAGGATCACTCAAGGGTGTAGTTCACTTGCCCTGAGTTTATTGAAGAAGAAGAAGAGTTGCTCCGTTTCCTTGGTGTTGCAACTGTTAGATAGGCTCTCGACGAAGACAACTACATGGATATCCTCCACATCATAAATGCGGATGAAAAGGACAAAGCTGAGGAGCGAGCCCGAGCATTGGAAAAATAAAAAATATACAAATTTACAGGCTCTCCAGATCACACTCACACGCATCTTGATGTGCTTTCAGAAAGTGATGAGGATATGGATCCCACTACTGCAGCCGAGAAGTCAGATATGCAACAGGCTGTGAGGGAATCCAAAGCCATGCATGAGCAGTGTCTGTTTGAAGGCCCAGGAGAGTCCTCACAATCTCTCCTGCAAATTGATCCTCTGGGAGTGGTACATCAGATTGCATTGGACATTGCTACAACCACGTCCCCTGTAGAAGGTGTTCTCACACCTGCCCCGGTGGCTGATCGCTCAACGGATAAAGCCGTGTCTTTGGAGAAAATTGACCCCACAATCAGTCACTCAGCTGGTGAGCCAGCTGAGGGGGAAACTCTCTCCACCACAATAGGGTTGGAGGTTGTTGTGGGAGACTCATCTGTGAAGCAAGGAGGCGAAGTTGAGAAAGAAAGTGAACAACAACAGAGTGGCATTGACGAAGCTCGGACAGTTGACTCTGTCTCAACTGAAATGCCCACTGCTCTGAAGGCCAATGAAACTGCTGATGCAGCCGAGGCACAGGATGGTGAAGCCCTAGGAGTTAACACTCTGGGCTAAGATAGTGCAATCCAAGGGGTTGAGACTCCTCTGGATGCCATAGTACAAGACCCTAAGACAACTAAGTCTGTCGAAGGGAATGTAGAAGACCCTAAGACAGTTGAGACTGTCGAAGGGAACACTGAAGGCCTCGCAGCAGTTAAGTCTGCTGGGGGTGTTGAAGGCCTAAGAGAGGTTGAGACTTCCTTGGGTAAGGGTCAAGATACACAGAACATTCCTCCAAAGACACAGTACCGATACGAGAAAAAGGAGATAAACGCTCTTCATGACTCCCAAGAAAACATAGATACATCATTTTTGGGATCAGAAGATGAAGCTGAGTCCACTCCACTTTCAAATCCTACGGACCCAACTGAGGATGTTCTCAAACCTAAGAGCCAAATCAATGAGAAAATGGCTCACACGAAGTTCAACTTTGATGATGAGCCAATTCTGCAAGTCTCATCATCATCCGATGACGCTGATGATACAGCCGAGGAAGAGGTAATTCATTTAGAAAAGTCTAATGAGACCGAAGAAGTTGTTAAGATAGCTGAGGCTCAGTCAGCTGGGCAACACATCATAAATGCCCACTGAATCGAGTCATCTCACGCGAAGCTTCAATCAGTAGCAAGAATAACTCCTTGACTCAAATCATAGGCTCACACAGCTGTGAACATTGCCGATGAAGTTGCCGCAACCGCAACAGAGGTATCGAGAGCTGAATCCACTCAACTACAACAAGGGACGAGACCCAGAGATTCCCTATATGCGCGATGATGTCTTTCAAGACATGTTTCTATTCACCCAAAACCTGCCTGCATCCAAAGAAGAGACAACTGCTGAACGAAGGCAATACACTGTAAGCAAAGATCCCATCATTCCCACTGACACGATTGTTCCAGCAGACTTTGATTTCGACACATAGTGGCCAGCAACTGAATCGGGCGAGACAGCTGAACTTCATGAAGTCTTCAAGAAGCTCTGTGAGGAGATTGAGAAGATTGAACGACACCAGGCCTCACTGGATTTACGCCTGGACAATTTGCGATTCCACTCTCACAGTAGACTTGAGAGGGATCGTTGTGAGAATTCGGGAATGGACCCAACAACAGACTGCAATGAGAATCGAGCAAGTACGATACTTCAAAAGCCTTATATGGAAGAATGCTCATATGGAGTGCGGATAACTCCATGATCAGGCAGAGGATGAAGGACTACATTGAAAGAATAACCCAGTCTCACCAAAATGATATGGAGTTGTTGCAACATTTTCATAAGAATGAAATCCTCAAACTCGAAAATGCAATGACTGAAAAATTCAGCCTCCTCATGGCTGAAATAAAGATAGTGAGAGCCGAGTCTAAGGAAATTCGATCGGAGATTCGAACCGCATTTGATGCAGCAGACTCCAAGCATGATTCCATGATTAACAGACTGGACTTTATCCTTGGAAGCATGCTCCCTGGGGTCCCTTTATCCTTTGATGATGCCAAAAAGGGGGAAGAGGAGTCCCTAAAGGGATTGAAAGAAGAAAAACAGAAGAATGACGCAGCTGTGAAGAAGGGTAAAGCAGCTGAGGGGGAAAGTTCGAAGGATTTGACTTTAATGTTAGCTGAAACCCCTCAGCAAGGTCAAATCACTGCCTCCATCATCAGCAAACTCCATGTGACTCTACCAATCGAGCATGTTGCTGTGCCAATGTCAGAGAAAAGGAAGATTATTGAAGCAGAGTTTGCGGAGTTAACTGAAAAACATGATGCTCGCATTCAGAACTTGTTGAGACAATTTGGTGGTATTCCAGCAAGGAAGGATCAGGATGCGATACTTGATAATGGAACTGAGCCTAGATCTATCGAGGAGTTTAAGACTCTTGAATCAGAAAACTATTTCCAACGAATGGCTCTGGCCCAAGCCTTGGATTTGTACTGGGAGAAAGGTTTAGCCTTGCGTGTTGAAGCTGAAAAGTCAACAGCCTTCCCTGATCACTCAGTTGGAAAGCAGAAGACATCCGTGCAGTACACACCGTGGTGGTGGAAGAGGTTCCCTACCTCGACCAAAACCTAAGGACATTGAATACATAGATCCTGACAAGAAAGACATGATCTACTGGGCTGGACACGACCACCTTGCCAACCTTGAAGTGGCAAGGAAGAACGCTGAGGCAGTAAGAAGACAAGAAGAAGAGAATGAAAGGCAAAACCAAGAATGGCTCGCGAGGAAGCAAAGGGATGATGCTTCTAAACGGGCCTATGAAAAGAAGAAAAGGAGTGAAAAAGAAGAGAAAAAGAGGAAGAGAGCTGATGACGACGAGGAGCGAAGGAGAACTGAAGAAGAATGAGGAAGGAAGCAGCGAAGGCGTTGAAGTGTTACTGCGAACCCCTTCATGTATTACTATTGTAAATACATTCATGTAAGTCGTTTGTAATATACTTAGTGAATTTCCTGTAATTTTTCACTCTGCATGTCTTCTTGTATCTTAGCTTAGATATGTATATTGCTCTGACAAGGAATGCTCTGATACCAAATGTAAACAACTATGTAAAGGACAAGAATGCTATTATCAATAAAACAATCTATTTTAAGCATATATTCTTTGTTATTGCATTGTATGTATGTATCTTTGCTGTTTATGTTTTGGTGAATGTTTTTAAGTTTTGGCATCATCAAAAAGGGGGAAATTTTTAGGAAATTTATTAAGTAGATTTTGATGATACACAATTTGACTCATCATGGAACCGTTCCATTGATAAGATAAAATACACTAAACAATGGGCTTGCGACATACACCAATATTGCAAGCAATATCGAGAGATGCACCAACGGGGGAGAGAGTGGAAGAGAGAGAGATTTGACTATGGCAATGGCTTGCGGCGCTGCTCACAGAGGTAGTTTGCTGCGTATCGAGAGATAGAGTAGAGAGGGAGGCTGGAGCAGATTTCATTTATTTTTATCCGCGTTAGGTATTGGCGATCCATCTAACAGACTTAGATTCGTTAGACTGTCTACATGAGACCTAATATATGGAAAAAGGGAGATGATTCGATTAATTAGGACTTGATTGAGTCCATCCCTCTTAAATTTTCCACATTAATCATCCACCTTCTTTGAGTTTTTGATTTCTAACAAAAATCTCTCTTTTAGCACTTTTCGAGTAAAAGATCCTAATTAGATTTTTATCTAAATATCAAAGTACATAAATCTAATATATATATATATATATATATAAATTATGTTAGAATTAATGTGTTCATTCATACCCAAAATTGTCACACCCAAAAAATACGAAGCACGACACAATCAATCGAACTTATGCCAGGTAACCACTCCGGGCAATTACCCGATAAATAATTGAGTCAAACGTAAGAGTACATTCTCAGTGGAAAATTCAAGTTGAATTATATCATCCAAACTTAAGGGTCCAAACGCCCTATGATTACAAACCAAAATATCCAAATACAAATGACATAGTCTAGTAAGCAGTGTCTGCAACAAATCCTCAACAAGTCGATCTATGATATGGATTACCCCATCATCTGATCCTCATCGGCTATGTACGGAGGTTCAACATCTGGTCGTTGAAAAGGCGGGGGTGAGATGAAAATTCTCAGTGGATGAGTATAAGTGTGCAAGTATGACTTGCATACTTGCAAGAAATTATTATCTATGAAAGCGATGCATGAGTCATGATACGTGCAATTTTAACGCTCAAGAAAATCTTGTACATGATATAATTTATTAGTTATATTAGATGAATAGTAATTCATGTGAGGCATTCAAGCATAATGGATGTGATTCAAGCACTTCACATAATGGTTGCATATGAAGGGTAACACCAACCCAAGTATTCACGAAATGGTTGCATACAAAAAGTAACTACAACCCAAGTATTTCATGTAATGGTTGCATACGAAGGATAACACCAACCTAAATATACGAAGGGTAACGCAAACCCAAGTATTCACGTAACAGCAGAACCGTGTTGATCAAACAATGATTCTTTTGTTCTACCTTTTGACTCTCCAAGCACGTAGGGCCAAGCCCAATCAACCTTATTACTATCCCATGGGGCACAACATCTCCACACTAGAGCCAACTAAGCTCGGAATGTCATAATTATGATTATATCCAAGCCTACAACCAACTTCGAATTGGACACTTTGTCCTAAAGTTGTGGAATTTGGACGATAGAGGTCAGTAAGTAATTGCAGCCGAGCTACTCGATCCCAGACTCGACTTGTCCACTCCGCACAATGAGTTTGAGACACCAAATTGACTCAAACACATTAAATGCTAACATAGCCACATCTCATATCAACAAGGTATCCAAATAAATGAACAAGTCACAAAGTGTCACCCAAGTTACAAGATACCAAAACGTAGCCATGTTTCGGATTACACAAGAGGCTAATTATCGAAAGGATAATCTTTGCCTTTAGAAAAATATTATTGGCTTTGTATATTATGCATTAGTTTAGAACTCTATTAATAACTTTATATTAACCAAGGCCAAGAAAGTCATCATATTTGACCAGGTATTTTATTCGCAATAGATCAATGCATTTGTTTGATTAACTCTAATAAGTTAATATCATTGTTGGATAATAAATATCCAAATATATTTTTAATATCACATAAATATAATAGAGTTTAAAACAAGTGTAGGTTCCAAAGGTGTCAAGCTATAGTGTAGAATGGGGAGAGAGGGGGGCTGAATAGACTTTACAACTTTTGAAAATTTAAACTTAATTTCAATTGAGAGTTATGAAAATTGTTAAGTCCCTTAAGACAGAGGGTTTTAAGATTTGCAAGAAAATTAAGCCTCTTAAGAGAGATGAGTTGATAGTGCCTTTTTTTTTGTCTTTTGAAGTCCACACATTTCTTGGTTTTTCAATATCAGTTGCAACAACAACAACCTCCCCTATAGCACCAACTGTTCCACCTACAACAACATTTATATTGATTTTCTTGATTTTGATAGGACCATCGTTAATGACAAACCATATTTCATCATGTAAAGTTGATAAATTGGCATGCATAAGAATTTTCTAGTCATCAAATTTCTCAATAGTAAACATAGGAATGCGACATAGACTGGCTTCTATTTTAAATATGAATAACCCTTTAAAATTTAGAAAATAATTGTGTTGATAGTTTTTGAAAATCAAGAGATCTAGTTTAGTAACCAGTGCCGTAGTGCGGAAGGTTCTTTGAACCAACCGTTCTGATACCATTTGTAGGTCACAAAGATGCCAAGGTAATGCCTAGAAAGGGGAATTGGTTAGTTACAACTTTTAAAAATGTAAACTTATTTTAAATTCAGAGTTGTGAAAATAGTTCAAGTCCCTTAAGACAAATGAGTTTAAGCTTAACAAGAGAGTTAACCACTCAACAAAATATGTGGTTGTGCTCTTGATAGAGTAACTCAGTTGATAGGCTGAAACTTTTAGCTTTTTATGTTTTCAGTTAAATATAGTGGAAGACTTGTACCTTTTAGTTTTATCAGTCAACATAATTAGTTTCTTAGGTTATTAATCAAGCACAAAAATCAAATAAAATGATAGAATGTAAAGTGTTGAAATGTAAATGAGACACAAATTTTTTATAGTGGTTGACGGGTGGGGTAATCCCTCTAGTCCACTCTTCTCCTACTCCAGGAGGAATTTACTAAGTACGAGATGACTTCTCAATACAGAGTACTGAGCAACTTTGATCACAATAGCCCACTGTCTAGATTACAGCCTTTCCATAAGAGTTGGTCACACAACTTTCTTGATCCTTGCTTCAGAAACTCAACAAGATTTGATCACCCAACTCTCTTGTCTTGTCCCCGATTCCTCAAAAACTCACCACAGATCCTTCATTTTAAGGAAATGTGAATACCAGTTTTCTTTATTCAAAACTTGTTCCTCTTCAACTCATTAAACAACTTTGCTTTTTCACAATTGTGTTAGATGCAGGTGTTGTGAGTTTCACTTGAGGTTTTGATCTTTTTTCTCGTGAGAGAACTTTTGCTTGCTTGATTTTTTTTATCTCTTGTATCTCTTGTCTTGTATTCTCTTTGAAATGTTCCTCATCTTTTATACATGTGATCTGAATTTTGCCCATTAAAGAGAGAAAGACGGATTTCAAATCACACCATTGGACAATTGGCATGATTTTTATTAAAGCTTAATATTGACCCTTCATGTTACTTTTCTAATTTCTGCAACATCCTGAATACGGCAACATTGCATGTGTTACTCATTGGTCACATTTATTTGGTCTTCATTAAACGCTCAACTCTTTTAAAGTCAAATATAGTACTTTTGATTTCCTCCAATGAAAATCCTTCTTGAACTCAGTGCAACGAATATAAGTCCAACTGACTTAAGATATGCAACTGCTTTACCCCACTTGACTGATGTTTGATAGACTTCTGATGTCAAGTCTTCTAAGAGTCTTCTAGCTTTGACTCATTTGATAGTCTCCAGGTTTTGATTCAACTGACATCTTCTGATTTTGATTCAACTGACAATTTTCTGATTTCTGTAGAGTCTTCTAAACTGCTTGAACATGGCTGAGAGTCTTCTAACAACTTCACTACTCAGTTGAAAGTTTTCTGAAACTTGTATGACTTGGCTGGAAATCTTCTGAATTTCTCCAGCATGTCTTCTGAGACTCATCTTCACCTTGACATAGTTGGTTAAAAAGCTTACATCTTATCTATTATAAAAATAGAAATTACAATAATTTGGGGTGTCAACTTTCTAATACTAGTTTTCTAAGCATCATAAATGAATTCGATAACAAGAAGTTTGCTTGGTCCGTAGGTAATTATAAGAAATATTTTCATGAAATATGTCTTTATCGCGAGACAAATCTCCACAGTAAGGTGATGTAGTCCAACTATACGACTATAAAGAAGTGCTAACCGGAAGGTAACCCGATAATCCGTATTATGAGTTTGTTTTTATTTTATTGAGTTATAAGTTGTTAGGGTTAGTTTAGAGTCAATGATTGGATATTTTGGTAGGTATTGGTGTTGTTTTCGTTAAGTTTGATGCATAGATCAGTGCAGGCGATTCGAGGGCATAAAAAAATTCAATACCGGAAAAACATTATATAAATCACAGCCTGGACGTTTTCCAAAGCATGGCCATGTTGGCACGCCTGAAAAGAAAAATCCCCGAACCCTCTTTCTTCATCTTTTCATCTTAATCTGGAAGATTTGAGCTTTCATGGTGTTCGGATTTTGTATTGCTTATTCTTGATTAGATATGAAGACGTCGGTGAAAGCCCTGCACTAAACAACCCCAATGGTTGCTCTACACTGCTTCTACTCTCGTAATAAGGTTGTTTCTATCCTTCTTTCTTCTTCTTTTCTTTCTAGTCTTTTTTTTGTGCGTTATTATTTGTTATGGTCATATCTTTTTTCAAATTGAGGACAATGTGAATCTTTAAGCTGGAGGTGGGTGCGATTACATGCTTGTTAGGATTTTTATTTAGAGTGTTTGTATGCTTGTTTGTATTTTGAATATGTTGACGGGATCAATGATTTTTCAAGAAAACAAATTGGGTATTTTCTAGTCAATAACTTACACCTAAATTAGCTTTACATTGTTGTTTTCAAAAGCAAAGCGATTGACTGTCTTGAATAGAATGATTTAGATGCGGGTTAAATTTAGACGAGACTTCTAACATCATAGTACTTGATTTTCTAATGCATATACGACGATACTTAAGGCTATGAACGTCTGAGAACTCTTTATCTAGTAGTGGCTAACTAGTCATTAAACCAAGACAATGAAAAAAAAACGAAAAATAAACTAATCGAGGTTATAATATTCTATCATTCATGAGCCCCATTGATTGAAATGCTTTCCCAAAATACCCCTAAAAATTGGGGATAAATTGTTATGCAGCACGACCGTGTTGAGAAACACGGCCTGTAACCCTATTGGAGATGAAGCGGGGCCTTCCTCAACTCCTATTGCCAATTTTGGACTAGAGGATTTTGTATTCCCAAAAGAGATTCCTAGCGACGAAGAGCCAGATATGTCTGAATTTATCCCATGCACGTAGAAGATCCAAAAGATTCAGGAGAAGGCACATTGATCCCATACAACCCAGAGAACACATTCCGAAGTACGAATTTGCCACCAATATCGACAACCAACTCTTATTTGAACTCTAAAGGGTATTCAAATATATGTTTCGGAAAATGGAAGAAATGGAACATGGTTTTTCGGGTCTCTACAGCACATTAACAACTATGATGCACATTTGAGCAGTGAAATCCGTTGCGTTCTGGTAAAGATCAGGGAATGGGTGGCTGAAACTCAAGCTCTTCGTAGGGAAAAGGTTTGGAGCTTCAAACGCCTCTACAATAAATTGCTTATATGGGGTTATGATCAAGTGGCATTTTAGAATCGACAGAAGGACCACATAAATATGATGAATGAAAGCCACTAGAGTGACATGGACTTGCGAGCTACTAAGGTTGAGAAGAAATTTTAACATCTGGAAGCTTCAATGAATAATCAGTTCTCAACTCTGCAGAAATAGTTGATTGAACTCAGCTCACATCACTCTGTTGCCGATTCTACAACACATATGAAGCTAGACTTCATTCTGGAAACCATCTAATCTCTATCTCATGCTGATGCCAAAAAAGGAAGAAAGAGTATATCCTCCTGCAACATCTGTGAAGAGCAAAGGCATAGCAGAGTCCTCTATTTTGGCTTAAATTCTTGCTTCTCTCCCTGTGGATGATAAAGTTGAGCTTGCAATGAAGAAGTCCAGGGAAGAATACGAGGCACTTGAAATAAACAAGCAAATAGAATCAGTGCTCTCAGGGATAAATTTGGTGGGCCACCAGTAGGCTTACTCCCCAAAGAACAAGATAGATCAAATGAAGAGTTTGATACTCTTGTATCTAAGGGATACTATAAGGGGACGACTGTCGGAGATGCTTGAACTTGTATTGGGAAAAGGGCTTGGAAAACATTGAGAAAAATAGAGATGAGCCAACTCAAGGTCAGAAGACTAAGGGTCAACAAAGTTCATCTTCAAGTCATCAACAGAGTTCAAGCAGTCAAGTTCCCAGGGGTGGCAACCAAGTTGAACCTAGAGGAAGAGGTAGAGGTGATCAATCTTCTGGAGGGTGAGGAAGAACTCAAAGTCAATCTAGAAGAGGCTCTCCACCAAGATGAGGAAGAGGTGTGATGTCTGTAAATCCCTTAAAAAGAGATGATGCCTATTAGCTTGGTCTCCATAAAGCTCAGAGAAGAGAAGATGAACGAAGAAAAGCCGAGTGGAAGAGACAAATCGAAAGAGATGATGCTGAAAGAAGAGCAAGAGGCAGATATCAAATAAGATAGGGGAAAGACACTAAAATTGTTGTAACTTTATAATTCAATAGTAGCATGCTTAGCCTTTACTCTTCTTTGCAATTACACAATATAATGTAAGTGTCTGAGTTCATATGAATAAAATTGTAATATTCTTTTTCAATTATTTAAATCCAAGGCACATATGTTGTAATAAGTTTTGGCATCATCAAAAAGAGGGAAATTATTAGGAATTTATTGTATAGATTTTGATGATGCTTAGAAAACTTTGTATTAGGAAGTTGGCATCCCATTTTTTATGTAATTTCTACTTTGTAATAGATAGGATGAAAGTTGAATTAAAAAGCATCCAAGTAGAATTACAGAAGACGTGCTAAAGAAATCATCAGAGAACTCGCAACTAAGTGGTGAGAAGAACCAGCTAACTTACAGTTGAGCTAACATCAGAAGACTCTCAGCCAAGTGCGACAACCAAGTCTTTTAGAAGACTGACAGTAGGGTCCATCAGAAGAATATGTCAGAAAACTCAAGCTTAAGTCAAAAGAGGTAATAAGTTATCTAAAGAAGTCCCCTGGACCAAGTCCAAGGAAGTTATTATTTTAGTAACAATGACATGTCTGAAACCTTAAACTGCTCAAAAGGATGCAAAAGGAATGAGCAACTGGGAAGCATGTAGGTGTTGACACCTTTTCAGAAAGCCTGCAGAAAACTGAGGACAAGGTTGGGTCAATATCTAAAGTTGCAAAACAATACAAGCCAACGATCACAGAGTAGAGTATGAATTTTTGTCTATCTCTTCAGCGGACAAAATTCAAACTCCTATTATAAAAGCAGAGGAATTTTTCAGAGAGGAAGAACAAGACAGAGAAAAATATCTACAAGCTATTCGAGCAAGAAATTCAAACATATTATCTCTCAATCTTAACTTCAAATTCTTAAGCTTATTCAAAGACACTTCATCCTACACATTCAGTGAAAGATTGAAGCTGTTCTTCAATAGTAGAAGAGGAAACTTTTGAAAAACAAAAAAGGGGTCTACACTGCCAATAATTGAAGGAATTTTAGTAAGGTTCAAGTTGAACCAACTTTGGATCCAAGGAGGGTGGTGTGATCAAATCCTAAAGATTCAAAGAGCTGAAGTATCTAAGTAGGTGCTTGGCGAAGAGTTGAGTTCAAGAAATAGCTAGTTGTGTGATCAAAGATGTTTGGACTGTGCTTTTATAACTAAAGTCACCTATTACAATAGTGAATTCCTCTTGGAATAGGAGAATATTGGAGTAGAGGAATTACCCCATCCTCGAACCACTATAAATTCTGTGTTCTTTACTTTATTGTCTTTATATTTCTGCCTTTTATTACATTGCTTTATATTTCTTGTCCAACAAACTCATAACTCTCTACAACTACAAGTGTTGATGAAATAAACTAAAAAAGGGTGTAAGTCTTCCGCTGATTAAACAAGAAAACTGATTTCAAAAATAGTTGATTTTCTTCAGCTGAGTTACTCTATCAACAACTATTTCAGAAAACTGTTGAGTGGTTAACTCTTCTGATGACTTTCAACACAGATGTCCTAAGGACTAAGTTGTTTTCTAAAAAACTCTGATTTAAAAAGAAAAAGTTGGTAAAGTCTATTCAATCCCCCTTCTAGACGTTACTCTACCCATTGGGACCTACAACACAAAACACATACAAACAATAGAAAACTAAAAAGAAAAGAACAAAAGGAAAAAAGAAGGAAAGAAACGACCTTACCGTGAGAGTGGAATTGATGCGGTGCGACCATTGGTCTGTTCAGTCTAGGGTTTTTACCGACATATGCATACCTAATAAGAATTTGCAACAAAAACTCGAATATCGTGAAAGCTCAAATCTGCTAAAGTAAGACAAAAAAGGTACCAACACTCACCAAAATATCCAATTATTGACCCATGACTCCCTAATAGCCTATGACTCAGTAAAGAAGAAAAAACATGAGTTACCGGCTGGTTGCCTTCCGGTAAGCGCTTATTTCCCGCAGATTGGTCTCAATATTACCAGGTAAAGTTCCCTGTGGATTTTTGTTTGCCAAAAATATTTGGATCATACAACGGTAAGTGTACAGTGTAGTTTATAGAATAATGGCAAGCAAGGTCGTATTCCTTAGGGATTGATTTGTGAGACACTTAGTCTATAATAACATCGCATTCCAATTTTATTGAAGCGACCGAATATCAAGTTTGTATAAAAATCGAAAATAATAGAAAAAAAATAAATTTTTGAACCCCACAAGTATTTTCAACAACTACGGAAGCAACCTTAGGAACATAATCTCAACATGTTTCTTCAATATTAAATCCAATTAAAGTTTCAAAACCAATTCATGCAATTATAGGGGTTCAATTCCTAAGATAGTTTATTCCCTCTCCCGGGCGGCGCATAAACAGTAGATTAATAACAATTGTAGGTCTCCTTACTCGATACAACTATTATTAACTCCCAAAAGATCTATGAATTAAATGACTCTCCACAAACAGTTGTAGGTCTCCCGACTCGATACACCCGTTTATGTTTGAATTCGATTTTGTCTTTGTTAGAACTCCTCTTCCAAATTTTGCACTAACAAATATGACATGCATATTATTAGCCAAATAAAAAGCAATTAAGAATAAGCACTCGAATTCATAAAATAGAATGCATAAATCAATTAAGAAAGCAATTAATCAAGATTTAACATGAATCCACAGTTTCGATTATGCCCCCAAGATCTAAAAATTAGCCAAACATTGACTACAAATTCATAGACAAATTCAAAATCAACATTATGACATCGTTTAAGAACATACAATAGATCTAGACATAGAAAGAAAACCCCTTCTTGTTAGGATGGATTCCCCTCCTAGACATACAATTAGAAATGCCTTGTGGTGTTCTTCGCAATCTAGCCCTCATCTCTTAGAAGACTTTGAATCTTGTGTTCCTGCGTTATTTGATGTATTGTGTTGTGTATGAAGTGATTCTTTTTCGTGCAAACCTTGGATCCCTTTTATAGATGCTGGGAGAGATTACTTGTAGAGTTGGAACGGGAAAAGAACTCTGGAAAAACGCATTGCAGAGTCCCACACGGTCGTGTGATGTCTTGCATTGCCCAATACCACACGCCTGTGTGGGCCTAAACGGTCTGGCCGTGCGACTTGGATTTGTCCCCTATTTTGTCCCCTTTTCACACGATTGTGGCACTTTCACACGGATATTTTCACACGTCCATGTGACACCACACGGTCCGGCCGTGTAAAGTGTTTTTATCCATTTTCTTCATCTTTTTGATCTTCTCTTCGCACTTGTCAGTCCTATCCTAGCATTCCAATTGATATTTCTTCATTTTAAGCTCCGTTTCTTGTAAAAAGTTACAAGAATACGCAGTATCATGCCCTTCTAAGCCCCAAAATGCACGTATATTTTACACACATCAAAATCCCCCAAACTTAAAGTATTGCTCATCCTCGATCAAATTAAGAAAAATAATATCAAGGGGTAAAAAGAACATACAAGAACACGATGAACATTAAATCTCATTTGACTCCATACTTAAGAAAACCATGTAATTCATAATCAAGAAGTCATCATTCATAAACTCGGCATAGTCAGTACTCTCTTGGGTACTCGACATCACGACTCATAAGTAGATAGTGTATCACTCGACTATTAGAAGTGTATGGATAATGTTTTCGCTCAAATTCAATTCAGTGAAAGTAAAACTATCTTAGGCTTGCAAAACGTCTAACATCTCGACTACTTTTATGTGCACAATTTAAGAATCGAAAAGAACTTTTATTTGGTTGTAATGTAGGCTATTTGGTAAGGGTAGGAAAAATTTGGATTAAGTGACTTGATTTGAGCAAATAGACTTTAAAGCACACAGACTTGCAATTCACCAACCCAATTTCATCTAAACATCATTCTTTCAAGATATTGGTTTTTCAACTCAACTTCACCCTTATTTCTCCTTTTTCATTTTTAGGCCGTTTTGCCTATTTTTATTTTTATTTTTCTTTAGTCTCAAGCTCTCTTTTTTTTTCTTCACAATTTTCAGAATTCTTCTCCCTTTTGCTCGATTTTCTCGATTTTTCAGAGATTTTTTTTTCGAGCTTCTTTCATTCTTTATTTACCCAGATACTGCTCATCCCTCTTTCTTTTGCCAACTTCCTCTCATTTTTCATAAATTTTCACCATATCTCCCCAAACTTGTTCATTTTGTATAAGCTCAAGAAATTTCGAGAAAATTATTTTGCAATTTTAAAGATCAATGTGGCTAACAATAAAAGTTTTGGCTTAAATTTGGCTGACTAGGGAATCATGAGTTCATATGTAGGCTTTTTAGGCTAAGTAGGCTAAAACAAAGATAGCCTTAGATCATTTTCAAAAATTGCACATACACATGGCTTCTACGAAGATACCAGAGCAAGTTCTAGAGTTATAGTAATCATGAATGACACACTCAAGAAAAAAATAAGTCTGTATAATATAAAGCAGTTTAAGGCACAAAAGCTCACAAGCTTATTTTTCGCAACATGCTCAAATACCCAATTTTCTCAACTAATGTCAAACAAATGAAAGACATCTCCTCAACAGTTCATTACATTAATCCCAGAAGTGTGTTATCTCATTCCATAAAATGCTCATAGTAAAATCATACGTAAGTTGGACATATTTGAAAACCTTGATTAAAATTACACACAAAAGCAATTAAACGTTCTAAAGCGATAAACATGCTAAAATAAAAAGCATAAAAATCGAATATAATAAAAAAATCAAAAATTTCAATGCAAATTTTTATATGCTCTACATGTAATCCTAAATGCAATGCAAAATGCAAGAAAATACTAAATTATGCATTCTTGATAACCCTCCAAACTTAAAATATGCTTCGTCCCGAACATATGGGAAAATTATCAAAAAAAACGAGAAATGCGTAAAGAGTACTTACCTGGATAGTTCCGGTGAAGCCGGGAGCTCATCCGTCAAATTTGAAATTGGAGGAGCAGATCGCATGGTCGAGTCGTGTGCGTCCACACACCCGTGTCGTTAGTTATGTGTTTTTTTTATCCCCAGGGTTTGTCGCGATGCCTCTTGGGTTGCCTCCGACAAAGCGCTAAGTTTTATGTCTTCGGCCAGACTTCAGATTTCTATTATTATTTTCGTTGCACCGTGTCGGTTGAAATCCTTGAGCCCTCATATTCTATACCATCCATCAGACAAATGGTGTTGTACTCGTTTCTCAGATTAAGTTTAGTATCACTTGGGAATTTGCCCTTTTGATGTTGGTCTCCCACTGCAGTTGCGATTTGGGCTACTGGTATCTCCAAAGATTCCAGTCTCCCAGTCAACAAAAATGATGTTAGAAATGAAGAAGAAAAAATTAAAATAAAAAAATCGAAAAAAGAAAAAAAATATTTACAAAAAAATGCTTCAATTAAGATTGAACTACTTATTACTATATCTAAGTAGAATCCATCAATCCTCGGCAACGGCTCCACAAACTTGTTCGCCAGAAATATTTGGATCATACAACTACAAGTGTACAGTGTAGTTTATAGAATAATGGCAAGCAAGGTCGTATACCTCAATGATTGATTTGTGAAACACTTAGGCTATAATAACATCACATTCCAATTTTATTGAAACGACCGAATATCAAGTTTGTATAAAAATCGAAAATAACATAAAAATAAATAAATTTTCAAACCCCACAAGTATTTTCAACAACTACGGAAGCAACCTTAGGTACATAATCTCAACATGTTTCAATATTAAATCCAATTAAAGTTTCAAAACCAATTCATGCAATTCTATGGGTTCAATTCCTAAGATAGTTTATTCCCTCTCCCAGGCGACGCATAAATAATAGATTAATAACAATTGTAGGTCTTCGGACTCGAAACAACTATTATTAACTCCCAAAAGATCTATGAATTGAATGACTCCCCACAAACAGTTGTAGGTCTCCCGACTCGATACACCCATTTATGTCTGAATTTGATTTTTGTCTTTGTTAAAACTCCTCTTCCAAATTTCACACTAACAAATATGACATGCAAATTATTGGCCAAATAAAAAGCAATTAAGAATAAGCATTCGAATTCATAAAATAGAACGCATGAATCAATTAAGAAAGCAATTAATAGAGATTTAACATGAATCTATAGTTTCGATTATACCCCTAAGATCCGAAAGATTAGCTAAACATTGATAACAAATTCATAGACAAATTCGAAATCAACATTATGATATTGTTTAAGCACAAACAAGAGATCTAGACATAGAGAGAAAACCCCTTCTTGTCAGGATGGATTCCCCTCCTAAGCCTTCGAAGCTCTTGTACTCCCGTAGATGCGAAAGGCCTTGTGGTGTTCTTCGCGACCTAGCCCTCATCTCTCAGAAGATTTCGAATCTTGTATTCCTGTGTAATTTGATGTGTTTTGTTGTGTATGAAGTGATTCTTTTCCGTGCAAGCCTTGGGTCCCTTTTATAGATGCTGGGAGAGATCACTTGTAGAGTTGGAATGGGAAAAGAACTATGGAAAAATGGGTTGAAGAGTCCCACACGGCCAGGCCGTGTGACATCACATGGCCGTGTGATGTCTTGCGTTGCCCAATACCACACGCCCGTGTGGGCCCACACGATCTGGTCGTGCGGATTGGTTCCGTCCCCTGTTTTAGTACCTTTTTCACACGGTTGTGGCACTTTCACATGGGTATTTTCACACGGCCGTATGACACCACACGGTCCGACCGTGTGAAGTTTTTTTGTCCATGTTCTTCGTCTTTTTAATCTTCTCTTCGCACTTGTCAGTCCTATCCGGGTATTCCAACTGATATTTCTTTGTTTTAAACTCCATTTCCTGTAAAAAGTTACAAGAATACGCAGTATCATGCCCTTATAAGAAAACCAAGTAAAAACACACTAAATATCCATGCAAATGCATCAAATATATATCATTTTAAGCCCCAAAATGCACGTATATTTTATACACCACTTTTCTGCGACGAGTTTAACAATCTGCCTAAACTAGATGAAAAGTGAGAAGAAAGTGCAAAATAATAAATAAAAACAATGGCTATATTAATAAAAATAAGGCGTTTCTAATATCCTAGTCCTCGACAACAGCGTCAAACATTTGATGGCTCGGAAGCTACTACTAAAAATAGGCTAGGCAAGTGCACCTATCATTTATAGAAAAGCTAAGCAAATATCGAACATAATTTCCACAAGGACTATAATTACTAGTACTTACCATATTTTTATTATCTAGCCTACAAATTTACCAGTAGTTTTAAAGAATAAAAATAAAACAAAATCAAATAAAAGTGGAAAAGTCAACTAAGTACACGAATGATATCAGATTCACTCAGATTGGAAGCCGATGGATATAAATATGCTTGAATGTGAACCCCCCTAGAACGTCATTGTGATTTTATCAAAACAAATACAACCATGAACCCTTAAGTTCTAATCATTTCTCAACATATTTTCATGCTTCATGAACCGTTGGAATTCCTATATTAAGTTAAATCCTTTGTCAAGGTGAATAACTTCTATGATTAACCGAAATCTCTTTCTAGTTAAAACCGCCAAGATTGTATTAACGATTTATGAATTCTCATATTATGTTTTAACCTAATCCGGAAGATTTGTGTCGTCTTATATCTAGGATTGCATGCAACTCCTTTCACTTATGTTGGTTCTATCCAACCATAAATCTGTTGATTACCCGGTGAAAAATAAACTTCAAATCAATATTGCACATATACTAATTCAAATAAATAAGTATAAAATAAATGAATCATACAAAAGAATAAGAAATCATATTAAAACATTCAATCCAATAATCACAAATAAGTTATAGGGTTCATTGCATTCAAACACTAGCGATTTAGCTCATGATGGATTTGAAAATGAAAACAACAATTAAACAAGAAGTTTGTCTCGAAATCGACATGAATACTTGAAGTCAAAACTTTCAAAACAAACATAAGACTCCCCTGATGGATATAATATTATGAAGTGGTGGCATTCATCTTTCTCTCCAAGCGATCTTCAATCCTTGTGCCTTAGCTCCTCTTCATGGTGATCCAAGTCTTTTTCTCCAAGACCTTCTAACTCTCTCCCTCCCCACAATATATGTTTCTCTTGTCTCCAATCTCACTCTAAAGTCTCCCTCTTTATCAAACCCATTCAAGGGCTTTTATTGACATTACTTTGTTGAAAGTGTTCATTAATAATGTCATCTTTTGGTAATTTAATGCTCCACCTTATTAGTTGGGTTGTTGAGTTATTGTTCTATGCAAAATTGATGGTGGAAAATAGACTTTGTTCATCAAAATTTGGTGTTAAAGGTGTACAAGAGTTGGCAACAAGTTTGATTGAAGTGCTTTCCCAAAATACCCCTAAAAAATCGGGCAGAAACTGTTATTTATGTAACGCCCCAAAATTTTGAACTATAAAATATACATATACATCCATTTAGTCAAATATATTTTTAAACATAAGAAAGATAACTCATTATTGCGAGCCTTTTAATTTTCCAAAAAACAATATCTAGAACGTATGCAATCACATGAAACGATTTAAATAAAAATTCCATATATACTTACAATTCCAAAAAACATTTGATAGAGAATCACTTTTGGAAAATCATGTACGTACATATAAATATAGATACACACATTTGTTTTATAGGAGATAATCGACCTATAAGCATTATCCATTCAAAATTCAATGAAACAAATTAGGAAAAATTATAAAGTGTACAATATTTAAATATTCATTTATTTCTAACAAATTCGTATATTTACTAATTTACAAAAATATCCCTTTAAGTCTATTTACAAAATCAACATTTATTATCTCAAATCGAAAAGTTCCTAGAAGTTGAAAATTTATCTCATTACCAATCAATTATCCACAATAAGTTTAAGAACGTGGTTAAATACTTAGAAATCATAATTGTATAATAATTTCTTATTCAATTAAAAAATATTTAAAAACATAGACATTACTCCAATAGTTTCATAGGCCACCCATTATCCACCGCCAATACCTATCACCGACTACTCAACCTAAAACGTTGGATTATAATTGGGGTGAGCGTCACGACTCAGTGGGTTAAAATTGTCCAAGCTAAATACAAAGTAAATCACAATAACATGCAATAGCAATCCAATAGAACATAACATAAAATCTTTGAAAACCATAGACATAGCTCGCACTGCGAAGGTTCCACCCGATGGATACATCAACCCTAGACCTCTTGAGTCCCTGGCGACAGTAGGCGTCTAAAGCAATTGTACCACATATTATGAAAAATACTAAGCATTTAACAAGGACAATAGAGAGTTTAGAAAATTAAACCCCACCACAAAATGTTGCTTGAAATAAGTAGAATCAAATGGTTGGATGCTAGCACTCCTAATCCTTGCTCGCTAAATCACCTAATCATCAGAAATAGAAATCACTGATCAAAACCTTGAAATATTTTAGATTCATAAACTTAAAATAATATTCTAAAATTCTAAATAGGGGTTTAATAGCATAATAAATAAGGTTGAATGCTAATTTGAAATTGAGGGTCAAAATTTGGGATTTGTTAAATTTAGAGCCAAAGGGTTGAATTGAAAAAAAAAACTTGGAGGGAAAAATCTTGATTTTTGGCTAGGTATGATTTAATACCTAAATCAATGCAACCCCCATTGAAATTTCATTTCCTCTCTCTGCTTTTCTTCTCCGACTCTAGCTCCCTCAACTCTATCTTTCTTATTTCTTATTTCTTTTTTCCCTCTATTTTTTTCTTATTTTCTTTTCTTTCTTTCCGTCAATTAACCCCAGCTTCCCCTTTTTCCTTTTTTCCCCTCTATAAACCCATATTCATCTTTTATCTCCACCACTCACCTCCTAATCTCGCACACCACTGATGGCGGGGTCAATGAACGCAAGCGAAGTTTTTCTGGCGGTCTGGGTTACTGGGTTTGGGTTCCATCGGTGAAGAGTTTGATAGTGGGTTTTCCGACGGGATTCAGTTTTGGAGTTGCGGCCGAAGATTTTTCCGATGGGACTCATGGAGGACTGGTTTCTGTTTGGTTGTGAGTGGTTCAGGCTTTGATATCGATGGTGGTTCGTGGTGTTTGTTCTGTCCCTTTTTCTATTATCTATCTCTCTCTCTCTCTCTCTTTTTGTAGTACACAACATACTAAAATTGGTCATTTGATAATGAAGGTCGACTCGATTTGGGACTGGAAATTAGACGGTGAATGTGGATTATGGGGTTGGGACGTATGGTAATTGTTGGTGTTTGTCGGCTATTAGTTTGGAGTTTGTAGAGAACATGAAAAAGAGATGTTTTAACTAGGAAAAAATTCAGACATAAGTTTGTGAAATATTAGGGATTATATATAACCAACTAATGGCTAAATGTTTTGGAGTAATAGGACTCTAATCTGATTAGGAGATAAGTTAAACTTTAAAAAAAATTGATTAATGATAAGGCTGAACTTTAGATTTTGAAACTCTTGATAAGGTGATGAGAGAAGAAGATGGAGTTTACGGATATTGGGATCGAAAAATCTTTATCTGAAATTTTGGGAGTTATATCCGAGGGAAAATTGGTAATGGTCTAAAATAATAATGATGGGTTAAATTAGGTTAATAAAGAATATATATAATGGTTTAAAAGTAATAAAGGATTAAACTAAAATTATTATCTTTATACAACATAATAACGATGGAAAAGTTCTCTCTCTACATGAACTACCATCTACATCCCCGAAATGGATCCATCTTTCCTATCTGATCTTAGGCTTCTTCACCAATTTCTTTATCATTTTTTCTATTTTCTTTTGATTTTTACAAATTGAGTTTTAATTAATAATTTTGTCTCTCCTTACCATCTCATTGTGATCTAGGTTTTGCTATGGATCTACAATCGACATCAATCGCGATGAATTTTCCTCCAGAGTTGAACGATATGGAATTTCCCCCATTTGCTTCAGCACCATGATCTAACAACAACCAAAATCCCAAATCTACTCCAAATTCTCCAATACATGTATCGGATCTTCACAAAAACATACCCCACACAATTGTTCCAAACCCTACCCCTCCAATCTCATATACAATGATAGTTTCAAATAATGGACGATTTTCCTCATATTCTGTCATTTTTGATGGCACTAAACCTTTAGGATCGATAATTGTTAAAGATGAGAGAGAAATCTTTTAATTTTCGGAATCTGAGTCTAATGCACTTGCAAAGATATGGGAACTAGCTTTGGTTGGTAAGTTTTCAAAAGGTACTCCTGATGTTAAGTACATAAGGGATTTCATTGATATTATAAAATTGCTTAGAACCGTCAACATTCATGTGTTAAATTTTAGGCATGTGTTATTTCATTTTAGTCATGAGTCTGATTTTACTAGGTTGTGATTGCGTCCTGTGTGGTTTATTAATGTGATGCTAATGCGTTTGCTTAAATAGATTCCTCAATTTTTCTGTGAAAAAAGAATCATCAATAATTCCGATGTGGTTAAACTTCCTAGGTTGCCTATTCACTTGTTTGATAAAACTGCCTTGTTTAGTATTGCCAAACTTGTTGGTCGGCCTATACAAATAGATAAGGCCACTGTGAATTGCTCTAAACTCTCAATGGCTTGAATTTGTATTGGTCTTGAGTTATCCTCTGAAAGAAAAGAAGTAGTTCTTTTAAAAATTGGCTCTGAAATAAGGGAACAAAAAATTGTGTATGAATCAGTTCCTAAATTTTGTATAGGGTGTTCTCACACTAGGCATGATATCGCACAATGATATATTGTGGTGGGGAATGCCCTCAGGCCTGTCGAACCCCAAGCTACCCCTAAAAATGATCTTGTTATGACTACTCCTCAACCTCCCCCCCCACTGCACCTACTACCCAGCCAGATAACTCTTATAGCATGGCCTTCCCTAAATCTTGCAGTAGAAATGAATTTAGGTTCCCTACCCAGTCTCCTTCATCATCCTCCAAGGAATGGTCTCATAGACCAGGAAATGAACCTTTACAAGACATCACCAATTTATGTGGTGATCCTCCTTCCCCCATATCCCAGAGCATCACAATTATTTTCAACTTCTTCAACAATATGTTCACTTACACACATAAGAGCTTATCACTAGTCCCTCTGTGTTGCAAACAAAGTCAACATCTAATATATGCTTTATCCTTGCTCCCCAGGACTAGAACATGAAATGTTACATCACATTTCCCTAATGATTCCCTCATCTATGAGGATTCACCGTGCTCTAAAACAGGTTGCTCTCCATTAAAGGGCTTCATCTGTTTCCCCAAATCATATGAAGAAAGGACCTGACAAGCCTTTAAGGCCTATTAGGAACAAAGCCAAAAAAAAAATATACTTATGTGGAATGTTAGAGGAATCCATAATAATCCAACCATTAATCATATTAATTCCTTTGCAAGTAACATAAGATTCAAATTCTAGTTGTGTTGGAACCCATGATTATGCCTAACTTCCCTGAATTTTGTAGAAAATTTGTTTCCAAAATGGTTTTGCTAACTGTTCCAATAAATCTGGGTATTCTGGGATTATAATTTTACTGCATCTTCTGTTAATGATTGTGAACAAGTGTTAGAGCTTTCTTTTACTTATGCTTTGTTCCCTTTAGCTTTTCATGCTTTTTTGTCTTTACAAAGAGCATTAGAGTGGAGAGAAGGGATTTACGGAATGATCTCTGGTTAGCTGTTGGGGCTAATGAACACATCCCTTGGGATAATTGGAGGAGACTTTAATTGTTTTCTTACTAATGAAGAGAGGACAGGGATTGATACCAATAGGAACTTAGACATTGAAGACTTTGGGAAAATAGTTAGTGATAGTGGTCTCATTGATTTGGGTTATGAAGGAGATACCATGCATACTTGGAGTAGATGTGATTTATTTGAAAGATTGGATATAATTTTTGTGAAACACTAAGTGGCCTGATCTATTCCCTCAATCTTCTGTACATGACCTCCATAGGATTAAATCTGATCATGCTCATTTACTTTTCCAAGCCTCTCTTTATAGTAACACGCCTCCTGCTCCTTTTAGATACATGCATATGTGGGCTAGACACCACATGTTCTTGGATAATATTGCTCAGGTTTGGACTGCCCCCACTGGCTTCACTGGCCATACTAGTCTGACTCACAAACTTATTAGAGTTAAGCAGAGATTGAGATGGTGGAATAAAAATATTTTTGGAAACATCTTTGACAACTTAAGAAAAGCCCATCAAAAAGTTGTTCTTGCTGAAAAAGCTTTTGATTCCATTTCCTTTCCTCAGCTTCATTCTAATTTGAATCAAGCTATTGTTGAACTTGTGCTTGCCTCCAAAATTGAGGGGATTTCTGGCACCAAAAATCCTCTTGCAAGTGGATTCTTGATGGTGAAAGAAATACCAAATATTTTCATAATTTGGTCAAGCAAAAAAGAGTAAAAACCAGAATTCACTCTATTTCTGATAATGGCACCCCCCACCTCTGATGAAGATATTTAGAAATCTTGTGTTCAGTTTTTCACTAAATACATTTCTAATGATCTTGCACTGATTTCAACTGCCCCTTCCCTCTCCCTCATATCCCTGAATCTTTTGATGTGGTTGGACTGTGTGCTCCTCCAACTGATATTGAAGTTAAAAAAGCTATTTTTGAGATTTGTCCATACAGTACTGCAGGCTCGGATGGATTTTCTACCCATTTCTTTCATAATCATTGGGATATTGTTCACCTAGATGTTATTGATGCTGTCAGAGAATTTTTTACTGGTTTTCCCCTGCATAAAAGCTTTACTTCTACCACTTTGGTCCTCATTCCCAAAAAAGCATCCCCCACTCATTGGTTTGATTATAGACCAATCAACTTATGCAATGTTACCAACAAAATAATCACTAAAATCCTGAATTCAAGGTTGTCCGTGGTCCTCCCCTTCTTAATTTCTCCTAACCAAAGTGACTTTGTTAAAGATAAGCTTATTTGTGATAACATTCTCCTTGCTCGAGAGCTTATTCATTCCATCAATGATAAAGATGAGCCTAAAAATGTGGCTTTCAATTTAGACATGGCCAAAGATTATGATAGAATTCAATGGCCTTTTCTCTCTAATATAGAGCACAATGTTATTTCCAACTGTTGGTTTTCTGTTTTGGTCAATAGGACAAGTTGTGGTTTCTTTAAATCACACAGGGGACTTAAGCAGGGTGACCCCCTGTCCCACTCTCTTTTCATTTTAGCAGCTGAATTCCTTTCTAGAGGTCTGATTCACTTGTTCCAACATCACAGTTACATGCATTATTATACCCAGGGAGGATTTCAAATTTTACACTTAGCATATGCTGATGATATTATCATTTTTTCTAATGATTCTCATGATGCTCTCAATTTCTGGTTAATTTCTTGGATCATTCACGCTTCTTTTAAGCCAATCTCTAAACAAATCCAAGAGTTCTTATGTGGTTGGTACTTCTGTAACTGCACAAAGAATCTCTAGGATTACTTCCATTACCCATTTCCAAAATCAATCCCTCCCCATTACTTACTTGGGGGCACCTCTGTACAAAGGGCCAAAAAGGCCTATTGTTTCACAACTTAATCAATAAAATGCATCTCGGGATTAAGGGTTGGGAATGGAAAGCTCTCTCTTTGGGTGGTAAACTCATGCTTCTGAAAAGCACTCTTAATTCCATGTTTCTTCACCTAATCCAGGTTATTAAACCTCCCAAGTACATTGTTCACAAAATTGAACAAATCATGGCTAGATTCTTTTGGGGTGCTACTGAGAGTAACAGAAAAAATACATTGGGTTGCTTGGGACACTATTTTCTCTAGTACAGATACTGGGGGTCTTGGGCTCAGAAACATCACTGATCTTGTTACTGCTTTTTCCATGAAATTGTGGTGGAGGTTTAGGTTGAATAACTCTTTGTGGGCTAACTTCATGCATGCTAAATATGTAGGTGGCTTACCTCCTGGGGACAGTATTAATTGGAAGAGATTATGCAAATCAGAGAATTAATTGGTCCCCGTATTATTTGGTCCTTTGGTAAAGGTTCTATAAGATTTTGACATGATATTTGGTTTGAGCAACATCCTTTAATTTCTTTTATTCAGATTCTCATTCCAGATCTTCATAATGTTCCTGTTAATTTCTTTTGGAAAGATGGTCATTGGGATACTGATGTACTTAACAAAGTGATTGGCCTTGAATGGACTGAAAAACTGAAGCAAGTTCCTATTTCTTACTGTGCTATTGACAAAATGATTTGGAAGTCTGCACCTGATGGCCGTTTCTCTCTCATCTGCTTAAAACTTGTTCATCAAACATCCTCACCATCTTTCCCCTTCCATTCTCTTTGGAACAAATTTTTGATTTGTTCCATATCTATCTTCATGTGGAGATTAGTTCAAAGCAGGCTTCCTGTTGATTGCAAGATTCAAGCAAGAGGTATATATCTTGCCTCAAAGTGTCAATGCTGCCCAGTTCAGGATCCTCTTACTCATCCTCAATCTTGCTCTCCATAGATTGAATCTTTTAACCATCTTTTTTCGCACAATGATCAGGTCATGAAAGTTTGGAACCATTTTTCTAGATGGATGGGATGCCAGCCTGCACACACTAAGCACCTACGGAGTTATATCTTTCATTGGTTTAATTTGACTCCTTTTGCACACACAACACATATCACTACCATCTTACCTTGCATTATATTATGGTTTATTTTGAAGAAAAGATATCATAGTAAACATGATTTAGCTACATTCAGTCACCAAAGAATCATCAAACAAGTGGAACAATATCTGTTTATCTTGAATAAGGCTAACATGTTTTGTAAACACTTCTGGAAATGTTTTGCACATATTGCATCTGCTTCTGGTTACAAGTTTAAAGTGAAACAACATCTTCATCACCTTCCAGTTTTATGGATGAAGCCTCATCATATAGGGCTCAAAATCAATACAGATGGGGCATACCACTCTTCAACTGCAGGGCTAGGAGGAATCCTAAGAGATGACCAAGGCAACACCTTGTGGGCTTTTTCTGCCACTTTATTACACTGTACAAGCTCCCTTATGGCTAAATGTGCAACCCTGAAAATGGCATTACAACTACTCTCTTCTTGGAACATTAATCAGCTACAGATTGAATCAGATTCTAGTATCTTGGGTAATATCATAACAAAACACACCTCAGGTCATTGGTCTGTGAAAGATAAGATAGTTAATATACAAAATAGTCTTAGAAATACTGTGTATTCTATCTCCCAAATATATATAGGATGGGAATCGTGTAGCGGGTCTACTAGTTTCTTTAGGATGTCCCTCTCAATCAATAGTTGAATATTCTCCTACTTCCCTTCCTTTTCGTGATAAAGGAATGGTTAGAGTAGATCAGTTAGAACTTCCTTCGTTTAGATTAGATAGACATATATGATTTTTCTTAACATTGTAATTTCTGAAACTGCATTCTTGTACATTCAACATCATTAATAAAACTAGGTCGAGGATATGACCTTAATCCCCCATCCCTCATTGGGATGTTTACATAAAATAAAAAAAAGGATTAAACTTGAATTTGGGCTAATAAGATTTTTGGGCTTAAGATAAGTGGATTTTAAAATAAGAAGTCATGAAATTAAGCCCCTAAATAACTAAAAATCACATCTTAAAATAAATATAGTCTGGGCATTACAAACTCTCCCTCTTAGAAAAATTACGTCATCAAAATTTAGGCAACTTAATTACTAAATCTAATACGTCTAAATATCTTGCTAGGATCTCATCCTTTCATTCCCAATTTGCCTCGTCTTGGTCATCTCAATTGTTTTTATAAGCAAACTCCACTAAAAGTGAATATGCCTCCAAATTACCCTGAAACCCGAAAACATGTCCCTAGAATTTTATTGTCCTTTAAGTTTGTCCATCCGTCTATAGATGCTATAATTCACTAAAATTTAATCTTATTCCCATATATTGTTACAAGATTTCTTCAAATATTCAAAGTGAACTTATATCTCTATTCGATACTCTCATTATATCTCTTATGTACCATTGAGCAAATTAATCTAAACCATATATCATCTGCAGGAAGTGTGTAGATTTGGTCAGTCGGTCAAAGATAACTCATATCGTGATTTTCCTTTAGTTGATCGCGACAAACTTACAACAAAGTCAATATCTATATGCTCTCAACTTTCATTCGAGAATATAAAGTGTCTAAAAAATGAAAAAAAGAAACTAGACGGTCGTTGACACTTGACCTTAACTTGTTGACGTGCCATGCATCTATCCACAAAGTTTTGATATTTCTTATCATATTCCTCCACAAAAAATAAAAATTTGCATGTCTCGACAAATCTTTGTACCTTATGAGTAATAGGAGTACGATGTACAATGTGCTTATCCTAATATCTCAATTCTTAATTAGTTATTCATGCTTACATATACCCATAATTCCTTCATAGGTAGCAGCTATAATAAATCCATTGAGGTCTTCGATTAGATCATGGTCTCTCATCTTGCATATAACTTATATGTCGCTTGTGCCTCGTTAATCTTATTTCTAAGTACAAGTCGTTCAACCATTATTGCAATAATTGATTTCAATCTACTGGAAGGTGTTACACTCGATTATCATCTTAGCAAACTCTCTCACCAATTATTCATGTTCTGTGGGAAACCTGATCAACTGTTCTTTAAATTCTTAGAAATATTCCACACTTCCTTGTCCTCTGGAACTTCTTAAATTTCCTCGCAAATCTGGTCATTGGTATTGTCATATCTAGAAAAAGAAAAATAAAATTTTCAATTAACCTTATGTAATACCTAAAGAGTCATAGGAAACTCCAAACTTCGTTCGCAATAGGTGCCATTATTAACAACTTTGACTTTAACCAGGTCGACTTATCTTTCTCATACAGTAATAATATGACCAACAAATATTACATAGGCTAACCAAAATTTAAACTTTTGTTGAACTTTAGTGGGTGATATTGGGACCTCAAATAGATCCTAAATAAGACACTAGTTCTTTTAAGTAATCAAGTAAATCATTTATCCTTAGCAACGGGTACTTGATTTACAATCAAATAATCATCCATGCAGTCTCATGCATATTGACTAACATGACCGACTATCCTCACAGTGACACTCTAAGTCAGATAAGTCCTTTAACCAATAATTCTTGTAATTGCACATTGACCATTATCAACTCTAAATATTGGCAACTTACTACACTAACCGAATACCTCTCACAATTTCCTTTCTTAAACTTTCTATTGCCTTCATTCACAACTCGGATTATAATACTAGCCTTTGTTCCGTAGAAAATAAACTCATCATCTTTATGTATCAAAACTCTATACTTTCCTGCTCTTACTAAGTTAGTCCATGCCTAAGATCACATCGAAATATTTCATTCCAATAAGATAAAACCAACTTCAAAATTATTTCCTCGAATTTTCAGTTTCATGACTTTAGGCATCCAAACAATAACTATTGTCTTTCCAAATGATATACTAATATCCTAACCATCTCAATATTATATTAACTATTGGTAAAAATATCATGGCATAAATCGTGAATGTTAAACTCGAAAGCCACAAGTGTATAAAATCCATGTTATTATTAATCTACTCATAGTCAATCCTAACATTCTGGGTCGTTTATTGTTTAAAAAATATTGTAATGAACCTCACATATTCTATCACAAGGGTCATCTAGATTTTGTAATGTTCTTTCTATCTCTATAGAATTCATCAGTATCTCGCAATAGTCCAATAGTCACATTCTATCGTATGTGCTATGTTGCCATGAAATTTAAGTCGATCATTTTTTTCGGCAATAAAAATCATGTAATCTTGTCAGTAGCAGTAGCAGTGGCAATAGCAATCGCAATAGTAGTAGATGTAGCAATAGAACTTTTAAAAATCTAAATTCATACCTTGCTTTGGAGTTAGCGTGGCATAACGGTGGTGGATATATAGTTTTTTTTCTATTAATTTTTTGATTTACTTATTATTATTAGAGTTACACACATGAAAATTACATGTATATAGCTTGCAAGTCTATAGGAAGGTAGACCTGGCTCTGATACCACCTAAAGCGCGTCAAAATTTTTAATTATAGAATATACATATACATCAATTTTGTTGAATATTGTTTTTAAACATAAGAAAGACAACTCGTTATAGCGAGCCATTTAATTTTCAAAAGAACAATATCTACAGCGGAATCAATCACATGAAACGATTTAAATTTTCCGCATATACTTATAATTCCAATAAAACATTTGATAGAGAAATACTTTTGGAAAATCATATATATATATATATATAAAAATACAAATACACATATTTGTTTTGTAGGAGAAAATCGACCTATAAGCATTATCAATTCAAAATTCAATAGAAACAGTGGAAGCAAATTATAAAGTGTACAAAATTTAAATATTCATTTATTTGTAACAAATTTGCATATTTCCTAATTTACAAAAATATACCTTTAAGTCTATTTACATAAATAAAGATTTTTGAGCTTAAGAAAATTAGGTTTTTAAAATAAAAAGTCAAGAAATTAAGCCCCTAAATAACTAAAAATCGCATCTTAAAATAAATATAGTCTGGGTATTACAATGCGGTACTGTGTGCTAAGAAACACGGTTGGCCATGTTTAATACATCATTTTGCAGCCTCCAGAGCACTATCGTGCTAAAAACCACGGCATGGCCGTGTTTTGTTCGACATTGTCATATTTTTTCTATTTTGGCTCTGTTTTTAACATGGCCGTATTGCGCAACATACCATTGTCGTGTTCGGTCCTTTCATAGCAAACACGGCCAGTCTATGTTGGAAAGCATGGGCATGATGCGTAACCTTCCTGATGTGATTTTTGACGTGGTTTTACTCTTAATTTCGGAAGGGTCTTTTGGATCAATCAAACAACAAAGTAATCGTAGGACATATAAACATGGCCCATGGCTCATAATTCATCATCTTAGAATATGTTATATCATGTTGGAAGACCTTGGAACATCTTAGATCATCTTGGATCAATTTTAGATTGAATTCTCTCATCTTCTACATCTAGATCTTGGGTTTTTCATTTCGAAACTTGCACAAGTAATAGACGCTAAGACTCGAGGGTTGAAGATCACTCGGAGAAAGCGAACGCCACCACAACATCATCATACATCCATTAGGGGAGTCTCGTTTTGGTTTTGAGAACCTTAACTTCAAGTAATCATGTTGATTTCGAGATGAACTTCTTGTTTATTTGTTGTTTTAGTTTTCGATTCCATCATGGGATAAATCATTAGTGTTTGAATGTGACAAATCTTAGAACGGATTTGTCATTATGGTTTGAATGTTTTAATATGCTTTCTTACACTTTCATGCGATTCGATTATGATATGCTTGGTTTATTCGAATTGGTATATGTGCAATATTGATTTGAAGTTTATTTCACACCGGATAATTGAGAGATTGATGGTGGGATATAGCCATATAAGTGAAAGGAGTTTCATGTAATCCTAGAGATAGGACGACATAAATCTTTTGGATTAGGGTCAAACCTAATATGGGAATTCATATAATTCCTTAATTCAATCTTGGGGGTTTTAACTAGAAAGAGATTTCAATTAATCAACTTAAGGTTAGGAGTCATTCATCTTAAGAAAGAGTTTAAATCAAATTAGGAATTCTTATGGTCCATGAAGCCTGAAAACTTGTTAAGGGAAGGTTAGAACTTAAGGATTTATGGTTGTATTTGTTTTAATAAAATCACAAAGACATTCCATGGGGTCAAGCACGTTTTTATCCATTGTCTTCTAATCTGAGTTTTCTGATATCTTTCGTGTTCTTAGTTCTCTATTCCGCTTTTATTTTGCTTTTTATTTATTTTTATTATTTAAACAATTTTTTGGCAATTTATAGACTAGATAATAAAAAGACGGTGATTATTAGTACTTATAGTCTTCTTGGGATCGACATTTGATACTCGCTTAGCTAAACTATAAACGATATGGTTTTTCAAAGTAGCTTCCGAGCATAATGAAGTGGATAACATAATGTGTTATACAAAATAAATATAAGAATATATTATCGGTGTAAGCACATTTACAAAGGATACTAAAATATTGAATCGAAAAAGTATTCGAGAACCATGTCGTGGTTATAAATATAGAGTCTCACAAGAATCATTGAAAAGCAATTTGAACATTGAATCTAAATCGGAAGTATACCTTAATTCATAATTCATAATGTTGGTGCATTAGAATCCATATTGATGCACATGAATCTTTATGGGATTAGAGAATATAGATTATAATTTCCACAATCAAATCCAATTGCCTCAATGGATTTCTCATTCTAATAATGGAAGAAGAAGAAAATAGACAACTTATAGAGTTAACGTCGGGGATCATAACTCGAGGCAGTTACCGAAATAATACAACCCCATTTATGACATCTATCAACCTTGATTGCATTGTATAATGGTATCCACATTATTATCCCATACTCAAAGTATGGAATTTTGATGGGTCTTTAATATGGAAATAATATAATTATTTATATGTATGTGGTCCACTTTATAGGAAATACTCATTGTCTAAATATACTAGACCCACCGCATTTACGCTTCCATGTGCAACATGTACAAGCATCATCTATTGCGATCGATTGGGAGACTTCAAAGTAAACAAGAACTAAAATGGTGAGAAATTTTACCCCTTCTTGTCGTCATCATCTCTTGATTTAGGGGAAGCCCATCCAAGGAAACCAATAGGTCTAACTAAAAAACCACCAGAGTCGCATATGCGGGAGAGTCTGAAAGAACTCACCACCACCATATCTCTTGGCGTGAAGAACTAATCAACGTTGTTACCCCATCGAACAAAATAATTTTTTTTTTTTTTTTTTTTGGCACTCTATTTTTTTCTCTGTTTTAACTCATAATTAATATTTTCAATTTTAAATTACAAAATTTTATAATTCATTAATTTTCCTTTATATTTCATCCAAACACAAAACCAAAAAAAAAAGTTATTCTAGAAAATTTTTGAAATTTAAATTCCAAAGAATTCATAAAATTTAACAAAGGCTCTTTAAATTTCAGAAAATTAAATTGAAAAATCTGACATGTGGCAAGTGAGTTATTATTTTTTCTTTTCTATTTTATTTCTCACTTTTAGCCTCTTTTTTTGCTTTTGCAACATTAACTTAATAACAAACTCTTTTCTATTATTTTTTCTAATTTTAAATCAAAAGTAATATTTTTAATTTTGAATTACAGAACTTTATAAGTTTGTGTTTTTTCTTTATATTTTTGTCCGCAACAAAAAACAATTAAATAAAAAACTTTATTTTATAAAACTTCAAAATTTTAAATTGCAAAATTTTCATTAAATTTCCATTCCCAACCCACAAAGGTCAAAATTTTAAATTTTAAAATTAAAAAAAAAATTAAAAGGTTATTTTTGTGTTGCTAAAGAGAATAAATCAATTTTCTTCAATTTAAATTTCTGGAATTTTTTATTTATTGTGGATGAAAATTACTACCTTATAAAATTCAGTAATTTAAAATTGAAAATATTACTTTGATTTAAAAATGAAAAAAAGAAAGAGTTTGCTATTAAGTCTTGATGTTGTAAAAGGAAAAAAATAGAAAAAAGAGCTAGAAGTAAGAAAAAAAATAGAATAGAAAAAAAATGGCCCACATGCCACATACTACTTTTTTTTAGGTGTTGCGGTACTATCAGATGGGTAGCGTTGAACTAGCCATGAATGACCACTCTTTCTGACATGGCGGTTGAAGAAGCAGTGGAGGAGTCATGGGAATTACTAAAATAATAATAAATAAATGAATAAATAAATAAGAGAAATATATATATATATGTATAGGATCATATGTGGCAAGGGTCTTACCATATGGCAGTGTGGACAAATCTAAACCACTATCTTGTTTAATCCTAAGGCCCTTGTTTTTTGAATTTTTTTATATTCAATTCACCCATTTAAGGGCATGATGGGCATTTTATACACAAAATCATCCAGTTTTGGTAACCCCCATAATCCCCCATTTTTTGAGATTTCATTCAATCCAGTTCCCCTTAATTGCAATCTTAGTTTTCACAAAAATCAAAACCCTTCTTTTCCTCTCTCTTTCTTCTTCACTTTTCCAACCCACTTCTCTTCTCTTGCTCTTCCCACTTTTCCGTCGCCGCCGAAACAAAGTCTGTCTCGGTTTTTCGAAGATTAACAGGTTTCAGTCCGACATCAAAGTACCAAACGATCTCGGTAGTATTGGTAAAGGTCATATTCTTGTCCCAATTTTTCCAATTTTTTTAGTGTGCTTTTTTCTAGTAATGGTTTATCCCTCATTTTTTGTTCATTTTTACTCGAAATCATGATAATGTTTTTCTGGATTTTGGGTGTTGGTTGCTGTAAGTAGAGCACGTAATATTTTTATTTATTTTGAAGTTCATGGGGTTTTGTTCATCGATTTTACATAATCTCTCTTTTTTTTGTGGCTTATGGAAAGATTTTTTGTGTGAAATGTGGCAGATTTTGGGAGAGATATTTTTGTATTAAATTAGGTAAAAATGATGTATATTTAGGTAATGGATTGTGCAATTTTTATATTATTGAAATTGGGTTTTCGTCCTTTCTGGGGGAAATCATTCCTTTTTTATTTGGTGTAAATTCACGTAAGTATGATATATCTTTTAGTACTTTTGGTATAACCCTTCCACTAAATTAGATCTTTCTTTTTGTTTTTTTATTTGGTGAACCCCTCCTGTTATTTTGGTGTAAATTACCACTGGAATGATATATGTTTTTCTACATTTTGTATATAAATAAATAGATTTTGGTGTTTTTGTATGACTACTGCACCAAAAAAAAAAAAGTAATGTATATATGTATTGGTGTACATTTAGTATTGTTATAACGTCATGAATATGTGTTTTGATGCATTGTTTAAGTGTGATAATTTGTATATAATGCACATACAAATGATGTTTAAATAGTATTAGTTTCGTATACAGTTAGAGTACATTCAGTGAACAATTAGTTTAGATGATGTATTCTCTTTGCTACTTTGTAGAATTAGTATAGTTCCTGAACACAGTGTAATGTTTCACGGATGTTTCTCAATTCCAGGTTCAATGGCACGAGGAAAACAGGAAGAGACACGCATCTCCAGGACCGAGCGAGGGTGCGAGTGATGTTAATCAGAGGGCAAAACCACAAAATCTGCTTTGAAAGCTTCGATGCCCAAACTGAGGACAAGATCCATGCCCAATGTTCTATCGGGCGCATTGGTTCGTCTCAACAATTTTCAGACTAGAGCTGTAATTGAAATGGGCTTCGGGAGTTTGTTGGGTATAAACATTGAAGAATTATCGGGGAGGTTAATCTATTGGTTGGTAGAAAATTTCAACTCTCTTAGATATGAGTTGACGACTGAGGACGTTATATTACCACGCAATTCTGATGCATGACTTGATCTAAGAGAAAGGCAGGGTGCTTGGGTTGGCAAGAAAATTTGTTAGTGGCAAGTAGTTGGTTATGAATAGGGGGTTCGTTTTGTTAGATGGAGTGTCTAAGTATATTTTTATTATTATATTAGACTAGAATATGTTTTTCCAGTGCAAAACTGTCAACATTTTGGTTACTTGTTTCAGAATGATCTTAAGCAAATATGTTCTCTATTTTTTGATCGGTGAGCTTTTTTTATGCCATATGGTTAGTGGATAAACAGTACACAATTAACAGCATTGTGGTACATGTTTATTAATTTTTTGGTAACACATGTTTATAATGTAGTTTTTGTTATTACGTTGAAGGTGTTAACGAATCGTGTGTATGCATAATTTATAAGCATTTTGTGTTGTAGTACTATAATTATTCTTAGTTTTGGAAGTCAACGAATCCTTTGAAAATTTAAAACTCAATTTATATTAAAACGTACAATTAAGGTTGAGTTGGTATACATTTAGCAGTATCTTGGCAGACATATATTTTTGAAAATGAGAACGGTATAAGATACCAAAGTACAAAAGGTAGTACAAATTGGCACATATTTACTGAATACGTTGTGTATAATTAATAGTCAACAGGCACGCAGATAGCAATTATTCTCTCAAAGCATTTATGCTTTAGTTTTTTTATTGATTCTGTCATATGGAATTAAAAAAATGATGCACATTTAGAATCTAAATGGCATTCAAATAGAATATAAATGACATACAATTAACACAAGTCAATATCCGTTTTTCGAAAGCACAAAATTGAAAATGCAGGAAAAAGGTTCTCCCACTCATGGTATTTTATCTTGTTCTACTTCAGGTATCCAATATTTGGTAGAGTCGGGTGATATTATAAGGCGCTCTCATATTTCGACGCGTTGGATATTTTCATCACTAACATCTGCAAAGTTTGTACACCAAATAAGTGAAATGTATACACAAAATAATTTTCAAAATATACAATAGTTTCAATATTAGCATATAATATTCTAAATTAAACATCTAACAATGCACTACTGAATGTTTATATTATCACCAAATATTGGTCACATGTATACCAAAATAAGATTTTATGATACTGTAATGGAATTATTTGTACACCATAATTGTTTTGATTATAAAACACCGAAGTATGCACATATATACACCAAAATATGCTTCTAATATACAATATTTTTGATATTTGTATACCACTCTAAATATCAATGTTTAGTCTCAAATAAACATCCAAACACGCTATATTACATGTTAAATTAACACGAAAATATACATATCTATACACGAAAACTTGCTTGGATAATCTGTGATTTTTTCGAAAAAACATCAAACATACCACGAAAAATGCCCCCAAACCCACTTTCATCGGGATTGTCTACCAACATTTCACTTTGGTGTGATTCAGTGTACTCATCGCCCATGTCGAACACCTTTTTTGTTGTTTAAAAAATGGCGGATAGGATGTTTTCTATGAATTTGTTGCAGATTTTTTTGGCCTGCTGTTTTTCCTTAATGGAGAGTGAAGAAGAGAGAGAGATTACGTTATTTTTTGTCCCTAATTTCAGCGTTTTCAGTTATGGAAAGATGATAATTAATATATCCCTTGATTCTAGGTAAATAATTATGGTATTTTTTATTCAATTTTTGTAGTTACCGATATGCCCTTTTGACATATAAAATAAATGTAAAATGGTGTTTTTTTAGGCCTAATCAACCATTGATTGATTAGGATGGATGGATGAGATCTGTCCCACACCGCCACATGATAAGAGGCCGCCACATGAGATACCATCCATATATATATATATATATATATATATATATATATATATATATGTGAGACTAGTAATATATATCTAAGACTATCTTGTTATTAGCCAAAAAAATTGAAATTTTATATTTAAATCTAAAATTTTCAATTAAAACATGCATAATATTAGCATTCAAACTAAATATACGAAACTAATAATTTATAATAATAAAAACCACACATAGTTTATAGTTGCCTTACATATACAATATCTAAAGTTCAAACACTCAAACTTTTAAACTTCATAAATAAAATCATATAAATACAACATAAGTACACTACTATTCAAGCATCATCCTTAATCACGTTTATCTTTTCTTGGACAGTATTATCTTCCACTTCTTCTTCATCATAATGTGTAAAACAAATAAACCAATTGCTAGTAAGAAGTTTATTTTTATTTATATATTATTGAAATCAAATCCTTAAAAACTATAAAAGTATCACAAATATTTGTGATAAGTAGAATTAAAATAAGTAAGTAAAAAATTAAAACCTCTTTAAAAAATAAGTACTCACGTCATACAAACTAAAATTATCATGTGTATTTGAAAAATATTACTAGTAAGATATAATATAAAGTAGATAAAATATTATAATTACATATATATAGAGGGATGGGATCTCGTGTGGCAGCCTCTTACCGTGTGGTAGTGTGGATTGATCTCATCCATCCACACATTTTATTCAATGGTCCGGATTGCTATTAAAAATAACTGATTTATCAATTAATTAATAGGTGAAAAAGGCATAATAGTAACTAACAAAATGCCATAAATCATGCCCTTACAATCAAGGGATTGATTAATATCACATTTCCATAACTGAAATTGTGCACCATTTTAATAGTTAAACTGTACACCATTTAATAACTGACTGTACACCATTTTATATCTAACAATGCATCGTTATATAACTAATTGTACATCATCTTAAGGAACTATAAAGACAAAATGGTGTAACCATCTTCCCATTTAATAACTTAACTGTGGACCATTTTATATCTAACAGTGCATCATTGTATAACTAATTGTACATCATCTAAAAATCCTGTAAAGACAAAATGGTGCAACCACCTTCCCATAATGACGCCCTACAATCATGGATGTGATAAAGATCACGTTTCCATAACTGAATTATGCACCATTTTAATAGCTGAACTGTGGACCATTTATTAACTGACTGTGCACCATTTTATATCTAACAGTGCATCATTGTATAACTAATTGTACATCATCTAAAAACCCTATAAAGACAAAATGGTGTAACCACCTTCCCATAATGACGCCCTACAATCATAGATGTGATAAAGATCATGTTTCCATAACTGAATTGTGCACCATTTTAATAGCTAAATTGTGCACCATTTAATAACTGATTGTGCACTATTTTATATCTAACAATGCATCATCGTATAATTAATTGTACATCATTGTGAGTAAACCACAATTGAATGAAAAGCGGGAACAATCGCAAAATCAAATCCCATAAAAAACATTGGGGTTAAATGGTGTACAATTAGTTATACAATGATGCACTATTAGATATAAAATGGTGTACAGTCAGTTATTAATGGTGTACAGTTCAACTATTAAAATGGTGCACAATTCAATTATGGAAATGTGATATTAATCAATCCCTTGATTGTAGGGGCGTGATTTATGGCATTTTGCTAGTTACTATTATGCCCTTTCTACCTATTAATTAATTGATAAATCAGTTACTTTTAATAGCAATCTGGACCATTGAATAAAAAGTGTGGATGGATTGGATTAATCCATATTGTCACACGGTAACCCCCCTGTCACATTTGATCCTAACCCTATATATATACATATATATAGGGATGAGATCTCGTGTGGCAGCCTTCTTACCGTGTGGCAGTGTGGATTGATCTCATCCATCCACACCTATATTCAATGGTCCAGATTGCTATTAAAAATAACTTATTTATTAATTAATTAATTAATAGGTGGAAAGGGCACAATAGTAACTAGCAAAATGTCGAAATCACGCCCCTACAGTCAATGGATTGATTAATATCACGTTTCCATAACTAAAATTGTGCACCATTTTAATAGCTGAACTGTACATCATTTAATAAGACTGTACACCATCTTATATCTAACAATGCATCATTGTATAACTAATTGTACACCATTCAATCCCATCGATTTTTATGGGATTTGATTTTATGATTGTTCCCACTTTCTATTTTATCTCAAACTGTGCACCATTTAATAACTGAGTGCACTATTTTATATCTAACACTGCATCATTGTATAACTAATTGTACATCATCTAAAAATCCTATAAAGACAAAATAGTGTAATCACCTTCCCATAATGGCGCCCTACAATCATGGATGTGATAAAGATCACGTTTCCACAAATGAATTATGCACCATTTTAATAGTTGAACAGTGCACCATTTAATAACTAATTGTGCACCATTTTATATCTAACAGTGCATCATTGTATAACTAATTGTACATCATTGTCAGTAAACCACAATTGAATGAAAAGCGGGAACAATTGTAAAATAAAACCCATAAAAATCGCTGGGATTAATTGGTGTACAATTAGTTATACAACGATGCACTGTTAGATATAAAATGGTGTACAATCAGTTATTAAATGGTGTACAGTTCAACTATTAAAATGGTGCACAACTCATTTGTGGAAAAGTAATATTAATCAATCCCTTGATTGTAGGGGCGTGATTTATGGTATTTTTCTAGTTATTATTATGCCATTTCCACCTATTAGTTAATTGATAAATCGATTATTTTTAATTGCAATCTGGACCATTGAATAAAATGTGTAGATGGATTGGATTAATCCACACCGCCACTGGTAAGCCCCCATCACATTTGATCCTAACCCTATATATATATATATATATATATATATATATATATATAAAATATATATTAAAATGGCGAGATAGCGGGCTACCCCGATGGACATCGAGCTAAATGGTCCATGCCTAAAAAGGCCCAAATTTAAGTGGGATAAAATAGTTGGGGCCTGACCCTCTTTTTTCTGTTTTTCAACATTATGGATCGGCGGTACCCGGTCCTTTTAACATCTATATTTGAGTGTGCTTGAATAAAGATGAAATATTAGAGTAGGCTTTTGGAAATTTTAAGATGGTCGTAAACATCCCCAATTTTTATAACCATTGAAAACATATATTTTTAACAATGTTTAAATTTCATAATATTAACGGTGAGATTTTTATTATGTATATTAATTTAGTCAGAACTTTTAATTACACTTTTCTAATTCCATTTTCTTTGTGTGGTTAAACGTAAAAGATACATTTGGCAATGTTCTAATATCACTCTCTTGATTTAAGCTAAATCATCTTGATTTCATCCAAAATCATCTTGATTTAGTACCGTTAGTTCAATTCAGATCATTCTAATTTTTTCGCCCAAATTTAGTCGAATACATATTAATTTAGATATTTTTAAATATAAATATATATATATATATATTATTTATAGGGCATGGGTCCAATGAGATCAGTGTCTGGGGTGAGACCATAGGGACTTATCTCGACCGTTGCTATTTAATTTCAGATGCCTCAGATTAAGTGATAAATATAAATATTGATTAATTTATTTATTAACATTAAGGATAACCTCATAAAACACCACAAATAGATAACTACCTAACATAAGTAATCATTACACATTATGAAAGATAATTCGAAATTGATTCATTTGAATCCTAATCACATTGACTTACGAAAAATTAGCATCCCTATTTCTTCCCATCTTCTTCCTTTTTCTTCACTGAACCATCTTAGACGGAAAGAAACAAAAACACAGTTTCTGAAATTGGTGACTGCATCAAAAATATTGACAATTGCAATATATTTTTGAAAAACACTCAGGACACAAATTTTTATCAAAAGTGAATATAATATTCGTGCAACAAATAATAATAATGGACAATATTGCAGAAGCTTGCAGCTTTAGAGAACTAGACAATGGTGTTTTCAACTCATACTACTAAATATTTTATGTTGGAGATTTTGTATAATTAGTAGAATCTTACTGCATATTTAACTCTGTACTGTTGATGTACTAAATTACATTAGGCATGCAATACCCAATATTGTACATACAACAACAATAAATAAAAATACAAAGATATCTTTGTAATTAAACAACAACATTATAGTAACTCGCAATGACCCAATACTATATATGTAGTATCATTACATAAAAAATACAGAGACATTCTTCTAACTAAGTAGCAAAGTTACATTATGCATGAAGTGACCCCTAATACCATAGATGCAACAATAATAAATAAAAAATGTAGTGACATCCTTCTAATTAATTATACTAGAAACATACGTTCGAGAATTATACTAGAAAATTTGATTCTTCAAATGGTGAGAGCTTGAACAAAAATTAGTCTTCAATTGTGGAACAAGCTTTAAAAAACTCCCAAAAGTGTAAAACTTTGAAAATAAACCACCAACATTAATTACGGGATTGAAATATGGTAAAAATCTTTTATCAAAATCGTGGATATTGACATTACTATTTTATCCTTCTTGACTTATCCAAAACACTAAAAAATTACTAGATAACCTCAAATGCTAATCAATTACTATCTCACCTCCCTTGTTAAGTGGTTTTTATTCATGCATTTTGTGGTGTAATTCGATAATTAATTGGTACATTTGCATGTATATTTGTTGTATTTAGTTTGATTTTATTTGTTGGATGTGATACTGGTATTATTCTATTATTTTATAGAAAATAGAGCCAAATTATTAGAATATAGCATGATATCAATGGACATCACAAAAGATATGCCACGAGCAAGATGGACCAAGAAAATATTCGAAAATTGGAAGAATGAATCATCACACGACCAGGCCGCGCGATATTGCATGACCATGTGCAACAAAAAACAGAGACCAAGAAAATGACCACACGACCTAGCAGTGCGGTAGTTTACGGGCCATGTGGAAGCAACACGACCTGGGTTTACGTGCAAAAAGGTTATGTTTTGATGTATTTTTGTTCCTTTTTTCGATTGGGACTCAATTGTAGAGACCTGGAGGCGATATAAAAGGAACAATATAAGATCTAATAAGGAGAGTCGTCCTAGAGAGAGAAAAGGATAGATCTTGTTAAGAATTACCAACGAAAAAGGCACGAAGGTTCGAGAACTTGAGGATTGATCATACACTAGGAAAATTCGTCATCATAGTCTAGAACTTTTGTTCCATATTTTCTATGTCGAGTATTTTGTTTAAGAATTTGTGGACGATCATATCGAGTTAATTTCACTTTGATTCTAGGACGTGATATAGACTGTGGATTGGATTTATATCTGATTTGGTTTGTTTCTTATTAATTTGTTTTGCCTATCTTTTTGTGAACACGTGTACTTAATTCTTGTAGATTATTTGGCCAATAATTTGCATCTTTCATAGTTAGTTCATAATTCAAGAGTTGAGTTCTAACAATAGATAACAAATTCATGAAAAAAACAATTGTAGAGTCGATAGTTGTAACGACCCAATTTCATGAAATTAAAGTACTCTAAAATTTTATTAGAAAAGTATGAATTTATAAGTTACAGTGAGCCCAATAATTACCAAAAGGATGATTTAAAATTTTTAATCCTTAAAAAAAAAAAATAATAATCAAAGTAATAATAATAAGAATATTATTATTATTATTAAGGATTAAAAAAATTAAATCGTCTTTTGGTAATTATTGGGCTCACTTTAACTTATAAATTCATACTTTCTTAATAATATTTTTAGAGTAATTTAATTTCAGGATATTGGGTCGTTACAAGTGGTATCAGAGAAGGTCTACGTTTCTGTAGGCTTGTTAAAAAAATTAAAAAATGTATAGTTTTTTATAAATAAATATATGAAAGTCAAACTTTGATAAGATAAAATGGTGTAATAGCATCCACCTCCATCATATCTTGTCGGCATCCTCAAGGTATGAGAATTATTAATGCAAGTTACATTATACAATTGTATCAATATGCTCATTTATGTCATGATGTATTTTATTATGATTCCATGTTATTAAATTATGCTTTAGAAATAAAATACCAATTTATATGTTAGATGCATAGAAATCTTGTATTTCTTCAAAACAAAACAAAATTAATATATATGTAAAAATAGACTTATAGTTGCATATGCACATATATATGGCATGAACTCGACACAATGCAAGAAAGAATAATAATAATAATAATTGGGGTCCGAACCATCCCATTAACCGACTTAATCATTATTTCAACAACCAAATTGAGGAGGGGGATAACACTGGAGAATACATAGTTAAAATTCACCAGTTGTGGTACAATGTGAGGAATGTCATCGACACTCCAAACGAACGCGCTGCCACCCGTAGAGTGATTGATAGCTTACCATTGTTTTGGAATGTCAAGGCTGAAAAGCTTTATGACTTATTATTGGAGTATGGCTGCCATTACAATCGACCCAAAATCAAGTACGGTAAGTTCACTACCAGGTTATACAGCAAATAGATTGAGTTTTTGAACAATGAGGCTATGATAGAAGATGAGGAATCAGACGGAAATCTGGAAAACGACTCGGAGAAAGATCCAAAATAAGACCCTGGAAGAAGATCCAGAGGAAGATGAAGATATGGATCAATAGAGATGGATGGGTCTATGTATTGCAATAGTGGATAAATAAATCTTTATTATATACAAAGCTTAGTTGTCCTTTAATTGATAGTAATTTATTTGACCATTATATTATAATATTTAGATTTTAAGTCAGATATTTCATGCAAAATTCATTAATAACCTGAGATAAATAATAATAATAATAATAATACATTATGTATGACCTTAGGAATATGGCTCCCCGTCGTGAAAATCAAGTCAACGGTGAGAGCTCTACTAACATAGAAAATCAAACCACTGCTACTGCTGGAGACATAATTGTTGATTTCCTCAAACGTGTGCAGAATAATGGGGACAACAACAACAACACACGAGTCGTGGAACAATTCCATCACTATCGTCCACCCACATTCAACGGACATGATGGCCCGATAGCAGTAGAAGAAGGGTTTCGATCACTAGAGAGGATTTTTCGACTCATTGGATGCACAGATGAATAGAGAATTGTATATTTTGCCTTCCAACTCACTGAAGATGTTGATCTTTGGTGGGAAGGGTATTAGAGGACTAAGACTGAGGAAAAGCGGAATGCTTTAGCATGGGATGCGTTCACGGTGATTGTAATGGAAAAGTTTTTCCCACAATCATATCATGACAAGAAGTAGACAGAATTCCTTAACTTTAAACAGAAAAACATGGTTGTCACAAAGTATGCGAGACAATTCAATCAACTAAGTCGATTTGCTCCACACCTAGTGGATACTTATTTGAAAAAGGCTCTAAAGTTCAGAAGGGGACTTGGAGCACAACTATTAGGAATACTATCTACTCCAGGAGATTTAGAATACTCGGTGATGGTGAGAAGGGCTCATGAGGTGGAGGTAAGTTTTGCTGAGGACGAGGATGAGCAAAAGTTGGTCGCTTTACATGAGAAAAGAAAATAGGATGGGACAAAATAGAATAAAAATAGAAATCAAAATAAGCAGATAAACAATGATGAAAATGCACGCCCAACTACGCAAACAGACAGACCAACTTGCCCAAAATGCAAGAAGAATCGTTTTGCAGAATGTTTAGCTGGACAAGGAAAATACTTCAAGTGTAAGAAGTCAGGGCATGAAGTCTCTAATTGTCCTCTCTTGAAAGCTGAGCGGGAAAAAAGAGAACAAATATCTGGAGGTAGAGCTCGGATGTATGCTATGACTCAGGAAGAAGCTGATCAGAACCCGGGTACAATGTCAGGTATGCTAACCATCTCAGGAATACTTGCTCTTGCACTTTTCAACACTGGTGCCACACATTCATTTTTATCTACCAAATTTTATGTTATATTAGGACATAAGAGTGCTAGAGTAAATGAACCCCTTGAGGTTAGCTTGCCATCTAGGAATTCGCAACAACTGACTCAGTGAATAAAGATGTTGAAGTGAGTATAGGGGGAGAATATCTTAAAGTTGATCTATATATAATTAATATTAAAGATTTTGATGTAATCTTAGGCATGGATTAGCTTAGTAGATATCAAGCAGACATTAAGTGTCATGAGAAAGAGATAATATTTAAACTGCTAGGAAATAATGAGATAAAATTTTGTGGGATTAAGTCTAAGGCCACCACGAGTGATATCGGCAATGAAAGCACGAAAGATATTGGAAAAGAAAAATTGCCAATGGTATCTAGTGAGTTTAGTAGATATTTCGACAGCCGAAGTGACACCTAATAACGTACCAATTGTGCAAGAATTTTTGGATGTATTCCCGAAAGACTTGCCGGGAATTCCTCCAGATCGTCAAATTAAATTCGGAATAGATTTGGTACCTGGGGCAACACCTATATCTAAAGCACCCTATAGGATGGCGCCAAAGGAGTTACAAGAGTTAAAGGCGCAAATACAAAAACTTTTGAATTTGGGATTCATTAGACCTAGTGTATCATCGTGGGGAGCACCAATTCTATTTGTAAAGAAGAAATATGGGTTACTTAGGATGTGTATCGATTATAGAGAACTTAATCGACTCACAGTGAAGAACAAAGTACCCATTGACAAGGATTGAAGACTTGTTCGGTCAATTGAGAGGTGTCAACACCTTCTCTAAGATTGACTTGAGATCCGGGTATCACCAGTTAAAAATTAATGAAAGTGATATTCCAAAAATGGTATTTAGAACCCGATATGGACATTATGAATTTGTAGTAATGCCATTTGAGTTAAGTAATGCGCCAGCAATATTCATGGACTTGATGAATAGAGTGTTTCATCCGTATCTAGACCAATTTGTCATAGTCTTTATAGATGATATACTTGTATATTCAAAGAATATAGAGAAACATAATAAGCACCTAAGAATAGTGATAGAGACACTTCGTGAGGAAACGTTATATACGATATTCAAGAAATATGAGTTTTGGCTAGACCGGGTTGTATTTCTTGGACATGTAATCAGTGATCAAGGAATTGAAGTGGACTCGACTAAAGTTGAAATGGTTAACGGATGGAGTGCACCTATGAATACAAATGAAGTTCGCAGTTTTCTAGGTTTGGCAGGTTATTATCGGAGATTTACTGAAGGATTCTGAAACATAGCTTCGCCTATGAATCGACTGACAAGAAAAGGGGAGAAGTTCCAATGGAATGAGAAATGGGAAGAAAGCTTTCAGGAGTTAAAGCGGCGGCTAATTTATGCATCAGTATTGACAATTCCTGACCCCACTAAAGATTTTGTCATTTATAGTGATGCATCAAAACAAGGATTGGGATGCATGCTAATGCAACATGGCAAAGTGGTTGCTTACGCCTCAAGGCAACTAAAGCCACATGAGTTAAACTACCCTACTCATGACCTAGAGTTAGCTGCTTTAGTGCATGCATTAAAGATCTAGCGCCATTACCTATATGGAGGGAGATGTGAAATCTTCACCAACCACAAAAGCTTGAAATATATGTTTACTTAGAAAGAGCTAAACATGAGACAAAGAAGGTGGTTGGAATTGGTAAAGGACTATGATTGCACTATTAGCTATCATCTTGTTAAAGTTAATGTTGTAGTTGATGCATTAAGTCATAAAACAAAAGGAGAAATATCAAGCTTGATATCTGAACAAGTACATCTTGTGAGAGAATTCGCCAGGATGAAAATCGAAATAGTAGTACCACCAAAAACACGTAGATAGTACTGGCATCTTTGGTGGTGCAACCTACTCTGAGAGAAAAGGTAAAAGAAGCTCAACCTCGAGATAAAATTTTGAACAAAATGAAGAAACAAGCTTCATGAAGGGAGGGCTAAAGGGTTTGTTAATAGCAGATGATGGTGCTTTGACATACGAAAGGAGATTATGCGTTCCCAAAAAAGAAGAATTTAGAAAAGAAATTCTCAAAGAAGCTCATTGTACGTCGTACACAGCTTTTCCAGGAGGTACAAAAATGTATCAAGATTTAAGAGAAGTATTTTGGTAGCGAAGTATGAAGAGATATATTGGAATTTTTGTGGAAAAATATTTGACTTGTCAGCAAGTTAAAACTGAATACCAAAGACCATCTGGTTTGCTCAAACCACTAGACATCCCAGAATGGAAATGGGAGCACATAAATATGGATTTTGCAGTAGGGCTTCCACCATCAGCCAAGGGAAATAAGGCCATATGGGTTGTAGTAGATCAGTTAAGAAAAGCAGCTCATTTCTTACTCGTTAAGATGACGTTCAATATAGAGCGATATGCACAAATTTACATTGAGGAAATAGTGAAACTTCATGGGTTCCTATATCAATTGTTTCAGGCAAAGATACGCATTTCACTTCTAAGTCTTGGAAAAGTCTACAAGTGCATTGGGAACAAAGCTTAGATTTAGTACGGCTTATCACCCGCAAACAGATGGACAATTTGAAAGGACTATACAAATATTGAAAGATATATTGAGAGCATATGTGTTGGACTTAGGACGTAATTGGGAAATATTATTACCCTTGGTGGAGTTTGCTTATAACAACAATTATCAAGCGACTATTGGGATGGCCCCATACGAGGCGTTGTACGGAAGAAATTGTAGATCATCATTATATTGGAGTGAAGTTGGTGAAAGAAATATTTTGGGGCCTGAATTGATTCGGTAAGCCGTAGAGAAGATATCTACGATACAAGATCGAATCAAGATGGCTCAAGATAGGCAAAAGTCGTATGCTAATAGACGTAGAAAACATATACAGTTTAATGAAGGAGAAAAAGTATTTCTAAAAGTAGCTCCTATCAAAGGTGTTATTCGATTTGGCGAAAAGGGAAAGTCGAAGCCGAGATATATCGGACCATTTGAAATTCTTACACGAGTTGGAGATTTAGCTTATCAGCTAGCATTGCCACCAAGTATGTCAAGTGTGCACAATGTTTTTCATGTTTCGATTCTAAAGAAGCATGTTCATGATCCAAATCACATCGTGAACTATAAGGATCTAACAATCAACAATGACTTAACTTATGAGGAAGCATCGGAAGCTGTTTTGGAGCACAAGATTCACCATTTGAGAAATAAAGATGTTGCTCTGATTAAAGTATAGTGGAGACAATATAGTTTTATACTTTTTATTCAAATTTCCTATATATATAATAATTCCCAATTCACAAGCCTTCTTTCAAATGTTTTTACAATTTCTTCGATTTATAAAAATTACTTAATAATTATAATTTTATTTAATATAGAAAAAGAAGGGGTCGAGGACTAGGACTTTTATTGTTCATTTTTCTACATCGAATATTTGCAATTGTTAAGGTAGTGATTTTTATATTATTTATCTTTATTTAATGTTTCATAATTCTATTTCATTAATTGCAATATATGTCAAGAGAAAATAAATTCATATAAGTCAGGGGCCATAAAAAGGGTTGGGGATTAAAAGTATCCTCAAGGTGAATCCGCAACACTATATGCAGTAATTCTGGCCAGTCAGAGGAAAAAAAAAAGAAAATTAATGAATTAATTGTTGTAATTATGTGAATGCTTTTCATGTTATATTAAATATTAATGGATATATCCCTACTGAGCGAGATAAAGCCCTTATTATTATCATGACTTTCTGGTTGAGAAATCCGGCTGAAGATATGATGTTGTGGATGGTGGAATAAATCATGCTATATTTATAATTTAATAATTATGATTGTATTGAATTTTAGATCTATGACTTTAGCTTTTGCGTTTTATGCTTGAGATAATTGTTGGGTATTTTAATTTGGAAGATGTATTATTATAACTAAAATTATCATTTTTTTTTAATTAGGATTAAAAAAATTAAATTGTCTTTTAGGAAATTATTGGGCGCGTTAATTTTTTTTTCTTAAAAAGTACTTTAATTTCATGAAATTGGGATGTTATAATAGGCTTATAATGTTTGTAGGGTTTGATACTTGATTGAATATGTTGTTGGAGTTGATATTAATTGTTGAGTATATATGCTAGCAATTCAATATTGATCTACATTTTGTTTGGCTCGAGAGAGGGAATAAATTAGGATAGGAATTAAGTCTGTAAATAAGGTATAATTGGTTTTTGCAAAACACAAATTAGATATCACTTGAAGAAGCATGTCGAAATCATAGTCCTAGGACATCATCTAATTGTTGATTAAGTCTCTAACGTGTGTTGAATAGTTTGTTTATTTTTGCTATTTTGTTTAGTTAATTGTTAGATAATTTCATCATCACATTTTTCTAGCATTTCAATAAATTTGAAACTATTATAATTTTAAGTAGTTTATGTTTTAATCATTCCCAGTGGAATATGACCTTGCTTGCCACTATCTATTAACTATGTCGTGCGCTTGTGGTTTAACTTAATAAATTTTAGCGAACACTCCTAAAATTAAGGAAAAAATCTCACCATTAAAACGTATCTTCCAATGGCCGATATTAGTCCCTATAGTCTCACCCCAGGATATAAGTCCTATTTGATCTAAATCTTGTATTTATATAACTCTCGATCAAACCACAATACAAGGTTTAACCGTGAGTAGGGGCTTATGATGGACTTAATTCAAATATTTATAATAAAAGCTCAAATACTTATAATAAAAGTCCAATTAAGCATTTCTTTTGGGTCTATATATCGGTCATATACAGTCCATGCACTGGATAGCACCGAATAATAATCCAAATTTTGATTCTACAACTACTACAGTTAGCCTTATTTTCAATGGTATAAATTTCATTCTAATTAACTAGCCCTTGTGAATTCTGATTATTTTTTGGCTCTCAAAACTAGGGTGTGCATGCGATGCGGTTCGGAGATTCATAAATCTCTAAAATCAAGTTCGAGATTTTAAAAATCAATCTCGAACCGAATCGAGAAAAAAAATCTTTATGCATTAGAACCATACCAAAAATTCGATGCGATTCGATGTCACGCGCAGATTAGGTTCTAACGGGACGGTACGGTTCGGGACGGTGAAATGGAGAATAATCATAAGTAAAACACACAAAATAAGAAAAAATAAAAAATGAATGTAAAAATCACCAAACAATTATAGTTCATTCCTTTTCTTAGTGCAATCTCAAAATAAATACTACAATCATAAAGGGCAACACAATCTCAAATTATAAATTCATAATAAATAATACAATCCCAACTAGAATTACTTCAAAATTATGTGTTGTAATAGCACATATACTTTTACATAAGCTCCATCAGTGAAACTTAATATAATAATTATATCACATAATTTTCTAGGTTATTTAAATGTGGGATGTCACAATATCAAAATATAAATAAGATAAAAATAATATATATTACGTATTAAAAAAATTCTTAAAAATCGGTTCTAGTTTCGGATCTTCAGTTCGGTACAGATCGGTACGGATATTTCAAAAATCTCCAGAACCGTACCATAAATTTTTTTGAGATAGTTCGGTTCGGCGAAAGTCAAAAAGTCAACGGATATTTTCGGTTCGGATATTTTTTTGTTCGGGTATCGGTTCGGTTCCAGTGATCTCCAAGTCCCGTGCACAGCCCTACTCAAAACTAACTTGAACATCGAAGGGTTTTTGTCATGACAACCCCAGCGCTCTAACGATTTATTGTGTTTGCAAGGAATGACCCAATTTAATTATAGACTTCTAGCTTAGAAATTTGATTTAAAAATTAAAGCGATGCCACATCATGGAGTGATTTTAGATATTAAATAAGAGATCATAATTCGTTCGGCATGTCATCCTCCTGTCAGCTGGACTCAGTTCGAGATTTGATCTGTAAATCTTCTTGACCACAATATAAATGTTTATAAAAAAACTAATGAACTTGAAAACAACCCATTATTTTTTAGAAGTATATTGATTATTATATTACTAAAGATGGGTTTTCTATGCAAGCTTAGGCCTTTGCTTCATATTTAATTTGGTATTATTTCACTACAAGAAAAAACTAGTTTACCTACAGAAAAATCTGTAGGTAAATATTAAGGAAATTGTAAAGTGTAGATAAAATCATTGTAGGTAAACTATTTACCTACAAAATCTAGAACTATTGGTAAAATACCTACAGAAAATCTGTCGGTAATTGAAAAACTGTCGATAATTTGTCAGTATAATTTAGGGAAAATGATATTTTTTATTCTGTAGGTATTCTGTAGGTAATTGTAAAATTTAGTGACAAACTTATTTTTGTCGATAAATTTTGTCGGTAACTAAAATTTTCTTGTAGTGTTTATAATTAGTAAACTTATCATTATTTATATAGGAAATAACATATATTCTTTATATATGTAACTGAAGATACCTTCAACAATATTATATCTTATGAAAAATAATTTTCGATTAATCTTTAAAAACTTCTTTCTTTTACTTAAAAAGAAAAACGTATGGGATAGAGGTAATTTAGTCTCTAAAGTCTAAATAGCATAACAACTTTAAAAAAACCCGAAGGGCCGCAAGCTTTTTCATTAAGGGCCACTACTATAGGCATTACTTGGCCCAGCAGATAGCTTCGTGGCCATTGCTGCTGGCTAACGGCAGCCTCAGCCTCAGCGTTAGAGACGAAAGAAGTATTGATCTTTACGTAGTTTTATTTTTATTATTATTATTGTTATTATCACTATTACAAATGTGACTTTTTTTGGTATCAGATCTTTTATTTATTATTATGATGTTTCATCTATCTTTCAAATACTCCATAACGCCACTTGTACAGTGCGAAGTGTAATATCGTTATTATACGCGTGACATTCATACATCTAACAAAATGCCATAAGAAACTTGGGATCAAAACTAATTGGTATAGTGGTTGAATGCATTTTAAAAGCTTAATGGATGTCTTTGGTGAGTTTAGGCATATCATATGACGGAGCTACGGCTCCCATTACGGGGCACGTGCCTCCGTAGGTTTTTTCTTTTTTATTTCTTTGTTTTTTTTTTGTTATTTATTGTTTGTGTAATATTATTCCTAAAGTTATCATTTATAAAATATTAATAATGGTTTCAAAAAATATATTAATAATATTATAACAATAATATTATTATTATATTATAAATGAAAAAATGTATTATATAATATTATTAAAAAAATTGTTAATAGCGTTATATAATGTTATTAAAAAAATTGTTAATAGTGTTATATAACATTAATAGTATGATATAAATTTTAAAAAAAAACACGTTAATTACGTTAAAAGATAAAATGTGCCACCATTTATTATTTTTGATATAGTTTATAATTTTATCTATTGTGTGCCCCGTTATAAAAAAATTATGAATCCGTCCTGGGCATGTGGAATAACTTGGAGTAAGGTGTTTTTCTGTCTTGGGTACAATGAGCCCATTCACACTACTCTTCATTTGACAAAGCTAATTATTAACTTCAAATGAAAGGGATCACAGGTGCCATGTGGTTTTTTGTGAATTTGGCTGTGTGATAAATTTTATTTCGAAGAGATTATATTGTAATAATAAATAATAAAATCCAATAGATTGAGACTTGGCCTTTTGCTCTGATCTTGAAGTCTTCAAAAATTTGAGTTGCCTAAAAAAAAAAGAAGTAAAATCTTATAAAATGTTGGTTTTTAATTTTTGCATAAATTTCACCAAATGAAAAAAAAAAATTGTTAAATCTTAAGAGTAAGCAATTATAGTTTCTATCCCTTTTTTGTTTTTTATGTTTTTTAGGGGCTCATACAATTCGTATCTTATTTTAAGAATTAATAAAAATATATTATAACTTTTTTACCAACTATTTTAAAATATTTCATCAACTCGTAGAGCTTATGAGATTTACCCTCTTTTCAAGTACAATATACATATAAATTAGTGTTTTAGTGCAAACCACTAGCGCCATAAACGATCCAAGCCGAGTTGAACTTTATCTTCGTTAATATTTGTTTAGTTTTGTACATGTATGAGCTTGTCTTGAGGTTCATTCACATTTTAAAGGTTTTGTTCGTGTTCGGTTTGATAAAAAAATTTAATGTTCGAATTTGTTCATGATTATGTTCGTATCTAAGTTAACATAGATTTCTTATTCGTGAACAATCAATAATTTTGTTCGTGAACATTAAACGAATTTGTTCACGAGTTATTAATAGATGAGTATATAATTGTTCAAGCTCTGTTGAAATTTGTCCATTTATGCTCGTTTAACTAAATAAACAAACATAAATAAACGTTATCGAGGCTTTTTTTGCTTGCCAAAAATTCATCTGAATATACTTGGCTCATTTACTTGAATGAACCATGTGCAAACAAATAACACGATTTTTGGTTGACTCACCAAAATATGCCAAAAATTCATCTGTAATTGTGGGCCATACTTGGCTGGCATTTAGCTTGAATGAACCATGTGCAAACAAATAACACAAGATTTTTGGTTGACTCCCACATTAAAACAACCAACCGACAGCCTATACTTTTCACTGAATCAACATCAACCAGAAAAGGGAAGGGAAAAAAAAAAAAAAAAAAGGACAGCCTATATTTTCATTGTTATGTTCACATCACAATTTAAATGTATACTATTTAATTAATGATATAAAAATAAAATTGGCACCTAAAATTGGTCAATATTACTATAGCTAGTAGTCCTTTTCACTCTAGGCAAAAATATCAATGTGAATGAAATAGAATAACATATATAATAGCCCATGTAGGTGTCGTGTAGGTGCATATAAAAACCAGGCACTAGGGCATGTACAACTTGTTTCCACACTTGCACCTCCAAGCTTCCGGGTAGTACTCTGTAGTCACCGGTGTCCCTGGCGGCACCGGCACATGAACCGGTTTGCACGGTGTACATCGGCCGCATTTCAAAATACACCGTGGCGGCCATGAGCCTGGTCCACCTAGTAGCCTTCTTGCTCCGCCCAATCTCATTGCCATCTCCCAAATCTCGTTTCTCTCCAAATTCTGCACCATTGCAAATGTTTGACTTGAAATAATATAAGAAGTTAATTACAAAAACAACCCCTCAAGTTTAGAAAACTAATTACTTTTGAAATTATAAGTACTCCATTGATATTTCTTTCTCTTTTAAAAATTTCACCCTCAAGAATCAAGATTGAAGTAGGGATGGCAGCGGGACGGATAGACACGGGTACCCACCGCCTAGACCGTAATGGGATGGGTATGGGTAGTTATTTTTGAATTTGGGATGGGTATGGGATGAGAAATTACTACCCATTTATATACGGGTAGGGTATGGTTTTACCCATCGGATACCCACCACTACCCGAACCCGTTTATCCTTAGTAACTTTCATTTATTTTTTCCATCTAACATTATACATTTCTTCATAGAAGCCCAACATAAATTTTTATTTTGTACAAGGAAGATATAAAGTTGTCATTTATTTTGAATTTGTGATCATATCAATTCTGTTTTATCTTTGTCAAGCTTGATAAAACTACTTGTGTGATGGTGTAGTTTTATAAATTAAATGATGTACTAGACTACCAGTGTTGATTCTACAGTTTTAAGGAATGTATTGTGACGCTTTTGATTTAGTTGATGAATGATGATAGCCTTTAGTGACTTACATAATTAAAAATGTTAATTGTTACATTTATTAAGAATTTAACATATTAGCATTTTCTTATATAATAATTAGTTTTTGGTATGGTGTCCATTTAATAGTTATAAAAATATTCATATAATTATGAGTTTTTATATAAAATAAATAGGTTTTAGGCGGGTACGGGTAGTACACGGGATCGGAAATGGATTTGGGATGGGTACGGGTAATATATGTAGTTTCTTAATCGGGTTTGGGACGGGTACGGGTAGTATAAATATTATAGGGTTCGGGTATGGATAACCTTAAATGGGTGGGTTCTCTACCCATTGTCATCCCTAGATGTAAGTATTTGTGAGGTAAATACAAATATCAGAGAGTGTTTTTGCTGTACTTTAAGTGACATTTGAAGTTTTAAAACATAACTAGAGTTTTTTTGTGATTAGGTAACCTCAAGGTTAGTTTATGTAATTATTCCTCAAAAAAATTTATGCGATGCTCGGATTGTTAAATTTTGACAAAGATTCGAGTAAATTCATATCTTAAGATCGTTCATAATTTCTTTTAATTTTTGGTCATCTCTTATTGTGTTACATTTTTATTCGATATTGAAGAATGAGTTAGTCTCGAGTTAGTCTCGACGATGGATCTCCAACCATCGATGATCCAAACCCAAAAAAGAATAGACTAAAATCTAATCCATTAATGGATCTCCAACCATCGACTTTCCATCCAAACCCAAAAAAAAAATAAAAAAATAAAAAAATTTTTTTTTTTATAGACTAAAGAGTAAAGAGCGATTGACGCTCTGAAAGACTAAAGACGAATTCTAAGGTGGCAACCTCGTCTTCTGCATTTTTACCTCCTTGCGCTTTCCATTATTGGCAAAGTCTCGTCGTCTATTTCCAAGAAAAGTCTGTAATACCCACTTTTCTCCTTCACTTTCTCCGACTGCGACTGTGCATGTGTGTATTGAGATAGATTAGATATGATTGAGAATAAATTGTAGTTTGGTGGAAGATTTTCATTTAGGGATGAGTTTGTTGTTCATTGTCTTTCTAGTTATTGATGGGTATATGGGCAATATAAGATAATTTCCAACATATATACATATTTTTGCGAGCTTGAGAAAATTGCAGGGGAGTGAGAACAATGACACAAAACTATTATCTTATCGGAGATTGTTTGTAAGACGATGTATGGAGGGTTTGTGCTTTTAATTGCAAACCCATCACCGATTTTACTTTGGCAGCAACCATTATTTCCTTTGGTAATTGAGCACTAATACTTCGTGGGGAAACTATTAATACTTTTAAGAAGGGCTACTAATACATTTAAGGAGAAAATTAATACTTTTTAGGGGAGTTACTAAATATTTTTCAAGTGACTATTAAATACTTTTATAAAAAAAAATTAATATTTTTCAGGGGAACTAGTAATACTTTTAGAGATAATATTAATATTTTTTAGGAGGATACTAAATATTTTCCATGGGACTAATAAATAGTTTTCATAAGAAAAACTAATATTTTTAGTAGGACCACTAATAATTTTTAGGGGAGAAACTAATACTTTTCATGAAAAATACCAAATACTTTTCAGGGGAATTATTAAATACCTTGAGGGGGAACTACTAAATACTTTTCATAAGAAAAACTAATACTTTTTAGGAGAAAAATTAATATATTTCACGGAAATTACCAAATATTTTTCAGAGGAATTATTAAAAACTTTTCAATGGAACTATTAATACTTTTCAGGGAAACTACTAATATTTTAAAGGAAAAAACTAATACTTTTAACGGCTCTCACTGCTTAATATTACAAAAATGCCACCGCCCATGCCATCGGGTTTGATTTTAGGATCCACCTAACGAGTTTTGATTAGTTAGACCGTCTGATAAAAGGTTTTGCTTCGAAGAATTTGTTTCGTCTCAATCTTCTTGTTCCTAGATTTTCATTTTTTGAAGTATACTCTAAATTTGAATATTAAAAAGTAACCATTAACAAGGTGCATGTTTTTTCTAGTGTCAACCTCCAAGACTAACGTGAGCCGAGAGGGCCAGGATTCACGTGGATGGAGAAAAAAACATGGCTACGCTCATCAACACTGGTCAAGGTTTTGACACTGACAAAAAGCCAGGTAGCGTTGCCAATGTATTTTCATTTTGAAAAATTTCTTTCTGGTAGAGAATAATATTGAATAAATTGTTAGAGAGAATAAGAAGTTTTTTTTTTTTTTTTTTGAAAATGTGAATAGATATGAAATGGAAATGTAATGATAAAAGATGGTGTGATATAAAAATACTCCCTCCGTCCCAAATATATAGTTCACTTTCTATATTTAATAATATTTTTTTTTACTGTTATAACCCTATTTAATATACATTTTGTAATTTACACTATTCAATTAAATAATGGCAAATCAAGTAAATATTTTGCATGTTTAAAATTTCCAATACTTTTCTTAATGTATATATGAAAACTCAAACTGGATTATATAATTGGGACGAAGGAAGTAGTAAAATAATGATTCCATATAATTGGTAGTTAAAAATATGTGTAATAGTGAATAGTGAAATTAATGGGAAAATGTGTAATAATATTTTGGTTTTTTCGGAAAGTGGGTAGATATGGTTATTGTAAGAAAAGTGAGAAAAAATGAGATTAAGTGAATAGTATATATTTTTTAAAATTTTGATAAACAATCACATATAGGTGTAAAAAGTTCTCTAGCGGATTGAAAAGTGAATATGTTTGGTATCCAAGCACAGCCTTCTATTTCATTCTACTACCTGGGAAGTGGGAACAAGCAGCTTCCTTATTGCATGGTCCATTAATATTTAGCGAGCCTAAATACTAGGCCAAAGCCCAAATCAACAGCCTAGGTAGTCTGGGCCAGAGGCCCAAAATCAAAAGGCTGTATGCAATTTGGATTTGCTATGATAGCTTATTGAACTCTTATCTCAAAACTCGAACTAATGTTAGCCGCACCCAGTCAATCACCTCTGTATTAAATAATCAAAGCATTGAGAACAATATACATATATATGAATTTATTTTAATCATGTTCATCAAATATAGGTCATTCACTTTGCAAAATGATAAGTAATTAATCACAAAAGAGTAAAGAGAATAAAGAATACTTGCTATCCATACCTTGAAGTAATTGTTATCAGCTTTAACAGTCAACAAATATGACTTCTCTGCAAAAGAAACAAACACAAGAAAAGAAATATCACCCAACTTACATCAAATTATTGTAGTAAAGTTGAAAATAGAGTCAAAGAAATTCTTGTGTAAGCTTCAAGAATACCCATCTATGTTTTAAAATTACAAAAAGTACCCCTAAAGTTTGAAGGACTACGTCAACGGAAAACTAACATAACTTGTGTAAAAGTCGATAATACCCTGACGAAATTTCCAAAAAAAAAAAAAGGGAAAAATTGAAGTAAAAGAAGGATATGAAGGATTAAGTTTTACATAGAAATTAAAACCTCAGGGATACCTTTTAGAAGAATGAAGTCTCAGTTTTTGTAAAATCTGTATGTAATACTTAAATTAAAGACAAAATGAAAGGCGATGATTAAAATTCAAGCCTTTATTACTAGCTGCGTCTCTAATACTATACCAACTGATAAATATCCAACCCTCAAAGAAAAGAGGAACTACTGAGATAGAAAAACCTTAAACCTTAATTAATTCACACAAAATTCAGGATTTAGGACGAAAATGTAGGATTAAAAGAAGCTGAAAAAAAAAAAAAAAAAACTGACCTGAAAAAGTTTCTGGATTGTGATTGCCATGCCAAGTTGCATAAACACATATGGAGAAAAAGATAGTAAGAAAAACAGCAAATCTCCAGTCCTTAAACATACTTCTGCTATTAGTCTTTACGCAGTACTCCATGAACAACAAAAAAAAAAAACCCTTAAAAGAAATCAAGTTTCTCTGGCACAAATAAAAACTGAAAATCCCGAAGGAAGAAATAAAAGATCAACAAAAAAATTCAACCCTCGGTGGTTTCTTATTTCTGGTGCCCCATGCAACAATTTTGATTTATGTATATTTGTAAAAAAGTGGTCAACAAAAAACTAATCTTCGATCTCTTTTTTTTTTTTTTTTTTTTTTTTTGGGATTGTATATATGTAAAAAAGTGGGCTTGTGCAGGTGGTTAAAATGGAAGATGGGGATTGTACGGACGATCAAGATTTTCAGCAGTCACATTCAAAACTGTGGTGTGGGTGGGTGTGTGTGGGTGTGCAATTGGAGTACATAAAGAGAAGATGGGATGTGAAATTGTGAATGGAGTGGTCAATTCCTCAGCTTTGCCATGTTTGGTGGTGAGATTTTGCAGCAGGCTTTTTTTTTTCTCTACAATTCCCAAACTAAGTAATATCCAACAACTCCCACCCTCTCCTCCTGCACAACTCCTATGCCTTCTTTTTTGCAACCCTATCATTTTTCTCTTTTTTTCGTTTTTTTTTTGGTTGTCAATAGATAGGTTCTAAGCTTGAACCTCATTAATCCTATGGACAGCTCAATCAAGGTGACAGAACACAGTATTGGGGTGGGTCGATACATGAGATAGGATGGACCAAATAAAAAAAAAATCATATAAATTCTAACTATTTTTTCTTTTAAATTCTCACTATTTTTTTAAGAAAATGGGTGGAGGCCGAATTAGCCCCCTGATTCTACCAATGGTCCACTCCCTTTCAGATGTTTTCAAGTAAAATCCAAATGTGGCCGCAACTTATATATAGTTGACATTGACATTGGTTATTCGACCACCACAATGAGAACTCTACCTACCACGAAAGCCTATCTTAGTCTTACATCTCATTATAATGGTCCAAGATTTTATTTATTAAGTTTTTCATTTTTCCTTTCATTTACGTTTTAAAAGGTTTCACTTCATTTAGTATAAGGTTTATAAATTGAATGGATATACAGTGTCACGACTCACGACCACCTATCTATGATGAAAAGTAGACTATGTGCCGAGCTCATGTAGAGAAAGAGTATAGTTTTCAGTATTTCATTAATTCGAGCATTCAAAATTTAGTTGATGTAAACCTTTTTCTTGCTTAAGCACTCGTGAGGTAATATTGGAGCTTAGTCATAAGTCCTTGGGTTAGTTACCCAAAAAAAACCCATGAGATTTGAGGTAATCAAAAAGAAAACCATCTAAATTTTACAAAAAATACCATTGAGATTTAAGGGACTATGGTAAATTTAACGTAGCTTGTCTATATTGTTCCTGACATTATTATAAAAACAATTGAAAAACCAAGGAGAAGTGGACAGACAAAATTATACCATCAGTTTGGGATATTTTCTGTATATGGAAAATCAAGTGAAAATTATTTCTTTTTCATAAAAAGAGGGGATATTTGTTAGATTCTCCAGAGAATTTTTTATGTTACGTAATTTGTGGAAAATAAAAATAATTTCAATAATTCCTATTTTTTTAGTGGAAAAATAATATATTTCCAAATTATATGAGTTATGATACATTTTATATACCTTTTTTTTTTAAGTTATCACCCTAGCTACACGGGTTTTTCATATGATCACAGATCACCTAAGGACTGTCACTGATGGAATATTCTCTGAAAATTCCCCGAAGTGCAAGGTACGTGAGGGCAAAATCGTTCTTCATCTAAACTCAAATAAATAATTTAATTATTTAATTAACTAATTTAGATTCCATATAATTAATTGAACTAATCAATTAATTATTTCACTCCAAATTTGTGCTCCCAATCTTATTGGGTTCTATTTAATAATTATTATATTCAACATTTAATTCCACCATTGAATCAAGTTATGCCCATTAATTAATTGGATCTAACTTCTTGAATGAATTCTTCAATTAGAAATTATTCATTGTTTTATGAGTGGATTTGGCTACTATAACCGTCCCGATCACAATTTATTCTTTTTTTAAGTATTTTTACTGTGAAAGAAGAAAGAAATAAGAGGTTTTCTTTTGTTAGGTGTCAAAAATATACTCAACAAAAACAAAATGTAAATTAAATTAATGAAGAAATAGTGGGTTCAAATCATTTCTATGGTTATTTCTTAAACGGCGACACTTTAGGTTCACAACTAAGCTAGCAATAGGTTTGCAATATTTGCAACTTATAAATATCTTATATTCTGATTAATTGATCCACTTAAAATTAGTTCCGTAATTTCAAGAATCTCAAATTCAATGGACGCACCTAGTGGTTCATCTTAATTACCTAGTTTCGGGTAAATATCGAGCGAACCTATTCAAATTACCCAATCTCATGCAGATACAGTCTCTCTATCAATAAATCTCTGGATTACGACTAGGGTATGGATTATTAGTCGAGACCCTATAGTGACTTAATAGCTATGATTCTATTTTAAGTCAATTCGATTCTTTGATGAATTATTAGAAAATCCTGCGTCTAGTAATTATCCCTACCTTGGCCAAGATCTTTTAATCACATACTATGAAATATAGAAGATTCACCTAATCTGCCAGAAAGGTGACAGATCCTTTGTTGGCGGCTCATTAGTCGCTATACATGAAGACCATACACCCAATATTTTCTTTATGTGAAACGCACAAGCCAAAATGAAAGTAAATGGTTAAAAAAAAAAAAAAAATTTTTACGACCACAAAGTCTAAATTTTTATTTATATGTTCCAAAAGTGGGCATTAAAACCTTCTGAGGTAAAACCTACCCTTGTGGAAAAAAATTCCATTAGATGAAAAAAGAGTACTCCAAATGTCAAACATGAAAACAGTACCTAGAAAAACATCAACTACAAGCCAAGCCAAAATGAAACGAAAAAAAAATAAAAGATTGCATTAAAGCTTTGGAATAAAAAAACCAAGCTTAATTTCTAACATATGTAGAGAAAAACATCAACTACAAGATTGCGTAATCTTGAGCGGCATAATCTTGTATCCATTAAAAATTCTAGTGTAGAGTTTCACCACCGGTTGCCGAAAGAGTAAACGCATCTAAACAACAAATCAACTGCTCTATTTGCTTCAAAGTAAACATGAGATGCTAGAAAATTAATGAGACGAAGCCGACCAAACAACTGGATAAGCCTGCTCTTAAAGAACCAGGCAACCATCATGGATAAAAAAGGAAAAATCAAAATCACATACGTGGAATCCGATTCCAGCCAAATGAAATTCCACCCTCTATCCAATGTGAATTCACAAGCCCTCATAGCACCAAGCAATTTCGAAAGAAAAACGAACCCCACCACAATCCTCATAGTGAAGCAGCCAAGCACCATCCCATGACAATCAAAAATACCCCCCTAAGACAACTCACTTTGATGCCTATAAAGACTACCATCCATGTTAATTTTAATCAATCTGTATGGAGGCATGCACCAACGAACCATAACAATAGGCTTAGCGATATTGACACGACCCTAAAAGCCCAAATGATAAAGAATAAGTAGATTAGAATAGCTATTTTACATGTATCCAGTTTGAGTATGTCGTGCCTCCCTAATAAACGCTAACGCATATGCCCGTATAGCCAGGATGTTGTATCTGGTATCATCAAATATAACTTTGTACTGATAATACCAAATGGCCCAAACAAATGTGACCACCGCTAGTTTCCAAAGAAATGTAATTTGCGAGCTACGTTTTCCATTCATGTATTGAAGAATAAGACCCCAAGTACCAGAAGATAAATCCAGGTGCACATTAAAGATAAAAGTGAGATAGATCCATGTGGGATGAATCATAGAACATTCCACAAAGCATATTGCAGACTCTCAGAATATCGAAAACATAAGTGACAGATATCCAGACCAGAGAAACCTCTTTGTTGTAAACTACTCCATAGAGGAAGTTTATTATGAATCATCTTCCAGACTAACAGAGATCGCTGCTTAGGAATGCAAGACTGCCAAATCCACTTCCCCCAATGAACCATATGGAAACGCAGTTGCATATGCCAATAAGCAATGTGCAAAGACATAAAGCCATGAATAGAGCGGGACCAAACAGGGGTGTCATCGACACAAAAAATCGGAACATAAAGAATATCGAACATAATTTCAGAGCAATTAAGGATAAAAAAATTGTGAATCATCAAATACCATCAACCAGATAATCCACAATAGTCTGAGGGAGAAAAGGCCAAAAAGGAGAAGGAATATTAACCTTATTAGCAATACAATATTTGATCCAGTTGTCCCACCAAAAACAAATAGAGGTACCATCTCCAATAATCCAACAAGAGTCACTTTTGAAAGGACTAATATGTGGCCGAATACCCTTCCAAATAGATGAGATGAAACTATTAGCCTTTGGTTCAAGATTACAATAAAGAAATCAACTTAGAAGAAAACAAGAAGCTAGCGTGTCCGAAGAAAGAATATCCCAAGCCATACACATCGGGAACGACTCATTTATAGAAGAAATGGACTCAAACCCAAACCTCATTCTGACTCAGGAGTATAGAAACGATTCCAAGAAACCATGACCATGCCCTTCTTGGTAGCGTCACCCACCCAAATAAAATTGTGTGCCGCACCCTCTTGTTTTCACATAAGATTCACTGGCCACTTATATATCATCATAAAATGAATGGTTGAGTTAAGAATCACAGTATTAATAAGACAGACTCGTCCAACCATCACAAGACACCGCCCCTTCCAATTACCGAACTTGCTAATAATACGATCAATAATAGGTTCTAAAGGAACTCGTTTAAGAACCCCACCAAATAGCGGCACACCCAAGTAAGAAAATGGAAGATTGCCCTCTTTCATACTAATAGAATGAAGAATGGATCCCCTGTAGCACAAAAGTTACCAAAATAAATGGTTGATTTGTCTTTATTGGCGCATTGGCCCTTCTCGTAATCAGAAAGAATGCTTGATATGATCCGCCCACTAGCACAAGTAGTCTAGAAAAATAAATAATGTCATCAATATATAATAAGTGCGACAGAAAATAGATCCCATGGCCTGCGCGAATACAAGATAACTCATGCTCTTGAACTTTCAGACTGATTAACTTGCTACGAACCTCTTGTGCAATGCAGAAGAGAAGCAGAGATAATAGATCACTTTGTTGCACTCTTAGAGAAAAACCAAAATGCCAAACAAGAGAGCCATTAAAAAGCACAAACATCGTAGCAGACCGAAGATTATTGCTAATCCACTTACAAAAGACATCAGAAAAATCAAATGCGCTCAAAACATGCAATAGAAAATCCCAAGAAATTATCTCGAAAGCCTTACGAATGTCCTCCTTAATAGTCATAATCACCACCATACGCCCGTCTGTCGATACAATTAACATACTCTGAGGCAATAGGTATGCAATCGTGAATCCGACAACCCATAATTAATCCAAGCTAAACTAGGGATATAATCTACTGAGTAAAAAACGGCAAATCTGGAAAAGAGAATCTTAGTCATGATCTTAAATGAAAATTACTCAAAGCAATTGGACAAAATTGATCCACCTCGGTCGCCTCTTTAATCTTGGGAATAAGAACCACAAAACTCGAATTAAGGCTGCAAAGGATAACACCCGAGTCAAAAAAACTCCTCGACAGCCAACACCACGACATCCGAAATAATGTCCCAAGCAAACTGATAAAATTTTCTTGGGAAATTGTCTGGACCTGGAGCATTACTAGGACATGTATCAAAGATCATTTCCGTTATATCTTTAGGAGAAGGCCGATGAGTAAGACTCATATTCTAATCCAAAGAGACAGTGGGGGTAATAATTGAGGAGATGCGATACAAAGCATGTGATGGAGAAGTAAACGAAGCAGTGAACAAATTCTGAAAATAGTTAACAATGTGATCAACTATAACAACAGGATCCTACCTAAGCACACCGCCAATATGAAGGGATGGGATAGTATTGCAACACTTTCTAATCTTAGCGGCCCGATGGAAAGAAATGATGTTTTGGTCTTTATCCATAAGCCATGAAATCCTACTACGTTGGCGAAACAACTCGTATTCCTTATCCATAATATCATAAAGAAAAGCATAAGATACCACCTCTTGATAAAATAACTCCTCAGAATAACCCGAATCAACAATTCGAGATTAGATCGTAGCAATAGATGTCAAGATAGTCTTTTTTTGCTAGAAAATATTCCTAAACACGGTGTTCCAATCTTTAATTCTGATTTAAGTCGTTTAAGTTTAACTCAAATGTGACTCCATGGAGAATTACCCATAATAGTTGTCGCGAATCACACCCAATAAGCTACCCTCCTGAGTCCACATATGATAAAAGCGAAAAAGATTGGGTCCTGAAGAAGAAAGAGACCTACAAACAATGAAAACCGAATGGTGGTCCAAAATCCTGCGTGCAAGGATATGCCCTGCACAAGATCCCACAAACCAAAAAGATCGTCAGTCATCAAACCCGACTCAATACAAGACTCAACATGATTCTTCGTATGCATGCGCCCCTTCCACGTGTATTTATGAGCTGTAGTATGTATGGCAATCAACTGACAATCTTCGATAAAAGACAAGAACTTATGGCATGAAGTAGCATTGGGTGCATGCACACTATGTCTCTCATGCGTCCTTAACATCGTATTAAAATCCCCAATATACAAAATGTATCATCTCAGTAAGTTAACAAATCATCCTAAAGATCCCTGCAATGAATATATGACACATGAGAGTGAAAAAATCCCACCCAAAAGGTAAAAGACGAAACAAAAGCCTCCATAATGACCACTTGATCCAACATAAAAATAATGGTAGCAGAAGAAAACCACGAAGAGGCAAGGATCCAAATGTTAGATGACATACCAGGACAGTTATTAACCACAATAACTTACAAACCCAAACCAACCCAGAAATTACCATAGATAGTGTCAATTTTCATCTTAGGTTCAACGTTACAGAGCCAATCAATCTTAACTAATGCATAATGTTATCGAAGCATAGCTTTAGAGAGATTATTAGAGATCCATTTAATATTCCAAGAAAGAATATTCATCGTGAAGTCGAAGGGTGCTGCACTCTTGGAGTGTGAGGTAGGTCCTTTGTGACGCCCGGGGCTGAAGAGGGCGGGAAGAGCTTAAAAGATTGTGTAGGTATGGGACTATACAGTTGAGAAGAGCTTAAAAGATTTGATAGGTACTACTCATATCAACAAGATGCATCTTTTTTTCTGGTGCTCATCATGTAAAAACTCCGAAGTTAAGCGTGTTTGACCCGGAGCAATAACATGATGGTTACCCCCTGGGAAGCTGCTCCCAGGGTGGTGCGCGTGAGTGAGGACAAAGCGCGCTGGAAAGACTAGTGTTGGTTTGTGGGGATAGTCGTCGATCTTGAAAGGCGGGCCGTTACAGATGGTATTAGAGTGGGATGGTTCGGGGACGAACCAAGCGGAAGCTGGTGGGCATGTGACGCCCGGGGCTGAAGAGGGCGGGAAGTGATCGCCGGTGCAAGAAGGCACGGACAAGGAGCGACTCATGGCAGGCTTCTAGGCAGAGGGTAACATGAATGAACTGATCCAACACCCGAATAAGAGAAGATTATGAGACTGTGTAGGTATGGGACTATACAGTTGAGGAGAGCTTAAAAGATTTGATAGGTACTACTCATATACACAGGATGCATCTTCTTTTCCGGTGTTCATCATATAAAAACTCTGAAGTTAAGCGTGCTTGGCCCGGAGCAATAACATGATGGGTTACGCCCTGGGAAGGTGCTCCCAGGGTGCGCTTGCGCGCTGGAAAGACTCGTGTTGGTTTGTGGGGACAGTCGTCGATCTTGAAAGGCGGGCCCTTACATCCTTGGAGCGATCTTCATCATCTACTTCGTTAAACCCATGATTTAGATGTCGCGCATTCATAAGTTTCAACAATTAAACCCCTCGGCCATTGCCATCTGCCCTATCCGGTCGTGATCCCATCCTGGCCACATTAATGTTATGGAGTTTTTGATGGGTATCATGTAGTTTTTATCTTCCAACAATCAATAAATACATAGCGGTCTTGACGAAAGAAAGCAACCAAGCACCATTGAAGAAAGATCATCTGCTTGAGAAGTTAAAGCATTGCACACGGAAAAAGTGAAAATGGGTTGAACGAAACTAATCGGGAAATACATCAAAGTGCATGATGTTGTAGACAAGATTACCATATCCCTCTAAGGATTAATTAATGCACTATCAAAACAATGACGTTCTTATTCGACAAACAACGTTTCCACTTTTCGCACGGGTCAGTTCGATGTACATGTTCTTTAACAAGCGCTCACATATACAATAGCATTCCTATGTCAATGTCATGGAACCAGACATCCTCTTTTCGAGCATGCTTTGTGTGTGTGCAAGTCTAGTGGGGTTATTGATTTCCCATCTCAATGAACCATCGACTTGGAAGTATCATATGTATATTTAATGATCGTCATCTTATGCACAACTACACCATGTAGCTAAATGTGATTTAGGAATTTTATTGAGTTGATAAAATAATTAATTAAGAATAAAGAAAATGCATTCATTTATAATAAACATCATGAATAAGATTATAAAAAACAAGAGTACAAAAGCTAGTTATTAATTGGCTGGTCGAGACATAACCTCTCTAAATTAGGGTTCTCGAGGTTATAGGTATATTGATCATTTCTTTACAATACGCATTTTATACATTTCACCATTAGGCTTGTTCTCATCTCCAAATTCCTCATTAACTTAAGTATCGAAGTGTCGGCATTGGGCAACCTGCAACATTCCTAACCCTTAATTTGTGGGGTCCAATTTCTTAGGGTAGTGTGCAATTCTCTAGTACGAACAGGCCAGGTGCATATTCGGTCATTCCAAATCAATATGCATGTAATAATAGTTTCAACTGTATTTATATTTTAAGATTTTGAATTAAATTTGGATTTGTATACCATTCCTGTCCATTGTAGAAGCCAAAAAAAAGTGGATAATTATATTATAAAAAATTATCATCGAGATTTAATCTAACCATAGAAAAATTAAATTAAATTATCTTAAAAATTATAATACCCCTCAATGCATTACAAGCACGCCCTTGACCTTTGTATTTGCTAAAATGTGCATTTTGTAAAATAGAACCAAACATCAAAGTGTATTGTAATTTTGAGAGGTGGTTAATATGTTGGGTTTTAATTCCTTATAATGAAACTGAATATCAAGGCTATTTTTCGTAATTAACCCTAAATAAAATAACACTTATATACACACAATCACACAAATTAAATGGCAGTCTTATATATCCACGTTAAATGTCTTTATAAAATGACACCAAAGCAAGGGCAAACACATAATTTATGAGTACAGTTTCACTACTCACAAGAAGAGATCGTCGATAGGCCATTTCTTTTTTCCATCCATCACTTTGTTAGATTCCAAAAGCAAAAGGATGCAGACAAAAAACAATTCAAACCAAGAATATATAGTACATAATTAATAATACATATGTTTTATTTTTTCTTTCCTTCTTTTTGTTGGTAGGCCAAATTTGTGGGTTGCTTGGGGTGCAAATACAATACATTATTTTAATTTCATTGACAATTAATTGGATTTCTCGATAACCAAAATCACGTAGTGATTCGTGTAAGATGAATTGAACTCTATTATCGATGCCTGGACATGAGTGGATTTGACGTGTATCTGTATTATTCCAAATTACTTTTGAAATATGAATTATATCCAACTTGATGTTTAATATTTTAACATATTTAAATCAAAATATATGGTACAAAATAATATGTTATATATCCAAAATATATTTTAAAAGAAATTAGTTGAAAGAATGGGATATTCATCCCACCTCATAGGCGAGATGCGTTATCCAATCTCATATCATGCCGGACTTGAGGTTTATCATGGACCTTCGCCATTAAAAGTAAATATATGAGTAGATATTCAACCCAATCAAACAATCCGATAAAAAAATGTATAAGTCCTAATTACGAACATCGAGTATGATATAAAATTAAATATCCTTGACTGATAACTTTACTATTTTGACTATAGAAGGCCAAATAACGAGAAGAGATAAACAAAAATAAGTTAAAAATGAAAAAGAAAAAGAAAAGGGTGATTTTAGAAGCATAGGCCAAAAGTAAGAAAATGATATGTAGAGCAGAAAGGGGATACATTTGGATTTTTGAGGGGATAGTAAGCAGTAAGAATCCTTGCGGGGTAGGCCTGGTCAATTATCAGCATTTGTGCACGTTCTCTCGCCTGTCCTGTTGCACCCATGTCCACGAGTGACAATAATTAGTTAATTTCAACTTTTGTTACATATAATTTCAATTTTATACTAAATAATCTATATATGTGTTAGGGGCGTGGCCAACTCGACGCCAGGGCCGGACCTGATGAAAGGCTGGACAGGCACCAGCCTAGGGACCCAAATAATTGGGGTCCGTTTTTTTTTACTCTTTAACCGCACATAGTTTGGTGTCCAATATATTTTTTTTTCTTCAACCTACACAACAACCAAAATTAAAAAAAAAAAGGCCCAACCCATACCTCACCATCAATCAAGTATCCGGCAGTCAAAATTTATTGTTTTTTTTTTTGCTTTTTTATATGTACTGGTTAATTATTAGCAAAGATGTTTTTTTTTTATTTTTTTGTTTTTATTTATAGCATCTAATAGTAATCATGAATATTTTTGTATTTAGCTAATCAAATTGTTGATGTTCTTTTATATTTTTCTAAAAGTGGTACAATTGGAAAATTTGATAAAATTATAGTAAACCTAAAACCTATTTGTGATAAAATCATTTCAGTTCCATAAATTCATAAAAGAAAAAAGCATAAAAAGAGAAAAAAACACAGACACACACATAATTATTTTCTTAATCTTTATTTTCTCTGGTAATAATTATAATTAGTATTACAATTGATTTTCCAGTCCTTCGTTTAGAGTAATATTTTAAGATAAAAAAATTGATTAAACTATAAGAGCCCATTTTCATATTATCGCCTAGGGCCCTGTTAAGCACAGGTCCGGCCCTGCTCGACGTATTACCTCTAGTCAAACTATTTTCCCATTGGCCAGAACATAAAAAAATTTCTAAACGAATTTTATATGTCTATATGTTAAATGTTTTTCTCTAATTTAGGGTGTGTCGTGGACGAGATGAATACCCTGGAGTATAAAGTTTTGGTAATATTGTTTTTACTATGATTGGAGATACATCTTTGTCGATTGACATAATTCAAAAATAATAATTCAATCTTGCTCCCAAATTCAGAATTTTCCGTCCCTACTCACTTTTCCCCCTCTAATTATGACGTATGATTAATGTTGATGTGTTAGATTTTATTAGGGATGAAAAATTTGGTCCGATCAGTGTTGTCCCGCTCTGACCCGTCCCGTTTGGGTCGACCAGACTCGTGACCTCCAACAACGCATAGCGTGTATGGGTATCATTTCCCCCCTGCCAAATTTTTTTTACATATTGTTGGGGACAAATACGGTATTTCAAATTAAATATAATTCATTTTATATTGGTTTATTTAATATTAATTGCCTAACGGGCTTTTAATAATTAAACTAGCCCAAAAGAGTCTGAGTTTGGCCCAAGCGGTTGTTTTCTCTTACATGGACTGGAAATTCTCCTACGCGGCCCATATCCCAGGTATAAAAAGGTCCCTCATATTATCTGTAAGTATTTAACTCATAATTAATTTATAATCTAGCTACACATATTTTTTATAGTATTCGATTGTTGTCATTCTCTCATTCACCGTGCTGACTTGAGCGTCGGAGGGACCTCCCTGGGACAATCCCGAGGCCCTCTAACGTTTACGCGTGTGTGCAAACAAGTTCTTTCCAGATCAAGGAGAAGAAGACGAGAAGACTTCTCCATCGGGAAGAGAACTAGCTTGAAGACTTCCCTCTCGGGAAGAGGAATTTGGTTAACTCAGTTGACTTGGGTGATCTGCCTTAAAAAACAACATCATTTTGGCGTCGTCTGTGTGAAGAGCTAAAGTACACGAAGATACGAACTCAATTGCCAGCACGGAAAGTCGGACCTCAAGCTGTAGGCCATGGTACTAGAGACCAGCATGAAGGATGACCATTAAGACGGTAAGAGGCCAACGACCATTCCACCGGAAGGGCACCGCTACTCCCGCAAGAAAGAAGGGCGCCGCCTCTCCTTCCCCTCGAGGTGCTCCGTCCAGTGAAGAAATTCATCTAACCAAGGAAACTCCTTGAATCCTGTTAGAAGAAGCTGCACGGAACATCTTGAGGCATCAAGCTGCGGTCAGAGCCAAGGGAGCACTATCCCAAACCCGCCAGCCAGTGAAGACCTTGACCCAGAAGGACAAGGAAAAGGTGATGAAGGACGCGGCAAAAACCAAGAAGTGATGCCTGCGGAAAAGAAAACTCAAGCAACACCGTCCAGCCATACTAATCCACAAGCTACCATTTCGGAGAAGGGGGATCCATTGAGCCCTGATATCTTGGCGGAACAACTACCCCTGGGAGTTAGGACGTCTAACCTCCCGGAGTACGATAGAACCGGAGATCCTCAGGAGCATTTGAACAAGTTTTATGCGAAGGCAGACCTCTATGAGATGACGGATGTTGCCTAATACAAAGCCTTTTATGAGTACGTTGAACAAGCAAGCCCGGGCTTGGTTTGATCAGCTCCCGGAGGACTCCATTACCACGATGTACCAGTTTGTGGAGGCTTTCATACAACAGTTTTCCGCCAACATGAAGAACCACAAGATGGTCACAAACTTACTCCAGCGTGAGGTGGGAGAGTCGTTACGTGATCTCATGGGGCAACACGTGGAAGCTATAAATGAAGTAACTAACATCCAGCAAGAGACATCAGCAAGGATGCAACGACGTATCGCCCTCCGAGAATGTGCTCGGGACATGTGAATGAAAGGAGCTCTCCTACTCGAAAAACACCCGTTCTCGGAATAACACACGGCGAGGAAGATGAAGCATTAAAACCACCGCGGAGGAGCAAGCACAAGGCCGGAGAGGATCTCCAAATCCAGCCTAGAAGCTGCGAGAAGAAATTGGGCAGATAGCAATTCCATTAAACGCACCGCTATTAAAAATACTAGCCACTGCTCGAAGACGAAAATCATAGAACCTCCCCGGGAGATGAGAGAGACGATTCTGGGCGCGTCGGTCCAAATACTTTTGTTACTTCCATTACGATAAAGGACACACCATGGAGGCTTGCATCCAGTTGAGAGCACGGACCACGATCGGACTCGGGAAGACAGTCGCTGGGGACACCCTACATCACACGGGGAGGACAATCTGACTTGCCACTTTGAAAATACTTTGCCCCCACGGCATGACCTCTGGACAACACCTTTTGGATTGGCTTTGGATCACCTCATCAACTACTGGGGGACTATCCAAAAATATTGACCAATGACACTGAAGATGAAGTGAATTCTCCCAGCCAACCAGCGAACACATCACGCTTCTGTGAAAGTCGCGGATCTCCTTTACTTCTGCCTACACCAACTCTCATCAGCCTTCCGAGGGCCTTAGTATTTTTTACTTTATTGTTAGTTGCTCATCTCCGCCTAGGAGGCGTTAAAAATTTACTTATATTTCAGTCATGTTTCCGCCCATAGGGCGTAAAGCTTTTCATTATAATGAATAGAACCACTTTCACTTTTTCTATTTTAATGTTGTGAATGCAGTTAATGGACACACATGGCCAGGGCACAATTAATGGTCACATATAGCTAGGGTCGATGACCAGTTAGACGCTCTTCTCAACAAACCCCATCTTTCTGGCTACAACCCCGGATATGGGAGGGGCCTCCTCATGGAGGTCCTCGTAAATAACCTCCTCCAGCTAAGACCTCGGAGGGGATGGTCTCACCTGGCTAAGACATCGGGAGGGATGACCCCTTTCAGCTAAGATCCCGGATAAAAGGGGCCTCCTCATAAGAGGTCTTAGTAATTTATCTCCTCCGGCTAAGACCCCGGGTGGGATGACTCCTTCCGGCTAAGACCCCAGATGGGAGGGGCATCCTTATAAGAGGTCCTAGTAATTATTCTCCTCTGGCTAAGAACCCGGAGGGGATGGCCTCACCCGGCTAAGACCCCAGGTGGGATGATCCCTTCAGCCTAAAACCCCGAATGGGAGGGGCCTCCTCACAAGGAGGTCCTAGTAAAAATTATTTTCCCTCCGGCTAAGATCCCGGAGGAAGAGGCCTCCTCATAAGAGTCCCGATGAAATCTTCTACATGATGAAAATGCACAAGAAAAAGAAGATGAAAAATGCTAACACATGTTGAGAAAAGATCAAAAGTATAAAGCAAAAATTATGGTGGAAGCTCCAGAAGGGTAGCCCTTCCAAGCTTAGGAAAGGCGCGTGAACTCCAAGAGGGCGTCTATTCCGGGCTGTGGAAGGGCATCCCTCAAAACATTATTCTTCGGCGAAAGAAGAAAGAAAAACTCTTAACACCTAGGGAAGACATCAAAAGCGAAACCAAAGAAGAGTTCCAGAAGGAAGCCCCTCCCGAGCCCCGGAAGGGCGCCCTCTCCGAGTTCCGGTAGAGCGCCCTCAAGGACTCATGGGATGACACGCATTAACCTTGAACGCCAGTATTCCCGGCTATTCCAAAAGAATCAATACTTCCCTCCGAAGGGAAGATCCACCTTAACGTGGAAAATAAACAAGTCTCCAATGGAAAGAAGTTATGTTAAGTCACTACGAGCAATGACTTGGGGAAAACCCCAAGGGGGAACCCTCCTTCAGACTCCGGTAGGGATCCCCGGGAACCCCAATGGGTGCCCTCCTCTGAGTTCTGGAAAGGCACCCCTTGATGTTGAAACGTAATATAAAGTATAATCTCCCGCAAGAAGTTATACACAAATATCACAAGTTAAACATGACAACAGGAAGCTAATATGCATGAAGAAAAGGGGAAATCATCTAGCCCTATAGGGAAAAATCAAACATCTCAAGATCAAGAGAAAGGGAGAAATATTCAAGTGCATAAAAAGAAACATCCAAATGCGTAAAGCAAGCCCTAAACAGATGGACAGAAACCAAAGACTATCAAGCCAACAAAAGACTATCACTGCTCAAGTGGGAGGCACCTAATCTCCATCGCCACCAACACCGTCGGGAAGATCCATCAAGGCCTCGACCTCTTCATCCTCCTCCTCCTCCTCCTCCTCAGAAACACCGCAATCCAGGATGGCGATCAGCTCATTAGAAGCCTTTCCACTCTGCCGTAGAAGTTTTTCGGCAGTGGCGCACTGCCCTGTCATAATAATAGCAAGACTCTCTCATCATCTCAGAGCGATAGGACAAGGAACCTATGTAGGCCTCAACCGAATTGGACCTCTCATTGGCCAACAAATCAACTCCAGCGGGAGACTGGAAGAATAACTCACCCGTCTCAACCTCGTGGGCAAGTTGACTCTTCGCCCAGGCACATTACTTCGACAAATCCGACATCTCGCACTTGTGATGGCTAGTTGCGCCCTTGAGTGACTTCACCTCATCTCGAAGTCGATGGTTCTCTGCCTCGGTCACCTTGCCTAGATGGTTCGAAGCCGCTGTGAGGTTTAGGGCCTACAACATAATTTGTACAAGTCTTAGCCAAGTAAAGAGACAAAGCATGAAGAATAGAAATGCGAATAAACTATGAAAGCTTACCCAAGCAAGGCCACCCCCAAAGGTGAGTCTCAATGTCCTTAAAGAACAAAGACCCAAGGTGGGACTAGTCATCAGCTGATATAGCTCCTTCGGTATTGGCGTAGCCGAAGCCAATGGGACTGGATCCCCTCGCGGCAGTTCATTCCACCAGAGAAGTGAGCTCAGGGACCAACACTCTCAAAATCAGCGACGTCGGGCTCCATCCTCGGCCTCTTCCCTCCTGAAGGGCCTGCTGAAGGACGAGGAGCTGGAGAAACATCAGCACGATCACTAGAGCGTGAGACAGGGCGCCTATCACCTATCCTAGCGGGAAGGGAGCCTCTCACTCTCCTGGGGAGAAGGGGGAGGCCTATCACTCCGAGGTGGGACACTCGAGCTCCCACCAGCATCAGACTTCCCCATAACCTTCTCCTTCTCCTTCTTCTTGAAAGCTATCAACTCTGCAATACTGTAACTCTTCTTACCTGAAAAGTAAGTAGAAACAACATTAGAAAAGGAAGCAGTCAAAATATACAAGCAAAATAGGAAGAAACGTAAAGAAGTAAAGCAAGGCGGGATACCCAAGAACTCCCTAACATTAAGAAAAACTTTAAATAAGCCCCGAGACCTATAAGCTTCCTCCATTTCCTTCAGGGAAGCCAGAGTGCCTCGGGCGGTCTTAACCTCAGAAACCCACTTGTGAGGAAGCTAAGCTCCCATTATCGCTCACATAAAATAAATCCTCTTTCCACAGGCCGCCATGAGAAGAAAACCCATCTAGGAACTTACACTGAGGACGTGGGGAGAAGTGGAAGAAGCAGTCACCCGGAGACTTCTGGGCATAGAACAAGGAATGAAACCCGTCTACGGTCGGAATCAATCCCAACTGCTGCATAACATGCTAATATCCTCGTATACATACATAGGCACAGGGAATCATCGACCAACACATGCTCCCACCGACTTAAGGATCAAGATGGGGAAAGTGTCTTCGACTGAGAAGCTTTAGAGGTACACCGTGATGAAGCCTTCGGGGGATGAGTTATCCTATTATCTGGACCCAGGGCCAACATCACAAAAGTCGAAGGAAGCTCCATCCGCTCACATAGCTTTATGAAGACAAGTGGAGGTCACTCGACCGACCAACTCTCCCGGGACAAGCGCTCGACTCTAGGAAGAGGCCTATGTTGGTACTTGGTGGGCGGACCTCTTGAGGACTATCTCTTTCGAGCTCCGTCTCGGAAGACTCATCACTGAGCTCAAACCCGCTCAAGCTCTACCTCATCATCACCATCGAAACAAAAGTCTGGAGCAAGGGGAGGAATATCAAACTATGTGGAGAAACACGGACATGGAATAACTGAACCAGAAATATATCTCCCGGTAACACCTCGGCCTCCAAGCGAAATGGAAGAAGTATCGGAATTGGGGATATGGCTCAAAATATACGAAGACTCGGGGGAAGACGGAGAAAAATGGGAAGAAAAATGGACCAGAGGGCTCGAAATGCCCCCCCAGGGCGCGCTCTCATCTGCCGGAGAGGGCGCCCGGGTGCCTTTGTGGCTGCTCGGGGAGGCGCCAAGGGGGCGCCCTTGCCCACTCCGGGGAGGCGCCTAGGGGCTCCCTTAGAGGCTCTCATCTCTCTCTTCGTGCGATGCACTCCACCTCTCCATCAACTCTCAACTCAATTCTCACCTCACCTCTCATTTGTAAGAAATTTCCTAAGTCTTGTACAAAGCATAAAATTTAAGAAGTTGAGAGGTAGAGAGAGAGAGAATTTACCTTTGGAAGACATGGTCACAAGCCTCCACTCCAAAGTGTCCTTGTGCAAAGTGGTCAATGATTCTCCAAACACAAGACAACATATATTACAAGAAAAGCCAAATATTTCTACACTGGATCGCATTGTTTCATCCCCGCAGACACGGAGTGGGGGCTTATGTTGGACAAAAATAATATTTTATAATTTAAGTAAAATTTATTTTATATTTATTTATTTAATATTAATTGCCCAATAGTCTCTTAATAATTAAACCTACCAAATGAGTCCGGGTTTGGCCCAGCGGATCGTTTGGCCCATAGGCCAAATCTCCTACGCAGCCCACGGGGCCCATCTCCTAGGTATAAAAAGGTCCCTCCTATTATCTATAAGTATTTAACTCATAATTAATTCATAATCCTCATACGCATATTTTTTACAGCATTCGATTACTGTTATTCTCTCGTTCACCGTGCTGACTTGAGCGTCGGAGGGGCCTCCCTTGGACAACCCCTGGGGCTTCTAACGTTTGCGTGTGTATGCAGGGAAGTTCCCAATCGAAAAATTTTCCAGCGTAAGGAGAAGAAGACAAGAAGACTTCCCACTCGGGAAGAGGACTAGCGTGAAGACTTCCCTCTCGGGAAGAAGAATTTGGTTAACTCAGTTGACTTGGGCAATCTGCCTTAAAAAAGCAGCATCACATATGTAATTTATATGATAATGTAATTCTTATGTATTTGATATTATATCTAGAGATATACATTTATAATGATAAATTCTATAAATAATATCCATTATAAAACAAAGATAAAAAAAAACTTATAAATAGGCTTATAAATATATTTCAAGTTTATAATGGTTTTATTTTTCTAGTTTCTTGTGTTCTTTTTATTTAATTTTTAATTTTTAATTATATTTTTATAGTAATGTATTGTATTATTATGTATTGAATTATTGTTTATTAATAAAAATAGTAATAATATTTCATTTTACATGGGTCGACTCGTCCGATCCTAGATTTTGGAACGCAAATTTTTTCAAAGTTAATTTTCGGATTTAATTCAAGGATCACTTGAAAATCTTCATTCGACTAAGACAATTAATTGAGTTTAATGAAGTTTGAGTACTTCCTCAGTTTGGCATGGTCCGACTAGCATTATAGACATTTTTTTTAAGTGAATGTCATGCATACACATAACTATATTAAGAACATCAAATATTAGAAATTAATTAGCAATCAACAATCAACAAAATTAGAATTTGATAACTTCTCACAGTCTAAAGAATGGTGAATATTGATGAATTATTTTGGACATTGCAATTTGGGATTATTTTGTATAAATAGATAATGGCAATTAATGAATTACTTGTGATATTTATATATTAACGCAATATTATTATTATTCTAAATCACTACAAGAAAAAACCGGTTTACCTCATGTAGGTAAATGTTAAGAAAAATTTAAAGTGTAGGTAAAATCATTGTAGGTAAAACCATTGTAGGTAAAATATTTACCTACATAATTTAAAACTGTTGGTAAATACCTACAAAAAATCTGTCGGTAATTGAAAAACTGTTGGTAATCTGTCGGTAATTTGTTGGTATAATTTGGGGGAAATGATATTTTTTTTTTTATTCTTTATTTTGTAGGTAATTGTAAAATTTAGTGACAAAATCATTTACGTCGATAAAAAAAATTTTCTTGTAGTGAATTACTTTTCATAATATTCTTTTGGTCACATTTGAATATGAATTCTCGCCCTATATCTAATTATAGGGATAATTAAAAAAAAAACTTGAGTTTTGAGCTAATTACAAAAACCTCGAGAAATTTTTGAGAATTACAAAAAAAAAAAAATCTTGAGGTTTGATTTCGTCTTACATTTTCCTCCTTCATAAGAAAAAAAATATTTCTAAAACTTCCTTGATATTTATAGAAATATTACACTTACCCTCTCAAATTTATGACATAATCAAATTGGGCTTTTTGTAATTTTGAAATCTTTTTTTTTAATAATTAGCCCAAAGCTCGGGATTTTTTGTGTGCAATTATCCCTTATTTATATTGTTAAAATATTAAAAGTACTTAAGTACAATATATTTGATAAATCCGATTTGAATACGACCAATGTCGTAGCGAGAAAAAATATTGGTATGAGCCGATACACAGAAGTGTGGTGAGCCAGATAAAAAATAAAAAAAATCATATAAATTCTAACTATTTTTTCAAAATTGTTAGTATAATGTTTGTTAGGAGGGGATGGCTTAATTATACGACCGATCCAAATCCAAAGAACCCTATGCCGCACATTGAATTAGGTTATCATGCACACTATACACAAAACTCCGATACTCAAGATTGCCATATTTTTCTACTTGTTTTAGCTTCCCCTTCAATCAAATGTTACATCTTCTATATTGATTATTGAATAAGTATCAATAGTACTCAGATAATATCTATATTGTATATAAGAAATTAATGCAAAGTTGACATAATAAATAGATAACTACAAAAAAAAAAAAAAAAAACTAGGTTTGGGTAATTATAAAAAAACCCATAGAATTGGAAGTTTCAAAATTACAAAAACTTGTGTGATGTTTGATTCCTACATTTTGCCTCAACTACTAGTTCATGACCAGATAGAATTTCCCGACATAATCAAATATTTTACTAAACAGTCCCTCAACTTTTTTAAATATTACAAATAGCACCAACTTGTCGTCTGTCTAGCTATTTGTAATATTTAGAAAAATTGAAGAATATGTAATTGTAAAGTGTGTCATTGTGCGTGACATCTATAAACACAAGATAGACAAAATATATTATAGAACAAGAGATCTAGACAGAGAATGTTTCCGTTATTTGAAAAGTCGAACTCAACAATTAGGTGTATCCACCACAAACTCATATGTTGAAATGAAAAGTCTAAATCGCGCACAAGGGGGGGTGTTGGCGCTATCTTTTCTTCACATTACACGGACCAAATTAACAAAAGAAAATGGGAAATGGATTTTGTCAAAATTAGGCAGCACCTTTCGGCGCCTAAATTTTGGCTTTTCTCCCCCTGTTCGTCTATAAAATGGATGGGGGGAGAGCTTAAGGAAAACCATGGCAAGCATGTGATGAGATTGGACATCCAACTGGGTAGAGAGGAAAAATGTGTGTACACAGCTGGGGAGATTGATTTGTGTGAGAAAATTTGTGATAGGTGCAGAGAAACACTCGGGGTATTTTTCTCTCGGGTAATACAAAGGGATTGGGAGAGTGTTATTTGGTAACTAGTAAAGAGATTGTATGAGAGTCTTTTATTGTTGTGTTTGGTCCATAAAACTCAAGGGTTGTATTTTTCTTGTACTGATAAATTCTTTATTGGTAAAGAATGAAAACTCTCGTGAACGTAGGTGAGTTTTGCCAAAATACGTAAAATCTCAGTGTGCATTTTATATTATGTCGGTGTCCTTTATTTTTTGTTGTCATCTTATTGGTGTGATTTGTGGGATATTCCGGATAAATCAAATCTCAAATCACTACACGCCCATTGCGCACCCAACAAACAAAGATCAATTATAATGACAAATGACCCTAAGCCTGCCATAACATAGATATCGACATGGAGCTTGGGGGCCGATGCCCCCAATCCTTGTTTTTAATAGTTTATAGACATTTAAAAAGAAAAATTGCGTTTGGATGACTTTTTTCTGAGTTTTCAATTCGACTCACCCCAATTCGGTGTGTTGTCTCCGCGATCGGTTATCAATGCCTACAAGGAATGCATGCTTCCACATTCAATACCAGTAATTAAAAGTGCGATAGTCATTCATGTATCTTAGTTCCAATTACACCAACATCCAAATTCCAGGGGACGAAAGGGAACAAGGGTCAATTTCAGAATCCCAGACAGAGAAGAACAAGACAAAGAAAATCCAGAAAAGAAATTGGGGCAGCTTGTATTGCAAGAGAAAGGCAAAATTAAGGCATGAATGCACATGGATAAATAGGTGCTATAAACTGTGAGGGGAAAAAACATAGGGCAGCCTATTGTCGAACCCAATACACTAATCTTTCACTACCAACATCTACATCCATGCATGTCTGGTTTTTGGCTTATTCTCAACCAATACTTTTTTAAAGGGATAATTACGAAAAGACCCTAAGGTTTGGGCTAATTACAATGAACCCAAAGATTTTTGAAAATTACAAATAATTCCTTGAGGTTTGATTTTGTCTTAAATTTAAGGGTAACTATAATATTTGTATAAATATCAGCGGGTTTTATGAAATACTTTTTGCTTAAGAATGGAACATGTAAGACGATATCAAACCTCAAGAGGGATTTTTGTAATTTAAAAAAAAAACTCTGAGTTTTTATGTAATTAGCCCAAACCTCAGGTGTCTTTTTTAAATGTTTTCGTCTTTGGATAGAAAATAATAATACATTTTTTTTAATAAGTTGGGAGTACTGGTTAGAGGAGAAGAGATAAATTTCAAAGAAACGAAAGATAACGGGTTCAAACCCCTACAACGCCCTTACAAATAATAATATTTGAGAAGTTTGACTCTCACTGTGAGAAATTCGCGAATTAGCAACGAACTTTACCGTCATTAAACGATAAAAATCTATCGGTAAAGATTTTACCGATGAATATTTGCCGTCGTTATAATCCTCGTTGTAAATAATTAGCGAAGGAATCGTTAAATTATAAAAATACATTCTCATAAATTCCTATTTGGCATGACAAATTTTAGAAACATAGCAACGACCAATGTTGTAAAAAGCACTAGGCGCTCGTTAGGCGGCAGACTGGAGTCTAGCGCCTAGGCGAAGCCTAGGCGGAATTAGGCGGGACCTGAGCGGGATTAGGTGGGCTAATCGGATAAAAAAAAATCGTAGACGGACAAGGAAGCCTAGCGAGACGAGGATTAATCGGGGTTAGACGAGAATTTTTACAACAGAGGCAACGACATAATAGCAACGGAAATTCCATTGTTAAGAGTACTAATATTTAACACAGATACACCTACCGTAAAATTGACGACAGAGTAGTATCCGTCGTTAAAATCTTAAAAGCAAAATTTATAATCTGTTGCTAAATTATATTTTTTTAATATTTTCTTACATTTTTTATTATTATATAGAATAGATGATGACCCTATTTCCTGACCTAGAGAACTCTCCCAGGCCGAAGGCCGAAGTCCGAACGATTAACAAGTCCTTCCTGGTCTGGGCACCCCAACCCATCTCAATCTCTTACCCAAACAAAAGCCACAGCTCAACCCATTGCGGCCCAAATTACTAGCTTGGCCCATCAAGACTGTATCGCACGACATTATACCTTGGACTGATTTTTAAATTATCTGTTATTTATCCATCAAATAAATTTTACAGTTGACATAATAATATTATTTATTTTGATATAGTTTATACATATTTACCTTTTATAAATTGGCTTGATTGCTCCATTTTAGTTTTTACAAAAATAAGATTTACTTAATTGTTTTCCACAAATATCGTAAAACTATATATATATGATAGCTAGCAAATATGAAGGTATAACACACCTAAATCTTCAATTTTATTTTTTAACATGTTAATATTGCTATAATTTATATGCTATAAATCTTACCACCCAAAAAAAAAATCCAACCACTTGCAGAGCCTTTTCAAAGTCATGTCAAATTTATCGAATGGAATGAATGGGCTATGATAATCAACCAAAAGTTGTATACTAATGATAATATAAGTAATGGACAAAAACTTATAATAAATTAACTAAAAGAATTAAAATAATTTCATGGAATGATATAATAATCAAAAGTTGAAATCAAACTTAACATAGTTCAAAAAAATAAGATATAAATTATAATAATTAAATTAAAAATTGAAATTCAATTTTAGATTAAATTATTAATTTCATATGGTGAAAAGAACAGAAGGGTTGGAGAATAACTTGATATCCTAGTGATAATGCATTTGTAAAACTCGGGTATATGTCTGGCCTGAGTTCAATTCCCAACTATAAGGATTTATACTCAAATAAAAAAAGGAAAGTGCTCTTTTTTTTTTTGAAGGAAAAAAAAGACCTTGAAAGGGTCCATGGAGGATATGGTTTTAGCTCGCGTAACAATGAGGGTAGAACCATCCTAGACCTCGCAGTTTGCTTATGATTTTACTATAGGTAATATTTTTTTTTAAACAAGAGACGAACATTTAATTACATTTAAAAGTGGTCATGACAAATCACAAATTGACTATTTCTTAACCAGAAAAAGCGATAGAAAAATATGTAAAGATTGCAAAGTAATACCTGGAGAAAGCCTCACCACCCAACATAGACAACTAGTTTTGGATATAAAACTTATTAACATACATTTAAAGAGAAAGAAAATTAACATATCCGAGAATTAAGTGGTGGAACTTAAAGAATAAAGAAAAAAGAGATAGCTTTGTCAAATCTCTAGTAGAAACCATTGATTGGAAAGTGGAAGACAAAGCCGATGATACATAGAACTATGTAACTACTCAAATGAAAAAGATAGCAAAAGAAACATTAGGGTGTCAAATTGCAATAAATGGAATAAAGAGTGATGGTGGTGGAATCAAGAAATCCAAGAGAAGGTAAAGGAGAAACGAATTAGTTACAAAGTATTATATTCCTGTAAAAATGAAGAAAATCTTAAAAGATATAAAGACACCAAAAAAGAAGTAAGAAGAACAATACATGAAACAAAAACCAAGGCATATGAAGATTTCTACAAAAAAAAACTAGATACTAAGGAAGGAGAGAAAAATATATATAAAATAGCAAAATTTAGAGAAAAACAAACAAGAGATTTAACCCAAATTAAATACATGAAAGATGAGAATGATAATATTTTAGTGAAAGATGAGGAAACAAAAGATCGATGGAAGAGGTATTTCAATAATATTTTTAACGAACCGAAGAGGAATGATGTCACATTGGAGGAACTTGGCCAATCTGAACTGAATAGAAACCATACATTTTATCGTAGGATTCAACTTCATGAAACAGAAAAAGCACTAAACAAAATGAAAATTGGCAAAGCAGTTGGCTTAGATGATATACCAATTGAAGCATGGAAATATCTAGGTGGAGTTGGAATTGTATGACTTACTAAATTATTTAATGTTATCCTAAAAACTAAGAAAATGCCTAGTGAATGGAGAAAAACTATATTGATACCTATATAAAAAAAAATAAAGGGGATATATAAAATTGCAAATTATAGGGGAATTAAATTAATAATCATACAATGAAACTATGGAAAAGAGTTATAGAGGTAAGAATAAGAAATGAAACTAGTATATTAGATAATCAATTTGGCTTCATGCCAGGAAGGTCCACAATTGAAGCTATACACTTAATTAGACGATTATGTGAATAATACAACGAGAGAAAATAAGATTTACATATGGTTTTTATTGTCCTTGAAAAGGCATATGATAAAGTCAACTAGGATATAATATAGCGTGTATTGGAAAAAAAAGGAATAAAAGTAACTTACTTAGATACCATAAAAGATATGTATGATAATATAACAACATGTATCACGACACCAACATGACTATCCAGTGAATTCCCAAACATTATAGGTTTACACAAGGGATCTGCTTTAAGCCCTTACCTCTTTATCCTAACAATCGATGAAATTACTAAACACTTACAAAAATTCATCCCTGAATATATGCTATTTGCGGATGATATAATTTTAATTGATGAAATAAGGGAAGGTGTAAATGCAAAATTGGAAGCTTGGAGAGAAGCACTCGAATCAAAAGGTTTTACTATAAGTAGGGCTAAAACAAAATACATGGAATGCCACTTTAGTAAAAACAACATGAACAATGAGAAAAATGTTAAAATTGATGGACAAGAAGTGGGTATAATAAAGAGTTTAAATATTTAGGATCTATAATTGAATAGAACGGATAAATCAATAAAGATGTCACACATAGGATCTAGGCGGGTTGGAATAAATGGAGGAGCACATCTTCTATCCTTTGTGACCGTAAAATACCATTAAAATTGAAAGAAAAATTTTATAAAATGGCCATAAGGCCCACAATGCTTTATGGATCAGAATATTGGGCGACTAAATATGAACACGAACAAAAAATGAGGGTAGCAGAGTTGAGAATGTTAAGATGGATATGCAAACACACTAGATTATGTATAATAAGAAATGAACATATTAGAAACAAAGTGGGAGTAGCACCAATAGATGAGAAAACTAGAGAAACACGATTAAGATGGTTTCAACATGTTTGTAGGAGACCTTTAGATGCACCCGTGCAGCGTTTGGAAGGTAGAAAATCACTCACACAAATCAAAAGAGCGAGAGGAAGGCGCAAAAAACCTTTAAGAAACTATTTAACAAGACATGCTATATCTAGAAATAAATAAAAATATAGTTTATAACCGTAAACGATGGCGCGATATAATTCATATAATCGATCCCATATAATGAGATTAAGATTTAGTTTGTTGTTTTTTTGTTGTTGTAAAAAAAAAGGCCTGAAACCAATTCACTAGTCCAGAGTTAGTGAGCCGACTTGGACTTGAATATGTGAGAAATTATAAGCCTATCTACGTTAGCCCGAGCCTGGGTGGAATGGGCCCGCGACAGAGATGGGCCCTAACCGGGTCAGTGGATTTTGACAAAACTACAGAACGGCCCCAGCATTTTGGAATTCAAAAAAAGAAAACTCCCTCCTCTGTTTCCGTGTGTGGCACAGTACAGATTCCCTTGTGTGTTTTATCGAAAAATAATCACACATCTGCCCCTCGAACGACGTCGTCGCGGATCACACACTCACGCACTGTAATGAGTGCTGTTTTTGTGTCAGAGCCCATGAGTACTGTAATCAAATTCTTTCACTATAAACTACTCAAGCCTGGGCATACATACATACAGTAGTTGCCCCCAACGACGTCGTATGCGCCACCTCCCACTCCCAGTCTTCTTTCCTTCACAATATCTGTGCTCGTTTTCTCACCTTTAATTGATTCTTCAATGTCGGGGAACGGCGGCGTCATTTTGACTATTGTGTGCTGGGTTTTAATCCTTCTGCTGTAAGTCTTACTCGACATTTTTAACTTTTCTCTTTACCTGACTATAGAATCTGGAATATCTTCAACTTTTTTTCCCCCTTTTATGGGCATTTGATTGCAAATGTGTAGATTTTATGCGTTTGATTGATTTTGTTATGCTCATTTTCGTTTTTTCAGATTAGTGGGATAATAGAATCTCTTTTAGCTTTTTTTTGAGTCCTTTAATTCCGGAGTTACCTTAAAAAACCCTGTAAACTCATTTGTATTTTAGCCCACGTAATGCTTCTGGTTCCCCTCTTTGAACCCTTTTTCTAGTAACATTGCTTTCTTTAAACCCTTGGATTTAGGTTCTTGAATTAGAAACAGATCTTGGGTTTAGTCGGATTTTTCGAAAAATGGGTTTGAAAGTCGGATAAGCAAGGAATGGAATTTGCAGCTAGTTCAAAACCCCTAAAACCCCCTACAAATATTTCAGATATGGTTTCGAAATTGGCCAATGTCCGTAAATTCAGGTCCATTGGCGTCTTTAATACACCTGAAAACCCAAACCACGGTCATGCTTACCAGATAACTTCCAGTGACAATGCACCTTTCGTAAAGGAAGAAAGCGACATTGCTACTGAGGATGTTGTGTTGTATGCAACAAAAATTCATCCGAAGCTCAGTGGGGTACAAAAGAATGGGAATGTATGCGACCATGTGGAGATTTTGAAATTGTTCGACTCACTTTTGGCTTTGAAATTAGCATACGTTAAGCTCCAAGAAGCTCACATTCCCTACGATCCTAAGAAAATTAGAGCTGCTGATGAAGAGGTGGTGACTCTGCTCGATTCTCTCTGCACGATCAAGAAGGCGTATAAGGAGAAGCTATTAAAGGAAGCTAATTCTGTTTCTGCATGTTCGGCTCTTTTGCTTGCTCAAATTCAGGTTCAAGAGAGGGCTCTGGTGAAATTGAAGTCTCAAGCTAAAAATAAGGACAATGAGGTTGCTCGTTTGCGGCGAGAGCTTCACGAGTTAGAAATGAGGAATAAAAAGTTGGCCGAGGAGATTAGGGAGCGAGAGTGGGAAAGTTTTACGGGTTTAAATCATAATTCCTTTGAGAATGTTGTAAAGGAAGTTGGAAAAGCTATTCATGATTTTACAAAGCCATTAATTGCCTTGATGAAACTTTCCGATTGGGATCTTGACCAGGCTGCTAATGCAGTACAAGCATCCGTCGTCTACACAAAGAGGTCGCACAAAAAATACGCCTTTGAAGCCTATGTTGCCCGAAGGATGTTTCATGGATTTTCGCGACAACCTTGTTTTATGGACAACATAATGAGTTTGGAGGACCCTATTGTTGCTTTAGTGGAAGACCCTCAATCTAGTTTTGCTGAGTTTTGCAGAACAAAATATCTGTTAGTAGTTCATCCCAGGATGGAAGAATCGTTTTTCGGCAATTTGGACCACAGGAATTTTGTGGCTAACAGGATTCATCCGTGTACCCCATTTTACCGTGCATTTGTCAAAATGGCGAGATGGGTTTGGTTTTTGCAGGGACTTACTGCTTTTGTTGAGCCTAAAGCTGAAATGTTTGGTGTTAAACAAGGAAGTGAGTTCTCGGACATTTATATGGAGGTTGTAGAGGAGCTCAACGGATACGAGGCTCAACTGGAAAAGGGCCAAGAAAGATACAAAGTTGAGTTCATGGTCATGCCCGGTTTTAAGCTTGGGAGACTTTAATCAGGTCTCAAGTATATGTCTCAAACGAGTATTCTATAATGGCACAGATTAGGAGAAGCAGTTTTGGTACTACTTGTTGAAATTGTTGTACCTTTTGTTTTAAAGTTATATAGTCTTCGGCAGCAGATTAACCTGACAGGTACCCCTCAAAGCCTATAATCTTAAGGTAATAATATTCAAAATAAATATATAAGCTGTAATTAAATTATCTGCTGCAATATTGACATGTAAATATAATCATCTTTGTTTTGCCATGGAATACTTTGCATGTCATGATATCTGTTCAAATCTTTACACCCTATATAATGGCGCATTTGTAGATTCAACTTAGCGTTTGTGTTCCATTGGACTGCTGGTATATTTGTCAAATCTGTCTGCTTTATTTTAGTGGTTAAAACAAGAAAAGTAGCATTATTATTATTATTATTATTGCAATTTGGTGGCTGCTGTTTGATTAGCAATTTGGTGAAAATTTTATACTTTTATGATCTGAATTCTATAATGAAATTCAGAAAAGTCAATTGCAGTGTCGACTCTAGAGAATTCTTGCCTCCTTGAAAACTATTGCTAGTAGTACATTGGTGTAATAAAATGTTATGTTAGTATTGTAGAATTATAAGACAAGATCATTTGCTGCAAGTATGGAGCTTGTTCATCAAATACATTTCTATTTTACAATGAAAGAAGCAAAATGTCACAATCATAGAAAACCAATTCCACCTCAAGTCCACTAGTTGTTGGGATGATTAAAAAAACTACCTAATTACAAAAAAACCATGTTATCATTCAAAATTACATATACCCCGTTGAAATTTGTTTCTATAATATAAATTGCACTAAGGGGTATTTGTTAGGTAAAAAACAAACCTCAATTGGGTGCTTGTAACCCCTTAAGGGGGTGTTTGTGGTTTTGAAAGATAATTAGAGTTTCTTCGTAAATAGACTAAACCTTAGGGGTACTATTTGAAATCATCATGTTCCATTAGTGTTTTTCACTGCTATTCGAAAACAAATCCTTGCACAGCTCCCCATAGAATCGACACACCAAATCAACAAAAACAGGACATCTAAGATTCTTCCAGCAGTACAAAAGCTCCTCAACATCCACTAAATCTCTCATCTTTCCCTCTTCCACAATCATCTCTGTCAAATAGTTCTCAAAGCTCCTGCACGAATCGTCAACATCATCCTCACCCGAAACATTATTTCTAGTTACTGCGCGCAATCTTATATATGCCGGGGTGATCGGTGACGAACATGGTGCTTTTTGATGCCCCGTGTCTGAAAAACTCTTGAGCTCCGTGACTCGGTCCATCTCTCTAGTTTGTCTTAGTGAATTCAAAAATGATAGAATTTTCGGAAGACGACGGCGCCCTTCGGGCATGGCGGTCTTCTTGATTTTAGATTTTCTGCGACGAAATTGAAGGGCTTTTATGAAGAGTGGCTTGTGGGGTCTGAATTTGCTGAAAAGGTGTAGTATTTTCTTGCATGGTTTGAAAAGCTTGTGTTCAAAGGAAGCTCGATTCATATCTTAAGGATGTGTGTTGGTTTTTGTTGCTTTCCTTGAGATATCTGTGGCAGGGTTTTAAGGATGTGAGATTAATTTGGTCAATTTAATGGCTGGTGTAACAGACAGGCAAAAGAGTTGTGGCTTTCACGTTTGGTCTTAATGGGAAAGTGCTATACCATAGAGTGAAAATTTTAAGCCGTCTGGAGAAATGTTTTATTTTATTTGGTAGTTGCCTAGCACTTAAAGTTCTGTCTCGGAGTTGAAGCGTCAAATTTTAGTTTCACTAGACCGCCTCATGGATCTAAATTCGTGAGACGGATCCACAACTAAGCAGGGTGTTCATGATTCGGTTAACCGATCAAACCGAAAATTCGGTTTATCAATTTCAAGAAATTCGGTCTTCGGTTTTAAGTTCGGTTCACCGAACAGAAAACCGAACTCTTTTTTTTTTCCTTTTTTATTTCTAATTACATTTGTACTTTGGTGAGACATTTTTTTGTTGTTTCTACTCTATTGGAATTTGGACAGAACCAAAGAAAAAAAAAGGGAAAATAGAAGATTATCGGGAAGCCTCTCATCGCGAATCCTAGTAGTTCTTCCCAGATCCACACAATCCTATTCTACCTTGATTGTTACTTGTTAGTTCCATAATTTTAATCACCCACCCACAGTTCATCATATCACCAATCCATCCGCTATTAGTGCTTTCTTGTTTGTTTTCTGGCTATGCTTGCATTTCCATCAATTTTGAACCTTCCCGTCAATTTTAATGAATGCTTCAGAAACAGTAAAGAAAATGAGAAACATGAAGTCTGGCTTGGGTTTTTGTATTTCAATTCAGTTTTTTAATGTTAAATTCGATATATTGAGTTTGGATTTTATAAATCGATGGAACAAAAGGGGACATATAATGTTTATTCAGTTTCTCCATTAAAATCTGGTCGACTGAAAATTGAACCGAAAAAACCGAAAAAAGTTTGGTTTCGACCAAACTGAACCGAGCTATTTGGTTTGGTTTTCGGTTTGGTATTTTGGTCGGCTGAAGTTTTGGTTAACCGAAATTTTGGTGTTCTGTTTCGATCGAATGAACACCCCTATCCACGACAACCAACCCAAATTCACACCGAACAATCAACCGGATCCACACCCAACTCAACCAAAAAGAAAAAGAAAAAAAAACTACATAAACCTTTGTCTTTCTCGTTCTATCATCCGCATCTGCTCTTCCATTGGTCTCCACCTCTCTCTCCCTCTCTATTTCCATTCCCCTGCCCGTCCAATTATCGAACAACCAAAAGGTTTCATTTTTAGTCCTTATCCATCTTTGTCCTTAACATCAAATTTATTAAAATCTTCAACATGTCTGGTCTTCTCAGTTGTTGAGGTTGCTTTTGTGCTAGAAACGGGTGAATGTGTTATTGTTTGCAGAGTCCCATGTTTTCTTGGTATTGATTGCGGCGGTCGAGGCGGTGGTGTAGTGGATGTGGGATTGGGATTTTAGATATCTGTCGTTAAAAGATGCCACCGTTCGTTTCTGGTGGTGGAGAAATTTGGCCCTCTTACGAGAATATTTTAGTGTTACACTATGCTACAATGTTGGTGGTGGTGATTACTTGATTGTCGGTGATGTTGATCAAAGGCGGAGGGAGGGGGCAACTCTGCCCCCCTCCTCCCCCCATTTTTTTTAAAAAAAAATTACACTATAATTTTTTTAAAAAATAATTATAATTTATATGATTTTCTTATTCTACCAACCCTCTTTTAATGTATCACCCACCCCAAATTTATTCTTGGCTCCGCCATTGATGGTGATCTGAGATTTTGGTGAAGTTCTCTTGGAGTGTGGTATCGAAATAGCAACATGATATTCGACTAGCCTTGTTCATTTGGCAAATATTGTAACAACTTGTCTGATTCACAATTGTATTATCGCATTGATTTACTAAAAAAATAAAATTTTTAAGGGAAAAATCAATACTTTTCAAATAAAAAACTAATACACTCGAGGTAACTACTAAATAATTTTCGGAGAACTAATACTTTTCAAATAAACAACTAATACTTTTTATGGAATTACTAATATTTTTAGGAGAAAAACTAATATTTTTTAGAAAAACTACTAATATCAATTTTGTTACTCGAAAACATATACTTTTCGTAAAAAGTAATATTTTTTTCAAATAAAAAGTTATACTTTTAGAAACCCTAATGATACTATGCCACCGCCTAAAATATTACCTCAAAACGTACTTTTCGAGCAAAAATTATACTTGTAATACTTTTTAATTATCATCACTCATGTCTATTATATAATATTTACGAAAATGTCAACGGTCTTTTAGGTGGGTCACAGTCGTGAGGGATCCGTCTCATAGTATGTTACCGTGAGACGGTTCATATACGAGTTTTGCCTTTTAGTTTATAGGAGTATCCTTTAGCCCTAGTGTTTCATTGGTATTTTAATACACGAGCGGATGCTATATGTACAATAATGGTATTACTTTTCACATGGTTATATGAATTAATTTATTTTTGATTAATTTAATATAACTTTTTGATCCTAATAGCTTAATAATATGAATCACACATCTTTTTTTTTTTTTTTTAGAAGGAGAATCCTTAAAAGTTCATCAACCGACATGTTTTTAGCATATGACACAAGATAATGAGCAAACAAATTATGAGTTAAATCTAAACCAAAAAATACCACGAAAAACAAGAGAAGATTTAAGACTCAGGATGTCGTCCAAAATCACACGGCAACACGAGGTCCACTAGCTTCCCCATTAGCCGCTAGGATAACAGCGGTTGCGTCTCCAAAAATGCACAGGTCCTCAACTTTGAGTTGGTTCGCAAATTTCAAAGCCTCGCGAAGGGCTATGAACTCTGCGATCTCCGGGTCTGCCTAGCCAGAAAATTTTCGGGAAAAACCTGATATAAAATGTCCTGAATCATCAACAAATGCCACTCCAATACCAACACAATTTCCTTGAAACATAACTTAAACCCATCAGTGGAAGAGAAACTCATGGCAAAATGTGACAGCGAGGGGGATAATATTTCTAGTTATCCGGCTGAGCGATGATAATCTTGGAAAATCATAGACGCAACCAATACCACCGAGATAGGTTCAATTTTAGTGTGCTCGAACTTGCATTTGTTCCGATGATACCAAATAAGATTGCAAAGGACCACAGAAAAATTCCGAATTTTCGCAAGAGCATTCAAAATAATCTCTTGGATCCAAAGAGGGAAAGAAAGCTGTGCAAATTGAAAGATTACCTCAAAAGTACCAGCAAAACGCCAAACAACAGTTGCAAAAGGGCAGTCGAAGAAGGTGTGGACAACTGTGCAATGTGGGAAGGAGCAAAGGGGGCATGATTCGGTAGAGTCGATGTGGTGAAGGGCAAGGAGGTCTGCTGTAGGAATAGCTGTTGATACGCACCGTCAGACAAAGAATTTAAAGTGTGGGGGAACTGTGAGTTTCCAAATACGCTTGCAAACCGGGTTAGGAGTAGAGCTTGATGGCGGGGCAACGCCAACGGAGGAGTGAATTTCTGAAGAAATTGCAACTTGGTATGCGGACTTCACAGAAAATTTACCACTTTTCGAGGGGTGCCAACACGAGATGTCATGTAAGTGTCTTGAATCCACAACAATTGAAAGAATTAAATTCGCTTCTTCGGGAGGAAGAGCGACGATCGAGGCTCCTTCCAACACGAAAAAGTCGAATCAATAAGGGTGGAGATGTTGAATTAGCATGCACATTGTTGATCGGGCTCACGAACAAAAAAAATCCGACATACGAGGAAGCCATGGATCCCCAAGAATTTTAGTAGTAGAACCATGCGGATTAGTTTCCTGGTTCCCGAAAGAAGCGGCGATCACGACTCAAGAATATCTTTGCGTCAACTCCACGACGGCCTTGATCCAAGCCGAGCATCAAAAACATTTCCGGATGGAAAATATTTCGCATGAAGAATCCGAGTTAACAAGGATGAAGGTTGCGTAGTAATTTTCCATGCGTGTTTCGCAAGTGCCAAATTAAAAGCTCAAAGGTGTCGGTATCCAAGGCCACCTGAGCTTTATCCGAAGCAATTTTTGCCACGAAACCCAATGTATTTTTTTTCCGTCACTGATCAACTCCAAAAAAGTTAGCCGTCTTAGATCAATTTTATCAATAATCCCATCCGGAAGTCGGAAGCAAGACATAGCATATGTCGGGATTGATTGTACCACCGACTTGATAAGAATATCATGCCCATTGAGACAAGGTTTTTCCTTCCACCCCGAATACGTTTCCGGACTCTACCCTAGATGGATAAAAAAAACTTATTTCTTATTTTTCCCAATAACTGAAGGTAGCCCGAGATATTTTCCGTGCGAGTTAACTATAGGAATACCAAGTATATGAGAAATTTGTTGAGCAGTGGTTGGATTTGTGTTGGGAGTGTTGGGACTGAAAATATACCAGACTTGTCATAGTTGACTTGTTGCCCCGAAGCTGCGTCGAAGAGGTCAATCGCAAATTTAAGGTACCGTGCTTCATCCAAAGTGGCATTACCAAAGAGAAACGTATCGTCCGCAAAGAACAGATGGGATACACTTGGAGCATTTTGAGTAATCCGAATACCGATAATTTTGCCCACCGCCTATAAGTCCTGCAAAATAATAGAGAAAACCTCCGCGCAAATAATGAAAATATAATGTTAGAGGGGATCTCCCTATCGGATACCTCGTTGCAGTATAACCTCGCCAAATTGAGAGCCATTTAATAAGAATGAAAATGAGGATGAAGTGATACATAAGCGAATCAAGTCAATAAGAGAGCTCGGAAAGCCTAAGGAATTTAACACACCAAACACAAAAGGCCACTCAACACAATCCAAAGCTTTACTCATATCGAGCTTAATGGACATGGGGCCCATTTTGCCTATAGATTTAGCTTTCATAGAATGATGAATTTCATAGGCAACTAAAATATTGTCAATAATAAGTCTGCCTTGAATAAAAGCTGATTGAGTTTCTGAGATAATATTCGCTAAAAAAGGCCGGATTCTGTTAGTGATAACTTTAGAGGCAATCCGATAAACTACATTACATAGACTTATAGGGGGCGGAATTGAGAAATAAAATCCGGATTTTTTATCTTTGGAATAAGGGCGATATGCATGAAATTCAAACCTCGAGGCTATTTTTTAGTATTGAGAAACTCAAGAAGCGAGAATGAGAAACATCTTTACCAACAATGAGAGACAAAGATTTTTGAAAAAGACAGGGCTCATACCATCGGGGCGGGGGATTTATAGGGTGCATACTCTTAACGGCTTTCATAACCTCGGCCGCGAAAATGGTGTGATAAGGCGATCAATCATTTCCGCGGTAAGCCTCGTTGGGACCCTACTGAGTGCTTGGCGAATATCGTACAGAGTGGCAAAGATGAAGTGAAAATCTCTTCGAAATATTGGATAATAAGCTGCTCAATGGACTTCTGATCCGTATGTGTTTGCCCCTGTGCATCTTTAAGAGCGGAAATATAATTGGTGTCTCGGCGTTTCGGCGTGGGCATGAAAAAATGTCGTATTTCTATCCCGTTCTTATACCAATCTTTGTTTGGCTCTTTGCTTCCATTTAAGGTCATTGAACTCCAAGAGCAAATCGAGTTGGGAATGTAAGGAGTTCAACTTCTGCTTCACAGGTGGGGTAATGGTCTCTACTTCCAATTTTGTGATTTCACCTTTAATTCGTGTGATCTTATCAGTAAGGTCGCCGAAGGTGAGTTTGTTCCAGTTGATTAGACCAACTAAACAATCCTCCATTTTGACCAAGATATCGATCAGGGGAGGCCGCCCATCACTTGCTAATTATACGTTCACGGTCAGGATTTGATCCATAAGATTGGCGTCGTGGCCGTCGTTTAGGGGGTTGTTGGTTGTGGGAATGACTGAGTTGCGTGAGAATAACGGTATGGTCAGAGGTAAATGAGGGGGAATTAATGACTTGGTGGTAGGGAAATATTGTGCGGAATGCGGACTTGCAGATTGATCGATCTAGTCGAGCTCTTTGAGTGAAAGGGAAAATTGCTAGCCATTGCCACGTAAACTTGGACCACAATAACCCATGTCCTCGAGATTGTAATAATCAATGCCTCTCGAAAAAGATTAATTTGCCATGGAGCTCGGAGCCTTCTGTTTGGAGAATTCATTGTGGCAAAGGACATCGTTGAAGTCCCCATGCATATCGAGGATCGTTAGTAGAAGATGCTAACGATTTAAATTGAGTTCAAAAGATCCGACATAAAGAAGCATCACGGGCTGGCCATAGACCCTGTAAATCGAAATGAAGAGTGAGCAAAGATAACATCCACGTCAATAAAATAGCCACTGTATCCGTGAAGCATAACGCCAATATTCTTTTTCCACAAAAGCGCTATACCACCCAATCGTCCGATGGATGGCACCGAAAACCAAAAAATCCCAAAGCGGACTTGAGATTATCAATAATGCGAGTACAACACTTAGTTTGACTCAAGAAAACGAAGTTTGGGGACTTAGTGCGAACAATATCGCGGAGTTCTTGAACTGTCGGGGTTTCAAGCCCCAGACAATTCCAACTAATAAGCCCCATGGTGATTGGCGGCCGGCTCCCATCTTGACCTCCGCCATATAATTGATGGGATTTGGTATGAGATTGATGATATTGATGAGATTGATATTCAAATATTTCTTCTTAGAACGTATTGATTTGACCCCATAAGCGGGACCAAGCATGTTGCCGCCAGAAACCCGTATTTCTTCTAGAGAATCTCCTAATTGTTCCAGAGCAACTAGGAAGAGATTCTTTAACCAGAAAGAATTCGGTGCAGATGTAGGATACCTATCCAGAAGTTTTCGCAACTCAATCATAGATGATGGAATCATCAAAGATTCGACGTCATCACAGGAAACCTCAATAGAAACGGAATCAATCAAATCACATTGTTTAGCTTTTTTTCCAATTGGTTCCAAGGGGGTAGAAAGAAGAGCATCTTTATTATCGGAGAGCAGGTGCAATTTACGTTTTGCCCCTGCCAGAGGAGATGATGAGTTGGCAAGACAGTTTTTGACTTTGAGGAATTTTCGGGTTAATTTTCGCGCAGGTGTGTCTACATGCATGGGAACAGAAACTAGAAAATGGCTATTTAGGATTGGCTCGTTTTGTGAGTTAGCATTTATGGGTGATGGTACAGGGGACAGACGTGTGTGGATAAGAGCGATGGGGTGAGTGAGATCTGATGAGTAAGAGTTGTGAGAGAAGGAGGTTAAAAAAAATGGTTTTTCGTGGGATTTGGACATGGAGAGGCTCAGATGAAGTATGTAAGATGTTGGGAGATACTGAAGTAAGGTCAGCAGAGGATATGGAAAAGAGAGGTTCATGGGTGAGAGTTTCAGAGAACGATGTTATCATGGAGAGATTTGCAAACCAAAGAGCCTTTTGGATTCCAGAGTTTACGAAAGAGCGATCTAATTTGGTTGAAGCCACTTATCCGAGATGCTAGAAGTTTACCAACCATGGAGAGTGATGAGTTAAATTGGTCCCAAGGAGATCATCCGTAGAGATGGGAGCACGCTCTTTGTCCCAAAGACGAGCGTATAGATCATGCAAATCGTCGCCATCCGAGAAAGATATATACCAAAGACTCTCGAGGTCAACTGACCGATCAAGAAGAAGAGATTTGCAAACAAACACAAAAAAACCTAAGTGAGAGAAAAAAAAAGAAAAAAAGAAAGAGAAACAAAAGGGTGAGAGACAGAGAGGGGAGAAAACGAGAGAAAGGGAGATGGGAGAAAACAGAGGAGAAAAACTCGATCAATCATGGTAGTGATCCATGAAAGACGGGGAGGCATGGCGAGGCATGACGAAACGCTCGAGAGAATCTTTCGGGAAGAAACCACAGGACTTGTTTAAGTGATCGATAACTTTTTCGAATTTTCAAGATTTTCATTTAGACTTGGAATCACACATCTTATTACTTAGTTCTTTAATTAAAAATTATTCTAAATTATTTTATAGTTGAAATTTTATTGATTAACGTTATTCGTGAAATGTTTAAGGCATAATCAAATAATTTACTAATCAAAAGTTGATTTATACTTGTTTTATATTAGTTTAAATAGTTCATATATAAGCATTGAAAAATGAAATAAATTAATTAAGAAGTAAAGTAAGACAGTTTGTATATTTTTTTATTTTCTTACTTGGGATGTTTTGCGTTTAATGAATAAGTGCAACAATATTATTAATTAATCATTAAATTATTTAATAATTTAATAAGGCTCTACATTAAGGACCAATCCTATATGGCAAAATTAATCAGAAAAGTCAAAGCGGGGTTTTGAATCCATTCCAAATGGACCTTTAGATGTTTGGTAGTTATCTATAAATGGACTTTTACAATAAGTCACTTTTCTGGAAGTCTATTTTGGAGAAATACAAATTTGTGATTTTTTACAAAAGAGGAGTGAATGCTATATTTTTGCTATTTTTCACTTCTCTGATTGGGTATAGAAATGTATTTTAACCAAATACTTTAACATTACTCATAAGTAAGTTTTTTTTTTTTGTAAAAATCCATTTTATAAATGGACATTCATTTTAGAAGTATCAAGTACTCCTTTCAAAAAAATAAGGGCCCTCCCCTGAAGACTGACCCTAATCGTCCATAAAAATTTGATAGTTAAGTCTATATTTTATGGGCCCTTATATCATAAGGGCTTTTCAAAAATGATCTTAATTAGCCCTAGCCCACCCCAACCCTTATGGTTTTTATTTTCCAATAAAATTCTTGCATTTTATAAATTTATATTAAAATTTGTACATGTAATACTATCAAATTTAATATTTGATCTCAGTTATCAATTATATACCATTTAATATAGCAAATTATCAAATTTATTTGGCTCGCAAAAGAATCTTTATCTTTGATCTCATTTATCATTTAGTCTTACTAAACAACTTAGTAAATACAAATCTAAAGTTGTATTTAAATAGTAATGATTACACAATACGTTAATAATAAATTAATGAATTGAAATGTATTTCGCAATGTATGAATAATCATTTAGCCAAAAAGAATTGAAATAACTATATCAATTTCTGTTTGACCCTTCACCATTAATTATTTATAAGAAACCTCATTTATTGTTACTTCATTTTTATTAGATTATATTATATGCATATTTGATTTGATTAGGAATATTAAACTTATGAGTGCACGACTTCATCAAAAAGAAAAAAAAAAGCGAAAAATTATAGGCCAACCTTGCCCTATACGGTATAGTTGGCAATGGGTCGGGCCAGTCTATCCGGCGTTTGGAAAATTTCGGGGTGGGCCACGAAAATACATGGTCAAGTCCAGCCCATATGTGTATATTGTACACAAAAATGACCGGGTTGGGCTAAACCCAACCCATGGGCCAATCGATTCGGGCCAAATAGGCTCGATTATTTTGGGCCTAGAAAATCCTGGCCTAACCCAGCCCAAATCTTGGGCCAATCGGGCCGGCCCATAAGTTTAAGATTTTTTAGCCCTAGCCTTTAAGACTAAGACCTTTTAGAGGCAATGATGGAGTCAAGATGGGTTGACCCTTATTGACATCAATGACATGTCTACTCCTAAACATGGACAGAATCTCTAAGATTTGTTGCTCACGTAGCCAACGTGTGCAAGTGCACATTCTAGCAAAATTTATAATTTTTGGCAAACTTTGAACTCAATCCAATCTTTTTTTTAGACTGCATTCGAGCCTTTTTAATTTATAGGGATAAATTAAAATTTTAAATTTGAACATGGCTATTTTTGATACCACCCCTTGATTATATGACCGTCAAAATTACGTTTTGGTCCTTTAACTTAAATAAATATACTTTTAGTCCTCTACGTTTTAGAGGTGACATTTGACAACCACTATTACAAAGTTGCGCATTTTATCTTATTTTATAATTTTATGGATATCATATTCCTAAAATATTGACATAGCAAAATCAACACTTATGTGGATTAAAAGTGGAGTATTAGAATGCCAATTATGAATGTTGTGGCTTAATCTGTAAAATAGATGTATATTTACTCTTTGAACCTTACCACATGTAATAAATTGGAGGATAAATTGATAATATATATTTTATTTAGGCACAAAAATTGACTCAAATGAAGAAATACTTGTACATACACCATCTATATTTATATATACAAAATATACATATAATAAATATAACACACACATATAACTTATTTATATGTTTTTTTCTATTTTTTGGTGGAAGGCGGGGGATTGGTGGGACGGATTCCTCAATTATTTGTTATTTTTCTTTGTTTTGTTTTGTATTCATTTAAGTATATAAGATTTTGTTATTTTTTAGATTATATTCTATTTTATTCAAATTTTTAATTTAAATTTAAACAAATATTATATTATAATAATATTGTTTAGATTTATTAATATACTAACAATATATATGATGTAAATTATTTTACGTTATCACTACTAATTTTAAATACCTTTTCTCTTTTTAAGTATGAAACTCTTAACATAATGTTTTTTGGTAATATTTATAAATATTTTTTAAATAATTAAGATTTTCTTAAAAAACATATTTATGAACTGTTTTATTTTATTCTGCTTACAAAATACATTATTATCTAAAGTCTATGCCATGTATGTTGCTAAATAAGCATCATATCACAAAATTCTATCCACATAAGTATTAATTTTGCCACTTGACATTTCCGAAATATGATATCCCCAAAAATTGAAAAATAGAACCAAATGTGGAACTTTTTTAAGTTAATGGTTCCCAAACGCCATTCTTATAACATAGAAGATGTTCGACCCTAAACACCTATAAAAGTCTAATAATCCTCGCAAGAGAACGAGATCAATCGTAGGGTAGCAAGTTTACCACAAGTCGTCTCTCAAGGAAGACTTAGCCGACAAATAATTATTATGTATCACAATAGACAGAAAATAAATCCTAAACACTCTAACCAAATTTGTTGGTTTTATTTAAACTAAGAGAAAATAATCAAAAAGACAATTAAAACTAAGCGAGGATTGAACTTTGAGAAAAAGATATGGAAGAAAGTCTAGGATTATGGATTCATCTCATCAAACTTGCAAGCAGAATATCAATTAATTGATCATGCGGTTAACAAATATAACAAACATGTAAAAACTAGGCCTAAGTCTGATAACTTTCGTATTCACAGTTATTAGGGCTATCCCAACATAGTTTGCTATTTTCATTAAACCTGGGTTATATAATACATTTCTGATTCATATCTAACCCCCTGAATAAATTTAGTCCAGGAATAATATCTTCTCTCGATCTCAATTATTCCCCCAAAACAATCAAAAGTTGATCAGACAATCAATTATCAAATAAAGCAATTTATTTAGGAAAGCAGATCAATTAATCAATACTCATGCTTGTTTGTTTGAATCAAATCATCATAATACTAGAACAAGGAAATTAGTTCATGCTTGGGGATGAGATCATAATCTCAATTGAAGGAAAGAAAACAATCATAAACATGATCATGCAATAATAATAATCTCCCAACAATTAAAATCACACAAAAGAGATGAAGAAATCTTACTCTTTGATTAAGAAGCAAAAATAACTTCAAGGGGAAGAACCCAAACAATCCCAATGTTGAAAACAAGAGAAAAATACCAAAAAACTAAAGTATAGAAGTGCTATGAATGAGAGTGTACGGAATTATGGATCCCCCAAGTGCAATTTATAAGCCTAAAACCCTATACAAGGTGGAAGAATCCAAAAAGAACAAGGAAAAACGAATAAAAATCTAGAAACTTACGCGGTGCGGCGTCTGCACAAGATGCGTGCCTTGTCTTGCGGTCTTCCTTGCAGCGCTCCCGTTTGCGCGCCGCGACCTTCCTTGTGCGCGCTTGCGCGCGCTAGTGCGCGCCCGCCTTCAGTTATGCTTTGCGCGTCCGCGCAAACTTGCGCGACGCGCGCTCAATTACGTCAATCTTGACGTTGCGCGCCATGCTCTCTTGCGCGCGCGCGCACAACGTCGTATGCTTTGACCGTCTTTCACCTGTAGTGCCCGTTTTTGACCGTTTTAGCCCGTTTTCAAGGTTTTTTCTTACGAAAACCTACGAACCAAACAAAAATACCCTACGTAACATATGATAATATAAAATGGGACGAAAAGACACAAAAATATGCACAATCACTCACACGAAAAATAGAAATCACACAAAATTCACACACAAAAACATATAAAACAACTCCTCCACACTTAGCCTTTTGCTTGTCCTCAAGCAAATAATAATGTCAATAAACTCAACAAGAAATATTATGTCCAATTTGAGAATCAATTAATCCATAACACTATGTTCCATCTACCTCGGATTATTCCTCATCGATCCCCAACCTTCGCAATAAACTCACTCGGCTAAAGTTAAACATCAATCAAAGTGTTTGGCCTTCCTTACTAAATTTCAAATTTGTGTCAAAAGTTGCATCCTTTTTTATTCACACAACAAATCACGCAATTACTAGCCTTTTTTTTTTGCTAGAACTCCCAAGATATTCTTCCACTAGGTATAAACTTCGGATATTTTCCAAAGGCTCATAGGGTGGTTTCCCATACTCATGTTTGAGCTGCCGTTTTACGTAAAAGTCAAACATGGGGCTCATGAATGCTCTTAGTTACTAAGCAGCTCAACCAGCAGAGTATAATCTCAATTGTTCCATTTTTTTTTTGGATAGCTATATAACGCATCTTTTTTTTTTTTTTTTTGTCAAGGCTAGCAATTTTGTGTACACACAAATCAAAATAGGGTTTTAACTTAATTCACATCAATGAAATCTCGTAATTCAAGCCCCACAATTCGGATTATTGTTTAACCGTCACCTAATTCGTTCACCACAAAGGCTAATTCACGACTTAGTCAAATCCTATGTATTAAGTTCACAGAGTCATTTCATATTTGAAACTCAAATTAATACATCTATTTCAAGTTGATTAAACAACACTATTATTAAACTTGGGATAATCATTAGGCAAATTAAAAATATAGCCATATGCAATCATCATATTTTATCAATGACTAATCATCCCCCCACACTTAAATCACGCAATGACCTCAATGCGTAAAAGTAAAAGAGAAGAAAAAAGATATATCCCTGAGAAATGCGAAGATCGATAAATGGCACCATAGTCATATCTGCCTACAAATCTGCAAAAGCCATGTGAAGAGGACAAAATAATAATCCCACGCATATGCAAATATGAAAACACACACACACAATTTTTTTTTTTTTTTTTTTTAATAAAACAATGAAAATATTTGGGTTGCCTCCCAAGAAGCGCTCTTTTAACGTCATTAGCTTGACGGTGTCAATGGAGAGATTCAAGGCGGATCATCGAGCAAAACCCTATTTACCACCTTGTAATTTTTATCTGGTTGTTTTCCGCTTCGAAGCATATTGTGTTCTTGCCATAGGACATCTTTCACGGCAGAATCGATCGAGTCAACAATCAGATAATCATTCAAAACACATGCAGGATTACGAGCTATATCAAAAATTGAAAATGTTACAGATTCACCCAAGACATTCATACTGACTTTTCTATTTTTGACATCGATCAAAGTATTAGTAGTTGCCATGAATGGTCTACCCAACAATATAGTATGATCTTTAAGACTACCTTTATCCTTTTCCATATCCAAAACAACAAAATCAGTGAGAATTTTAAGACCACCTATTTGACTAAAATATTTTCAACAATGCCTGTAGGATACCTAATGGACCTATCGACAGTTGCAAACGTAATCCGGAAACTTCAATTCCCTAAATCTAATTGTTTAAATGTAGAGTAAGGCATAAGGTTAATTCCTCCAAGATCAAGCATACTGCATACTTCCTTACCATTCCCAAAAGAAATATTGATAGTGAAACTACCGGATCTTGTTTTAGGCATGGTCTTAGGGAAGAGAAAGTTCATGGGAAGGCGATCCCGTGCTTGCCTCCCTATTTATGTCTTCTTCACCTGCATCAACTTCCTTTTCTATGTTCGCGATACCTGCAGGGTTAGATGAGACAATAGAAAGAGGAATGTCACTTTCATGATCAGAAATCTCACCAAATTCAAGAAAGGTGATGGATTGAGCTTGTGCTGGTTGGAAAGGATGTGTGTCCTGCTTGAATATATGTCGAGCAATCTTACCAACTTGAGTCGTCAATTGACCAACTTGAGTCTCAAGACGCTTAAAAGAAGCTTCCATAGATTCAAACCGTCTATTGTTACCTTTTTGTGTTTGCTGACTGGCTTGAATAAAAGAATTCAAGCTTTCTTCAATAGATGGGGCCGTTGGCTGGCCTTGTGGTTGCGGTGGTCTCGGATAGATATGAGAGGGATTTTGTGAATTGCCCCAACTAAAGTTGGGATGGTTTCTCCAACCTAAATTGTTCGTCTGAGAGATAGCATTACAAATGTTGGCCCCATGACCAACTTCACCACAAATCCCGCAAGATTCGGCAGAAGGGGGAACATGTGGATGCCCCCTTGTAGCCAACAATTGTACTTGCTTAGTCAACTCAGCCAATTGTTTTGTCACATCGTAGCTAGGAGCTACTTCATTCACGACAACCCGTTTACCTCTGGCACTTTTTGGTTGTGAGTTATCGCTCATCATCTCTAAAATATCATAGATTTCTTGGGCCGTATGTACACCCATGTCACCCCCAGCGGCATTGTCAACCATATATTGATAATTATGCGATAATCCATCATAGAAAAATTGGTTTAACAATTCCAATGGGAAGTGATGATGTGGGCATTTAATCTGTAAATCCTTAAAGCGATCCCAGGCCTCATGAAAAGGCTCACCTTCTATTTGACTAAAAGTAGCTATCTTACCTCGCAGATCTGAAGTTTTCTGATGAGAGTAGTACCTGCCCATGAACTTATTGTACACCGCCTCCCAATCAGTAAGAGAGTTAGGAGGTAGAGACATAAGCCAAGTTTTCGCCCGGTCCTTCAGAGTGTAAGGAAAACAACGCATCCTTAAAGATCTTCATCCAAACCTTGTAGAGGAAAAGTTTGAATGATCGAATAGAATTCCCGAATGAAGTTAAAAGGATCTTTATTGGGCATCCCATGAATGACTAAAATCGATTAAAGTGTATTATTTTGAGCTCGTAGTTCCGTCTTTGCTTGTCCCAATGTGATACAAGAGGTCGCCCCAATGAAAGAGCGTGCAAACTCACGCATCGAAGGCTGGCGTGCCTCCACGTTGTTTCCGTTTTGATTATCACCCATCTCTGATTCGTCTATTTGTTCTTCTTTCAGAATGTGATCACGAGAATCCTTGCTGCTATCCGTAGAATCGTCCCCTTCTTTCCTTGTTCGTCTCGCACTCGATGGATATCGTCCACGAAAGGCGCAAGGTCCCGATTGAGATTTCTACGTCCTGCATAAACAACACCAGAAAACAGATCAAACGCACTGAATAAAGTAAAAACCGAAAAGAAACAAAAAAAGAGTCCTAAACTAAAAATAAACAAAAAGAATCCTAATCTAGAAACACGAAAAATAGACACAATAATTATTACACCTAAAGCCTTCCCCGCAGCGGCGCCAAAATTTTGTTCGACCGCTAAACACCTATAAAAGTCTAATAATCCTCGCAAGAGAACGAGATCAATCGTATGGTAGCAAGTTGACCACAAGTCGTCTCTCAAGGAAGACTTAGCCAAATAATTATTATGTATCACAATAGACAAAAATAAATCCTAAACACTCTAACCAAATTTGTTGGTTTTATTTAAACTAAGAGAAAATAATCAAAAAGACGAATTAAAACTAAGCAGATTGAACTTTGAGAAAAAGATATGGAAGAAAGGCGAATTAGGATTCATCTCATCAAACTTGCAAGCGAGAATATCAATTAATTGATCATGCGGTTAACAAATATAACAAACATGTAAAAACTAGGCTGGAGTCCGATAACTTTCGTATTCACAGATTAGGGCTATCCCAACATAGTTTGCTATTTTCATTAAACCTTTAGGGTTAGATAATACATTTCTGATTTATATCTAACCCCTACGAATAAATTTAGTCCAGGAATAATATCTTCTCTCGATCTCAATTATTCCCCCAAAACAATCAAAAGTTGATCGGACAATCAATTATCAAATAAAGCAATTTATTTAGGAAAGCGGATCAATTAATCAATACTCATGCTTGTTTGTTTGAATCAAATCATCCTAATCCTAGAACAAGGAAATTAGTTCATACTTGGGGATGGGATCATAATCTCAATTGAAGGAAAGAAAACAATCATAAACATGATCATGCAATAATAATAATCTCCCAACAATTAAAATCACACAAAAGAGATGAAGAAATCTTACTCTTTGATTAAGAAGCAAAAATAGCTTCAAGGAAGAACCTAAACAATCCCAATGTTGAAAACAAGAGAAAAATACCAAAAACTAAAGTATAGAAGTGCTATGAATGAGAGTGTAAAATTATGGATCCCCCAAGTGCTATTTATAAGCCTAAAACCCTATACAAGGTGGAGGAATCCAAAAGAACAAGGAAAAACGAATAAAAAATCTGGAAACTTAGCCGGTGCGCGTCCCGGCGTCTGGCTGGTGCGCGCCACAAGCGAATCTGCGCGTCAGCGCCTCGTGCCTTGTCGCGCCCTTCCTCGCGCGCCCATGGCCCGCCTTTTCTTGTGGCTGCGTTGCGCTAGTCTGCGCCCGCCTTCGATTATGCTTTGCGCGTCCTCACAAACTTTCGGGCGGCGCTCAATTCACGTCAATCTTGGCGTTGCGCGCGTGCTCTCTTGCTCGTGCGCGCACAACGTCGTATGCTTTGACCGTCTTTCGCCTGTAGTGCCCGTTTTTGACCGTTTTTGCCCTTTTTCAAGGTTTCTTCTTACGAAAACCTACGAAACAAACAAAAATACCCTACGTAACATATGATAATATAAAATGGGACGAAAAGACACAAAAATATGCACAATCACTTACACGAAAAATAGAAATCACACAAAATTCACACACAAAAACATATAAAATAGAAGACTAAAAATAAATTTAGATTAACTTAAATGACCAAATATGCAATTTTGCATTACATTACCATCCTTTCAATTTTGTGGACTTCTTATTCGAGACAGTTTAATTTATATTAGAAATTTAATAACTGCAGCAAATTAATTGCTCAAAAAAATAAATAATAATAACTGCAGCAAATTATGGGCTAAACCTCATCGACAGTAGAACAATTTGTTTCTTTATTCTTATTTGCTCAGGCCCAAGCCCATAGTGACTAGTCCAAGAGTAAGCGAAACATTTTTTTTTTTTTTTTGAGAAAAAGAATAAGCGAAACTTGTTGGATAATCAAACTTTAAATTCCAATATTCCTACTAGAAATTTGTGCAGACGGGATTTGGAGATTATCGAAATCAAAATATCCGTTGACTTTCTGGCTTTCCCAATCAATCTTGTTCCAAAAATATTTCTGGAGATTTTTCAAATTCTCGTCACCGATAACAAAATGCATACAATCACTCCAACCGAGGACCCGGAAGCTAGAACCGATTATAAAGATCTTATATAAATACATATACATTATTTCTATGCTATTTATAATTTGATATTGAATTAACTACAATATATTTGAATTAAATTGAATATAAAGCATATTTAAAAAAAAAACTATAATCTTGCAACTATTATGAATTTTAAAAACTTTGATATTAATAATAGCATAAATTATTTGAAACTAAAATTAGTTAAATGATTAGTAAATTGCACTTAAAAGAGAAACAAGTAATAATACCATATTATAACAATATAAAAAATATCATATTTTAGTTTTTTTACCACATCTCATAAATTATAAATATAATTTTAGTGATTATATGTTCAGTTGTTAAGTAGAAGATATTGATATTATAAATTTATACAAGTTTATTTCATGTTAATTTATAAAAATTATTAGTTAATTATAATTGTTCTAAGTCAATAGAAGGACAATTGCCCAAATAATATACTATTATAGTATTATAGAGGTTATTAAGTTTAGAATTTAGGATTGTGTTACATATTATGGTATTAATTTTTATTTTGAGACTACACTAAAAGAGACTAGAACTCTAGAAATATACCCGTTTGATGATTTTTATATTAATCTCCTTTTCTTCTTTTTTTTTTTCAAATTTGTATGTTTTATTTATGACTAATCTCCGAATCTCGAATCTCCGTCCCGAACCAAACCGTACCGTCCCGTCCTATTAGAAACGAATCTCCGTCCAATCGTCCCGAACTTTCGATGCGATTCGAGACGGAGATTTTTTTCTATGGTTCATTAAAGATTTATTTTTAAAATCTACGAACTTGGGACGGTTCGAGAATTTCTAAATCTCGAACCGTCCGTCCCATCACACTCCTAGTTCCTACCATAGCAAATAATTTTTGAATATGAAAGTAAATGCTGCTCATAGCCACTTAACCAATTGCAAGGTATCATAATATAGAAATTGTGCGTAGTTTTCAGGGAAAAATAAATCAAGATGGAGGGGAATCCTTGCCAAGAAACTTTTGTACATTTCTTTCAATATCATTAAATGGCCATGGTACTTACGCTTGGGTTAAAAAGCAAATCAAATTACTCTATATCCGTCTTGAGACTGATCACTAAAAATTTGTTTTGAGCTCGAGTCATTAAACCGAATAAACTTGAACACATTTTTTCATTGATAAAATATAAAGTTCAATATATATGATTAATAAGTAAAATATTAATGTATAAAAGAATCAAGTCGCTTGAGTTCGATAAATTCCTATCTCGATTATTATTATCAATCCAGCTCAAATAAAGTTTCTGAAATCTAAATACTTGAGCCCCAGTAACCAAACATAATTTAGAGCACATTAAAATAATTTGATTTGAGTAACATTTTGTTGAATTATATGATAAACATATTTAATAATAGTTGGTTTTTCTGTCCATTGGACGGTCTAACGGATCTAAGTCCATTAGACGGATTCCAACCATCCTACCCGATCTGAAAAAGGAAGCATCTTCTACTCCAAATTTGCTCTCTCCTTGATCCGCTCCAACCAGTCTGTAACTTGTCTTCACATGGGTCATGAAGACTCTATTTACTATATTAACAAGAACCCAAGGCCACCTAGACATCAAAAAACCCACCTTCCACTAAATATGAGTCGGAGACAGAAAAAGGGACGCAATGCGTCAATGGCAAAACCCTCTGGTTCAGACTATTAAGCACCAATTTGTTCCAAAATATTTTACTAAGAGTATTATTACATAGAATTTCTTTGAACCTTTACTCCAACAATTTAAAGAATATCCCGAGCCTACATCACCAATAGGGATCACGAATATTCTGGACGAATTTGAAAACATTGAAAATACAAATTATCATCTTCTTGGGATTTTGGGTTTTGGTCAGTTTTCTTTTATCTTGCTTTGAATTAAGTATAAACTGATTCAATTACGCCATCTAAGTGTTTGATGATTTGACTAAATCAAATTTTTAAGCATTCCAGTTATTACTTATAATACTTTTCAGAAGTATATTCATGAAAAATACTAAAATTCTTCAGGGAACTACTAATACATTTCAAAAGAATTGCTAATACTTTTTAGAAAGACGACTAATACTTTTCAGAAGGACTATTAATACATTTCGGGAGAAAAATTTAATTATATTCAGGGGAACTACTAATACATTTTAGAAGAAATCTGCTAATACTTTTTAGAAGGGCGACTAATATTTTTCGAAGGATTTGTTAATACATTTCGGAGAAAAATTTAATTATATTCTGGGAACTACTAATACATTTGGAAAGAATCAAGGGCGACTAATACATTTCTGAGTATATTCAGAGAAATACAAAAAAACTCTTCAGGGAATTACTCATACATTTCAGAAGAACTACTAATACTTTTCAGAAGGACTGTTAATACATTTCGTGAGAAAATTTTAATTATATTCAGGGGAACTACAAATACATTTGAGAAGAACTGCTAATACTTTTTAGAAGGACGACTAATACTTTTCGAGGAAGAATTAATACATTTTGGGAAAAAAAATTTAATTTATTTCAAAGAACTACTAATACTTTTTCGAGGAACTACTAATACTTTTTTGAGGATTGCTAATATATTTGGGAGTATATTTAGGAGAAATACTAAAAACTCTTGAGAAAACTACTAATACATTTAAGAAGAATCGCTAATACTTTTTAGAAGGACGACTAATACATTTGAAAGGACTACTAATACCAATACTCCTGAAAACTACTAAAACACCACTGCTAATATTACGCAAAAATGCCACCGATCCGCTGGTCGATCCGTCTAACAGTCGAGACTTAGGCGACGTCCGGCAGAATTTTTGTGATTTAATAAAGGGTATATATCATAAAACTATTAATGATGCTTAGCGTTATTATAAAAATAATAATGTATCTTTTTTTAAATTTATATATAGTTATTCATCTTTGAAAATTACAAGTACTACTGTATGTATGGTTTGCCTTATTTTACAAATATCACACTCAATAGGTACAAATTGCTAAATATAAATAAATGTAAAATGGTAATTTATAATTTAAAAAAATTACAAAATGTTTTTATGATTAGAGTAATTAAACTTTAAATAGTTTTTATAATTCATTCTTTATTAAATAACAGTTATAAAACTGAATATTTCATTACGAAGGGGCCTTACATGCAATCCATTGTTCGCAGATTGAAAAGCAAGAAACAAAAGATATGACATGTACGAGCAGGGTGACAATTTGGTTCATTGGGTGGAGTTTGTGTTTTTGGTTTTGAGTTATACTTAAAATACTTAAAAATTAATTTTAGACAAATTTGTAACATCGTGTTAGATTCGTGTTAGTCGTTTTAGTGTCTGGGTTTTTGTGTTCATGTTTAAATTCTTCTCAGTAATTTCCAGAGGATTCATGTTGGTTATCATATCGTATCACGGTGCCACCCTACGACGAGGTTGCACGCGGCTGATGAATCAAGTTTGTACAGTTAAAAAACGTGTAGCACCCCATCATTTCTGGAGCATGGAATTTTGGAAAAACAGCTCTTCTTAGACATATGGGCCTTTAATTGTTTAGCTATTAAATCATAGTCCATTATTACATCTTAATCATAACACGTAGGTATGCTTTTAAAACACTGAATCAGAGAAGATCCTGTGAAATAAATTGGGAAAATGAAGCTGAATTATTAGGGGTGTCAATTTAGGACTTTCGACACGCAAACCCGACACAAACCTAACAAATTAATGGGTATGGTGTTAGATAAATGTTTTTATCAAGATTTTGATGATTATGTTTAAATGAGTTTTTATACCAAAACAATGTTAATAAATGTTGTCCAAATACTCCTAAATGATTTAAAATGTTTTTGCTAATTTTTGGAGTATTTCTTAGAATTTATTTTTCGATAAAAATGGACAACACTTTTGATGGTTTTGTTTAAATTGGTTTTTCACCAAACAATGTTTTTAAATGTTGTCAAAAATACTCCAAAGTGATTTAAAATATTTTTACTAATTTTTTGGAGTATTTCTTGAAGTTTATTTTTGATAAAAATCGGACAACATTTAAAATTGGAGGAAGTCGACGCCCAAAAGGCCCAAAGGTACATTCAAGAGTGCAATTAATTGAAACAGAAAGTTACAGATTTGAAAAACTGAAGAGGGGGACCGGTCGCACCCCCCTGCAACCCCTACCTGGATCGCACTATTTTTATTCAAACGTTCGGAATCTTATACAGGGCAACCGGTCGCCCTATGTAATTTATGACATCAAAAATTCCAACCGTTGCAATCCTTATCAGCACGATTTACTTTTCATTTTTGTACAATATTTCTACATCTTGTGATCCTCTTTTTGTAGACAAAAATGAAGAAGAAGGAGCCTATGTTGGTGAAGACTCTCCTATAAATAGAGGATGTATTGAAGACACAAGATATAACATATTTAAGCAAAATACACAACAAGAAATCTGCAAATTCTTCAAGCTTTCTTTTTTACATTCTTGTTGTAATAGCCTAAGCACTTTCACTTGCACATCTTTGAGGTCTAGGCTTTTGATTCTTGATTACACTTGCACTCAATCTTTGTATTGGTTTTATAGAGTTGTAATCTTGAATTTTGTCCATCATTCAACACAAGACATCCTTGTAAGTATTCTTGTAGTAAGAATACACTTGGGTGATCTAGGTGATAGGTGTTTGAAGAGTGTGGTACTCTTCAAAGGTGGTGAAGGAAGATTGTGGTAATCTTCTTGAAGGTGTTGTAAGAGGATTGTGGTAATCCTCAAGGTGTTGTATTAATTGTGGTAATTAATAAAATCTTTTTTTCTTTTTTGAAATCCACTTTGATATACCGGGGGTAGTAGATTAGGCCCTAGGTGGGTTGAACTACTCTAAATCATCGAGTGTTGTTTAATTTCCGCATTTACATTCTTGTCAATTACGTGTTCATTCGAAAAAGAGGGAGATTTGTAAAAATCGGTATAATCTATTCACCCCACCTCTAGTTTATCGTAGCCACTTGACTAACAAGTGGTATCAAAGCCAAACTCTTTCGCTAGCTCGTTCCGAAAAGAGAAAGATCCATGGCTACGAATGAAGCTTATCTCACCACCGACGCCCACCAACAAGCCACCACTATTCGATGCCAACAACTACGCATTTTGGAAAGACCGCATGGAGTGCTTTCTACAAGGGTGCGGATTTGATATTTGGAATGTGGTCATCAAGGAGTTGCTCAACCAACAACAAAATTGGAGGATGGTACCACGACCCCAAGCCATTCAAGGAGTACGATGAAAATGACAAGAAGGCTTTCTCTCTAAACGGTAAGGCCTTAAACATTTTACGTTGCTCTCTTACCGCCACCGAATATAATCGCATAAGAGGCATACGTACGCACATAAAGTTTGGGAAAAATTAGAAACCATCTATGAGGGCACAAAGAAAGTGAAGCAAGCAAGAAAAATAATGCTTGTGAAAGACTTTGCAAAAATTTCAATATGCATGATGGTGAAAGCATATAAAAATGGTGGAAAGGCTTGACAATATTGTCAATCCTCTTGTGGCTCTTGAAAGGTCATCTTCGAAGAAGACAAGGTGACCAATTATTGAACGCATCTTCCCTACTCATGGTCCGTAAAGGTGACGGCATCACGGAAGCTCAAAATCTTGAGACACTCAAGTTTGATGAGCTCATTGGGAACCTCCTCATTTATGAAGTATATCTCAAGGAGAGAAACAATTCTCAACCATCCACCTCTAAACCGGCACGCAAAATATTATTAAAGGCTTAGATCTTCTTCTAATAATGTTTATTATGCTAGTGATGAGGATGATGAAGAAACGACGTCTCTTATTAGAAAATTTGCAAAATTTGTAAACAAAAATAAAGCAAGAAAGCCTAGAGACAATTCTTGTTTCAAATGCGAAAAATCGGCACTACATAGCCGATTGCCCAAAATTAGCGGAAGAGGAACAAAAGAAGAAAAAGCCTTTTCCGAAAAAGAAGGGCGTTAAATGCGGACGTCAAAACTTGGGATGAATTACTTGAAACAACCGACGAGGAAGGAGAATCCGAACATGGTCTTATGGCCATAGGCGATGAAAATACCGAGGTACGCTCTAATGCTTCATCTTCTTCCTTAGTTGATGGATTACAATGTGATTTTGATGAATTGCAAAATGAGTTTCAAAATTTGATTGTTAAATACAAGAATTTGAAAAAGGAGCATGCTATTACTCTTACTATGGTCCGTACTTTGGAACCGAAAAAACAAACGCTCACAAATGATATTGAAAATTTGAAAAAGGATGTGTATCAATTCAATTTAAGTACGGATAAAGTCACAAAAATTTTAGATGCACAAAGAGGTGAGCATTCTAAATTAGGACTTGGTTACAAACCTTTTTCAAAATGCTTTTAAGAAAAAAGACCAAGGTCCAACCTTTTGTACGTAAGGCTAGTAGTCCTCGTATTATTACTTGTTTTTATTGTGGTAAGAATGGACACTATGCTAGCAATAGTAAATTGAAGAATGATTTTAGCTATTATTGGAGACCTAAAGGTCTCAAGGCTAACCCCCCATGGACCCCAAAATTATAGGGTACCTAAAAATAATTCATTTGTAGGTTATAGGGGGCTATAACAACAACGATTCAAAATGGCTCGTGGGAAATGGATGTTCACGCCTATATGACCGAAAGAGAGAACTTTTACCAACATCAAGCTCCAAGAAGAGGGTATGGTCATGTTCGGCAATGGCAAAGGAAGAATTCTTGGAAATGGAGAAATTGGTAACTCTTCTTCTCTTAGTAATGTTCTTTTAGTAGAAGGGCTTAAGTTCAATTTGATAAGTTGTTAGCCAACTTTGTGATTCAAATTATAATGTTGTTTTTAATAAAGAAAATGCCTTATTTCCAAAAATGATAAAATTATTTGTGAAGCAATTAGAAAATGCAATCTTTACAAAATTTGTACAAGTGATTTGGTTAGTCAAAATGTTTCTTGTCTTGTCGCCAATAATGATTTAACTAGTTTATGGCATAGGCGACTTGGACATGTTGGATACAAAATTTGCAAACTATTTACAAAACCAACATGTAAAAGGACTACCCAAATTGAATTTTGAAAATCTTGGCTTATGTGACACTTGTCAAAAGAACAAATTAGTTAAGAGTAGTTTTAAGCCCAAAAATGAAATTTCCACTACCAAACCCCTACAAATGCTTCATCTTGATTTGTATGGGATATTGGGACACAAGAAGTCTAAGTGAAAATATTATACTTTTGTTATAGTTGATGATTTTTCTAGATATACTTGGGCTCTATTTCTTACAAATAAAAGCGATGCCGTTAATGAGTTTGTTAAGTTGTGTAGACTTATTGAAAATGAAAAGGAAGATACTATTATGTCTATTCGAAGTGATCGAGGTGGAGAATTTGACGGCGAATTTAGAGTCTTTTGTGAAACCAAGGATATAATCATAATTTTTCGGCTCCAAGGACACCTCAACAAAATGGAGTAGCCGAAAGGAAGAATCGGACACTTCAAGAAATGAGTCGGTCCATGCTAAATGAATTTTCACTTCCAAAATATTTTTGGGCCGGGCCGTAAGTACCGCTTGCTATGTCATTAATCGAGTTTATATTCGTCCTAAAATGAATAAACCTCCATATGAGCTTTGGAAAGGAAGAACTCCAAATATTAGTTATTTCAAAATATTTGGATGTAAATGTTTTATTTTGAATACTAAGGATCAATTAGACAAACTTGATCCTAAAGCCGATGAAGGAATATTTATGGGGTATTCAACCAAGAGCAAAAAGCATATCGGGTTTACAATAAGACTAGTTAGGTTGTTGAAGAATCCATCCTTGTCAAATTCAATGAAGCTTGGTGTTGAAAGGATACCCAATGATGAAAGTGATGAAGAGGATATTGTTGAACCCATTGTTCAAGATGAAACTCAAAATGATCAACCTTCAAGCTCAAATGTTCCTCAAGAAGATAAAGGTGATACTTGAATCTTCCCGTAGCATTGAAATTTAAGGAGATCACCCAAAAGATCTTATTATTGGTGATCCCTTGATAAAGTAATGACTCGAGGAAAATTTGCCGAGAAAGCTCTTATATCTCAAAAAGAGCCTAAAAATGCTAAGGAAGCCATTGAAGATGAGGATTGGTTTTTAGAAATGCAAGAGGAGTTGAATCAATTTGAAAGGAATGTGATAAGGTCTTTTATACATGTTTTATGTGTAAATTTAAGTATGATTTGAGTTATTTTCATAAATTTTTGATTGTACATAGTTCACATTACTCCGAGGTGCTTTTATTGGTGTAGATTGATGATTTGGAGCTATTTTGGTGAATTTTGGGCCATGGTTTCATGTCAAAACATACCCGGGGTTTCTGGATGCAAAACACTCAAAATCCCAAGCTAAACGCGTCATTTTGGCCTTTTCGGTCAAACACGGGCAGGGTGTGTTTTTAAGCACGGGCCCGTGCTTTTGAGGAGCCAAACCGAGCAAATTTTTGGCAAGACGTACCAAACACGGCCAGGCCGTCTTTTGAAGCACTGCCGTGTTCGGAAAAAATCCGCGAACACGGCCTGGCAGTGCTTTGAAAGCACGAGCGTGCTTTTCGTCAGACCGGTTTTTCTTTGGCGGAAATTATGGAGACTTTCCATTTTTCTTTTTGACAACCTTTGAGCAACTTTTTACACCTCATTTTGATGCACCAAGCTCTATTATTCCCTCAATTGTCATGTGGACACAATGATTCAACCAACTCAACTATGAATGTGCACACAATGATTCAACCAACAACCATGGAAGTGGAGCATTTGTTAGCATTATTGATATGTTCTTTCACAAAGATGGTGCCTATAAAAGCCAAGAGTTTGAGTTGGAAAGGGGATTCATAATTCATGTAGTATTCATTGATAGAGATTCATTGTATATTCATTGTATATTCTAAGTTTCAAAGCAAAATACATTGAGATGATAAAAGAGAGGTAGAGTTGGAAGTTGAAGAGCAATAGAGGAGAAGGCTTGGAGCTCAACATCATTGCAATCAACCAAGTAGGAAGTCTTATATTGGTCTTGAATAAGAGCTAAGTACATCATGTTCATTTTATTCATATCTTCTTGTGTAGTATACTCTTTTGACAAAGCCATGTGTAGCTAAATTTCTAGTGTTTGAATGTAATGAACTCTAGAATGAATTTGTGATTAAGGTTTGTATGTTTTTAATAAAATCTTCATGTTTTGTGTGATTTACTTATATTATGCTTTATTAATTCAAATTGGTATATGCGCAATATTGATTTGAAGTTTATTTTTCATCCGAAATCGAGAGATTCATGGTGAAATAGAACTATATAAGTGAAAAGAGTTGCATGCAATCCTAGATATAGGACGACATAAATCTTCCGATTAGGTCAAACCTAATATGGGAATTCACAAATCGTTATAATCTTTGTCTTGGGGGTTTTAACTAGAAAGAGATTTCAGTTAATCAACTTGAGATAAGAAGTTATTCGCTCGATAGAGGTTTAACTTAAATCGAATTTCTACGGTCCATGAAACATGAGATTTTACTAAAAGAGGTTGGTTTTTGCTAAGGGATTATGGTTGTATTTTTATCTTGTTAAATCGCAAAAACATTCTAGAGGATTTACATTCAAACACATTTCTAGCTCTTGATTTCTTAATTCTACAATCTATTTTTATTTGATCTTTTTAGAAGTTGCAATTATTTTAAAATTCTCTATTTTTCATTTTCATTAAACAAACAAAACTCGAAAATTGCTAGATTAAATAACAAAAAAGACGGTAATTATTAGTACTTACAATCCTCGTGGAATGACACTGACTCAATAATCTATACTACAAAACGATAGGTGCACTTGCCTATGGTTTTAGAGTAGCTTTTTGAGCCATCAAGTTTTTGGCGCCGTTCGGGATTGTAATATTAAGAACGCTTTATTTTTGTTAATTTAATCATTTTTTTTATTTTACCATTATCTTTCTTTTTATCTATATTTGTAAGTCTTGGTTTATACTTATCCTCTTTGTTTACCGCAATGTATGTCTACTCGTCGCCGAATTTGGAAGCGCGACACCGCCGTTAGCAACACGGAGGAAAGTACTAACACGGTTCCCGCGAAGAGGATACTAACGAAAAGTAAAGATTTCGTCATGGCGGATGAACAAAGAACTATGTATGATTATGCCAAACCATCCATGGATCTTACACGTCATCTAAGATCGTGTGCCCGACATTTATTTGCGTACCAATAATTTTTGAAATCAAACCGAATGTCATTCAAATGGTGCAACAATTTGTTCAATTTGACGGCCTACCGCATCAAGATCCCAGAACAATCATATCGCAAATTTCCTTGAAATTTGTGATACCTTCAAAATAAATGGAGTCTCACGACGATGCCATCCGCTTGCGCCTATTCCCATTTACTCTTCGGGGACGGGCTAAACAATGGCTAAATACTTTTCCAAAGGAACAATCACAACATGGAACATCATGGCCGAAAAGTTCCTTTTGAAATATTTTCCACCTACCAAAATCGCACGATTGAGGAATGAAATCTCTTCATTCACTCAAGAAGATGACGAGACCTTGTACGACACTTGGGAGAGATTCAAAGAATTCTTTGCGAAAATGCCCACATCATGGTCTTCCTCCTATTTGGATGCAAGTCCAAACATTTTACAATGGGCTACTCACAACAAGGCAAATGATTGATGCGGCTGGGGGAACTTTGAACAATAAAACACCGTGGACCAAGATCCGATAGAGGGAATGGCCATGAATGGCTATCAATGGCAATCCGTCGAGTAAACCTAACGAACAATGGCGTTTATAATGCGATGCGAGTGGTTACACTAGCTGCACAAGTCGAAGCTTTGACCCAAAGATCGACGATCTAGCGAGCTCCTAAACCACCACCGCCGCATGTTTTATCTTGTGAAACTTGCGGAGGATTGCATAATCATCGGGACTGCCCACACACAATACCTCACACCTTTGAGCAGGGCTAATTACGTTGGGAATCAAGGCGAAATTACCCAAGTAATCCTTACAACAACACATACAATCCTGGGTGGCGACAACATCCTAATTTCGGTTGGGAAACCAAGGCCAACCACGACCTAATCCCAATCCGATCTACACACGTCTCGGGATTTCGGCCAAATCAAGGTAAGCCCTAACTTGGAAGATCTTATAACAAATTTTGTGCAATCAACGAGATACCCGATTCCAGGCGGTGGAAACATCCTTGAGAAATCAAGAGGCATCTATCCATAATCTGGAAAACCAAATAGGACAGATTGCAAAAATGATTTCGAAAGGCCACAAGGAAGTTTGCTAGGTAACACCGAGCCAAACCCTGGGAGCACGTAAAGGCAATCACCATCAGTTTTCCATATGATCATGATTATGCCAACGCCACCATGCAGAAATATGTGGAGGACGACAAACACGAAGAAAAGCCCATGAAAAAGGTGGTCGCCGAATACAAGCCCAAGATCCCTTACCGGAGTCTAACCGAAGAAGATAGAAGGGAGGACAAATTTGGTAAGTACCTTGAGTCATTCAAGCAACTACATACTAATATTCCATTTGTTCAACCTCTTTCAAAGCATGCTTTAAGGATCTAAATGACATCATTTCTAATGAAAATAAGCTTAACAAACTATCAAATGTGCAATTGAATGATAAATGTTCTTCCAATAATCTACCACAAAAATGTAATGATCCGGGAAGTTTTATTATCCCTTGTACAATTGATGGTTTACCTGTTGATAGAGCACTAGCTGACTTAGGAGCTAGTATCAATGTGATGTCTTATGAAACATTCAAGCATATGGGATTAAGTGAACTGAAACCTACTAGGATGGACATACACTTAGCCGATAAATCGATTAAACATCCTAGAGGTATTATTAATGATGTGTTAGTCAAGATCGATAAATTCACATTCCCGAGTTGATTTTGTTATTCTTGACATGCATGATGATATTGAGGTTCCTCTAATTCTTGGGCGTTCTTTCTTAGCTACGGCAAAATCAATCATTGATGTGCATGAGGGAAAATTAACTTTGAGGTGGGGGATGAACAAGTAATTTTTTAAAATTCATGTTGATATTGAAAAGGATACTACTTGTTCTTTTGCCGATTCAATTTCGTTGCACGATGAGAAATCTAAAAATCTCTTGGAAAAAGTGTTGTTCAAAGTCCATGTTGGAAGCTTATGCCCGAAAAGGGGACCTGGAAAGTTCAAAGAACACATTTTGAAGCATAAAGTTGGAGGTAATACTACTAAATACCTAAGGGATTTTCATAAGTCCAAAGCTCCACCGACTAATCTCCACATTTGGGTAAACGGTCCGGCTATACGACTTTAAAGAAGCGCTAACCGGGAGGCAACCCGGCATTTTGTGTGCATTTTCTTTTACTTAATTTTTTATTGCTTGGGATTGAAAAAAAAATTAAAAAAAAAAAAAACACCTGATCAGGCCGTGCTTAAAAAGCTGCAGTAGTGTTAGTCACCCATTCGCGAACACACCCCGACCGTGTTCAAAAAATCCAAGGTTTTATAGGAAAACTTCGTCGGAACACGCCCAGGCCGTGCTTGAAAAGACGACGTGTTTTAAAAAAATTAAAAAAATTTTTTTGCCGAAAAAATTAAATCAGAACACGCCCTGGCCGTGCTTTTTTAAGCACGGCCGTGTTTTTATTATAAAAAAAAAAAATTTCAAAAAAAAAAAAAAAAAAAATCAAAAAAATTATATTTGATGATTTCACGGTATTCGAGTTGTGTATCCTTGATTAGGTATGAAGATACCGATGAAGGTCCGTCTTAAACAACCCAATGGTCGCTCAATACCGATTTCACTCTTCTAGTAAGGTCGTATTTTTCTTTTCCACCTCTTTTATTTTCTTCTAGTGTGGTTGATTTTTGAGTGTTTTGTTTGTGTTCATTCATCTCTTTCTTTCACATTGAGGACAATGTGAACATTTAAAGTTGGAGGTGGGTGCAATTACATTTCTTAGTTTGTGTGTGCTTGCTTTTATTTTTAGTTTGTCGACAAGAGGTAATTTTTTTTTTTTTTTTTACAAATTGAGTGTTTGCTAGTCAATAACTTAGCCCAATTTCACCAAAATTTACTTTTTGATTTGTGTTTTCAATGTAAAGCAATTGATTGTTTAAGATAGATTGATGTAGATGTGTGCTAAATTTTGGCGAGATTTCCAACTCCATAATACTTGATTTGTTAAGGCATTTACGACAAAGCTTAGTGTTATGAACGTTTGAGAATTCATGATTTAGTGGTGGTCAACTAGTTGTTATACCAAACTTGTGAAAAAAAAAAATGAAAAAAAGACGAAGAAAAAAAAAAAAGGAATCCAATCGAGGTTATACTCCTCATTTGTTGTTGCTTAGTAACTAGGAGCATTCATGAGCCCCATGTTTGTCTTTTTACGTAAAACAGCACACAAATATGAGTATGGGAAACCACCCTAGGAGTGTTTGAACGAAAATTCAAAATATAAACCTAGTGGAAGAATGCCCGAAAGGACCTACAAAAAAAAAAAAATTGAAAGGAGAATGTATATTCCTTGAATTCTCATTCCAATAAAAGTTCAAGAAGCTTGGTTATATGACTAGTAGGCTAACTACAATAATCCATTGAATTCTTGTATTTTCATGACATTATTGAATTGATGTTATTCATAACTATCAATATTTGTGGAGTGATGATTTCAAGTTTGAATAATGCCTGATATTACATCTGTCTTGACAACGATCACTTTGCAAAACTGCGTTTTTATCTTGAATGGTTAATTCGGGATGAGAAGGCTAAGAACTTATTTGCTTGTGTTCAATGTGTTGAAAAAAAAAAAAATCCTTGTGTGTTGTAATTTATTGAACCATTCTTATTGATTTAATGTTTTGCTTGAGGACAAGCAAAGTTCAAAGTTGGAGGTGGTTTGATAAGGGTCTTTTTATACATGTTTTATGTGTATATTTAAGTATGATTTGAGTTATTTTATTGTTAGTTTCATAAATTTTTGATTGTACATAGTTCACATTACTCCGAGGTGCTTTTATTGGTGTAGATTGATGATTTGGAGCTGTTTTTGGTGAATTTTGGGCCATGGTTTCATGTCAAAACATACCCGGGGTTTCGGATGCAAAAACACTCAAAATCCCAAGCTAAATCGTCATTTTGGCCTTTTCGATCAAACACGGGCGGGTGTGTTTTTAAGCACGACCGTGCTTTGAGGAGCCAAAACCGAGCAAATTTTTGGCCAAGACATACCAAACACGGCCAGGCCGTGCTTTTGAAGCACGGCCGTGTTGGGAAAATCCAGCGAACACGGCCTCGGCCGTGCTTTGAAAGCACGAGCGTGCTTTTTCAAATCCGACGACTGTTTTGCTTTGGCGGAAATAATGGAGACTTTCCATTTTGCTTTTTGACAACCCTTGAGCAACTTTTACACCTCATTTTGATGCACCAAGCTCTATTATTCCCTCAATTGTCATGTGGACACAATGATTCAACCAACTCAACTATGAATGTGCACACAATGATTCAACCAACAACCATGGAAGTGGAGCATTTGTTAGCATTATTGATATGTTCTTTCACAAAGATGGTGCATATAAAAGCCAAGAGTTTGAGTTGGAAAGGGGATTCATAATTCATGTAGTATTCATTGATAGAGAGATTCATTGTATATTCATTGTATATTCTAAGTTTCATAGCAAAATACATTGAGAGGATAAAAGAGAGGTAGAGTTGGAAGTTGAAGAGCAATAGAGGAGAAGACTTGGAGCTCAACATCATTGCAATCAACCAAGGAGGAAGTCTTATATTGGTCTTGAATAAGAGCTAAGTACACCATGTTCATTTTATTCATATCTTCTTGTGTAGTATACTCTTTTGACAAAGCCATGTGTAGCTAAATTTCTAGTGTTTGAATGTAATGAACTCTAGAATGAATTTGTGATTAAGGTTTGTATGTTTTTAATAAAATCTTCATGTTTTGTGTGATTCACTTATATTATGCTTTATTCATTCAAATTGGTATATGCGCAATATTGATTTGAAGTTTATTTTTCATCCGGGGAAATCGAGAGATTCATGGTGAAATAGAACCTATATAAGTGAAAAGAGTTGCATGCAATCCTAGATATAGGACGACATAAATCTTCTGGATTAGGGTCAAACCTAATATGGGAATTCACAAATCGTTATAATGCTGTCTTGGGGGTTTTAACTAGAAAGAGATTTCAGTTAATCAACTTGAGATTAGAAGTTATTCGCTCGATAGAGGTTTAACTTAAATCGGGAATTTCTACGGTACATGAAACATGAGATTTTACTAAAAGAGGTTGGTTTTTGCTAGGGATTATGGTTGTATTTTTATCTTGTTAAATCGCAAAAACATTCTAGAGGGATTTACATTCAAACACATTTCTAGCTCTTGATTTCTTAATTCTACAATCTATTTTTATTTGATCTTTTGTAAGTTGCAATTATTTTAAAATTCTCTATTTTTCATTTTCATTAAACAAACAAAACTCGAAAATTGCTAGATTAAATAACAAAAAGACGGTAATTATTAGTACTTACAATCCTTGTGGGAATGACACTCGGTACTCAATAATCTATACTACAAAACGATAGGTGCACTTGCCTATGGTATTCTAGAGTAGCTTTTGAGCCATCATAATGATGTATGGGAATTAGTACCTTGTCCTCCATCTCAAACCATTATTGGTACAAAATGGGTATTTGAACAAGCTCAATGACCAAGGCAATATTGTTCAAACAAAGCAAGGTTAGTAGCTCAAGGTTATTGTCAAGAAGAAGGTATTGATTATGATGAAACATTTGCACCAGAGCACGTTTAGAAGCTATTCGTATTTTACTTGCCTATTCTTGTTTTAAAAATTTCAAGCTTTACCAAATGGATATAAAATCCGCATTTTTAAATGGTATTATTCAAGAAGAAGTCTATGTAAAACAACCTCCGGGTTTGAAAATTTTTCTAGGCCTAATGATGTTTATAAACTTAAAAAGCCTTATATGGTTTAAAACAAGACCTGCATGGTATGATAGACTTAGCTCTTTTCTTTTGCAAAATGGTTTTACAAGAGGTAAAGTTGATACTACTCTCTTTGTTTTTGAAAAAGGGCAAGATTGCTTATTAGTGCAAATTTATGTTGATGATATTATTTTTGGTGCTACTAATGAATCCTTGTGCAAGAAATTTTCTAAGTTAATGCAAGGTGAATTTGAAATGAGTATGATGGGGAGCTCAACTTTTCCTTGACTTCAAATTAAGCAATGCCAAGAAGGAATTTATATTTCTCAATCAAAATATACAAAAGAGCTTTTGAAGAAATTTGGCATTGAAGAAGGAAGAACCGTCTCTACCCCAATGGCAACAAACGCCAAGATTGACAAAGATGAAAAAGGCAAGCGGTTGATGATTCCAAGTATCGAGGTATGATTGGTAGTTTACTTTATTTAACCGCAAGTAGACCGGATATTCTTCATGTTGTATGCCTATGTGCTCGTTTTCAAAGCAATCCCAAAGAATCTCATATGAGTCAGTTAAAAGGATTTTTCGATATTTGAAAGGCACTATTCAATATGGTTTATTCTATCCAAAGAATGAAAATTTTTCTCTTAAAGGTTATAGTGATTCGGATTATGCGGGAAATATTGATGATCGAAAAAGTACTTCCGATCATGTCAAATTTTAAGCGATTGCCTAGTTTCTTGGTTTTCAAAGAAGCAAAATTGTGTTTCACTTTCAACGGCCGGCCGAATACATTTCCGCAGCCTTTTGTTGTACTCAATTGCTTTGGATGAAACAAACTTTAGCGGATTATAAATGTTCTTTTGAAAATGTTTCTATCTTTTGTGATAACATATCCGCTATAAATATTGCTCAATACCCTTCATCATAACCGCATTTTAAACATATTGAGATTCGACATCATTTTCTAAGGGATTGTGTTTTAAAACTAAGAATTGAGATATCTTTTGTACCATCTCAAGATCAATTAGCGAACATTTTTACAAAACCGCTATCTTCCGAGACTTTTGCATCAATACGAGCTCGGTTAGGCATAATGCATATTGAATGAGGTCTATGATTGCATTTTGCATGTTTTTAAAACTTAGGGCGAAAATCGGATTTTTGGTTGAAACCTCGGATTTTGGAAAAACAAAAGAACCACTAGCCGATTGGGGAAGGCCAACCTCGCCCGTGACGCGTCGGCCGCCCACTTCCCCAACCTGTAAGCCCTTAACCAAAAATTGGATAAAAATGGTTCTGTTCTCGCCATCATTTTTGGTCTTTTGTGTTCATTTTTCGTCCCCTACGCATTTTTCATACAAATTTCACTTCAAATTTGTTTTATTGCATACATTTTATATTTTGGACTTCATGAGGCTCGATTATCATCATCATTGTTCATCTTTACCGATTAAATGGTAAGAATTTCTCCTTTTAATCTCAATTGGGTTGAACCCTTGAGAATGTGCTTGTATCTTGATATTTTGTTGAAATTCTTGTATTAATATGTTGTTTATGATGATTGATGATGAATGAATATTGTTGTATTGAAATTTATTCAATGCACGCCAAGTGTTCGACAAAATATTTCAATGAAAAACTCATCACCTACATGATTCTCTTGATTTGAAAAGTCTTATAAGTTTATAGAGATCGTGTTTTATCAATCAAATGAGCTTTTACAAATCAAATGAGCAATTTTTTCCCTTTTATTCGGAATTTAAGCTTAAATGCTCAATATGCTCGATGAATCGATTAAATTGCGCACTTTGATATAATTGTATGATGTTTTTATCGTGCTAACATTCTTTTTGATGATTCCAAAGGGGGGGAGAAACAAAAAAACGCTCATATGCTTAAAGAAGCGAAAATAAGCTCGCAAAAAAGCTATAAGCTAGGGCTCTTAAAAGCCAAAAGCTCAGAACAATACTTAGTCCAAGTGATGTATTATAGACTTTTATGCTTGACTAATGATGTTTTGTGACAGGGGGAGCTTATAAGCTCATGATACTCAAGCTTAAGTTGTAAAAGCTAAGCTTTAAGCTTTTAGTTGTTGCTTCTATACTTACTCTTGCTATGCTTGTTGATAGGGGGAGCTTGTGCAAAAATGATTTTGAAAAATCTTTGCTCCAATCCTTATGAGTTTGTACTTATGATGAATCTTGCTTAAAATGGATTGATGTTTTAGACCGGAAAATTTGTTTCGTTTTAAAATCAACTTCCTAAAATTGTTTTGGTTTGTAATCATCAAAAAGGGGGAGTTTGTTAGATAAATGTTTTTATCAAGATTTTGATGATTATGTTTAAATGAGTTTTTATACCAAAACAATGTTAATAAATGTTGTCCAAATACTCCTAAATGATTTAAAATGTTTTTGCTAATTTTTGGAGTATTTATTAGAATTTATTTTTCGATAAAAATAGACAACACTTTTGATGGTTTTGTTTAAATTGGTTTTTGCACCAAAACAATGTTTTTAAATGTTGTCAAAATACTCCCAAGTGATTTAAAATATTTCTACTAATTTTTCTGAGTATTTCTTGAAGTGTATTTTTGATAAAAATCGGACAACATTTAAAATTGGAGGTCGGCAAATTACAAGAGTGTACGAGTGAAACAGAAGGTCTGAGACTTGAAAATCAAGAGGGGGGACCGGTCGCACCCTGGGGCGGCCGGTCACCTCTTAACCGGTCGCACCCCGCGCAACCCCTACCTCGGATCACACTATTTTCATTCAAACGTTCGAAATCTTATACAGGCAACCTGGTCGCCCTATGTAATTTTTGACAAAAAAATTCCAACCGTTGCAATCCTTATCAAAGAAGATTTACTTTTCATTTTTGTACAATATTTCTACATCTTGTGATCCTCTTTTTATAGACAAAAGTGAAGAAGAAGGAGCCTATGTTGGCGAAGACTCTCCTATAAATAGAGGATGTATTGAAGACACAAGATATAACACATTCAAGCAAAATACACAACAAGAAATCTAAATTCTTCAAGCTTTCTTTTTTACATTCTTGTTGTAGTAGCCAAGCACTTTCACTTGCACATCTTTGAGGTCTAGGCTTTTGATCCTTGATTACACTTGCACTCAATATTTGTATTGGTTTTATAGAGTTGTAATCTTGAATTTTGTCCATCATTCAACACAAGACATCCTTGTGAGTATTCTGTGGTAAGAATACACTTGGGTGATCTAGGTGATAGGTGTTTGAAGAGTGTGGTACTCTTCAAAGGTGGTGAAGGAAGATTGTGGTAATCTTCTTGAAGGTGTTGTAAGAGGATTGTGGTAATCCTCAAGGTGTTGTATTAATTGTGGTAATTAATAAAATCTTTTTTTCTTTTTGAAATCCACTTCGGATATACCGGGGTGGTAGTAGATTAGGCCCTAGGTGGGTTGAACTACTCTAAATCATCGAGTGTTGTTTAATTTCCGCATTTACATTCTTGTCAATTACGTAGCCACTTGATTATCGTAGCTACTTGGACTAACATATGGGTCCGGGCTTCGTGGGATTGGGTCGGACCACTAACCTTCAATTAAACAAACAGTCGGTCCGGGTCAACCTACTATGACCCGTTTAACCCGTCTAACCCGTTTGTGAATTTAAAAAAAATTAACTAAATAGCTAATTGTAAGAAGAAACAACAAACAAGACATATCTTTAAAACTCAAATGATAAAACCTCCTTAATTATGTCTTTGTTATTATTATGCATGTCTTTTTGAATATTGTCCTCAAAATATTATTAGTATTTTATGTTATTTATGCAATTATGTTATTTCTTTTTGTATGTTTTGAATTTTAATATTTTTTATTGATCGAATAGTGTATGATAGTGACTAATTTTGAAAAAAATAAATTTATTCAGTTAAAACTATTAAATGTATATTAAAATAATTTTATTAAACGGGTTAAGCGGGTCGGGTTCGGGTTACCTGTGAAATAAGCAGGTCGGGTCCGGGTTCAATATTCTGACACGAATAATTAAACAGATCGGGTCCGGGTCAGCTGTTTCTGACACGCGAACCTGCGAACCCGGACCCACAAACCCGGACCCAACCCAAATTGACACCCCTATGAATTATTGGCCAAAAATATTTAGCTTGTCAAATTGCACATTTGACACCCCCAACCCCGGGAAAAAGGAAAAAAGGAAAAAGAAAAGTCAGATTTTGAGTTTGAGCCAGCTGGGTAGACATTTTGATGCTTAGCTTAATTTGAGTGTTTTATTTTTTGGTTAAATTAGCATACAAATATTGGGTGGAAAAGAGAGCTAAGTGGGAATTGAATCTACTCATATTCCACTTCTTATTCTATTATGCTTTTGATGGATTAACATACTCAATCATTTCCAACTGTTGATCATGATTCTTGTAGTAAAGATATTTACCAACAAGATTTTTAAAAACAATTAACTATGAGTTTGTAGTTCAATTGATATCATTTATCCTTTGTAGTATTGTTTATCGGGGTTCGAACCCCAATTTTTTTCAATTTCTTTAAGATTTATCTCTTCTTTTTTCTAACCACTCCTCCCAACTTATTAAAAATATAATCACGAGGAGGTGGGAATGACTGAGTATGTTAATGCATCAAAATCATGTAAAATTTAAATGATAAGGATTGGAAAGATGTTAATGATTCTTTAAGTCATTTCCGATTCTTTTTCAATCGACACTTAATTCAAGTGGTATCACTTATCTTTTTGTAAAAGATATTGAGCATGGTTCGAACTTGAAATTTTTTTAGTTGCTTTTAGATTTATCCTATTCATGATATTCTTCCAACAAAGTGGAATATAAATGTAAAATAGAAAATCTGGTCTGAACACCCACCTCCCCCAAAAAAAAAAAAAGGGAAATAATAATAATAATAATAATAATAATAATAATAATAATAATAATAACAGCCCACATTCTAAAAAAAAAAGTAAAATAAAATGCAAGTTGTGTGGTTACCAAAAGGCAGCCAGCAGCAAACCTGGCCTGTTGCCTCCACTTTGCTTTGATGCATGCCAGTGTTCCCTTGAGGGTCCCACCATCAATTATTATTCCTAAATAAAATTGTAGGATAAAACACATCATATCATTTTCTCCCAGCTTTTAATATTTATAAAAAAATCAGGTACCTATTTCAGTAACTCTGGATTTTCAGATTGCATGGTACAAAGAAATCTGTTAAATGTGTCAGCCTTCCCTTTCTCAATCCCAAAACATTTCTCTATAAAAACTCTCTCATAAATATATAAATCAAATCACTCTTCTTGATTTGTCACTCTTAGAAAATTCATCAAAATCTTGATCAAATGGGAAATCACAGGTTCAAATTGTCAGACATGATGCCAAATGCCTGGTTTTACAAGCTGAGAGACATGAGCAAACCCAAAAACCAAAAACCTTGTCATCATTCCATCAACAAAAAAATGCTACCTCCACACCAAAACCCAAGAAAAGCCTTCTATCACACCTCAGAATCCAGGGTTATCTATAATTCACCCAAAAACTCTAAATCCTTTGACACTCATTTTCCTAATTGTGATCCTCCCAGAAAATCTTCAAAACCGAAACGCGCGAAACGAAAGACCATATACATGCCATCTCCAAGAAAAATCAACCCTGATTGCATTTCCCAGGAGCCCGAAATCCCAGTCTGGCTTAAACCTGGAAAATTTGATCATTTCAGGACAATTTCAGGCTGCCCCTGTCGATGATCTTATTACTTCTCCTGACAGGGATTTTCTCGAATCCGATCCCCTGTCAGAATTCGATTCTTATAATGATGGGTTTTCGAGTTCTCGAAGTTGCAAGCTTAGTTCTTCTGCCACTGACATCATCTTTGACGTCGACGAAATATCATACGGCACCATAAATATTGACATGTTAGAAGAATTCAATATGGTACCAGAGCCAGAACTTGGTCCGATTCTGACAAAGCCGAGAAATGTTAAAAAACACAGTCCCAGGCAAAAATCTCCAAAAATCAAGAACTCATCCGTCAGATTTCCCACAGAAAAACCCCGGAAATCTGGAGTGAAGATTCGGGGAAACGGGCCGAAAATTGCGAGCAAGAAAACCGAAACCCGGAAAAGTGTGAAAGGTGAAAAAAAGGGGTTGTTTTACTCAGAGAGCTTCGCTATAGTGAAGGCATCTGTTGATCCTGAAAGGGATTTTAGAGACTCAATGTTGGAAATGATTGTGGAGAATAATATCAGAGCATCTAAGGACCTCGAAGATCTTCTTGCTTGTTATCTTTCTTTGAATTCAAATCAGTATCATGGGCTTATAATCAAGGCATTTGAGCAAATCTGGTTCAATATGCCTCAACACCATTTTCAGTTATAATTATATATATATATTTCATCTTTCTTTTAGTTTATAAATAATAATTAAATCTGCGTAATTTTAGAACTGTAACTACTTAATATAATAAAAAAAAGCTTTAACCCACATCTGTATTCTTTCTTTATGATGTTTAAATTCTACCTTTGTTTTTCAAGATTCTACGAAATAACGAGATTTTGGGTTTAAGTCGCCCATTATTATTAGTTATTAGAAAATAGATTGCTAGTTAATAGTTATTTGAGAATTTTATGAAATATAATATGCAATCAATTTACTCAAAAAATAAATAAAAAAATATCACTATGAACAAGGGAATATCTTTATCTCTAGTACTCTGTTATTTTTTACACATTCTTTCTGACAGGTCTCAAGATCCCTGGAGTCAACGTTAAGAAGAGTTATTATTCTTATGTTATTTCCATTTTCTTCCCTCTATATATTTTTATTTGGGAAACTTACAGAAACTATCCATGAGGTTTGGGTTAATTACACAAAAAAAAACCAACGGATCTTTGAAAATTATAAAAAAAAAACTACTAGATTTGATTTTGTATTATACTTTACCTGTTCTTTAGCAAAAACATTTCTAGTATTCTCTTACATTTATAAAAATATTGCAATTACCCTCTTACATTTAACATATGATCAAATCTCGAGGTGTTCTTGTAATTTTCAAATATCTCTGTTTTTTTTAATTAATCCAAACCCGAGGATAGTTTTGTAATTATACTGTTATTTTTATTTTTATTTTCAAATGTTTTGGAATCACTCCGAATAAGGATGTCCACAATTTTCACATAGTGCAAAGCGCAAACACAAACATTTGTAGATAAGGTAAAGGCAGGCAGGCCTAAGCAAAGCCACTTTTGAGTTGTCCAAAGTAAAAGTATAATCATTCAGTTGAAGTTGAAGGGTCTTAATTAGCTGTTCATGCACAAAAAGAATGACCCTTTTCCGATTTATTAATTGTAGAAAATTTAAAATGACATTGTGTATTTCATATTCATCATAGTTCGCATGCCATAAATCACTAGCTTTTGTCCATAGTAAGCATGGGGTAAGAGTTACCGCCACATATAGGATGACAATTAATCGAGTAGATTATATTTTGGTTTTGGACTATAACAAAATTTATTTTATTCGGGGTGTTTCAAACACGACTAAATGGATTTTGAGGTGGGTTTAATTTGAGTCTAAGTTTGTAAAATTCGACGGGTTAGTTATGAGTAATGGGTCTCACAGGATCCTGCATTATAAACCCAACTGGCTATATATAACACTATATTCGAAAGAGCAAATTGCCCAATATAGGCACTTTGGATAGGACAAAGACTTTTTTGACATGTGAGATAAAAAATTATATTTTCTACCCACTTTTATTGTTCCTTTATCCAAATACCCTTGACACTTGAATACAAACGCAAAAATTAGATGGCGTCGTATTTTTCTCTCATAAAATACATTTTCTTTATTTTCAGATTTTTAACATATGTTTTAGTTTTTTTTAAAAAAAAGCAGATTTTTATAAAATTGTTTAGTATAAAAAACAACTCTTGAAAATAATTTTGAGATTTATTCTTTTATAATTTTAAGATATTTTAAATAAATGGCCAATGTTTAAAAAAGTGTATAGTTTTTAAAAAACAAATTCACTTAATTAGGAGACAAATTATTCTCTATTTTAACATATTGTATTGTTGTTAGGAACGACCTTTATATTTGTATTTTTCTTTTTTTTTTTTTATTAAATTTAAAACGATATTCATCCCGCTAAAACGAAAAAAAAATTCTGACCGCAATGTCGAATTCCCGCCACACCCATAAATATATGGCACGCATAGCAATTTTTTAAAGAATTCATGGATGATGAAACAATATAATACGTATTTTCTTTTGTGTGTAAAATTAAATGATTGTAGATGACGGAATATATGACTTTGTTTGTCTGTTTTTCTTTTTTGAATATATAAGTGTTTGTTGAGAGGTTGGTTGGGTAGAGAGAGTATGGGGGTTGAGTCAAAATCGTGAGTATGAACCCTGAGATTCTGGTTCGTCTGTCTGAAACCGTCTTCGAACGGGAATAAGACATAACAATGTCAATATGTATACGTAAAATATTGTTCTATTTTTTTTTTTGAGGGAATACGTAAAATATTGTTAGGGGACTCTTTAACTAAATCACCGATTCCTGTTTTCGCAATTTATCTTTGTTAAACCCTTCCATGAATCAACCAAAACAACGACTTATAAAAGACCGTCCTACAGGTCCTTTCATGCAGAGACGTACCCACACTCTCTCTTATGGGGGCACGTGCCCCCATAGTTTTTTTTTTTAAATAATTTTTCTTATAGATTTTTTCTTTTTTTTTTAATAGCTTTATTAAATTTTATTTTTAAGAAATGTAAATTAATTAGGTTACAAGAAAGCAAAATGTGTCCCCATTAATTATTTTTGATGTAGTTTATTATCGTAATAATTTTGTGCCCCCCTCGTAGAAAATTTTTGGATCCGTCCCTGCTTTCATGTCAGACGTGTCACGTTCGACCCGCCCAAACCTTTTTTTAAACTTTTCGATATCTATTTTTCTTTCGGTCTTTTCCCGCATTTTACTCTCTTCTCTCTCTTAGTTGTCGTTTCTTCTCTCTCTTAGTTTCAGTTTTCCTCCCAAAATTTTTATTCTCTTTCATTTCTCTATAAGAATTTTGTTCTCTTTTGTTTTTTGTTTTGTTTTGTTTTGCATATCGTAATCTTTCCGGCTTCCTATTTTGTATCTATGAGGTTTCCGTCATTAATGACTTGAAGAAGCTTCATTTTTCACCATTTCACCATTTAAAAGGAATATTTTAAGCTTTGAAACTCCATTAATGGAGATTTAAGTTTCAAATACGAATTATTTTTCATCCTCTTGAAGCTTTGGTTTTGCCACGAAATGAAGGAAAAAGAAGAAGAAAAACAGAGAAAGCATCGTTGCAGGTAACCACTACTAAAAAATATTATATTTTGACTGAATAGTATTGTAGTTTTAAATAAAAAGTATTACAAACTTGAATTGAAAATTAAAGTATCACATTTTGAATGAAAGATATTAGAGTTTTAAGTAAAAAGTATTACATGTTAAACTGAAAAGTATTATAGTTTTAAATGAAAAGTATTACATGTTTAAGTGAAAATTATTACACATTAAACTGCAAAATATACATGTTGAACTAAAATGTATTACAATTTTAAGTGAAAAAGTATTAAACGTATAACATGTTTAAGTGAAAAATATTACACTTTGAATCTGAAAATATTACACGTTGAACAAAAAATATTACTAATTTCTTAAAATCATGCCAAGTTTCTCGTTGTCCATTTCCATCATCTTCAACACCATATTAACAATGTGTGTCACTTTATTTTTTTATCAAAAGTATTATATGTTTCTAATTAAACTATTACTTTTTTATTTAAAAGTATTGCTTGTCTTAAAATTATTTTTTCCTCAAAAAGTATTACCACACTATTTTTGTTTGACCATTGACTTTTTGTTGACTGCGGATTTTCTATTGACTTGATCCGACTAAACCGTCGAACGGATAGAGATCCGTGAGAAGGTCTCTAAAAAGACATTATCTTCAACCAATTAGGGATGACAATTTTGACCCGACCCGTGGGTCCCCGCTCTGCCCGCACCGCTTGGTTTGGGTCTCCCGACCCGTGCCCCTGGGCGAGAGGCGGGGGTAGTCTGTCTCACTTCCGCCCGCGGTACCCGCCCGCCGCGCTATAATTTTAAGTTAAAAATATTTTTTAATATATATTTTACATATATAATATATATTATAATATAATTTTTATGCATTCTTATATTATATTTAATATTTATAAATTGAGAATAATAGATTTTGTAAATAATATTTTATAAATGTATATTTTTTTTTCATTTTTTGATTTAATTTAATTCAAAATGGGGCAGAACGGATCGCCACGCCCCGCCCCGCGACCCGTGGTGGGTCGACCCGCCCCGTTCTAGGCATGGGACGGGCATGAGTCTTGACCGCCCGACTCGACCGCTCCATTGCTATCCCTACAACCAATTGGGACGATAAAAAAGGACCCATCTACCTAGATTTGAAAATTTGGTGAATGAAAATGGATCGGGTTTGGATTGGTCTTGTCTGGAGTCGAGATCCAATTCTTGAAAATTTCTACAGATTCATGAAATTCAAATCCACCCCAAATCAAGATTTGATTAGTAGACTCGTTAGATCACCTGGACTCATATAATTAAAAAATTATTAAAAAATTATAGTTAAGAAAAAGCTATTATAACTTTCTAATATAAAAAATATATATATAATACATTTTTCATAAATAAAAAGGTTATGTGGATCAGGTCTGAGTTTGATCTAAAACTGAAATATTCAGATTCGATCCGCTCTGAATGAGTCGAGTCTAGATGCGACTCATACCAATGTTATCTGATAAAAATGTAATGTATAGCAAATTTCCGGGAGAGAAAATGTGAATTCATTCATTAAGCTCATGAGGAAGATTACAAAGACGATCCCCATACATTTTATACTAGAAAAAACACCTAGCATGGAAAGCATGCGTTCTAACTAACCCAACTAATAAGAAGATGCCACGTGGCAGCTGGCACATGGAATCAAATAACAGAAACATAATACTGAACTGCTGAAATGTAAAATACGAGTTTCTTCACCCCCTACTCAAGTTGGGCATCTAAGGAAATCACGAATGCCCAACTTGAACATCAACAAATGGAATGAACTCACACCGAAAGGTTTAGTAAACAAGTCGGCCAACTGATTCTTGGAAGAAACATGACGCAAAGTAAGGAAACCATCCTTAAATTTATTATGAACCAAATGGTAGTCAATGTCCAAGTGTTTCGTGCGCTCATGGAAAACGGGATTCTTGGTGATGTGAATGACGGCTTGGTTATCATACCACAATAAGATAGGAAGGGAGATGGTGAGTAGTAAGTTGGATCCAATGTAGGATATCCATTGGAGCTCGCACACTGTAGCTCCAACGGCACGATACTCGGCCTCAGCGGATGAATGGGAGACCATGCTCTGTTTTTTTGTTTTTCCAGGAAATGAGTGCATCCCCAAGAAAGATGCAATACCCAGTGATAGATTTGCGGGAGTCGATACAGTTGCCCCAGTCAGCATCGTTGTAGGCAACAATATCACTGTTGGACCGAAAGTGCTTACCGGATTTGACAACTGTCCCCATAAACTAACATGAGCCTTTTCTTGTGCGCTTTGTCCTCACTCACGGACCAAGCAAGCTTAACCTCATAGTTTCTATGTAATGGGCACCAGAAAAGAAGATGCACCTTGTTGGTATGGGTAGTACATATTAATCCTTGAAGCTCTACTTTACCTGTGCAATCCAAAGTTGATTCCTGTAGGGCACTCCCTACAGTTCACAACGGCAGCATAGAGCCTCACACTAAGCGGTGGATGGACATGAGGAGCTTCGCAAGAATCCATATGGATCCTCGGCAAGTTGGGCCGCCACAGCCTCGATGTAGTAGTAAGCATACAACAAATCCTAAGGGTGATCGCTGGGACCCCATAATCCCAACAATCTCCCCCCACCGGCACCCTGGCAGATTTGAACCTGCGACCTCGCTCTGATACCAGTTGTTGGATCGAAAGTGCTTACCGGATTTGACGTCTGTCTCCACAAACCAACATGAGCCTTTTCTAGAGCGCTTTGTCCTTACTCACGCGCTCCCTAAAAATTGCTTCCCAGGGGGTCACCCATCCCATGTCTACTCTAGGCCAAGAAGGCTTAACCTCATAGTTTCTATGTAATGGGCACCAGAAAAGAAGATGCACCTTGTTGGTATGGGTAGTACATACTAATCCTTTAAGTTCTACTTTAACTGTGCAACTCAAGGTTTATTCCTGTAGGGCACCCCCTATAGTTCACAATGGCAAAAGAGCCCCACTAAGCGGTGGACGGACAAGAGGGCTTCGCAAGAATCCATATGGATCCTCAGCAAGTTGGGTCGCCACAGCCTCGATGTAGGGTAATTTGTTTAAATATTGTAAAAATGAAATGGATTCGTCAAAATATGGTAAAATTGAAGAGAATTGTGATTTTGTTCGTTGGCGCACATACAGCGTGCGCCAGGAGTTTTTTTTCAATTTTTTAATAGGCTGGCGCATATTGTATGTGCGCCAACACTATTTACGGGTGGGGGGTGGGGGTGGGGGGGAATGGGGTGGGATGGGGGTGGGGTGGGAATTTAATGGGTGGCGCATAAGAGAGGTGTGCCACCCATTTAATTTGGCTGAAGTGGGGTTGGGGGGGGGGTTGGGGTGGGGTGGTTATTTAAATTATTTTATATAATAATAAATTAATAGTTAACTTATCCCATGAAATTAATTCATATGTAACTTTTTCGTTTTTTATCTGTTTTTAACGTGCAATATATCAAATTAATTATTTTTTTACGATCTTCAATTTGACATCCATATTGCATATTTTTGCAAGAAAAAAAATACATAGTTATAAGTTGGTGTCTATTTGAGAAGACTATTTTTGCACGATACACATATAGTACTTAGAATTCGACAATACGGAGAAGTTTATCCTCACCCAAATTAGATAATTAATTATTTTTGTTTTGCATTATTTGGAATTTGGCGTTGAAAGATCAAATACTGTACAAATTGGTGTTTCGTTGGGACCGGAAAAAAATAAAGAATGCAAAAAAGTTGTTCGAATAAGATATTCAACCAACGATTGATAATTGAAAAGCTCATTTGAGTTTTATTGTTAAATATAACAAATCAATTCTAAATATATTTGTTTGTTCAATAAAGTTTGAAGTTTTGACCCAATAAGTAATAAAAATAAAATCGACATTCTTTATTTTTAATCCAAAAAAATTCAAATGTATCAAATTGAGGTAAAATTTATGATTGTGTATTTAGGGTTAAAATTAGCGGTATTGTCGAATTCTAAATACTATACGTGTATCGTGAAAAAATAGCCTTCTCAAATAGAGACCAATTTATAACTATGTATTTTTTTTCTTGCAAAAATATGCAATATGGATGTTAAATTGAAGATCGTAAAAATAATTAATTTGATATATTGCGTTAAAAACAGGATAAAAAAACGAAAAGTCATATATATTAATTTCATGGGATAAGTTAACTATTAATTTATTATTATATAAAATAATTTAAATAACCACCCCCACTCCCAACCCCACTTCAGCCAAATTAAATGGGTGGCGCACCTCTTTTGTGCGCCACCTATTAAATTTCCACCCCACCCCATCCCACCCCATTCCCCCCCACCCCCACCCTCCATCCGTATATAGTGTTGGCGTACATACAATGTGCGCCAGCCTATTAAAAAATTGAAAAAAAACTCCTGGCGCACGCTGTATGTGCGCCAACGAACAAAATCACAATCCTCTCCAATTTTACCATATTTTGACGAATCCATTTCATTTTTACAATATTTAAACAAATTACCCCTCGATGTAGAAGTAAGCATAGAACAAATCCTAAGGGTGATCATTGGGATCCAATAATCCCAACATTACAAGATCTTCTTAGATGGATAGAAAAGACCGGAGGAAGGAAAACCTTTGAGGTAGCGCGAAGTATGTGGAGGGCTGCATCCCATAAGGAACTTTAGGAGAGATAACATACGGCTTAGTTCCTGACGTGAAGGTAAGATCGGGTCTAGTGAAGTTAAGGTACAAAAGACGGCCAATTAATCTGCGAAATTATTAAACATCGTGGAAAGGATCACCTTCGGAATGAGAAAGTTTAATACCAGGGGCAATGGTGTGGTAGCAGGGCTTGCAACCACTCTTGCCGTATCATTCAAAATATTAAGAATATACTTCTTTTGATGTAGGTAAAGTACCATTCATCTGCGAGCTATTTCAAGCCCAAGAAGTATTTGGCAAAGCCCAAGTCCTTGATTGTAAACAAGTCATTCAAGTAATTAAATCGGATGAGCAATATCATTTGTGTTTGACCCCATAAGCAAGACATCATCAACATATATAAGTAAAAAAGAAAAGAGTCGGTGTCTTTATTGATGAAGAGGCGGTGATCATGTGGAGACTTTCAAAACCATATTTAAGTAATTTTCCACGAACTCGGAGTCCCATTTCCTTGAAGCTTGTTTAAGACCATACAAACTATGTTTAAGAAGACAGACTTGGCCTGGTGCGGCCTTTAAATATTTTTGGAGGCCTCATGTATACCTCCTCATCAAGATATCCATGTAGAATGCGTTATTAACATCCAAATGATGTAAACCCCAACCTCTGCGGGTAGCCAATGCAATCAACATCCTTACAGACACCAATTTTGCTCTCAGTGAAAAAATTTCAACATAGTCTATTCCTTGCACTTGATCATAACCCTTTGCCGCCAACCAGGCCTTAAATTTATCCACCGAGCCATTAGGTTTAACTTTCACTTTGTAAACCCATTTGCTATCTATGGCTTTCTTGCCTCTAGGTCATTCAAGAATAATCCAAGTGTTATTATCCTCTAAAGCTTGGATCTCCAATTTCATGGCTTTTATGCACTATGGATCGGAAAGCAACCGAGAATAAGTCTTAGGTTCCTAGATGCTATCAACATTGGCCGAAAAGACAAATATGTGTTGTGGAAGAAAGGAGAAACAAAAGATGAGAGGAAAGTATTGATATGATATGAATTACCTATCGGGGTAGGAGGAGAGTTGTGTTTTGCTTTGTTGGCAAGTCTTCAAGAACAAGATTAGTAACAAAGTCATTCAACCAAGATGGTGGTGCATGAGGTCCCCGTGCTTCTTCTAAGCACCGAGGAGAAGGATCGGTGGAAGTAAAAGAAGTAGAAGAAGTAGAGGAGGAATTGGAGGAGGTTCGGGGGATCTTAGTGACACAATGGGTAAGGGTGTGTCATTAGGAGATGGTAGGACAAGAATGTAAGTCCAAGTGGCTACAATAATCTAGAGGGGGGGTGAATAGATTATGCCCATTTTCTCGATTATGCCCTATATTTCGAATGTAATAAGCCAAGACAAGAATGGAAGTGTGGGAAGTTAACAACACGCGTCGATTTATAGAAGTTCAACCCACCTAGGGCCTAATCCTCTACCACCCCAGTATCTCCGGGATAGATTTCAAAAAGAAAAAACGATTTTATTAATTACCACAATTAATTCAACATCACCTTACAACACCTCTTTGGAGATTACCACAATCTCCCTTGAAGATTACCACAATCTTCTTGCAACGGCACCTTGTGAAGATCACCACAATCTTCCGACTTGAAGAACACCAAATTCTTCAACACCTCAAAGAGCACCAAACTCTTCAACAAGAAGATTATCACAATCTTCTTACACCTAACACCTAGATCACCCAAGTATTTTCTTACCACAAGAACACTCACAAGGATATCTTGTGTTGAATGATGACCACAAATTCAAGATTACAACTCGATAATGAATAATACAATTTTGAGTGCAAGTGTAATCAAGAAATAAGCCTAGACCTCAAGATGTGAAAGTGTAAGACCTTAGGCAATTACAACAAGAATATTGAAATATAAGAACAAAAGTGTTTGCTTGAATGTATCTTGTTGTGTTGTAGTATTCTCTCTTTTTGTGCTGCTTCAATTCTTCATCTATTTATAGAGGATGTCTTGAACTTGATAGGCTTCTCCTAGGAGATTGAAATCTATAAAAATTTGCAAGACAAATGAAGAATATAACTGTTAGAGATCAACACCATAAATTGAGGAAAAGTTGTCTGCTGCACAACGGTTAGAATTTTGCTGTCAAAACAATAGAGGCGGCCGGTCGCGCTCTAATACAGAAAATAATTTAATACAACAGAAATACACATAGGGACCGGTCCGGGGGTTGGACCGGTCGACCTAGGGTCCGAGCGGTCGTCCCCCATAGGGATCGGTCCCACTGAGGTTTTTCAAGAGAACAAATTCTCTCAAGTTATGTTCTTTCTTCTTTCAGTCTTGGGATGACGACTAGTGCGACCGGTCGACCTCTAGGAAAAAAACAAACGTCTCGTTTACATTTTTGGAAATCATCTTGAGACACGGGTTGCCCTATAGGGGCGAGGTTGAACACGAGACAAAAGTGTTGTCCATTTTATCGAAAATAAACTTCAAGAAATACTCCAAAATTAGTAAAAATATTTTAAATCGGTGGAAGTATTTGGACAACATTTAGAAACATTGTTCGATGTAAAAACACATTAACACAAAATCTTCAAAAGTGTTGTCCAATTTTTGTCGAAAATAAACTTGAAAAAATACTCCAAAAAATTAGTAAAAACATTTTAAATCATTTAGGAGTATTTGGAAAACATTTAAAAATATTGTTTTGGTGTAAAAACAAAATTATCAAAATCTTGATAAAAACATTTATCTAACAAACTCCCCCTTTTTGATGATTACAAACCAAAACAATTTAAAAAGGTCGATTTTGAAAATAAAATAATTTTTCCAGTTAAAAATGAACTATCTGTTGAGAGCGACAACATCCCATGCATAAAAATCTCAAGGATGGGAGTAAAGATTTTAAGAAAACATTTTGCAAAAGCTTCCCCTATCAACATGCACATCAAGATAAGTAAAGAATCAACCATATAAAAGCTAAAAGCTCGGCTTTTACAATGTAAACAAAATATCACGAGCTTATAAGCTCCCCCCTGTCAAAAATAACCATTAATCAAGTATCACAAGTCCAAGATACATTCAATGGACTAGTTTATATCCACAACTTTTGGCTTTAAAGAGCCATAGCTTATAGCTTCTTTCGTGAGCTTATTTTAGCTTCTTTGAGCTAATGAGCTTATTTTCTGTTTCTCCCTCTTTGGAATCATCAAAAAGAATGTTAGCACGATAAAAACATCATATATCCATATCAAAGTGCGCAATTTTAACCGATTTATCGAGCTATAGATCATTAAGCTTAAAATTTCAAGAGCTAAGGAAGAGTTGATCATATGACTTGTAAAAGCTCGTAAAAGCTCATTTGATTTACAAAACATGATCTCTATAAATATATAAGACATTTGAAATTGAGAGAATCATGTAGGTGATGAATTTTTCTTTAAAACGTTTTATCGAACACTTGGCGGGCGTCAAATAATAAAGAAGATGTATATATCCCTTGTAAAAATATCAAAGCCAAATTTTTCATCACGAAAAGCAATTTTACAAATATCATCCAACAACAATCATCAAGCCCAACACAAATATATAAGAGTTCCAACAAGATATCAAATATGAATCACATTCTCAAGGTTCAACCCAATTGAGACAAAGAAGAAGAATTCTTACCAATTAATCGGAGAGGTCGGGTATCACGGATGATATATCAATAGTATAAACTCAAAAATATATAATTTATAAGAAAGAAATTATTTTGAGTGAATTGTGTGTGAAATTTGCAAAGGGATGCTAAAATAGCAAAACCGAGTGAAATAACAAAGTCTCGAGATAGAACCGATTTTAATCAAAAATCATGTAGGGCGGCCGTCCCAGGGTGATGTCGACCGGTCCAAGTATAGACAACCGGTCGACCTCACCCTATTTGGTCGCTGGATCTGTCTATTTTAGAAAATTCCAAAATTTGATCCAAAAATCCGATTTTTCACCCCTAAGTTTTAAAAACGCATTTAAATGCAAACATAGACCTCATTCAATATACATTATGTCTAAACAAGCTCAAAATGAGGTAAAAGACTACGGTTAACGATTAAAAACAAATGTCCACGAGTTATCCTTGAGACAGAATTAAACACATCTCAATTTTTTTTGTTTTAGGAAACGCAATCCCTTAAAAAAATATAGAATCTCAATATGTTTGGTTCGATTATGACGAACCGTATTTTGAGAAATTATTATCACCGGACTTGTTATCCCGAAAAATATGAACGTTTTAAGACTTTGGATAAACAAGCCATAAGAAGAAGTGCCTTTCAAATATTTGAAAATTTCTTTTAACGGCACTTTAATGAGATTCATTGGGATTGTTTTGAATTCGGTTATATAGACATAAGGCATAGAAAATGTCGATTCAATGGGAATAATTAAAGTTAATGAACATACCTCGAATTTGTTTGTCAACCGATATGCCTTTCTCAAACTTTGTCCATCCATCTGATATTGGTTTCCCGCAGTGTAGAGATGGTTCTTCCTTCTTCAGTGCCGAACTTCTTCAAAAGTTCTTTTATATATTTTGATTGCGAAATATAAATACCTTCTTGGCATTGTTTAATTTGAAGTCCAAGGAAGAAACTTAGCTCCCCCATCATGCTCATCTCAAATTCACCTTGCATTAACTTAAAATATCTCTTGTACAAGAATTCATTAGTAGCACCAAAATAATATCATCAACATAAATTTGCACAAGTAAACAATCTTGCCCTTTTTCAAAAACAAAGAGAGTAGTATCAACTTTACCTCTTGTAAAACCATTTTGCAAAAGAAAAGAGTTAAGTCTATCATATCATGCACGGGGTGCTTGTTTTAAACCATATAAGGCCTTTTATAAAAATCATTTGGTCTAGAAAAATTTTCAAACCCTGGAGGTTGTTTTACATAGACTTCTTCCTGAATATAGCCATTTAGAAAGGCGGATTTAACATGTATTTGGTAAAGCTTGAAATCTTTAAAACAAGAGTAGGCAAGTAAAATACAAATAGCTTCTAAACGTGCTACGGGTGCAAATGTTTCATCATAAACAATACCTTCTTCTTGATAATACCCTTGAGCTACTAACCTTGCCTTGTTTCGAACAATATTTCCTTGGTCATCAAGCTTGTTCCGAAATACTAAAAAAAATTCCTACAAAATCTTAACAAGATATCTTTATGCAAGAAGAGCATAGTAATATCGAATAATATAGACACTATAACAAGTAACATATACTATGCTTAAAAATCATCAAGAGTTTAATACAACATGTAAGTTCAAATATGCTTATAGGAAGCTATATAAGGTCTCTTTTGAAATTTGAAAATCTGAGAGCATATAGTTGGGACCTCATTTATAAGAAGTATTTGAACAAGAGTTTTGACAAAGCAAACAAGAATAAGGACATGAATATGTGCAATCAAGTGCATAATTTTAAGAGGAGGATAAAAATCGAATGTTTTATCAAAACAAAATATAATCCTTTACAAGTCTCTGGATAAAACAAGCTTTATCGAATAATGCCTTTCAAAAATCAAAAAATCCTCTTAATGGCACTTGTATGAGATTCTTATAAATATCTTGGAAAGCAAGCACATAAACATACGGCATGAAAAATATCGAGTGAGAGTAGGAATAACACAAGTGAGCGTACATCGATGGTTTATGAAACTCTTGACAAATTATGAGTAGATAGCCATTGATGAATATGTATATCCTACACAATTCTTAGAACAAATTCTTGCACAAAACATAATGTTACAAGTGTAGGCTAAAGCAAAGAGATGTCACAAGTATGCTTATGTTATATAAATGGGTTATTGATATTTTGGTACCGATCTATAGGCAATTTCTTTGTATGGTGTGTGACATTTCGTAGTTACCGATTCAAGACCCATACTTTAGATTTTTTTATAAGTTAGTACTTATTCACTTTTAAGGACGAAAATGCCCCCAACACTCAAAATAATTTTTTAGTATACTTATTTAAATTATAAAATCAACTAAAATTTAAATTAACTTAATTAATAAAAATAAAAATAAGGTTATAAAAATATTAATGAATTTTTAGAAAAAAATAATATTTATTACATTAAATTAGTAAATTAATAAACATAAATTAAATTTTAACTAATCATAAAGAAAAATTAGTTTAGTTATGTGAAGCCCCGATTTTCTCGAAGCTATTAATTGATCCTTATTGTTGTTTATACATTTGATCGACTATTATACCGCGTCATTTTGACGGGTAATTAATAATAATATATAAATTTTGTATTTTATTTCATTTTATTTAATTATTTGTGATCATGATCTTATTTAATTCTATCCCTCATTTATGATCACTTGATTGATCATTATTACTATTTTTGTATTTATTAGTCACTTTAGAATATTAAGAGACTATTTATTTTGGAGACTTTTACCTTATAGAATTAAGATTTTGATTTAGATTAAGTGATCATGAGACTTACAAGTGATCAAGGAAATCACTAAATATTTTGGAGATTGATATATTTCATCTATTATCATCAAATTTGGGACAAAAAAAAAATATATGGAATTACCATATGGCCCTCATAGTGGACGGCCATGGTGGTATTTTTGGATAAAAATATAATCCAACTCTTGTACACCTACACCATATATTAGTCATCTTGTGTATAATAATATCATTAATTCAAACATTATACACATCATCTTATACACCAATTCTTTATTACTATTTTTCCCAACTTATTCCATTCTTCCCAACATTCTCCTTATTCCTCTCAAATTCCAATTTGACCCACACTTTGACTTGCATTTTGTCTCCATGCAAGAGACAAATTACAAGACACAATTTGATCAAAATTTTCTCTCCATCTCTCTCTCATACTACACGGCCATATGGCCTATTACACACAAAAAATTCATCTCATTTCATCTAACACATTTATCCTCTAACAAAAATCCTCCTCCTTCTCTCTAAAAACTCCCAACTTCTCTCTATTCTTCCTTTTACCTTCTTCTTCTATACTTAGAAAATTTTTCAACATTTCCTTTCTTCATAAAAATCGAACCTTCACCATACAAGGTAAGAAATTTTAGCTTCAATCCATTTTTTGATATCACATTGTTCATCTCTTCCACCTTCTTAACTTAAGTTTGAATTTGGTTTGGAGGTACATTTAGAAGAACTTGAAGGTTTGAACTTGACAACATTTTGAAGAAGGACCTCAAGCTTGAAGAAGAAAAAATAGTAGAGAAAATTAGACTACAAGGTAAGAATTGTGTACTAGACCCTTCTTTCCTACTCTTCCTATTTATTTTTCAAATTTTAACACCCCTTTTTCATTTTTGAGAAATAGGGGCTGACCTTAGGAGATTTTGGAGTTGAGCCAAATTTTCCAATTTTTGAGCTTCAACTAGTCTCCAAACATCTACTACACAAGGTAAAGTGTAGTCCTTTTCATTTCCTTATTTCCTTCTTTTTCTCCTTAATTTTTTCTCATTTTTCTAACTCCAAATTTTGATATTTTCTTGACTTAGGAGCTGACCTAAGAAGCCTCATCCAAAAATTGTGAAATTATCCTTTTATTTCACAATTTCCAAATTTAAGGTGGGTGGAAAATTATTTTTTCAACTTTTAGGTGTTTTGATTAAATGCATGTAGAAACTTTAATCATGAGCCTTGAGATATATATAATTATGTATTGCATGTCAATTTTATATATCAAATCATGAAAATTCTCAAGAGTTGCTCAAAATTATTATTTATTGAATTTTAGGTGCATGCATGTACACTTTAATGCTTTAATTGATGAATTCTTGTATGTATTGGACATGCATGTGTATGATCTTTAAAATATATGTTTTTGGATGACTTATAACCTGGAAAAGTCGAGCATAATTGATTAAATTTCAATTTTGGACTTAAAAATGCAAAAATGGAAAGTTGGTGGACTAAATTGCAAGAAATAAAAGTTTAAGGACCCCTCTGCAAATTTCGAAATTTGGGACTGTACTCAGGTTCAAAAATGATTTTTAGACATTTTAATAAAGTTTTAAAAGTTTTAAGATAAATAAAATCAACCTTTAAAAGCCCAAGGACTAGATTGTAAAATTGTGAAAGTTTAAGGGCTACTTTGCAATTTTTAAAACTGTACCAGACCTTAACTTTAAAATTTGAAATTTTTACTCTTAAGGTACTGGGAATTACATATTTTAAAAGTATTCCAAAAAAAATCCAAGTGGTTAGGGCTTGGAAAGAATTTTACAAAAATTGAGGGACTAATGTGTAAAATATTAAACTTGAGGACCCAAATGAAATTTCCAGGACTTATGCAGCCCATGCACCTGGAAATACTAACTTAACTATAACTTAATTATATTTTGGACCCAAGGTTCAAATTTCATAACAATTGGACCCTTAAAAGCCTTAAAGGCAATTATTTCAAAATGGGACAAAAGTGATATTTTCAAAAGTTAAAGGACCTACACATATTTTTTTTAAAAACTGCTTTTGTCCCAATATCCTACTAACCTTAGTGACATTTTCCAACTGGAATCACATTAAAAGCCCTTCCGGTTTGTGAGTTCCGAATTTTTAAAACTTAAGGTCCGAATTGGCAATTTTTACAAATTTGGGGCCAATGTGAGATTTTTATAAAAACTTGACATCAAAACTTTAAAACCTGAATCTATGGACAATTTGGAGAATTTAGGAACTGACCTCATAATTTTTCAAGGTCGGGATATTTAATTATTCAATTTTTAACCCCAAAAGTGTTAGTTTTACAAAACGGGGCTAAATTACAATTTTTCTTTTATAAAGGACCTAACTCAAATTATTTTCTCTTTTACTAAAATAGCCCTGGACTCTCTGACTTGGAGATTTAATTTAAGTATTTTACTTTCCCCAAAACCCCTTGACTTATCGGATCAATTTGACCGACATTAATACGATCGCGAGCGACTTCCTCGCCTTGCGATTTTGAATCTATAATGGGACTTATGTTCCACCTAATCTTTCAAGATATCGAAGGTTGCTTATCCTTCCGATAATCATCTTCATCCAAAAACTCCACCAACGCCATAATTGCCACTCGCGTTTTTCAAAAATTTTTCCTAAACTGCTTCCCTGAATCAATAATACTCGAGTGCCTGTTGATCGCTGTAATTGTAATTACTTTCTGCTGAGTCAACTTGGTGTGTCGAGCTCACGATCGAGAATGGATACGTCGGGGGATGGAACCGGGCGCTGGCTGCTATTCCACTCTTCCGCCCCCATCGTCCCTAATCCCGCAACGAGGGATGGAGTTTGTCCCGGGAAGCGGGTCGTAGTGCGAGGTATAATCATGATTATGACGGTCCGAGCCTCGCCAAACTCCACCGTGGATTTTGTCTTTGCCTACGGGCGATAAGGTGCCGGTCTTGGACCATACTTGATCGGGAGTTACAAGGAAGAACGAAGGAATCGCTGTCTCATCCACACGATTCCGAGTTATCGTCCCCGCTTTGGTTGGCGTTACATTTCCGTACGCAACCGCTTACCTTTTGCATTGGTTGGCGCTACAAATCCGTACGCAACCATTATTTGCCTTGCATAGGATTGGCGTTACACTTCCGTACGCAATCCTACCTGTCTTGACTGATTCACATAGTGCCTGTGTGACCATGAACTGTTTTCTTGAACTGTATAAATATACTATTGTATTATTTTATCACGACGCTTGTGAACTGTGTGTGAAATCATGCATCATACTCACGCGTTTTCATATAACTGTTTTCTCACATTAACTATATTGCGCCACACTCGCACACGATCACCCCATCCACTGAGATTTTTGTCTCATCCCCACCTGTTTTCTAACCTTAGATGAGGATTTCGTTGGAGATGCTGAACCGGCTCTGGATTGAGACCTTGTACTACGCTTGTTGGATTTACTGCTTCTTGTTGTTGATTGGACTCTTTTCTTATGTTGTTGTCGGACTTTTGTATTTCATTCCATTCGGGTTTGTAATTGAGGGGCGTATGACCCTTTGACTTTAAGTTGCTACTTTGTTGATTTTCGGGTTGTAATTTGGATGACGGATTGTAGACTTTAAGTGGTAACTTGTATCTGTTATGTATTTCCGCTGCTATTTAGATTATGTCTTATTGGTTTCTCATTGATATTTGTCTGGACTGTTGGTTCATTTGTATTTAAGTTGTGGATCGTCGTCGTGTCCTGTTTGGGGCGTGACAGTAAGAGTGGTATCAGAGCTCGGCTAGTAAGATGGAAACTTACACCGAGCTGACCCAGGATAGGACCCCCGGTCTGTGTTTTGGGTATTACCGCGACTTGACTAATTAAGTGTGAAATTGATTTCAAATTGGCATAGAACCGTCTTATTGATATTTGAACTAAGTTAGAACGCATACTTTGAGATTTCATAATCATACTTGTCTTGACTTAGTTGATTCTTGACTGATTTCCCTTATTCATTCTTCCTTATTCACTTCTTATCTTTCCTCTACCTTTGACTGATCCACCTTAGTTTTGTTTGATCAGGATGGAGCTGACGTCGCCTACATGGTGGGATGTATTCCATGCCCGTCTTTGGAATATTACCGGCACCGATGATTCATTGGCACCGAAAGTGAACGCTAGCGACCACGAGTTAGCCAGAGCGCCAACGGAATAGGGACGACTCGGCGCTGGCGATGAGCCAAGATGAGAAGAACGAATCGACCACTTTGTCATCAAGGACCGCGATAACACCATAAGAGCTCGGGAGGACCAAATACAGAGTATCCAGGAGCGCCTGGATAACATGCGGGAGAAAATAAAGAGGACAAGCGACGGTCGCCAGAAATGGGAGATTGACGCCCGCCTATCCCGTAGCACCATCGATCGCTTGAGGAGACCCTCATCAAGCGATGATGACGATCATTGAGGACCTTACACAGGCCCTAGCTCGAGAGACGCCGCACTAGAGGCCGCTTAGTATCAAATGCTCACCATTGCCACCGCCCGAGGCAGTAGCCTGTACGATGCCGAGGAGGATCCCGAGGAGGATCGATCGACATTGGAGAGCCGGAGAGCTGCTCCACTCGATGAGGCTCGGGGATTCGAGCGGTGGTTGGACTTTGTGGATTGGCCCGAGGTTGAGGCATCACCGGCCCGACCGGCCCCGATTATAGACATAGCCGCGAGCGATGATGATGGCGATCTCACCGTTTAGCTAGCGGTTGTCGCTTGTACTTTTGTTCTTTGAGTCGTGTAATCCAGTGTTGTACCTTACATTATTGTACTAGATTCGGATGTATTTTGATTCCATGTATCTCGACTTAGTATTCTCATTTGTTGTACTTTGGGTGTATTCAAATTTTATATTAATGGATATGCCTTTTGCTATTTATTCATGTCTTGTGTTTGATGTTACGTTCCTACGATATCTCTTGCTTTACGCGAATAATTATTGTATTCATTTATTTGCGAATCGCAACTAACGCTTCAAGATACGAAATGGCGTAACATCGAGGGCGTGGGAGACCTCGTCGCGTTCCACGAGAGACGATGATGTACCCAGGATCGGGTACCCTCTCCTGAATTACCACCACCTCCTCCACCGCCGTAGGAGATAATCGACCGCACAAGCCTTGCAAAGAAATCTTTGGTTTTTATGAGGCAACAGTGAGCCTCAACCCCGTGCTCCCGAACCCGCCCGAGAGGCGAACGATCGCACATTGAAGCGATTCTCGCGTTCGACCCACCAACCTTCTTGGGAGAGGCCGGACGATGTGAAAGCGGAAGAATGGATAGAGAAGGCGGAAAATATCTTCAATGCTCTTCAATACTCCGACGAGAAGAGAGTCACACTCGTTGTAGGCAACAATATCACCGTTGGACCGAAAGTGCTTACCGGATTTGACAACCGTCCCCATAAACTAACGTGAGCCTTTTCTTGTGCGCTTTGTCCTCACTCACGGACCAAGCAAGCTTAACCTCATAGTTTCTATGTAATGGGCACGAAAAGAAGATGCACCTTGTTGGTATGGGTAGTACATATTAATCCTTGAAGCTCTACTTTACCCAATCCAAAGTTGATTCCCCGTAGGCACTCCCCTCGCTTCACAACGGCAAAGATAGAGCCTCACACTAAGCGGTGGATGGACATGAGGAGCTTCGCAAGAATCCATATGGATCCTCGGCAAGTTGGGCCGCCACGGCCTCGATGTAGTAGTAAGCATACAACAAATCCTGGGGTGATCGGGCCGGGACCCCATAATCCCAACAATCTCCCCCCGGCACCCTGGCGCGATTTGAACCTGCGACCTCGCTCGATACCGTTGTTGGATCGAAAGTGCTTACGGATTTGACGCGTCTGTCTCCACAAACCAACATGAGCCTTTTCTAGAGCGCTTTGTCCTTACTCACGCGCTCCCTAAAAATTGCTTCCCGGGGGTCACCCATCCCATGTCTACTCTAGGCCAAGAGAGGCTTAACCTCATAGTTTCTATGTAATGGGCACCGAGAAAAGAAGATGCACCTTGCTTGTTGGTATGGGTAGTACATACTAATCCTTTAAGTTCTACTTTAACTGTGCAACTCAAGGTTTATTCCTGTAGGGCACCCCCTATAGTTCACAATGGCAGCGCAGAGCCCCACACTAAGCGGTGGACGGACAAGAGGGGCTTCGCAAGAATCCATATGGATCCTCGGCAAGTTGGGTCGCCACACCTCGATGTAGGGTAATTTGTTTAAATATTGTAAAAATGAAATGGATTCGTCAAAATATGGTAAAATTGAAGAGAATTGTGATTTTGTTCGTTGGCGCACATACGGCGTGCGCCAGAGTTTTTTTCAATTTTTAATAGGGTGGCGCATATTGTATGTGCGCCAACACTATTTACGGGTGGGGGGTGGGGGTGGGGGAATGGGGTGGGATGGGGGTGGGGTGGGAATTTAATGGGTGGCGCATAAGAGAGGTGTGCCACCCATTTAATTTGGCTGAAGTGGGGTTGGGGGGTGGGGGTTGGGGTGGGGGTGGTTATTTAAATTATTTTATATAATAATAAATTAATAGTTAACTTATCCCATGAAATTAATTCATATGTAACTTTTTCGTTTTTATCCTGCTTTTAACGTGCAATATATCAAATTAATTATTTTTTTACGATCTTCAATTTGACATCCATATTGCATATTTTTGCAAGAAAAAAAATACATAGTTATAAGTTGGTGTCTATTTGAGAAGACTATTTTTGCACGATACACATATAGTACTTAGAATTCGACAATACGGAGAAGTTTATCCTCACCCAAATTAGATAATTAATTATTTTTGTTTTGCATTATTTGGAATTTGGCGTTGAAAGATCAAATACTGTACAAATTGGTGTTTCGTTGGCGGACCGGGAAAAAAAATAAAGAATGCAAAAAAGTTGTTCGAATAAGATATTCAACCAACGATTGATAATTGAAAAGCTCATTTGAGTTTTATTGTTAAATATAACAAATCAATTCTAAATATATTTGTTTGTTCAATAAAGTTTGAAGTTTTGACCCAATAAGTAATAAAAATAAAATCGACATTCTTTATTTTTAATCCGAAAAAAAAATTCAAATGTATCAAATTGAGGTAAAATTTATGATTGTGTATTTAGGGTTAAAATTAGCGGTATTGTCGAATTCTAAATACTATACGTGTATCGTGAAAAAATAGCCTTCTCAAATAGAGACCAATTTATAACTATGTATTTTTTTTCTTGCAAAAATATGCAATATGGATGTTAAATTGAAGATCGTAAAAAATAATTAATTTGATATATTGCGTTAAAAAAAGGATAAAAAACGAAAAAGTCATATATATTAATTTCATGGGATAAGTTAACTATTAATTTATTATTATATAAAATAATTTAAATAACCACCCCCACCCCAACCCCCACTCCCAACCCCACTTAAATGGGTGGCGCACCTCTTTTGTGCGCCACCTATTAAATTCCCACCCCACCCCCATCCCACCCCATTCCCCCCACCCCCACCCTCCATCCGTATATAGTGTTGGCGTACATACAATGTGCGCCAGCCTATTAAAAAATTGAAAAAAAACTCCTGGCGCACGCTGTATGTGCGCCAACGAACAAAATCACAATCCTCTCCAATTTTACCATATTTTGACGAATCCATTTCATTTTTACAATATTTAAACAAATTACCCCTCGATGTAGAAGTAAGCATAGAACAAATCCTAAGGGTGATCATTGGGATCCAATAATCCCAACAGTTACAAGTACTGCTAGATGGATAGAAAAGACCAGAGGAAGGAAAACCTTTGAGGTAGCGAAGTATGTGGAGGGCTGCATCCCAATAAGGAACTTTAGGAGAGATAACATACTGGCTTAGTTCCTAGACTGTGAAGGTAAGATCAGGTCTAGTGAAGTTAAGGTACAAAAGACGGCCAATTAATCTGCGAAATTATTAAACATCGTGGAAAGGATCACCTTCAGAATGAGAAAGTTTAATACCAGGGGGCAATGGTGTGGTAGCAGGCTTGCAACCACTCTTGCCCGTATCATTCAAAATATTAAGAATATACTTCTTTTGATGTAGGTAAGTACCCTGTTCACTGCGAGCTATTTCAAGCCCAAGAAGTATTTGGCAAAGCCCAAGTCCTTGATTGTAAACAAGTCATTCAAGTAATTCGTCAGATGAGCAATATCATTTGTGTTTGACCCCATAAGCAAGACATCATCAACATATATAAGTAAAAAAGAAAAGAGTCGGTGTCTTTATTGATGAAGAGGCGGTGATCATGTGGAGATCGCTCAAAACCATATTTAAGTAATTTTCCACGAACTCGGAGTCCCATTTCCTTGAAGCTTGTTTAAGACCATACAAACTATGTTTAAGAAGACAGACTTGGCCTGGTGCGCCTTTTTAAATATTTTTGGAGGCCTCATGTATACCTCCTCATCAAGATATCCATGTAGGAATGCGTTATTAACATCCAAATGATGTAAACCCCAACCTCTGCAGTAGCCAATGCAATCAACATCCTTACGGACACCAATTTTGCTACTGGTGAAAAAATTTCAACATAGTCTATTCCTTGCACTTGATCATAACCCTTTGCCGCCAACCAGGCCTTAAATTTATCCACTGAGCCATTAGGTTTAACTTTCACTTTGTAAACCCATTTGCTATCTATGGCTTTCTTGCCTCTAGGTCATTCAGTAACAATCCAAGTGTTATTATCCTCTAAAGCTTGGATCTCCAATTTCATGGCTTTTATGCACTATGGATCAGAAGCAACCTGAGAATAAGTCTTAGGTTCCTAGATGCTATCAACATTGGCCAGAAAAGACAAATATGTGTTGTGGAAGAAAGGAGAAACAGTATGAGGAAAGTATTGATATGATATGAATTACCTATCAGGGTAGGAGGACTGGAGGTTGTGTTTGCTGTTGGTAAGTCTTCAAGAACAAGATTAGTAACAAAGTCATTCAACCAAGATGGTGGTGCATGAGGTGCTCAAATGCTTCTTCTAAGCATCGGAGGAGAAGGATCGGTGGAAGTAAAAGAAGTAGAAGAAGTAGAGGGAGGAATTGGAGGAGGTTCAGGGATACTTAGTGACACAATGGGTAAGGGTGTGTCATTAGGAGATGGTAGGACAAGAATGTAAGTCCAAGTGGCTACAATAATCTAGAGGGGGGGTGAATAGATTATGCCCATTTTCTCGATTATGCCCTATATTTCGAATGTAATAAGCCAAGACAAGAATGGAAGTGTGGGAAGTTAACAACACGCGTCGATTTATAGAAGTTCAACCCACCTAGGGCCTAATCCTCTACCACCCCAAAAGATCTCCGGATAGATTTCAAAAAGAAAAAACGATTTTATTAATTACCACAATTAATTCAACATCACCTTACAACACCTCTTTGGAGATTACCACAATCTCCTTGAAGATTACCACAATCTTCTTGCAACGGCACCTTGTGAAGATCACCACAATCTTCCGACTTGAAGAACACCAAATTCTTCAACACCTCAAAGAGCACCAAACTCTTCAACAAGAAGATTATCACAATCTTCTTACACCTAACACCTAGATCACCCAAGTATTTTCTTACCACAAGAACACTCACAAGGATATCTTGTGTTGAATGATGACCACAAATTCAAGATTACAACTCGATAATGAATAATACAATTTTGAGTGCAAGTGTAATCAAGAAATAAGCCTAGACCTCAAGATGTGAAAGTGTAAGACCTTAGGCAATTACAACAAGAATATTGAAATATAAGAACAAAAGTGTTTGCTTGAATGTATCTTGTTGTGTTGTAGTATTCTCTCTTTTTGTGCTTCTTCAATTCTTCATCTATTTATAGAGGATGTCTTGAACTTGATAGGCTTCTCCTAGGAGATTGAAATCTATAAAAATTTGCAAGACAAATGAAGAATATAACCTGTTAGAGATCAACACCATAAATTGAGGAAAAGTTGTCTGCTGCACAACGGTTAGAATTTTGTTGTCAAAACAATAGGGCGACCGGTCGCTCTAATACAGAAAATAATTTAATACAACAGAAATACACATAGGGACCGGTCCAGGGGGGGTTGGACCGGTCGACCTAGGGTCCGAGCGGTCGTCCCCATAGGGATCGGTCCCCTAGAGGTTTTTCAAGAGAACAAATTCTCTGTTATGTTCTTTCTTCTTTCAGGTACCGGATGACGACTAGTGCGACCGGTCGACCTCTAGGAAAAAAACAAACGTCTCGTTTCTGTTTTGGAAATCATCTTCAGACACGGGTTGCCCTATAGGGCGACCGGTTGAACACGAGACAAAAGTGTTGTCCAATTTTTATCGAAAATAAACTTCAAGAAATACTCCGAAAATTAGTAAAAATATTTTAAATCGGTCGGAAGTATTTGGACAACATTTAGAAACATTGTTCAGATGTAAAAACACATTAACACAAAATCTTCAAAAGTGTTGTCCAATTTTTGTCGAAAATAAACTTGAAAAAATACTCCAAAAAAATTAGTAAAAACATTTTAAATCATTTAGGAGTATTTGGACAACATTTAAAAATATTGTTTTGGTGTAAAAACAAAATTATAAAAATATTGATAAAAACATTTATCTAACAAACTCCCCCTTTTTGATGATTACAAACCAAAACAATTTAAAGAGGTCGATTTTGAAAACAAAATAATTTTTCCAGTTAAAAATGAACTCTCTGTTGAGAGCGACAACATCCCATGCATAAAAATCTCAAGGATGGGAGTAAAGATTTTAAGAAAACATTTTGCAAAAAGCTTCCCCTATCAACATGCACATCAAGATAAGTAAAGAATCAACCATATAAAAGCTAAAAGCTCAGCTTTTACAATGTAAACAAAAATATCACGAGCTTATAAGCTCCCCCTGTCAAAAATAACCATTAATCAAGTATCACAAGTCCAAGATACATTCAATGGACTAGTTTATATCCACAACTTTTGGCTTTAAAGAGCCATAGCTTATAGCTTCTTTCGTGAGTTTATTTTAGCTTCTTTGAGCTAATGAGCTTATTTTCTGTTTCTCCCTCTTTGGAATCATCAAAAAGAATGTTAGCACGATAAAAACATCATATATCCATATCAAAGTGCGCAATTTTAACCGATTTATCGAGCTATAGATCATTAAGCTTAAAATTTCAAGAGCTAAGGGAAGAGTTGATCATATGACTTGTAAAAGCTCGTAAAAGCTCATTTGATTTACAAAACATGATCTCTATAAATATATAAGACATTTGAAATTGAGAGAATCATGTAGGTGATGAATTTTTCTTTAAAACGTTTTATCGAACACTTGGCGGGCGTCAAATAATAAAGAAGATGTATATATCCCTTGTAAAAATATCAAAGCCAAATTTTTCATCACGAAAAGCAATTTTACAAATATCATCCAACAACAATCATCAAGCCCAACACAAATATATAAGAGTTCCAACAAGATATCAAATATGAATCACATTCTCAAGGGTTCAACCCAATTGAGACAAAGAAGAAGAATTCTTACCAATTAATCGGAGAGGTCGGGTATCACGGATGATATATCAATAGTATAAACTCAAAAATATATAATTTATAAGAAAGAAATTATTTTGAGTGAATTGTGTGTGAAATTTGCAAAGGGATGCTAAAATAGCAAAAACCGAGTGAAATAACAAAGTCTGAGATAGAACTGATTTTAATCAAAAAATCATGTAGGGCGACCGGTCCAGGGTGATGTCGACCGGTCCAAGTATAGGACAACCGGTCGACCTCACCCTATTTGGTCGCTGGATCTGTCTATTTTAGAAAATTCCAAAATTTGATCCAAAAATCCGATTTTTCACCCCTAAGTTTTAAAAACGTACGAAATGCAAACATAGACCTCATTCAATATACATTATGTCTAAACAAGCTCAAAATGAGGTAAAAGACTCGACGGTTAACGATTAAAAACAAATGTCCGCGAGTTATCCTTGAGACAAAATTAAACACATCTCAATTTTTTTTTTGTTTTAGGAAACGCAATCCCTTAAAAAAATATAGAATCTCAATATGTTTGGTTCGATTATGACGAACCGTATTTTGAGAAATTATTATCACCGGACTTGTTATCCCGAAAAATATGAACGTTTTAAGACTTTGGATAAACAAGCCATAAGAAGAAGTGCCTTTCAAATATTTGAAAATTTCTTTTAACGGCACTTTAATGAGATTCATTGGGATTGTTTTGAATTCGGTTATATAGACATAAGGCATAGAAAATGTCGATTCAATGGGAATAATTAAAGTTAATGAACATACCTCGAATTTGTTTGTCAACCGATATGCCTTTCTCAAACTTTGTCCATCCTGATATTGGTTTCCACAGGTGTAGAGATGGTTCTTCCTTCTTCAGTGCCGAACTTCTTCAAAAGTTCTTTTATATATTTTGATTGCGAAATATAAATACCTTCTTGGCATTGTTTAATTTGAAGTCCAAGGAAGAAACTTAGCTCCCCATCATGCTCATCTCAAATTCACCTTGCATTAACTTAAAATATCTCTTGTACAAGAATTCATTAGTAGCACCAAAAATAATATCATCAACATAAATTTGCACAAGTAAACAATCTTGCCCTTTTTCAAAAACAAAGAGAGTAGTATCAACTTTACCTCTTGTAAAACCATTTTGCAAAAGAAAAGAGTTAAGTCTATCATATCATGCACGGTGCTTGTTTTAAACCATATAAGGCCTTTTATAAAAATCATTTGGTCTAGAAAAATTTTCAAACCACGGAGGTTGTTTTACATAGACTTCTTCCCGAATATAGCCATTTAGAAAGGCGGATTTAACATGTATTTGGTAAAGCTTGAAATCTTTAAAACAAGAGTAGGCAAGTAAAATACAAATAGCTTCTAAACGTGCTTTCGGTGCAAATGTTTCATCATAAACAATACCTTCTTCTTGATAATACCCTTGAGCTACTAACCTTGCCTTGTTTCGAACAATATTTCCTTGGTCATCAAGCTTTTCAAATACTAAAAAATTCCTACAAAATCTTAACAAGATATCTTGCGCAAGAGCATAGTAATATCGAATAATATAGACACTATAACAAGTAACATATACTATGCTTAAAAATCATCAAGAGTTTAATACAACATGTAAGTTCAAATATGCTTATAGGAAGCTATATAAGGTCTCTTTTGAAATGTGAAAATCTGAGAGCATATAGTTGGGACCTCATTTATAAGAAGTATTTGAACAAGAGTTTTGACAAAGCAAACAAGAATAAGGACATGAATATGTGCAATCAAGTGCATAATTTTAAGAGGAGGATAAAAATCGAATGTTTTATCAAAACAAAATATAATCCTTTACAAGTCTCGGATAAAACAAGCTTTATCGAATAATGCCTTTCAAAAATCAAAAAATCCTCTTAATGGCACTTGTATGAGATTCTTATAAATATCTTGGAAAGCAAGCACATAAACATACGGCATGAAAAATATCGAGTGAGAGTAGGAATAACACAAGTGAGCGTACATCGATGGTTTATGAAACTCTTGACAAATTATGAGTAGATAGCCATTGATGAATATGTATATCCTACACAATTCTTAGAACAAATTCTTGCACAAAACATAATGTTACAAGTGTAGGCTAAAGCAAAGAGATGTCACAAGTATGCTTATGTTATATAAATGGGTTATTGATATTTTGGTACCCGATCTATAGGCAATTTGCTGTATGGTGTGTGACATTTCAGAGTTACCGATTCAGTACCCATACTTTAGATTTTTTTATAAGTTAGTACTTATTCACTTTTAAGGACGAAAATGCCCCCAACACTCAAAATAATTTTTTTAGTATACTTATTTAAATTATAAAATCAACTAAAATTTAAATTAACTTAATTAATAAAAAATAAAAATAAGGTTATAAAAATATTAATGAATTTTTAGAAAAAAATAATATTTATTACATTAAATTAGTAAATTAATAAACATAAATTAAATTTTAACTAATCATAAAGAAAAATTAGTTTAGTTATGTGAAGCCCCGATTTTCTCGAAGCTATTAATTGATCCTTATTGTTGTTTATACATTTGATCGACTATTATACCGCGTCATTTTGACGGGTAATTAATAATAATATATAAATTTTGTATTTTATTTCATTTTATTTAATTATTTGTGATCATGATCTTATTTAATTCTATCCCTCATTTATGATCACTTGATTGATCATTATTACTATTTTTGTATTTATTAGTCACTTTAGAATATTAAGAGACTATTTATTTTGGAGACTTTTACCTTATAGAATTAAGATTTTGATTTAGATTAAGTGATCATGAGACTTACAAGTGATCAAGGAAATCACTAAATATTTTGGAGATTGATATATTTCATCTATTATCATCAAATTTGGGACAAAAAAATATATGGAATTACCATATGGCCCTCATAGTGGACGGCCATGGTGGTATTTTTGGGATAAAAATATAATCCAACTCTTGTACACCTACACCATATATTAGTCATCTTGTGTATAATAATATCATTAATTCAAACATTATACACATCATCTTATACACCAATTCTTTATTACTATTTTTCCCAACTTATTCCATTCTTCCCAACATTCTCCTTATTCCTCTCAAATTCCAATTTGACCCACACTTTGACTTGCATTTTGTCTCCATGCAAGAGACAAATTACAAGACACAATTTGATCAAAATTTTCTCTCCATCTCTCTCTCATACTACACGGCCATATGGCCTATTACACACAAAAAATTCATCTCATTTCATCTAACACATTTATCCTCTAACAAAATCCTCCTCCTTCTCTCTAAAAACTCCCAACTTCTCTCTATTCTTCCTTTTACCTTCTTCTTCTATACTTAGAAAATTTTTCAACATTTCCTTTCTTCATAAAAATCGAACCTTCACCATACAAGGTAAGAAATTTTAGCTTCAATCCATTTTTTGATATCACATTGTTCATCTCTTCCACCTTCTTAACTTAAGTTTGAATTTGGTTTGGAGGTACATTTAGAAGAACTTGAAGGTTTGAACTTGACAACATTTTGAAGAAGGACCTCAAGCTTGAAGAAGAAAATAGTAGAGAAAATTAGACTACAAGGTAAGAATTGTGTACTAGACCCCTTCTTTCCTACTCTTCCTATTTATTTTTCAAATTTTAACACCCCTTTTTCATTTTTGAGAAATAGGGGCTGACCTTAGGAGATTTTGGAGTTGAGCCAAAATTTCCAATTTTTGAGCTTCAACTAGTCTCCAAACATCTACTACACAAGGTAAAGTGTAGTCCTTTTCATTTCCTTATTTCCTTCTTTTTCTCCTTAATTTTTCTCTCATTTTTCTAACTCCAAATTTTGATATTTTCTTGACTTAGGGAGCTGACCTAAGAAGCCTCATCCAAAAATTGTGAAATTATCCTTTTATTTCACAATTTCCAAATTTAAGGTGGGTGGAAAATTATTTTTTCAACTTTTAGGTGTTTTGATTAAATGCATGTAGAAACTTTAATCATGAGCCTTGAGATATATATAATTATGTATTGCATGTCAATTTTATATATCAAATCATGAAAATTCTCAAGAGTTGCTCAAAATTATTATTTATTGAATTTTAGGTGCATGCATGTACACTTTAATGCTTTAATTGATGAATTCTTGTATGTATTGGACATGCATGTGTATGATCTTTAAAATATATGTTTTTGGATGACTTATAACCTGGAAAAGTCGAGCATAATTGATTAAATTTCAATTTTGGACTTAAAAATGCAAAAATGGAAAGTTGGTGGACTAAATTGCAAGAAATAAAAGTTTAAGGACCCCTCTGCAAATTTCGAAATTTGGGACTGTACTCAGGTTCAAAAATGATTTTTAGACATTTTAATAAAGTTTTAAAAGTTTTAAGATAAATAAAATCAACCTTTAAAAGCCCAAGGACTAGATTGTAAAATTGTGAAAGTTTAAGGGCTACTTTGCAATTTTAAAACTGTACCAGACCTTAACTTTAAAATTTGAAATTTTTACTCTTAAGGTACTGGGAATTACATATTTTAAAAGTATTCCAAAAAAATCCAAGTGGTTAGGGCTTGGAAAGAATTTTACAAAAATTGAGGGACTAATGTGTAAAATATTAAACTTGAGGACCCAAATGAAATTTCCAGGACTTATGCAGCCCATGCACCTGGAAATACTAACTTAACTATAACTTAATTATATTTTGGACCCAAGGTTCAAATTTCATAACAATTGGACCTTAAAAGCCTTAAAGGCAATTATTTCAAAATGGGACAAAAGTGATATTTTCAAAAGTTAAAGGACCTACACATATTTTTTTTTAAAAACTGCTTTTGTCCCAATATCCTACTAACCTTAGTGACATTTTCCAACTGGAATCACATTAAAAGCCCTTCCGGTTTGTGAGTTCCGAATTTTTAAAACTTAAGGTCCGAATTGGCAATTTTTACAAATTTGGGGCCAATGTGAGATTTTTATAAAAACTTGACATCAAAACTTTAAAAACCTGAATCTATGGACAATTTGGAGAATTTAGGAACTGACCTCATAATTTTTCAAGGTCGGCATATTTAATTATTCAATTTTTAACCCCAAAAGTGTTAGTTTTACAAAACGGGGCTAAATTACAATTTTTCTTTTATAAAGGACCTAACTCAAATTATTTTCTCTTTTACTAAAATAGCCCTGGACTCTCTGACTTGGAGATTTAATTTAAGTATTTTACTTTCCCCAAAACCCTTGACTTATCGGATCAATTTGACCGATTAATACCCGATCGCGGAGCGACTTCCTCGCCTTGCGATTTTGAATCTATAATGGGACTTATGTTCCACCTAATCTTTCAAGATATCGAAGGTTGCTTATCCTTCCGATAATCATCTTCATCCAAAAACTCCACCAACGCCATAATTGCCACTCGCGTTTTTCAAAAATTTTTCCTAAACTGCTTCCCTGAATCAATAATACTCGAGTGCCTGGTTGACTGCCTGTAATTGTAATTACTTTCCTGCCTGAGTCAACTTGGTGTGTCGAGCTCACGATCGAATGGATACGTCGGGGATGGAACCGGGCAGCTCAACTATTCCACTCTTCCTACCCATCGTCCTAATCCCGCAATCGAGGGATGGAGTTTGTCCAAGAGGAAGCGGGTCGTAGTGCGAGGTATAATCATGATTATGACGGATCCGAGCCTCGCCCGGCTCCACTGTGGATTTTGTCTTTGCCTACGGAGCGATAAGGTGCTTAGGTCTTGGACCATACTTGACCGGGAGTTACAAGGAAGAACGAAGGAATCGTTATCGATCCACACGATTCCGGAGTTATCGTCCGTTTTGGTTGGCGTTACATTTCCGTCACGCAACCGCTACCTGTTTTGCATTGGTTGACGCTACAAATCCGTGCGCAACCATTATTTGCCTTGCATAGGATTGGCGTTACACTTCCGTCACGCAATCCTACCTGTCTTGGACGATTCACATAGTGCTGTGTGACCATGAACTGTTTTCTTGAATCGTATAAATATACTATTGTATTATTTTATCACGACGCTTAGAATCGTGTGTGTGAAATCATGCATCATACTCACGCGTTTTCATATAATCTGTTTTCTCACATTAACTATATTGCGCCACACTCGCATTACGATCACCCCATCCACCGAGATTTTTGTCTCATCCCCACCGTTTTCTAACCTTAGATGAGGATTTCGTTGGAGATCTTTGAACCGCTCTGGATTGAGACCTTGTACTACGCTTGTTGGATTTCTGCGTCTTGTTGTTGATTGGACTCTTTTCTTATGTTGTTGTCGGACTTTTTGTATTTCATTCCATTCGGGTTTGTAATTGAGGCGTATGACCCTTTGACTTTAAGTTGCTACTTTGTTGATTTTCGGGTTGTAATTTGGATGACGGATTGTAGACTTTAAGTGGTAACTTGTATCCATTATGTATTTCATTGCTATTTAGATTATGTCTTATTGGTTTCTCATTGATATTTGTATCGACATTGGTTCATTTGTATTTAAGTTGTGGATCGTCGTCGTGTCTGTTTGGGCGTGATGAAGAGTGGTATCGAGCTCGGCTAGTAAGATGGAAACTTACACCGAGTGACCGGGATAGGACCCCGTGCTGTGTTTTGGGTATTACCGCGACTTGACTAATTAAGTGTGAAATTGATTTCAAATTGGCATAGAACCGTCTTATTGATATTTGAACTAAGTTAGAACGCATACTTTGAGATTTCATAATCATACTTGTCTTGACTTAGTTGATTCTTGATTCGATTTCCTTATTCATTCTTCCTTATTCACTTCTTATCTTTCCTCTACCTTTGGTGATCCACCTTAGTTTTGTTTGATCGGGATGGAGCCGACGTCGCTACATGGTGGGATGTATTCCATGCCCGTCTTTGAGCGAATATTACAGGCACGATGATTCATTGGCACCGGAAAGTGAACGCGCGACCACGAGTTAGCCCGGAGCGCCAACGGAATAGGGACTGACTCGGCGCTTGGCGATGAGCCAAGATGAGAAGAACGAATCGACCATCACATCAAGGACCGCGATAACACCATAAGAGCTCGGGAGGACCAAATACAGAGTATCGAGCGCCGGATAACATGCGGGAGAAAATAAAGAGGACAAGCGGCGGTCGCGAAATGGGAGATTGACGCCCGCCTATCCCGTAGCACCATCGATCGCTTGGAGAGACCCTCATCAAGCGGATGACGATCGTTGAGGACCTTACAGGCCCTAGCTCGGAGAGACGCCGCACTAGAGGCTGCTTTAGTATCAAATGCTCGGCCATTGCCACCGCCCGAGGCGAGCACATGCGATGCCGAGGAGGATCCCGAGGAGGATCCGATCGACATTGGAGCGGAGGTGCTCCACTCGATGAGGCTCGGGGATTCGAGCGGGGTTGGACTTTGTGGATTGGCCGAGGTTGAGGCATCACCTCGGCCCGACCGGCCGATTATAGACATAGGCTGCGAGCGATGATGATGGCGATCTCACCGTTTAGCTAGCGATTGTCGGTTTGTACTTTTGTTCTTTGTAGCGTGTAATCCAGTGTTGTACCTTACATTATTGTACTAGATTCGGATGTATTTTGATTCCATGTATCTCACTTAGTATTCTGCTGTTGTACTTTGGGTGTATTCAAATTTTATATTAATGGATATGCCTTTTGCTATTTATTCAGTGTCTTGTGTTTGATGTTACGTTCCCTACGATATCTCTTGCTTTACGCGAATAATTATTGTATTCATTTATTCGCGAATCGCAACTAACGCTTCAAGATACAGAATGGCAGAACATCGAGGACGTGGGAGACCTCGTCGCGTTCACGAGGAGACGATGATGTACCCAGGGATCGGGTACCCTCTCCGGAATTACCACCACCTCCTCCACCACGCTGCAGAGATAATCGACCGCACAAGCCTTGCAAAGAAATACTGGTTTTTATGAGGCAACAAAAGCGGCGAGCCTCAACCTGTGCTCCCGAACCCGCCCGAGAGGCGAACGATCGCACATTGAAGCGATTCCTGCGGTTCGACCCACCAACCTTCTTGGGAGAGCTGGACGATGTGAAAGCGGAAGAATGGATAGAGAAGCTGGAAAATATCTTCAATGCTCTTCAATACTCCGACGAGAAGAGAGTCACACTCGTTGTAGGCAACAATATCACTGTTGGACCGAAAGTGCTTACCGGATTTGACAATCGCCCCCATAAACTAACGTGAGCCTTTTCTTGTGCGCTTTGTCCTCACTCACGGACCAAGCAAGCTTAACCTCATAGTTTCTATGTAATGGGCACCAGAAAAGAAGATGCACCTTGTTGGTATGGGTAGTACATATTAATCCTTGAAGCTCTACTTTACCTGTGCAATCCAAAGTTGATTCCCCGTAGGCACTCCCTACGATTCAACGGCAAGATAGAGCCTCACACTAAGCGGTGGATGGACATGAGGAGCTTCGCAAGAATCCGTATGGATCCTCGGCAAGTTGGGCCGCCACGGCTCGATGTAGTAGTAAGCATACAACAAATCCTGGGGTGATCGCTGGGACCCCATAATCCCAACAATCTCCCCCACCGCACCCTGCGATTTGAACCTGCGACCTCGCTCGATACCAGTTGTTGGATCGAAAGTGCTTACCGGTTTGACGCCTGTCTCCACAAACCAACATGAGCCTTTTCTAGAGCGCTTTGTCCTTACTCACGCGCTCTCCCTAAAATTGCTTCCCGGTCACCCATCCCATGTCTACTCTAGGCCAAGAAGGCTTAACCTCATAGTTTCTATGTAATGGGCACCGAGAAAAGAAGATGCACCTTGTTGGTATGGGTAGTACATACTAATCCTTTAAGTTCTACTTTAATCGTGCAACCTCAAGGTTTATTCTGTAGGGCACCCCCTATAGTTCACAATGGCGCAGAGCCCCACACTAGCGGTGGACGGACAAGAGGGGCTTCGCAAGAATCCATATGGATCCTCGGCAAGTTGGGTCGCCACACCTCGATGTAGGGTAATTTGTTTAAATATTGTAAAAATGAAATGGATTCGTCAAAATATGGTAAAATTGAAGAGAATTGTGATTTTGTTCGTTGGCGCACATACGACGTGCGCCAGTTTTTTCAATTTTTAATAGGTCAGCGCATATTGTATGTGCGCCAACACTATTTACGGGTGGGGGGGGGGTGGGGGGGGAATGGGGTGGGATGGGGGTGGGGTGGGAATTTAATGGGTGGCGCATAAGAGAGTGTGCCACCCATTTAATTTGGCTGAAGTGGGGTTGGGGGGTGGGGGTTGGGGTGGGGGTGGTTATTTAAATTATTTTATATAATAATAAATTAATAGTTAACTTATCCCATGAAATTAATTCATATGTAACTTTTTCGTTTTTTATCTGTTTTTAACGTGCAATATATCAAATTAATTATTTTTTACGATCTTCAATTTGACATCCATATTGCATATTTTGCAAGAAAAAAATACATAGTTATAAGTTGGTGTCTATTTGAGAAGACTATTTTTTTTGCACGATACACATATAGTACTTAGAATTCGACAATACGGAGAAGTTTATCCTCACCCAAATTAGATAATTAATTATTTTTGTTTTGCATTATTTGGAATTTGGCGTTGAAAGATCAAATCTCGTACAAATTGGTGTTTCGTTGGCGGACCGGGAAAAAAAATAAAGAATGCAAAAAAGTTGTTCGAATAAGATATTCAACCAACGATTGATAATTGAAAAGCTCATTTGAGTTTTATTGTTAAATATAACAAATCAATTCTAAATATATTTGTTTGTTCAATAAAGTTTGAAGTTTTGACCCAATAAGTAATAAAAATAAAATCGACATTCTTTATTTTTAATCCGAAAAAAAAATTCAAATGTATCAAATTGAGGTAAAATTTATGATTGTGTATTTAGGGTTAAAATTAGCGGTATTGTCGAATTCTAAATACTATACGTGTATCGTGAAAAAATAGCCTTCTCAAATAGAGACCAATTTATAACTATGTATTTTTTTTCTTGCAAAAATATGCAATATGGATGTTAAATTGAAGATCGTAAAAAAATAATTAATTTGATATATTGCACGTTAAAAACAGATAAAAAACGAAAAAGTCATATATATTAATTTCATGGGATAAGTTAACTATTAATTTATTATTATATAAAATAATTTAAATAACCACCCCCACCCCAACCCCCACTCCCAACCCCACTTCAGCCAAATTAAATGGGTGGCGCACCTCTTTTGTGCGCCACCTATTAAATTCCCACCCCACCCCCATCCCACCCCATTCCCCCCACCCCCACCCTCCATCCGTATATAGTGTTGGCGTACATACAATGTGCGCCAGCCTATTAAAAAATTGAAAAAAAACTCCTGGCGCACGCTGTATGTGCGCCAACGAACAAAATCACAATCCTCTCCAATTTTACCATATTTTGACGAATCCATTTCATTTTTACAATATTTAAACAAATTACCCCTCGATGTAGAAGTAAGCATAGAACAAATCCTAAGGGTGATCATTGGGATCCAATAATCCCAACAATTACAAATCTTCGCTAGATGGATAGAAAAGACCAGAGGAAGGAAAACCTTTGAGGTAGCGAAGTATGTGGAGGGCTGCATCCCAATAAGGAACTTTAGGAGAGATAACATACTGGCTTAGTTCCTAGACTGTGAAGGTAAGATCAGGTCTAGTGAAGTTAAGGTACAAAAGACGGCCAATTAATCTGCGAAATTATTAAACATCGTGGAAAGGATCACCTTCAGAATGAGAAAGTTTAATACCAGGGGGCAATGGTGTGGTAGCAGGCTTGCAACCACTCTTGCCCGTATCATTCAAAATATTAAGAATATACTTCTTTTGATGTAGGTAAGTACCCTGTTCACTGCGAGCTATTTCAAGCCCAAGAAGTATTTGACAAAGCCCAAGTCCTTGATTGTAAACAAGTCATTCAAGTAATTAAATCGATGAGCAATATCATTTGTGTTTGACCCCATAAGCAAGACATCATCAACATATATAAGTAAAAAAAGAAAAGAGTCAGTGTCTTTATTGATGAAGAGGCAGTGATCATGTGGAGACTGCTCAAAACCATATTTAAGTAATTTTCCACAGAACTCGGAGTCCCATTTCCTTGAAGCTTGTTTAAGACCATACAAACTATGTTTAAGAAGACAGACTTGGCCTGGTGCAGCCTTTAAATATTTTTGGAGGCCTCATGTATACCTCCTCATCAAGATATCCATGTAGGAATGCGTTATTAACATCCAAATGATGTAAACCCCAACCTCTGCAGGTAGCCAATGCAATCAACATCCTTACAGACACCAATTTTGCTACTGGTGAAAAAATTTCAACATAGTCTATTCCTTGCACTTGATCATAACCCTTTGCCGCCAACCAGGCCTTAAATTTATCCACTGAGCCATTAGGTTTAACTTTCACTTTGTAAACCCATTTGCTATCTATGGCTTTCTTGCCTCTAGGTCATTCAGTAACAATCCAAGTGTTATTATCCTCTAAAGCTTGGATCTCCAATTTCATGGCTTTTATGCACTATGGATCAGAAGCAACCTGAGAATAAGTCTTAGGTTCCTAGATGCTATCAACATTGGCCAGAAAAGACAAATATGTGTTGTGGAAGAAAGGAGAAACAGTATGAGGAAAGTATTGATATGATATGAATTACCTATCAGGGTAGGAGGACTGGAGGTTGTGTTTGCTGTTGGCAAGTCTTCAAGAACAAGATTAGTAACAAAGTCATTCAACCAAGATGGTGGTGCATGAGGTCTGGTGCTTCTTCTAAGCACTGGAGGAGAAGGATCGGTGGAAGTAAAAGAAGTAGAAGAAGTAGAGGGAGGAATTGGAGGAGGTTCAGGGATACTTAGTGACACAATGGGTAAGGGTGTGTCATTAGGAGATGGTAGGACAAGAATGTAAGTCCAAGTGGCTACAATAATCCTCTAGAGGGGGTGAATAGATTATGCCCATTTTCTCGATTATGCCCTATATTTCGAATGTAATAAGCCAAGACAAGAATGGAAGTGTGGGAAGTTAACAACACGCGTCGATTTATAGAAGTTCAACCCACCTAGGGCCTAATCCTCTACCACCCCAGTATCTCCGGGATAGATTTCAAAAAGAAAAAACGATTTTATTAATTACCACAATTAATTCAACATCACCTTACAACACCTCTTTGGAGATTACCACAATCTCCTCAAGATTACCACAATCTTCTTGCAACGGCACCTTGTGAAGATCACCACAATCTTCCGACTTGAAGAACACCAAATTCTTCAACACCTCAAAGAGCACCAAACTCTTCAACAAGAAGATTATCACAATCTTCTTACACCTAACACCTAGATCACCCAAGTATTTTCTTACCACAAGAACACTCACAAGGATATCTTGTGTTGAATGATGACCACAAATTCAAGATTACAACTCGATAATGAATAATACAATTTTGAGTGCAAGTGTAATCAAGAAATAAGCCTAGACCTCAAGATGTGAAAGTGTAAGACCTTAGGCAATTACAACAAGAATATTGAAATATAAGAACAAAAGTGTTTGCTTGAATGTATCTTGTTGTGTTGTAGTATTCTCTCTTTTTGTGCTGCTTCAATTCTTCATCTATTTATAGAGGATGTCTTGAACTTGATAGGCTTCTCCTAGGAGATTGAAATCTATAAAAATTTGCAAGCCAAATGAAGAATATAACTGTTAGAGATCAACACCATAAATTGAGGAAAAGTTGTCTGCTGCACAACGGTTAGAATTTTGCTGTCAAAACAATAGGGCGACCGGTCGCGCTCTAATACAGAAAATAATTTAATACAACAGAAATACACATAGGGACCGGTCCAGGGGGGGTTGGACCGGTCGACCTAGGGTCCGAGCGGTCGTCCCCCATAGGGATCGGTCCCCCTAGAGGTTTTTCAAGAGAACAAATTCTCTGTTATGTTCTTTCTTCTTTCAGGTACCGGATGACGACTAGTGCGACCGGTCGACCTCTAGGAAAAAAACAAACGTCTCGTTTCTGTTTTGGAAATCATCTTCAGACACGGGTTGCCCTATAGGGCGACCGGTTGAACACGAGACAAAAGTGTTGTCCAATTTTTATCGAAAATAAACTTCAAGAAATACTCCGAAAATTAGTAAAAATATTTTAAATCGGTCGGAAGTATTTGGACAACATTTAGAAACATTGTTCAGATGTAAAAACACATTAACACAAAATCTTCAAAAGTGTTGTCCAATTTTTGTCGAAAATAAACTTGAAAAAATACTCCAAAAAAATTAGTAAAAACATTTTAAATCATTTAGGAGTATTTGGACAACATTTAAAAATATTGTTTTGGTGTAAAAACAAAATTATAAAAATATTGATAAAAACATTTATCTAACAAACTCCCCCTTTTTGATGATTACAAACCAAAACAATTTAAAGAGGTCGATTTTGAAAACAAAATAATTTTTCCAGTTAAAAATGAACTCTCTGTTGAGAGCGACAACATCCCATGCATAAAAATCTCAAGGATGGGAGTAAAGATTTTAAGAAAACATTTTGCAAAAGCTTCCCCTATCAACATGCACATCAAGATAAGTAAAGAATCAACCATATAAAAGCTAAAAGCTCAGCTTTTACAATGTAAACAAAAATATCACGAGCTTATAAGCTCCCCCTGTCAAAAATAACCATTAATCAAGTATCACAAGTCCAAGATACATTCAATGGACTAGTTTATATCCACAACTTTTGGCTTTAAAGAGCCATAGCTTATAGCTTCTTTCGTGAGTTTATTTTAGCTTCTTTGAGCTAATGAGCTTATTTTCTGTTTCTCCCTCTTTGGAATCATCAAAAAGAATGTTAGCACGATAAAAACATCATATATCCATATCAAAGTGCGCAATTTTAACCGATTTATCGAGCTATAGATCATTAAGCTTAAAATTTCAAGAGCTAAGGGAAGAGTTGATCATATGACTTGTAAAAGCTCGTAAAAGCTCATTTGATTTACAAAACATGATCTCTATAAATATATAAGACATTTGAAATTGAGAGAATCATGTAGGTGATGAATTTTTCTTTAAAACGTTTTATCGAACACTTGGCGGGCGTCAAATAATAAAGAAGATGTATATATCCCTTGTAAAAATATCAAAGCCAAATTTTTCATCACGAAAAGCAATTTTACAAATATCATCCAACAACAATCATCAAGCCCAACACAAATATATAAGAGTTCCAACAAGATATCAAATATGAATCACATTCTCAAGGTTCAACCCAATTGAGACAAAGAAGAAGAATTCTTACCAATTAATCGGAGAGGTCGGGTATCACGGATGATATATCAATAGTATAAACTCAAAAATATATAATTTATAAGAAAGAAATTATTTTGAGTGAATTGTGTGTGAAATTTGCAAAGGGATGCTAAAATAGCAAAAACCGAGTGAAATAACAAAGTCTGAGATAGAACCGATTTTAATCAAAAAATCATGTAGGGCGACCGTCCGGGTGATGTCGACGGTCCAAGTATAGGACAACCTGGGTCGACCTCACCCTATTTGGTCACTTTGGATCTGTCTATTTTAGAAAATTCCAAAATTTGATCCAAAAATCCGATTTTTCACCCCTAAGTTTTAAAAACGCACGAAATGCAAACATAGACCTCATTCAATATACATTATGTCTAAACAAGCTGAAAATGAGGTAAAAGACTCGACGGTTAACGATTAAAAACAAATGTCCGCGAGTTATCCTTGAGACAAAATTAAACACATCTCAATTTTTTTTGTTTTAGGAAACGCAATCCCTTAAAAAAATATAGAATCTCAATATGTTTGGTTTGATTATGAAGAACCGTATTTTGAGAAATTATTATCACCGGACCTGTTATCCCGAAAAATATGAACGTTTTAAGACTTTGGATAAACAAGCCATAAGAAGAAGTGCCTTTCAAATATTTGAAAATTTCTTTTAACGGCACTTTAATGAGATTCATTGGGGATTGTTTTGAATTCGGTTATATAGACATAAGGCATAGAAAATGTCGATTCAATGGGAATAATTAAAGTTAATGAACATACCTCGAATTTGTTTGTCAACCGATATGCCTTTCTCAAACTTTGTCCATCCTGATATTGGTTTCCACAGGTGTAGAGATGGTTCTTCCTTCTTCAGTGCCGAACTTCTTCAAAAGTTCTTTTATATATTTTGATTGCGAAATATAAATACCTTCTTGGCATTGTTTAATTTGAAGTCCAAGGAAGAAACTTAGCTCCCCCATCATGCTCATCTCAAATTCACCTTGCATTAACTTAAAATATCTCTTGTACAAGAATTCATTAGTAGCACCAAAAATAATATCATCAACATAAATTTGCACAAGTAAACAATCTTGCCCTTTTTCAAAAACAAAGAGAGTAGTATCAACTTTACCTCTTGTAAAACCATTTTGCAAAAGAAAAGAGTTAAGTCTATCATATCATGCACGGGGTGCTTGTTTTAAACCATATAAGGCCTTTTATAAAAATCATTTGGTCTAGAAAAATTTTCAAACCCTGGAGGTTGTTTTACATAGACTTCTTCCTGAATATAGCCATTTAGAAAGGCGGATTTAACATGTATTTGGTAAAGCTTGAAATCTTTAAAACAAGAGTAGGCAAGTAAAATACAAATAGCTTCTAAACGTGCTACGGGTGCAAATGTTTCATCATAAACAATACCTTCTTCTTGATAATACCCTTGAGCTACTAACCTTGCCTTGTTTCGAACAATATTTCCTTGGTCATCAAGCTTGTTCCGAAATACTAAAAAAAATTCCTACAAAATCTTAACAAGATATCTTGCGCAAGAGCATAGAAATATCGAATAATATAGACACTATAACAAGTAACATATACTATGCTTAAAAATCATCAAGAGTTTAATACAACATGTAAGTTCAAATATGCTTATAGGAAGCTATATAAGGTCTCTTTTGAAATTTGAAAATCTGAGAGCATATAGTTGGGACCTCATTTATAAGAAGTATTTGAACAAGAGTTTTGACAAAGCAAACAAGAATAAGGACATGAATATGTGCAATCAAGTGCATAATTTTAAGAGGAGGATAAAAATCGAATGTTTTATCAAAACAAAATATAATCCTTTACAAGTCTCCTGATAAAACAAGCTTTATCGAATAATGCCTTTCAAAAATCAAAAATCCTCTTAATGGCACTTGTATGAGATTCTTATAAATATCTTGGAAAGCAAGCACATAAACATACGGCATGAAAAATATCGAGTGAGAGTAGGAATAACACAAGTGAGCGTACATCGATGGTTTATGAAACTCTTGACAAATTATGAGTAGATAGCCATTGATGAATATGTATATCCTACACAATTCTTAGAACAAATTCTTGCACAAAACATAATGTTACAAGTGTAGGCTAAAGCAAAGAGATGTCACAAGTATGCTTATGTTATATAAATGGGTTATTGATATTTTGGTACCCGATCTATAGGCAATTTGCTGTATGGTGTGTGACATTTCAGAGTTACCGATTCAGTACCCATACTTTAGATTTTTTTATAAGTTAGTACTTATTCACTTTTAAGGACGAAAATGCCCCAACACTCAAAATAATTTTTTTAGTATACTTATTTAAATTATAAAATCAACTAAAATTTAAATTAACTTAATTAATAAAAAATAAAAATAAGGTTATAAAAATATTAATGAATTTTTAGAAAAAAATAAAATTTATTACATTAAATTAGTAAATTAATAAACATAAATTAAATGTTAACTAATCATAAAGAAAAATTAGTTTAGTTATGTGAAGCCCCGATTTTCCCGAAGCTATTAATTGATCCTTATTGTTGTTTATACATTTGATCGACTATTTTACCTCGTCATTTTGACGGGTAATTAATAATAATATATACATTTTGTATTTTATTTCATTTTATTTAATTATTTGTGATCATGATCTTATTTAATTCTATCCCTCATTTATGATCACTTGATTGATCATTATTACTATTTTTGTATTTATTAGTCACTTTAGAATATTAAGAGACTATTTATTTTGGAGACTTTTACCTTATAGAATTAAGATTTTGATTTAGATTAAGTGATCATGAGACTTACAAGTGATCAAGGAAATCACTAAATATTTTGGAGATTGATATATTTCATCTATTATCATCAAATTTGGGACAAAAAAAAATATATGGAATTACCATATGGCCCTCATAGTGGACGGCCATGGTGGTATTTTTGGGATAAAAATATAATCCAACTCTTGTACACCTACACCATATATTAGTCATCTTGTGTATAATAATATCATTAATTCAAACATTATACACATCATCTTATACACCAATTCTTTATTACTATTTTTCCCAACTTATTCCATTCTTCCCAACATTCTCCTTATTCCTCTCAAATTCCAATTTGACCCACACTTTGACTTGCATTTTGTCTCCATGCAAGAGACAAATTACAAGACACAATTTGATCAAAATTTTCTCTCCATCTCTCTCTCATACTACACGGCCATATGGCCTATTACACACAAAAAATTCATCTCATTTCATCTAACACATTTATCCTCTAACAAAAATCCTCCTCCTTCTCTCTAAAAACTCCCAACTTCTCTCTATTCTTCCTTTTACCTTCTTCTTCTATACTTAGAAAATTTTTCAACATTTCCTTTCTTCATAAAAATCGAACCTTCACCATACAAGGTAAGAAATTTTAGCTTCAATCCATTTTTTGATATCACATTGTTCATCTCTTCCACCTTCTTAACTTAAGTTTGAATTTGGTTTGGAGGTACATTTAGAAGAACTTGAAGGTTTGAACTTGACAACATTTTGAAGAAGGACCTCAAGCTTGAAGAAGAAAATAGTAGAGAAAATTAGACTACAAGGTAAGAATTGTGTACTAGACCCCTTCTTTCCTACTCTTCCTATTTATTTTTCAAATTTTAACACCCCTTTTTCATTTTTGAGAAATAGGGGCTGACCTTAGGAGATTTTGGAGTTGAGCCAAAATTTCCAATTTTTGAGCTTCAACTAGTCTCCAAACATCTACTACACAAGGTAAAGTGTAGTCCTTTTCATTTCCTTATTTCCTTCTTTTTCTCCTTAATTTTTCTCTCATTTTTCTAACTCCAAATTTTGATATTTTCTTGACTTAGGAGCTGACCTAAGAAGCCTCATCCAAAAATTGTGAAATTATCCTTTATTTCACAATTTCCAAATTTAAGGTGGGTGGAAAATTATTTTTTCAACTTTTAGGTGTTTTGATTAAATGCATGTAGAAACTTTAATCATGAGCCTTGAGATATATATAATTATGTATTGCATGTCAATTTTATATATCAAATCATGAAAATTCTCAAGAGTTGCTCAAAATTATTATTTATTGAATTTTAGGTGCATGCATGTACACTTTAATGCTTTAATTGATGAATTCTTGTATGTATTGGACATGCATGTGTATGATCTTTAAAATATATGTTTTTGGATGACTTATAACCTGGAAAAGTCGAGCATAATTGATTAAATTTCAATTTTGGACTTAAAAATGCAAAAATGGAAAGTTGGTGGACTAAATTGCAAGAAATAAAAGTTTAAGGACCCCTCTGCAAATTTCGAAATTTGGGACTGTACTCAGGTTCAAAAATGATTTTTAGACATTTTAATAAAGTTTTAAAAGTTTTAAGATAAATAAAATCAACCTTTAAAAGCCCAAGGACTAGATTGTAAAATTGTGAAAGTTTAAGGGCTACTTTGCAATTTTTAAAACTGTACCAGACCTTAACTTTAAAATTTGAAATTTTTACTCTTAAGGTACTGGGAATTACATATTTTAAAAGTATTCCAAAAAAAATCCAAGTGGTTAGGGCTTGGAAAGAATTTTACAAAAATTGAGGGACTAATGTGTAAAATATTAAACTTGAGGACCCAAATGAAATTTCCAGGACTTATGCAGCCCATGCACCTGGAAATACTAACTTAACTATAACTTAATTATATTTTGGACCCAAGGTTCAAATTTCATAACAATTGGACCCTTAAAAGCCTTAAAGGCAATTATTTCAAAATGGGACAAAAGTGATATTTTTGAGAAATAGGGGCTGACCTTAGGAGATTTTGGAGTTGAGCCAAAATTTCCAATTTTTGAGCTTCAACTAGTCTCCAAACATCTACTACACAAGGTAAAGTGTAGTCCTTTTCATTTCCTTATTTCCTTCTTTTTCTCCTTAATTTTTCTCTCATTTTTCTAACTCCAAATTTTGATATTTTCTTGACTTAGGAGTGACCTAAGAAGCCTCATCCAAAAATTGTGAAATTATCCTTTTATTTCACAATTTCCAAATTTAAGGTGGGTGGAAAATTATTTTTTCAACTTTTAGGTGTTTTGATTAAATGCATGTAGAAACTTTAATCATGAGCCTTGAGATATATATAATTATGTATTGCATGTCAATTTTATATATCAAATCATGAAAATTCTCAAGAGTTGCTCAAAATTATTATTTATTGAATTTTAGGTGCATGCATGTACACTTTAATGCTTTAATTGATGAATTCTTGTATGTATTGGACATGCATGTGTATGATCTTTAAAATATATGTTTTTGGATGACTTATAACCTGGAAAAGTCGAGCATAATTGATTAAATTTCAATTTTGGACTTAAAAATGCAAAAATGGAAAGTTGGTGGACTAAATTGCAAGAAATAAAAGTTTAAGGACCCCTCTGCAAATTTCGAAATTTGGGACTGTACTCAGGTTCAAAAATGATTTTTAGACATTTTAATAAAGTTTTAAAAGTTTTAAGATAAATAAAATCAACCTTTAAAAGCCCAAGGACTAGATTGTAAAATTGTGAAAGTTTAAGGGCTACTTTGCAATTTTTAAACTGTACCAGACCTTAACTTTAAAATTTGAAATTTTTACTCTTAAGGTACTGGGAATTACATATTTTAAAAGTATTCCAAAAAAATCCAAGTGGTTAGGGCTTGGAAAGAATTTTACAAAAATTGAGGGACTAATGTGTAAAATATTAAACTTGAGGACCAAATGAAATTTCCAGGACTTATGCAGCCCATGCACCTGGAAATACTAACTTAACTATAACTTAATTATATTTTGGACCCAAGGTTCAAATTTCATAACAATTGGACCCTTAAAAGCCTTAAAGGCAATTATTTCAAAATGGGACAAAAGTGATATTTTTGAGAAATAGGGGCTGACCTTAGGAGATTTTGGAGTTGAGCCAAAATTTCCAATTTTTGAGCTTCAACTAGTCTCCAAACATCTACTACACAAGGTAAAGTGTAGTCCTTTTCATTTCCTTATTTCCTTCTTTTTCTCCTTAATTTTTCTCTCATTTTTCTAACTCCAAATTTTGATATTTTCTTGACTTAGGGAGCTGACCTAAGAAGCCTCATCCAAAAATTGTGAAATTATCCTTTTATTTCACAATTTCCAAATTTAAGGTGGGTGGAAAATTATTTTTTCAACTTTTAGGTGTTTTGATTAAATGCATGTAGAAACTTTAATCATGAGCCTTGAGATATATATAATTATGTATTGCATGTCAATTTTATATATCAAATCATGAAAATTCTCAAGAGTTGCTCAAAATTATTATTTATTGAATTTTAGGTGCATGCATGTACACTTTAATGCTTTAATTGATGAATTCTTGTATGTATTGGACATGCATGTGTATGATCTTTAAAATATATGTTTTTGGATGACTTATAACCTGGAAAAGTCGAGCATAATTGATTAAATTTCAATTTTGGACTTAAAAATGCAAAAATGGAAAGTTGGTGGACTAAATTGCAAGAAATAAAAGTTTAAGGACCCCTCTGCAAATTTCGAAATTTGGGACTGTACTCAGGTTCAAAAATGATTTTTAGACATTTTAATAAAGTTTTAAAAGTTTTAAGATAAATAAAATCAACCTTTAAAAGCCCAAGGACTAGATTGTAAAATTGTGAAAGTTTAAGGGCTACTTTGCAATTTTAAAACTGTACCAGACCTTAACTTTAAAATTTGAAATTTTTACTCTTAAGGTACTGGGAATTACATATTTTAAAAGTATTCCAAAAAAATCCAAGTGGTTAGGGCTTGGAAAGAATTTTACAAAAATTGAGGGACTAATGTGTAAAATATTAAACTTGAGGACCCAAATGAAATTTCCAGGACTTATGCAGCCCATGCACCTGGAAATACTAACTTAACTATAACTTAATTATATTTTGGACCCAAGGTTCAAATTTCATAACAATTGGACCCTTAAAAGCCTTAAAGGCAATTATTTCAAAATGGGACAAAAGTGATATTTTCAAAAGTTAAAGGCCCTACACATATTTGTTTTAAAAACTGCTTTTGTCCCAATATCCTACTAACCTTAGTGACATTTTCCAACTGGAATCACATTAAAAGCCCTTCCGGTTTGTGAGTTCAATTTTAAAACTTAAGGTCCGAATTGGCAATTTTACAAATTTGGGGCCAATGTGAGATTTTTATAAAAAATTGACCTCAAAACTTTAAAAATCTGAATCTATGGACAATTTGGAGAATTTAGGAACTGACCTCATAATTTTTCAAGGTCGGCATATTTAATTATTCAATATTTAACCCCAAAAGTGTTAGTTTTACAAAACGGGGCTAAATTACAATTTTTCTTTTATAAAGGACCTAACTCAAATTATTTTCTCTTTTACTAAAATAGCCCTGGACTCTCTGACTTGGAGATTTAATTTAAGTATTTTACTTTCCCCAAAACCCTTGACTTATCAGATCAATTTGACCGATTAATACCCGATCGCGGAGCGACTTCCTCGCCTTGCGATTTTGAATCTATAATGGGACTTATGTTCCACCTAATCTTTCAAGATATCGAAGGTTGCTTATCCTTCCGATAATCATCTTCATCCAAAAACTCCACCAACGCCATAATTGCCACTCGCGTTTTTCAAAATTTTTCCTAAATCTGCTTCCCCTGAATCAATAATACTCGAGTGCCTGGTTGATACTGTAATTGTAATTACTTTCTGCTGAGTCAACTTGGTGTGTCGAGCTCACAATCGAATGGATACGTCGGGGATGGAACCGGCGCTCGGCTGCTATTCCACTCTTCCTACCCCATCGTCCTAATCCCGCAATCGAGGGATGGAGTTTGTCCAAGGAAGCGGGTCGTAATCGAGGTATAATCATGATTATGACGGTCCGAGCCTCGCCTCACCTGTGGATTTTGTCTTTGCCTACGGAGCGATAAGGTGCGGTCTTGGACCATCTTGAGGGAGTTACAAGGAAGAACGAAGGAATCGCTGTCGATCCACACGATTCCCGAGTTATCGTCCGTTTTGGTTGGCGTTACATTTCCGTACGCAACCGCTACCCTGTTTTGCATTGGTTGACGCTACAAATCCGTGCGCAACCATTATTTGCCTTGCATAGGATTGGCGTTACACTTCCGCACGCAATCTACCTCTTTGACCGATTCACATAGTGCTGTGTGACCATGAACTGCTTTTCTTGAATCTGTATAAATATACTATTGTATTATTTTATCACGACGCTTGAATCGTGTGTGTGAAATCATGCATCATACTCACGCGTTTTCATATAATCTGTTTTCTCACATTAACTATATTGCGCCACACTCGCATTACGATCACCCCATCCATCGAGATTTTTGTCTCATCCCCACTGTTTTCTAACCTTAGATGAGGATTTCGTTGGAGATCTTTGAGCAACCGCTCGGATTGAGACCTTGTACTACGCTTGTTGGATTTACTTTGCGTCTTGTTGTTGATTGGACTCTTTTCTTATGTTGTTGTCGGACTTTTGTATTTCATTCCATTCGGGTTTGTAATTGAGGGCGTATGACCCTTTGACTTTAAGTTGCTATTTTGTTGATTTTCGGGTTGTAATTTGGATGACGGATTGTAGACTTTAAGTGGTAACTTGTATCTCATTATGTATTTCATTTGCTATTTAGATTATGTCTTATTGGTTTCTCATTGATATTTGTCCGGGACTGTTGGTTCATTTGTATTTAAGTTGTGGATCGTCGTCGTGTCTGTTTGGGCGTGACGATAAGAGTGGTATCGAGCTCGGCTAGTAAGATGGAAACTTACACCGAGGCGACCAGGATAGGACCCCCTGCCTGTTTTGGGTATTACCGCGACTTGACTAATTAAGTGTGAAATTGATTTCAAATTGGCATAGAACCGTCTTATTGATATTTGAACTAAGTTAGAACGCATACTTTGAGATTTCATAATCATACTTGTCTTGACTTAGTTGATTCTTGATTTCCTTATTCATTCTTCCTTATTCACTTCTTATCTTTCCTCTACCTTTGACTGATCCACCTTAGTTTTGTTTGATCGGGATGGAGCCGACGTCGCTACATGGTGGGATGTATTCCATGCCCGTCTTTGAAGGGAATATTACCGCACCGATGATTCATTGGCACCGGAAAGTGAACGCGCGACCACAGAGTTAGCCCAGGAGCGCCAACGGAATAGGGACCTGACTCAGCGCTTGGCGATGAGCCAAGATGAGAAGAACGAACTGACCACTGTCATCAAGGACCGCGATAACACCATAAGAGCTCGGGAGGACCAAATACAGAGTATCCAGGAGCGCCTGGATAACATGCGGGAGAAAATAAAGAGGACAAGCGACGGTCGCCAGAAATGGGAGATTGACGCCCGCCTATCCCGTAGCACCATCGATCGCTTGGAGAGACCCTCATCAAGCGGATGACGATCATTGAGGACCTTACACGAGGCCCTAGCTCGAGAGACGCCGCGCTAGAGAGGTCGCTTTAGTATCAAATGCTCGGCCATTGCCACCGCCCGAGGCGTGAGCACATGCGATGCCGAGGAGGATCCCGAGGAGGATCAATCGACATTGGAGAGCCGGAGGCTGCTCCACTCGATGAGGCCGGGGATTCGGCGATGGTTGGACTTTGTGGATTGGCCCGAGGTTGAGGCATCACCTCACCCGACCCAGCCCGATTATAGACATAGGCAGTGCGGCGATGATGATGGCGATCTCACTTTGTTTAGCTAGCGATTGTCGGTTTGTACTTTTGTTTCTTTGTCAGTAGTGTAATCCAGTGTTGTACCTTACATTATTGTACTAGATTCGGATGTATTTTGATTCCATGTATCTGACTTAGTATTCTGCTGTTGTACTTTGGGTGTATTCAAATTTTATATTAATGGATATGCCTTTTGCTATTTATTCAGTGTCTTGTGTTTGATGTTACGTTCCCTACGATATCTCTTGCTTTACGCGAATAATTATTGTATTCATTTATTCGCGAATCGCAACTAACGCTTCAAGATACAGAATGGCAGAACATCGAGGACGTGGGAGACCTCGTCGCGTTCCACGAGGAGACGATGATGTACCCAGGGATCGGGTACCCTCTCCGGAATTACCACCACCTCCTCCACCTGCTGCAGGAGATAATCTGACCGCACAAGCCTTGCAGCAAATACTGGTTTTTATGAGGCAACAGGCAGAGCCTCAACCCCGTGCTCCCGAACCCGCCCGAGAGGCGAACGATCGCACATTGAAGCGATTCCTGCGGTTCGACCCACCAACCTTCTTGGGAGAGCTGGACGATGTGAAAGCGGAAGAATGGATAGAGAAGCTGGAAAATATCTTCAATGCTCTTCAATACTCCGACGAGAAGAGAGTCACACTCATTGTATTTAAATGGAATCGGCTGCTAGAGACTGGTGGAGGGCAGTTGAAAGGAGATGGGAACAGGACCGAGTAATCAGAACATGGGGAAATTTCTTGGCTGAGTTCAATGAACAGTATATTCCCCAGGTCGTGAAGGAAGCACGCCGGGATGAATTCCATAGATTGAGGCAAGGGAACCTGACTGTGGCTCAGTACGAGTCTGAATTTCACCGATTGTCCAAGTATGCTCTGGGGACAATCAGTACTGAAGAGGATAAGCTTTACAAGTTCACTCGAGGATTGAAACTTGAACTTGATTGTTGATCGTTGAACTGCAACCTACTCACCGCGGTAAAGGCGACTCTCCGCATTGAGTCGGGATCAACCGTATTGGGCCAGATTCAGCAGAATAGGCCATCGAAACGATCTTAAGAGGGCAGTATGGGGAGCCATCTAAACCGCTAAGTTTGAAGGGACCGATTAACGAAAGACAAAGGAAAGAGACCAGTGCAGGGAAAGCCGGGTCAAGAGTGTGCGCATTGCCAGAAACCGGGACATACTGCCGACAACTGTTGGCATAAACAAGGAAGGTGTTTGCGCTGTGGTAGTAATCAACACCAGCTGCAAGATTGCCCGAAGTACGATGACCGAACCAAACAGACGCAACCACAGAAGCCGGGAAATGGCCAGGGGAATCGGGCAAGGATGCCCGCTCGAGCATTTGCACTAGCCGGACAGGAGGCTCCGGAGGCAACAGACGTGGTGGAAGGTATGCTTCTAGTATCTAACCACTACGCTAAAATATTGTTCGACCCTGGATCAACACATTCATTTGTTGCACCGCATTTTGTACACAAACTGCATGCATGCATGGAACATATGCCTATATGCTTAGAAGTGTCAACTCCTATGGGTGCAAGCCAGATAACAGATATTATCTATAATGCATGCGAAGTTAAGAATGCTGAGATAAACTTTCCTGCCGATTTGATCTTATTACCTATATCCGAATACGACGTGATATTGGGAATGAACTGGTTATCTGCACACCATGCACAAATGGACTGCCATAACAAGTCCATTAAGCTATGTGAACCCGGAAAACCCGAAGTGGAGATTTCGGGAAGGACACGAGTTAAGATTGCCCCAATCATTTCAGCAATGAAAGCGAGAAGGGCGATCACTAGAGGGGCTCGAGGGTACTTGGCGTTTGTAATTAACAAACCCAAGGTTGAGTCACAAATCAACCAAGTACCTATAGTATCGGATATACGGATGTATTTCCACAAGAACTCACCACTTTGTCCCTCCCGATAGGGAAGTCGAGTTCACCATCGAGGTGTTGCCGGGACTCGCCCGATTGCGAACACCATATAGAATGGCTCCTCTTGAGTTACAAGAGTTGAAAACGCAATTATAGAAACTGATAGATGTGGGATTTATCCGACCGAGTACGTCTCCGTGGGGAGCACCTGTGCTATTCGTCAAAAAGAAGGATGGCACATTAAGACTATGTATAGATTATCGTGGTCTTAATAGTGTGACCATCAAGAACAAATATCCTCCCCGAGGATAGACGAACTATTTGATCAACTTCAAGGAGCAACGGTGTACTCAAGTTTGATTTACAACAAGGATATTACCAATCTGAAGATCCGCTAAGGAGACATTTCCAAATCGCATTTCAAACTCGATATGGACACTACGAGTTTGTAGTAATGCCTTTCGATCCGACGAATGCACACCAGCAACATTTATGGACCTGATGCATCGAGTCTTCCAACCTTATTTGGATCAATTCGTAGTGATATTCATTGATGACATACTCATATACTCTAAGTCTAGAGAAGAGCACGAACGTCATCCAAAATCTTTTTAGAGACACTACGAGAGCATAAGGCCGTATGCCAAATTCAAAAGTGCGAATTTTGGCTTAGTGAAGTCGCGTTCTTGGGACACATAGTATCCGACACGGGATTGCGGTAGATCCTTCAAGGTACAGACAGACAAGGTGGTTGAATGGAAACAACCCGAGTCTGTAATGTAAATCGGAGTTTCTAGGATTAGCTGGATATTATCGAAGATTTATCCAGACTTCTCCAAGATAGCCATACCACTCACTCGACTAACCTGAAGCAAGTCAAGTTTGAGTGGAATGACAAGTGCGAGGTAAGTTTCAAGAGATGAAGAAACGACTTACTACGGCTCAGTCTTAGCCCTTCCAAAGGGAACTAAAACTTTGTCGTCTACAAAGATGCATCAAAAGAAGGACTAGAGCAAAAGCTCTTGCGGCAAAGAAGGAAACGTTATCGCTTATGCATCACTTAAAGCTCAGCAAAGATGAGGCCAATTATCCAACGCATGACTTGGAATTGGCGGCGATAGTGTTCGCGTTGAAGAAATGGAGACACTATCTCTACGGAGCAACATTCATGGCTTTCACGGATCATAAGAGCTTGAAGTATCTATTCTCCCGAGAAAGACCTCAACTGAGGCAACGGAGATGGATGGAGTTGATTGAGGACTATCACTTTGATATTCAATACCATCCCGAAAAAGCTAACGTCGAAGCGATGCTCTAAGCGAAAAAGGCGAGCTTAGCCGACTTATGATTCGAGAGTGGGAATCATTAAAAGAGCCGAGCAATTGGAATCGACGAGAACCAATACTCAAATTTCATGTGCTAACATTTCGATTTACACCCACCCTTCAATGAGATCAAAGAAGCACAAGAGAAAGATACACATCTTCAAAAACCGAGGAGAAGATACTTAAAGGAGAAAGATCGGAATTCTCGGTACTGGAGATGGAGTTATCGGGTTCCCGAATCGAGTGTGTGTACCGAATGACGACCAGATTAGGAATAGAATCTAGTAGAGGCACACCGCTTGAAATACACTATACATCCTGGAGGAAACAAGATGTATAAGGATTTGAAACGGAGTTATTGGTGGGTAAACATGAAGAACCAGTAAGCGAGTTCGTTCGCGAGATGTTTGACTTGTCAACGAGTAAAAGCGAACACCAACGACCATCCGGTTTACTACAACCGCTGAGAATTCCCGAGTGGAAATGGGAACATATAACGATGGACTTGGTGACGGATCTACCAAGGACCGAGGAGGCCATGATGCTATCCGGGTAGTTGTAGACCGACTCACGAAAATCGCACACTTTTTACCCATCAAGAAAACGATAGCTTGCATAAACTTGCACGGACTTATATCCGAAATCATTCGACCGCATGGAGTACCATCGATATAGTATCCGACAGAGACCCGAGGTTTGTCTCCAGATTTTGGAAGTGCTTACACGAGGAATTGGGTACCTCGCTAAGTTTCAAAGACAAAGAAGACATCCACAAACCGATGGACATGATCCGAGCGAACAATTCAAACCCTTGAAGATATGTTGCGAGCCCGCACTGATTTTCAAGGAAGTTGGGATTCGCACTTACCATTAGCCGAGTTCGCCTACAATAACGATTATCGTGGCCACGATTGGGATGGCACCTACGAGTCATTGTATGGGCGAAAATGTATATCCCCACTACACTGGGAGATTGATGACCAATGGACTCCGAAAGAGAAAGCGAAAGTCGCCTCGATTCCAAAGGTCGACTTAGTTCGGGAGGCCATGGAGAAGGTCAAGCGATCAAGGAGCGGTCGCACACGACTCAAAGAGCCGCCAAAAGAGTTACGCGGACAAGAGAAGAAAGGATTTGGAATTTGAAGTCGGTGATGAAGTATTTCTCGGACTCTCACCACGGAAAGGATTGATTAATCCGAAGAAAGGAGGCAAGTTGAGTACGAGATATGTTGGACCTTACAAGATTTTACAGAGAATCGGGAAGTTAGCCTACTGGGACTCGAGTTACCAAAGACCATATGCGGAATGCACGATGTATTCCACGTTTGAGATCAAGAAGTATCAACCGGATCCCGAGCATATCATCACTCGAGATACTCCTCCTCTAATGGAAAATCTATCCTACACCGAGAGGCCAATCCGGATCATCGATCGCGAGATCGACGATTGCGTAAGAGAGAAATCCCGATGGTTAAAGTGGTGTGGCGTAACCACAACCGAGACGAAGACACAACATGGGAGATGGAAGAAGACATAAAGAATCAATATCCAGAACTATTCTGAAGAGAATTTGGGGACCAAATTCTTTTAAGGAGGGGAGGATGTGAAGCCCCGATTTTTCCGAAGATATTAATTGATCCTTATTGTTGTTTATACATTTGATCGACTATTTTACCGCGTCATTTTGATGGGTAATTAATAATAATATATACATTTTGTATTTTAATTCATTTTATTTAATTATTTGTGATCATGATCTTATTTAATTCTATCCTCATTTATGATCACTTGATTGATCATTATTACTATTTTTGTATTTATTAGTCACCTTAGAATATTAAGAGACTATTTATTTTGGAGACTTTTACCTTATAGAATTAAGATTTTGATTTAGATTAAGTGATCATGAGACTTACAAGTGATCAAGGAAATCACTAAATATTTTGGAGATTGATATATTTCATCTATTATCATCAAATTTGGGACAAAAATAATATATGGAATTACCATATGGCCCTCATAGTGGACGGCCATGGTGGTATTTTTGGGATAAAAATATCATCCAACTCTTGTACACCTACACCATATATTAGTCATCTTGTGTATAATAATATCATTAATTCAAACATTATACACATCATCTTATACACCAATTCTTTATTACTATTTTTCCCAAGTTATTCCATTCTTCCCAACATTCTCCTTATTCCTCTCAAATTCCAATTTGACCCACACTTTGACTTGCATTTTGTCTCCATGCAAGAGACAAATTACAAGACACAATTTGATCAAAATTTTCTCTCCCTCTCTCTCATACTACACGGCCATATGGCCTATTACACACAAAAAATTCATCTCATTTCATCTAACACATTTATCCTCTAACAAAAATCCTCATCCTTCTCTCTAAAATCTCCCAACTTCTCTCTATTCTTCCTTTCACCTTCTTCATCTATACTTAGAAAAATTTTCAACATTTCCTCCTTATTCTTCATAAAAATCGAACCTTCACCATACAAGGTAAGAAATTTTAGCTTCAATCCATTTTTTGATATCACATTGTTCATCTCTTCCACCTTCTTAACTTAAGTTTGAATTTGGTTTGGAGGTACATTTAGAAGAACTTGAAGGTTTGAACTTGACAACATTTTGAAGAAGGACCTCAAGCTTGAAGAAGAAAATAGTAGAGAAAATTAGACTACAAGGTAAGAATTGTGTACTAGACCCCTTCTTTCCTACTCTTCCTTTTTTTTTTCAAATTTTAACATCCCTTTTTCATTTTTGAGAAATAGGGGCTGACCTTAGGAGATTTTGGAGTTGAGCCAAAATTTCCAATTTTTGAGCTTCAACTAGTCTCCAAACATCTACTACACAAGGTAAAGTGTAGTCCTTTTCATTTCCTTATTTCCTTCTTTTTCTCCTTAATTTTTCTCTCATTTTTCTAACTCCAAATTTTGATATTTTCTTGACTTAGGGGCTGACCTAAGAAGCCTCATCCAAAAATTGTGAAATTATCCTTTTATTTCACAATTTCCAAATTTAAGGTGGGTGGAAAATTATTTTTTCAACTTTTAGGTGTTTTGATTAAATGGATGTAGAAACTTTAATCATGAGCCTTGAGATATATATAATTATGTATTGCATGTCAATTTTATATATCAAATCATGAAAATTCTCAAGAGTTGCTCAAAATTATTATTTATTGAATTTTAGGTGCATGCATGTACACTTTAATGCTTTAATTGATGAATTCTTGTATGTATTGGACATGCATGTGTATGATCTTTAAAATATATGTTTTTGGATGACTTATAACCTGGAAAAGTCGAGCATAATTGATTAAATTTCAATTTTGGACTTAAAAATACAAAAATAGAAAGTTGGTGGACTAAATTGCAAGAAATAAAAGTTTAAGGACCCCTCTGCAAATTTCGAAATTTGGGACTGTACTCAGGTTCAAAAATGATTTTTAGACATTTTAATAAAGTTTTAAGAGTTTTAAGATAAATAAAATCAACCTTTAAAAGCCCAAGGACTAGATTGTAAAATTGTGAAAGTTTAAGGGCTACTTTGCAATTTTTAAAACTGTACCAGACCTTAACTTTAAAATTTGAAATTTTTACTCTTAAGGTACTGGGAATTACATATTTTAAAAGTATTCCAAAAAAAAATCCAAGTGGTTAGGGCTTGGAAAGCAATTTTACAAAAATTGAGGGACTTGTGTAAAATATTAAACTTGAGGACCCAAATGAAATTTCCAGGACTTATGCAGACCATGCACCTGGAAATACTAACTTAACTATAACTTAATTATATTTTGGACCCAAGGTTCAAATTTCATAACAATTGGACCCTTAAAAGCCTTAAAGGCAATTATTTCAAAATGGGACAAAAGTGATATTTTCAAAAGTTAAAGGACCTACACATATTTCTTTTAAAAACTGCTTTTGTCCCAATATCCTACTAACCTTAGTGACATTTTCCAACTGGAATCACATTAAAAGCCCTTCCGGTTTGTGAGTTCCGAATTTTTAAAACTTAAGGTCCGAGTTGGCAATTTTTACAAATTTGGGGCCAATGTGAGATTTTTATAAAACCTCGACCTCAAAACTTTAAAAACCTGAATCTCTGGATAATTTGGAGAATTTAGGAACTGACCTCATAATTTTTCAAGCTCGGGATATTTAATTATTCAATTTTTAACCCCAAAAGTGTTATTTTTACAAAACGGGGCTAAATTACAATTTTTCTTTTATAAAGGACCTAACTCAATTTATTTTCTCTTTTACTAAAATAGCCCTGGACTCTCTGACTTGGAGATTTAATTTAAGTATTTTACTTTCCCCAAAACCCTTGACTTATCGGATCAATTTGACCGATTAATACCCGATCGCGGAGCGACTTCCTCGCCTTGCGATTTTGAATCTATAACGAGACTTATGTTCCACCTAATCTTTCAAGATATCGAAGGTTGCTTATCCTTCCGATAATCATCTTCATCCAAAAACTCCACCAACGCCATAATTGCCACTCGCGTTTTTCAAAAAATTTTCCTAAACGCTTCCCTCTGAATCAATAATACTCATTGCCGGTTGATTGCACTGTAATTGTAATTACTTTCCCGCCTAAGTCAACTTGGTGTGTCGAGCTCACAAATCGAATGGATACGTCGGGGATGGAACCGGCAGCTCGGCCGCTATTCCACTCTTCCGCCCCCATCGCCCTAATCCCGCAACCGAGGGACGGAGTTTGTCCAAGGGAAGCGGGTCGTAGTACTGAGGTATAATCATGATTATGACAGATCCGAGCCTCGCCAGCTCCACTGTGGATTTTGTCTTTGCCAACGGAGCGATAAGGTGCCGGTCTTGGACCATACTGACTGGGGAGTTACAAGGAAGAACGAAGGAATCGCTTTGTCGATCCACACGATTTTGGAGTTATCGTCCCATTTTGGTTGGTGTTACATTTCCGTAATTTAACCGCTTACTGTTTTGCATTGGTTGGCGCTACAAATCCGTACGCAACCATTATTTGCTTTGCATAGGATTGGCGTTACACTTTCATATGCAATCCTACCTGTCTTGACTGATTCACATAGTGCCTGTGTGACCATGAACTGTTTTCTTGAACTGTATAAATATACTATTGTATTATTTTATCACGACGCTTGTGAATCTGTGTGAAATCATGCATCATACTCACGCGTTTTCATATAATCTGTTTTTCTCACATTAACTATATTGCGCCACACTCGCACACGATCACCCCATCCACTGAGATTTTTGTCTCATCCCCACCTGTATTCTAACCTTAGATGAGGATTTCGTTGGAGATGCTGAACCGGCTCTGGATTGAGACCTTGTACTACGCTTGTTGGATTTCTCGCGTCTTGTTGTTGATTGGACTCTTTTCTTATGTTGTTGTCGGACTTTTGTATTTCATTCCATTCGGGTTTGTAATTGAGGGGCGTATGACCCTTTGACTTTAAGTTGCTACTTTGTTGATTTTCGGGTTGTAATTTGGATGACGGATTGTAGACTTTAAGTGGTAACTTGTATCCATTATTTATTTCATTTGCTATTTAGACTGCCTTTATTGGTTCTCATTGACATAATAATAAGTTATGTCATAATTAAATTTATTTTTTAAATTTAATAATTCTAATTAAAACTTGACTTTTTAACAAAAATTAAAAAACATCTTGGCGGTATTTTCGTCTTTAAAAGTGAATAGGTACCAATTTATAAAAGTGTGAAGTATGGGTGCATCAGACGGTAACTCGGAATCGGGTACCAAACCAAAAGAAAGTGTCTATATGTCGTCTTGAAAAATCAATAACCCTATATAAATCCAAGAGATAATAAAACACATAAGTCTTAGTAAATGCACAAGAGTTAAAAAAAAACATTATACAAGGTCTCCTTATCAAAAGATTTAAAAGCAATATATTGAAGACCTTATTAAAAAAAATATTTTGAAAAATCATTTTGACAATTAAAGCAAAATAACAAGCATACATTATAATAAAACATTATGCACATTTAAATAAGGAGAGATACGGTTTACCAATTTCGCCATTTCCACGGGTTGTGTCTTTCCCTTTGTTGGTAGTATCTTCCTCCGAGAAATCATCTTGTTGATTATGTCTTCTCCAATTTTGCCAATTCCAATGATTGTGTCCTTCCCATTGTTGATCATATTTCCCTCTTGGAAATTCATTGTGGTGATGTCTTCTCTTTTGATAAAATGAAATGGGCATTTGATGTCTTCTTGGCGGTATGAATTTTCTTTGATTATTATTCCGCCGGGTACCTAATATGACATTGTTTTGTGGTACCCTCAAGTGTTTGGGTCCTTTGGGATTAGCTTTGAGACTTTTAGGTCTTCAATAATAATTAGAGCTATTTCTAGCCCGACAAGTATTTACTATATGACCCTTTTTACAACAATAAAAGCAAGTAATAATTTTAGGAGCATAATGACCAACATGCTTAAAGACTTGATTCTTTTTCATATGATTAACGACATTAGGCTTATGATCAAGTCCCAGTTTCAAATTATCACAACTATGAACATCAACAATATTGGACATTTTATCGTTACTCAAATTGAATTTTAATAAATCATTTTTCATGCAATTAATATCCTTTTTCTTCGTTGATGCCCATTAAACATTGCTCGACTTTTTCATTATCGGAAGTTGTAAGAAGCTCATCCCATGTTATTGGATTTGATGTTGTATCCATTTGAGAGGTAGATGCTTTTGAATTGCTCCTTTCATTTGCATATACTTCATAGATAGCTTCTAATTTTTCCCATGCTTCATGTGCCGATCGTATTCGTCGAATATGACCGTATTCTGAAGAAGTAAGTGAACAATGTAGAATATTTAGAGCTTTACCTTTTAAGGAGAGAATTTCCATGTCTTCATCATTGAGTTCCTTGAGGACTTTGGAGGTGAATGGTCCGTCTTTCATCGGGATGGATTCTCCATTAATGACCATGTTCCACATATCAAACCCGCAACTTTGTAAATAACATTCCATTCTTTCTTTCCAAAAGGCATAATTTTTGGAGTCGAATAGAGGTGGCTTGTTGGTGGAGGTGCGGGTGAGATAGACTTCATTCGTTCCTCTTTACTCGCGATGTGGAATAAGCTTGCCAAAGAGTTTGGCATTGATACCACTTGTAAGTCCAAGTGGCTACGATAATCTAGAAGGGGGGTGAATAGATTATGCCCATTTTCTCGATTATGCCCTCTTTTTTTGAATGTAAAAAGCCAAGACAAGAATGGAAGTGCGGGAAGTAAACAACACGCGTCGATTTATAGAGGTTCAACCCACCTAGGGCCTATTCATCTACCACCCCAGTATTTCCGGGATGGATTTCAAAAAGAAAAAACGATTTTATTAATTACCACAATTAATACAATATCACCTTACAACACCTCTTTGGATATTACCACAATCTCCCTTGAAGATTACCACAATCTTCTTGCAACGGCACCTTGTGAAGATCACCACAATCTCCGGACTTGAAGAACACCAAATTCTTCAACACCTCAAAGAGCACCAAACTCTTCAACAAGAAGATTACCACAATCTTCTTACACCTAACACCTAGATCACCCAAGTGTGTTCTTTACACAAGAACACTCAGAAGGATATCTTGTGTTGAATGATGACCACAAATTCAAGATTATAACTCGATAATGAATAATACAATTTTGAGTGCAAGTGTAATCAAGAAATAAGCCTAGACCTCAAGGTGTGAAAGTGTAAGACCTTAGGCAATTACAACAAGAATATTGAAATATAAGAACAAAAGTGTTTGCTTGAATGTATCTTGTTGTGTTATAGTATTCTCTCTTTTTGTGTTGCTTCAATTCTTCATCTATTTAGAGAGGATGTCTTGAAATTGATAGGCTCCTCCTAGGAGATTGAAATCTGTAAAAAATTGCAAGACAAATGAAGAATATAGCTGTTAGAAATCAACACCATAAATTGAGGAAAAGTTGTCTGATGCACAACGGTTAGAATTTTGCTGTCAAAATAATAGGGCGACCGGTCGCGCTCTAATACAGAAAAGAATTTAATATAATAGAAATACACATAGGGATGGGTCCAGGGGGGTTGGACCGGTCGACCTAGGGTCCGACCGGTCGCCCCCATAGGGACCGGTCCCCCTAGAGGTTTTTCAAGAAAACAGATTCTCTGTTCTGTTCTTTCTTCTTTCAGGTACCAGATGACGACTAGTGCGACCGGTCGACCTCTAGAAAAAAAACAAACGTCTCGTTTCTATTTTAGAAATCATCTTCAGACACGGGTTGCCCTACAGGGCGACCGGTTGAACACGAGACAAAAGTGTTGTCCAATTTTTATCGCTAATAAACTTCAAGAAATACTCTGAAAAATTAGTAAAAATATTTTAAATCGATCGGGAGTATTTTGACAATATTTAGAAATATTGTTCAGATGAAAAAACACATTAACACAAAATCTTCAAAAGTGTTGTCCAATTTTTGTCGAAAATAAACTTGAAGAAATACTTCGAAAAATTAATAAAAATATTTTAAATCATTTAGGAGTATTTGGACAACATTTAAAAACATTGTTTTGGTGTAAAAACCAAATCATCAAAATCATGATAAAAACATTTATTTAACAAGGAAAAATGGTTTCAACAAAGCTAACATCTCTAGAGATGAGGGTTTTATGAGAGTCCAGGTCAGATAACCTGTAACTCTTTTGCCCCGACACATAGCCAATGAAAACACATTTAAAAGCCCTTGAATCAAACTTGGTTTTGTGAGGATAAACATTTCTGGCATATGCTAAACATCCAAAAGTCTCAATTCTAGAGTATCAGGGAATTGATGATGCAGAATTTCAAAAGGGGATTTCCACTGGAGGGTTGAATTACTAGCCTATTAATGATATAGGTTGCTGTGAGAATGGAATATGGCCAAAGTTTGGAAGGTATGTTGGACTAAAACATTATAGCTCTTGCCACCTCAAGAAGATGTTTGTGTTTTCTCTCTACAACACCATTTTATTGTGGTGGGTAGACACAACTTTTTTGGTGTAAAATTCCATGAGAAGTGAACAAACTTTGACAATCAAGACTGAGAAATTATGTGCCATTGTCTGTGCGGATACTCTTTAATTTGGTCTGAAACTGAGTGTAGATCAGGGTAAGAAAACTTTTAAGAACTTCAGGGGTTTGACTCTTGTGGGACCTAAAATATGTGCAGGTGGCACACCTATAATCATCCACAAGAGAAGGAAATAAGGAGTGTTTGTGACAGAAAAAGTGTGATGTGGCCCCTAGATATCAACATGGATAAACTCAAATGGAGCAACAATTTGGATGGCACCATGTGGGAATGACAATCTATGTTGTTTGGACTTATGACATATATCACATGTTTGAATAGAGTGATGCATATTTTCATTAGAACCAAGCTACAGGACACATAAATGTTGCATTAAAGAAGGTGAGGCATGACCCAACCTTGCATGCCACAGTTTAAAAAAGCCATTACAAGATTGAACAGTGTTGACAAAAAATTAGAACTAGGACAAGAATTGAAATGCTTTGGTTTTCCAAGCTGCAAAACATAAAGTCTTCCTACAACCTTGCCAACAGCCAACACTTTATCACTCCATAGGTCCTGAAAGACACAATGATCAGGGTAGAAAATACATTTCAGATTAGCACTGTGAGAAAGTGGAGAGACTGAGAGAAGGTTGTATTTAAAACTAGGAACAAATAGAACATCTGTGAGTATAAGAAGTGGAGTGAGAGTTATGCTTCCTGTGTGAGTGACATACTTAGTAGTACCTCTAGCAAGCACACAGTAACAGGAATGGTAATAGAGGAAAGGTTAGAGAATTGGTGATAATGAGAACACCTATGTCTACTAGCCCCTGTATCAAGTATCCAACAACTATCATCCATATTCTCAAGCATGCGTAAGGCAAAGTGTAAAGCATGAGAGTGATTCTTACCAGCAAAATCAACAAGATATGCATAGTTGTGGTCCGAATCATTATTACCATGATTAGGCACCATCTTCCCAGCCATGAATTTTGCAATCTCCTGTTGGATGAGATGACTCATCTCATTAACACCTTTTTCCTTATCAATCACAACATTCGCAGCTTTCTCAGTTGAAATCCTATCCACATGGATCATATTTGCCCTCATTGGCCTACCTCTCTGCTCCCTAAGTTGCTTAAACCAGATGGTATCCTTGCAACTTGAAACACTCACTGATTTCATGTCCTGTGACTTGACAGTGATCACACTTCAATTTTCCTCTCTCTTCTTTAGTTCTCCTGATATTATTTCTTCCTAGACCATTAGACCATACAGGATTGCTTGACTTTCCAGGTTCAGTTGCCCTGCTTAGCATAACAGAATTCTCAGTGAGATCAACCAATGTATGCTGTATGTTTTTATGTTTCTCAACACTCAAGATCATTGATTACGCCTTGTTCACAATGGGTAAATGATCCATTATCACAATCTGACTTCTCACATGCTGATAAGTGTCATTTAAAACCATAAAAAACTGCATTAACTTCTGTTGCATATCCCTCTCAACAAGTATTTTACTAGTTCCACAATCACATGGTGGCAGAGATTAGATGTTTCCCAATTCATCCCATAATTTTTTCAGTTTAGTATAATAAACCATCACAGATATGTTTTCCTTATTCATATTACTAATATCCTTTTGCAGCTGGTACAATAAGGCCCCATTTGATTCACCAAAATGTTCCACCAAGTTATCCCACAATTCTTTGGCGGAATTAGCATATATAAAGGCATCAACCAAATCACGAGAAATTGAATTTAAAATCATACAACCATACAACCACCTTTCTTCCACAGTTCAAAGTTCGCAGAATCAGTTTTAGGTTTATCAATTTTACTATTGATGAAACCTACCTTAGTTTTAGCTCCAAGAGCAAGCATCATAGAACGACTCCGGACGGATAATTGTTTCCATTCAAAGGAGTGGTTACAAGCAAAACTCCTAGATTATCCGAACTCTGTAGATACATCAGATCTCATTCTTGAAGCCCAGTTGATCCATTGCCATCTGCAACAAGGATAGGCCAGTTATTTCCTCCATTTCCTCCTCGTCGTCGCATGATTATTAACACCTAAGCTCTAGATACCATGATAAAAATGTAATGTATAGCAAAATTATGGGAGAGAAAATGTGAATTCATTCATTAAGCTCATGAGGAAGATTACAACACAGTCCCATATATTTTATACCAGAAAAAAAACACCTAGCATGGAAAGCATGTGTTCTAACTAACCCAACTAATAAGAAGATGCCACGTGGCAATTGGCACATGGAATCAAATAACAGAAACATAATACTAAAATGTTGAATTGTAAAACAAGAGTTTCTTACTCTGTATGGCTCTATCGTAGGACTATAATAAAATCTAATTGGATAATTATCCACGTTAGCCAAGTATAAATAAACTTGAGCCACAAATTATTTTGATTTGAATACAAGCTACTCGATTGAGTACAAGGGACTAGGGAGGTGAAGTTGGAGTAGGACTTGTATAAATTATTAGCACCTTAAAAATTATGGACACAAAATAATTGTTGTTAAATCAATCATATCTCCCATTATATTATTTATCCAATTCCACTGAGCATAAAATCATAGATAATAAAAATTAAAAAATTTAAGTACATACATTTACAACATTATTATCGAAAATAGTGGCTTGAAATTAATTAGTGATATGAAAAGAAAAAAGCAAATAAATCATTTTATCATTCAACAAACGAATAGAATTATTGAATATAGTTTGGCCGAATCCAATCAATCATGCGATTAAATCTACATAATCAATTAGTTTTGACTGACTGATCAAAGTATAATTTCCCAAAAATTGAATTGCTTCTCTGAGTGACATAATTTTCAGGAAGTTATAGCTATTCTGGCCCGTGCATTTGTAAACATTATGAATTGTCATGCAAAGACATAAATAAAGAAAAAGTTAATCAAGGTAAAAGAATATATATATATATATATAATTTTTGGATCATGTGAGTCTACCCATATGGGGTGAGTACATGTGGACAAATCATAATCGTTAGGTTCTTTTTTTAAGGGTCCATATTTAAATGGCTTTTACAATTTTTTAATTTTTTTAAATGGCTAATAAGGGTACATGGGTAATTTTGAGTACAATTGGATAAGTCAACCGACATGTTTTCATTGTCAATTGGTAAGATGCATTTTTTTATGGATTTACCTTAGATATGGTAACTGTCTTTTTTTTTTTCTTTCTATATAACACAATACTGTCTTTTTTTTTTTAATTTCAGATCTATAATTTTTTGACAGTCGGTTTGCTTATTTAATGTTAGTGTGTTTGTATATGCAGTATATATTTGTTGCCTATTTAATGTGTTTGTGTTGCTTACATAATATAATTTTGTGTTGCTTATTTATTGTGAATTTATTGCATGTGTAGTATAAACTTGTTGCGTTATGTTGTGTGTATTCACATTAAAGTGAGTGTGTTGCATATGTAGTATAAGTGTGTTGCTTTTTTAATGTAACTATATTGCAAATGTAGTATAAATTTATTGCATTATGTTGTATGTATTCAGATTAATGTGAGTGTGTTACTTATTTAAAGTGAATGTGTTGCATATGTAGTATAAGTTTGTTGCTTATTTAATATGTCTAAGTTGCTTATGTAATATAAATTTGTGTTGATTATTTAATGTCACCCTGTTGCATATGTAGTATAAATTTGTTGCATTATGTTGTGTGTATTCACATTAAATTGAGTGTGTTGCTTATTTAAACTGAGTTATTTCATGTGTGTGTAGGTTATGTAATATAAATTTGTGTTGCTTATTTAATGTGACTGAGTTGTATGTAGCATAACTTTGTTGCATTATGTTGTGGGTATTCATATGTGTTCCATGTAACTGCCGCCTATATTTCTGCCTTTATTTTCGATAATGGTCGATTTCATTTGAACTAATTTATCCTTATATATTATAAGTTAATTAGGTAATAAATCATAATTATATATGCTTGTTAAATATAGGCCATCAAAGCTATGGTTGGGATTAGTCCCTCTAGGCTCTCCCTATGCAATCTCATATAACCATATCCACACACACACACACACACACACACACACATATATATATATAAGTATATATATATAGATATATGTGTGTGTGTATTGACGTGGCATAATCCAAAATCAAATATCATCTCCTTATATTTTAACTCTTAGGCATATCTGCAATACACAAGTTAATAGGGTATTGGGTTTGACGCGAATCCATCTACGAAGGATCCAAGCAACACCAAATGAAAGTTAAATTGAGTTCTTGAAGACTTTGTTTTCGATTTATTCAGTTTCTTATATTTGTCTATCTTAAATTAGGTTTATCATCATTGTTTCGAGTCATTTGAGCAGCCCAAATCCGTGTTAGGGGCCAAGTATATTAGTTGCAGAGTCATATTAGTGAATCGTGTGTCAAAAGAAGGATGGACAATCAAACAATAGGGAATGCATGAATGATCAAACAATAGGGAATGACTCTTAGAGAACGTCAAAACACGTCGGGAAGTTTAAACACTAGCAGGGTTCAATATTTGAGCCTTAACTTTCTCTACAAAATTTATATTAAGCTAATTCAAGTTGCTATGGAAAGCTAAGAGAAAGGGCTACAACGTTTGTCAAGACCCATGATGTAATTCGCACATTTGGAACGAGAAAAGATCCACACGACCGTGTTGCAATTTCAAGGAGTCCAGACGACCAGGTCATATCATTTCACACGACCGCGTGGCATATCCTGAAAGTTGAGGTCATCACAATGCTCGTGTTCTCTCACACGGCCAGCCCATGTGCATGCACCAGATTCCACATTTTCTAGTGTTTTAAGTCTATTTTTGTTTTCTTGTTCGTTTTTAAGTTGTTTCTTACTAGGTTTAGGATTTTAAGTCGTGTATATAATGCAAACGCATTGTTTATTTTTCATAAGAACACTTTTGATATGGAATATTAAATTGAGATTTTTCTCTCCAAAGCCTTTGGGTGTTCAAGTCCTCTTGTAAAGGCAAAATTATTGACTTATCTAACAAATTTCTGCATTTGTTTGTGGCGTCTTCACATACCGAGGTTCCTGCTTTGCTAAGCAACGAGTCGAAGTTCCACCATCTTTAACCAAAACTAGTTAACATCTTGGGTTATTCAACATATTGTTGAAGGGTCGTATGCACGGGTTGCTATGATTCACATCAGTTGGTAATTAAAGCCATCTAATCACTATTAAATATATCATTTGTTTCTTTTGTTCTTGTTCTTTTCAGATTTTTTTAGCCTTTATCCCTAAATCCTTGTTCTTCAAGGGCACAAAAAAAATCCAAAATTACACAAAAATCAGTGGGTAAAGGAATCCAGGTCCACTTGCACAAAAAAATTAAAAAAAAAAGAACCATGGAGGATCGAAAGGAGATAGTACATCTGATTAACAACAAAGATCAGATGGAGAAACTGACAAGAGTTTTGAAAGAGGTGATGATTGATGTATGTGAGAAATCGTGTGAGATAAGGAGGACTCATGTTGGTTGGGAGGATGCGAAGATTGAGCAATCGCCTAAGAGAAGGTGTTTCACAAGGCACACTCCACATATTAGTATCAACGCGACAACGCTTGGGAATATGTTGTGTTAGGAAATTTATTGTATAGATTTTGATGATGCTTAGAAAACTTTGTAATAGGAAGTTGGCATACCCTATTTTTCTATATAAATTCTACTTTGTAATAGATAGAATATAAGCTGAGATAAAAAACAGTTAAGTCGATTTGCAGAAGACTTGCAGAAGACTCGTAGAAGATTTGATAAAGAGGGCAGATAAGACTCACAACTTAATGGAGTATCAGTTGAGTCACAGCTAAGCCTTTCAAAAGACTTACAGTAGAGTCAACCAAAGGAATGATGAAGATGACTCGAAGTCTAAAGTCAAAGGGGTAGAAGCACCTGAAGGACTTAGAGTTAACTGAAAAGAGTCCATTGCATTGAAATCAAGGAGATTACTTATTTTAGTAATAAGTGCATGCTTGAACTTTAAAGTGCTCAAACCAAAAGGATGCAAAAGAAATAAGCCAATGGGAACCCACTAAGCACTGACAGCTTTTCAGAAACCTGTAAAAAGCTTATGAACAAGGATGGGTCAACATCAAAAGCTGCAGGACAAGAAAACTCAACGTATACATGGTAAAGTTTGATTTTCGTCTATCTTAGATTAAGTTTGTATTCGAGTTATTCAGTTTCTTGTATTTGTCTATCTTAGATTAAGTTTGTTTTCATTGTTTCGAGTCATTTGAGCAGCCCAAGTTCATGTTAGGGCCAAATATCTTGATAATAGAGTCATATTAGTGAATCATGTCAAAAGAAGAATGGACGATCCAACAATAGGAAACGACTTTTAGAGAATGTACAAACGCGTCAGGAAGTTTCAACACTGGTAGGGTTTAGTATTTGGTCCATAACGTTCTCTAAAAAATGATATTGAGTTGATTCAAGGTGTTATGGAAATATAAGAGAAAGTACTACAACTTTTGTGAAGACCCCAGAAACTAATTCGCACGTTTGGAAAGAGAAAAGCTCCACACGACTAGGTCGTGTGATTCCACACGACCGTGTTGCCATTTCAGGGATTCCACAAGTCCAGGTCGTATGATTCCACATGACTGTGTTGATATTTCAGGGGATCCACATGACCAGGTCGTATCATTTCACACGACTGTGTGGCATATCCAAAACATTGAGGTCAGTTGTGCGCTCTCGCAAGGCTAGCCCATATGCGGGCACCGAATTTCGTGTTTTCTAGTGTTATAGGTATGTTTTTGTTTCCTTATTCGTTTTTAAGTCGTTTCTTAGTAAGTTTAGGGTTTTTAGTTGTCTATATAAGGCAAACATATTGTTTATTTTTCAGAAGAATACTTTTGATATTAAATACTGAATTGAGATTTTTCTCTCCAAAGCCTTCTGGTGTTCAAGTCCTCTTATAGAGACAAAATTATCGACTTATCAAACAAACTTCCGCATTTATTTGTGGTGTCTTCACATACCGAGGTTTCTATTTTGCTAAGCAATGGGTCGAGGTTCAACCATCTTTAACCAAAAATAGTCAAGATCTTGGGTCATTCAACGTATTGTTGAAAGGTCGTATGCACGGATTGCTATGGTTCACATCAGGGTTAATGTAGGGGGCCACAGAAGGCAGAGTAATCGCTAATGCAAAGAGGAAGCACAAACAAGTGAGGGTGGCCAAATGGAATCAGAATCGTATTGGTCAACTATTTCGGGAATCGTTGATCAGAACTCGGTTCTAAAATTAGATCTGGAACCATTTGCACGTGTTCCGGTTATGATTCCTAGGTGTCAAAAAATGTGGGACCGACAGTTAAAACAGACGATTTTTTTTCCTCGTAAAAATATGCTAGTAAAATTGTTGAATATTTTTTTATGATGTTTTAGATTCATAATCTCATGAAACACATCTTCAACCAAATGTTGTAAGTGAACTACGTGGATTTTGATTCCTCTATACCTAAGATGATATGTAGTTAACTAAATATTATTATTAATATTAAGTCTAAAACTTAATATTATTATGCATTTTAAGTCCAAGTCCTTTTTTTCTTTCCTTTTTTTTATTAGTGAAATTGATAAATTATTTTCAAAAAAAATAAAAAACTATCAAAAAAAAAGTTTCGGTTAAACCAAAACCGACGGTTCCAAAAGCGTGGCCACCCTTAAAAACATGGAGCAGTTTCTAGCAGACTTCTAGTTGAAGTGAAAAATAAACCAAACCAACACTCGAAGAATAGTGATTTAAGACCGTGCATGTGTAAGACTGTATAGTTAAGAAGAGTTTGAGAAGATTTGATAGGTACTACCCATAATAACAAGATATATCTTATTTTCGAGGGCCTATAATTTAGAAACTCTATGAGATCAAAATTTCGGATGAGTAACCTCTTGTCTTCCAATGAAGTATGTGCTGGAAAGAACTATGTAGACAAGTCGTCCATCTCAAAGACAGACCGTTAAAATCTCGTTGAAAATCCTCGAATTCTCAGCATAGAACCAGCAATGCAAATGGCCTAACTTCAAATGACATTGAGAATAGGATTTAAAGCCATTTAACTTAATACTTTGTTGTGTATTTTTGGATCTCTTGGGCTTGTACATTTAATAGATTGAGATTGAGATTATCTTTGTCGTTATTTTGATTCAAATTATAATTCAGTACATAATATATTAAGAAGAGATAAAACTAGAAAAGGGTAAGAAACCGTTCACGTGGAGTACTTTAAATTCCAATTAACTACAAATTGAGATTGCTTTCTTCAACGGGATGTAATACCCAATTTTATTGAAGAATTTTATTGCAGTTGATATGTTTGAATGGACCAGACTTGTCTTTCAATTGAGATTGCTTTCTTTCAATTTTCAAAGCTAAACTTGTCTCTACCATATATAGTAATTTGTTAAAATTAAAATCTTCATTGTTTCAAATCAAATTGAAGTATTGAACCACATAATAAAATTAATTGAAATATCGATTTTTACATCCTGAAGTTAAGAAGTCAAGAGCAATATTATCAAATAATTAATTGTTGGATTATTTTCATATATATATATATAAGCATATTTGAAGGAAAATTTATATATTTTCTATAATAAAAAATTAAGTTGGGTTCTATTTAAGAATTCCTAGCTTGCTAGGGTTTTTAATTAGCACCTATAAAAATGTTCATTATGAAAAAAAGTAATCAACACTATATAATATTAAACAGCCTAATTATAAAATGATCCAGGATGGAATACATATTTTCCTTTTCAATTTTTTTTTCTTTTTTGATCAATTTGCCCTCAAATATCTTTGTTGGGCTCGTTATACCATGGGGCTTAACGCAGCAGAAATTAAAAATTAAAACATGCATACAATTATACATAAAATAAAAGCTCTGGGTTCTCGTAGCTATTTAACGATAACGCGAATTATACAAGCGGTAAAAATCATAGTTTCAGATTTTTTTTTACCTTAATAGCTTCCTTTTAAAGAAGATATAGAAGGAATCCCAATTCTTCGCAGCAGGGTAAAACCTCGAATCACGATCTCGCAGAGGTCCAAGCGTCCCTCCTCTAAAGATAGTCCACACGATGGATGGAAGCACACAGATTATTAATTTCGCTAGTAATTAATAATTCGTTTCTTTGTTCAATCTAAAATATGGAGTGAACAATAACTCTTTATTTAACCGGCGAAAATAAGGATTATTGTTATGTAGTAAAATTCAAGAAGGTTTCTTGGTTTTTCCTACGAAGAAGAAAGAAGAAGAAAAACTTGGAGAGTGAATAGAGGGAGAGACGTTTTTCTTTTAAGAGAATAAGTCTTCTGTACTTTATCTGTTTTTGTATCTATGTTATTCTTCTACTGATTGTTAAAGATACTTATATGATTCATCCAATGTTCATAAAAGTGTCCAGGTTCAAAACTTAAAATCAGTAGAAAAATATTATAGATTGATCCTACGATATCTTGCCATATCCGGATAACCCTTATCCGGGTATTCACAAGAAAATTCCTCAATCTTTTTCTTTCTTTCAAATTAGTCAGATGGACCTATCCTTATGGGCTTAATTAAGTATTGGGTTGGACATTTAATTAAAAAGGTTCGTCAATTAATTTCAATTAATTGATCCAACCCATATTTAATTAATTTGATTAAATTAATTCCATCTAGCCCAAATAAATAATCCAACTATTTATTGGATGTATTAAACTATTAAATATAGTCTTTCATAAATTAATTGATTTATCAGTTAAATTATTTTTCACTCCAAAGACTTACTAATCTAATTAGGCTTAATTACACAATCTAATTATTTAATCAAATATTTAATTCAATCATTGAATTAAAATCAAACCACAATTAATTAATTTTTATTAATTAATTGTATCTAACCTTTTGGACTACTTTCGATTGAAGAAATAACATCAACCATTTTGTGTGTGACCCTTTAGGTTCACTACTAATGCTAGCAGTAGGCTTACCACTTTTGTAACTTACGAATAATAATTATTCAACTAATTAATCCAATTAATTAATACGCTTTGAAATTAACTCTTTATTTCAAAAACATACAAATCATGGGAACATCTAGCGAGTAGCATGATCGTCTAGCAATAGGTGAAATAGCGAGTAAATCTATTTCAATTGCGGTTGCATATAGAGATGTTAAACGGGCGCGACCCATTGGCCTGGACCATTTAAATCAGAAAAAAGAGGGTTAGGGCCGAATTATTTTGGCCCGTTTAAATCCGCGCCTTTTTAGCCCGGACCGTTTAAACTGAAGCCCGTTAGGGCTAGCCCGCTATTTTTAGTTTTTAAAAAATAAATATAATTCTAATATTTTATTTCTACTTGAAAATTAATTTTTCAAATTCACATCTCCCTCATCTTTAGGTTTAAATTTATTAAACAAGCTACAATTCTTGAAAAACTTCTTTTTTATTTATTTTATTTATTACTTCATTTAGTTTTCCAATTTTTATTCTGAATAAGAAAATGCCATGTAGTTTTATTAGATTATTTAGGATATAAATTATATTTTAAATGGTGCTAAATCTAATTTTATAATTTTGTTAATGCAATGTAATTATAAACTATGCATGACTTTTTTTTTATAATGAGTAGATTAACTTTAAATATTATATATACTCAAGTTTAAAATTTTAGATTTAAATTTCTAATTTGGAAAATTTTAACTTATAGTCATATGAGTAATTACAGAAAAAGTGTTAATTCTGGGTAGCTCTAGTTATTATTATTTTATTTTCAAAATTTAGATCATAAAATATTTAATTTTATAAGTTTGTTAATGCAATTTAATTAGAAACTTTGCATGAATTTTATTTATGAGGAATAGTTTAACTTAAAAGGTTATACTTAAATGTAATATATATTCGAGTTTAAAATTTTAAATTTAAATATATAATTTTTAATTTTTTTGACTTATAGCCCGATAGTGACCCGTTTAGCCCGAAGTCCGCTAGGGTTAGAGTTAGGTTCTAATATTGTCAGCCCGTTTAACATCGGCCCATGTGGCCCAAAGACCATTTAGCCTGAAGCCCGCTAGGGCTGGCCCTATAGGGTTAGGGAGCCCGTTTAACATCTCTAGTTGCAAACACGTACAGTCCTTTCGACATCTAATTTACAGATTAAATCTTGAGCATGGATTATAAGTCGAAACCCACTTGTTTTAATAACTGCTGATTCCATTTCAAGTTCTACCAATTTTTTTTATGAACCAATATTGATCATGCCTTGGCCAAGGTCTTTCAATCACAAACTATGAAAACACAGGAGATTCGCTTGTCAATAAACAAGTGTTGAATTCTATGTTGGCCACTGATTTACTTCCATATACACCAGTGCAACATCCAAAATATCCCCTTTATGATTGTCAAGCAATCAGAAGATAAATCAAAATATTACTGGATGCACATAAAGTTACTATTGTGCCTCAAGTCTGATGACTAATCATGTACTATTGCAATGTGGATATTATTAATTCAACAATAAATATTCCAGTTAAGAATTTCCATTGGGTCATGATTAGTGTACTTGTTCTCTAACCAGCACCCGCATATATGCATTTGCGTCACAACGCTAATGTTAATGGAATGCAACATCCTCGTCATACGAGCATGCATCATATGCACATCTTGTTGGGCTATTCAATGTCCTATCTCGAAAAGCCCATTGACTTGGAACTAATTGATGAGTGTAAAATATACGTGCATTTGAGGGTTTAAAATGATATATATTTGATGCATTTGCACGCATATTTAGTGTGTTTTGGTTGGTTTCCCTTGTTGGGCGTGATACTGCGTACTCTTGTAACGTCTTACAAGAAATGAAGCTAAATTGGATAAAATGATATATCACGTTATAAATTATAGGTCAAGAGCTAAGATACGAGCAAATATGTGAAGGAGAGAAGCATGGACAATCGAATAAAAGGAAATTTCCTTAAAAAACGTCAAAATGCGCTAACAGTTTCCAACACTGGCAGGATTTAGTATTTTGGCCATAACTCTCTCTACAAAATTACTATTGAAGTGATTCTAGTGGCTATGGAAAGCTAAGAGAAAGGGCTACAACGTTGATGAAGACCCCAGGAGAAAATTCGGATAAATACATGGACAAACACACGTCAACAGCCGGACCGTGTGGTGCCACACACCGTGTGAAAATGCCGATGTCGAATGACACAACCGTGTGAAAAAAGAACGAAACCAAGCCCGCACAACCCGACCGTGTGAGCCCACATTGGCGTGTGGAAAGGCCAAAAATCCACACAACCGTGTGGTGCCACACAGCCTGGCCGTGTGTGACACTGCCAAACGCATTTTTTGGAGCTCTTTTCCCGTTCAAACTCTACAATTGACCTCTCCAAGCACCAATATAAAGGGGACCAAGGCCTGAAAGAATTTTCATCATCATACATCATCCAATATCACTTCATATAGAGAAAACACATCAAAATATCCAAGAACACAAGAATCGAAGATCATCTGAGAGAAGAATGCTAGGTCGCGAAGAACACCACAAGGCTTTAGCATCTACGGGAGCACAAGAGCTTCGAAGGCTTAGGAGGGGAATCTATCCTGACAAGAAGGGTTTTTTTTTCTATGCCTAAGATCTCTTGTCTGTGCTTAAATGATGTCATAATATTGATTCGAATTTGTCTATGAGTTTGTAATCAATATTTGGCATATCTTTCGGATCTTAGGGGCATAATCGAAACTGTGGATTCATGTTAAATATGATTATTTATTTTCTTAATTAATTCATACTATTTATTTTATGAATTCGAGTGCTTATTCTTAATTGCTTTTTATTGGCCAATAATTTGCATGTCATACTTGTTAGTCCATAATCCGGGATGTGAGTTCTAACGAGACGAAAGTCAAATTTGGATACAAACAAGGTAATGTATTGGGAGACTACTTCTGTTTGTGGGGAATATTTCAATTCAAATGGATTGGGAGACCTCAATTATTATTAATCTACTGTTTATGCACAACCCGGGAGGGGGAATAAACTATTTAAAGAATTGAACCCATAGAATTGAATGAATTGATTTTTAAAACATTAATTGCATTTAATATTGAAGAAACATGTTGAGATTATATGCCTAAGGTTGCTCCTGTAGTTGTTGAAAATACCTGTGGGTTTCGCTAATTTATTTATTATTATTTTTATTTATTTTCAATTTTTTTTATAACTTAATATTTGGTCGCTCCAACAAACTTGGAATGCGATGTTATTATAGCCTAAGTGTTTCGAATATCAATCCTTGAGTAATACGACATTTCTTGCCATTATCCTATAAACTACACTGTACACTTGCAGTTGTATGAACCAAATATTTTTGGCGAACAAGTTTTTGGCGCCGTTGCTGGGGATTGATTAGATTCTTCTTAGATATAGTAATAAGTAGTTCAATCTTAATTGAATTATATTTTTTTGTAAATATTTTTCTTTTTTTTGTTTTGAGTTTTTCATTTTATTTTTTCTCTTCTTCGTTTCTAACATCGTTTTTGTTGAATGCAAGACTAGAATCGTTGAAGATACAAGAAGCCCAAAGCACAACTGCAGTAGGAGGCCAACATCAAAGGAGTAAATTCCCAGGCAATACTTAATCCGTGAAAATAGTGCAATGCCATTCGTCTGATGGATGTTACAGAATATGAGGGCTCAAGGATTTCAACTGACACAGTTCAACGAAAATGATGCTAGAAATCTGAGTTTGGCCGAAGACGAAAAACTTAGCACTTTGTGGGAGGCAACCCAAGAAACGTCGCTACAAACCCCGAGGATTAAAAAAAATGAAAATCACCTCACACGGTCGTGTGAGGCCACACGACCATAGCATGCGAGAGGATGAAGCGCCCAGTGCCACACGGCCAGGCCGTGTGGCCACCACATGCTCGTGGGGGCTACGACAGGACAGATAGCAGGATGCGCAGAGCCACACGGCCTGTCCGTGCGGTGTCACACAGGCCGTGTGGCCTGTCAGATAGTTTTATTTGAACTATCCATGTAAGTATTTATTCCACATTCCTCTTTTCTTTTGATAAGTTCCTCATAGGTTTGGGACGAGCCATATTTTAAGTTTGGGGGGATTGACAAGAATGCGTAATTTAGTAATTTCTTGCATTTTTACATTGCATTTAGAGCATAAAAATTTGCATTAAAATTTTTAAATTTTTTATTTTATTTTTAGTTTTAGTATGTTTATCGCTTTAGCATGTTTAATTGCTTTTTTGTGTGAATTTTAATTAAGGTTTTCTAATATGCCCAACTTTAATATAATTTTACTATGGGCATTTTATGGAATGAGATAACTGATGTGTGTAAAATATACGTGCATTTTGGGGCTAAACGGATACATAATTGATGCATTTGCACGCATATTTACTATATTTTTACTTGGTTTCCTTTAAAAGGCATGATACTACGTATTCTTGTAATTCTTGTAGGAAACGGAGCTTAAAATGAAGAAATATCAGTAGGAATGCCCCAATAAGATTGCCGAATGCAAAGAGAAGATCAAAATGACGGAAAAAAGGAACAAGAGCAGGTCCACACGGTCAGACCGTGTAGCCTCACACGGCCGTGTGGACTTGTTTTGGGAAAATAACACGAGTGTGTGAAGAAAGGAAGAAAACAGAGGACGGAGCAAGTCCACACGGTTGGACCATGTGACCTCACACGACCGTGTGGACTTGGATTCCAACCGCAACACCAAACCGTGAGACATGCCTACCCGTGCGACAAAGGGCTACGCCCGAGGCCACACGCCCATGTGGACCCACACACCCAGACCGTGTGGGAGTCTGTTTCAGCACATTTTTTGAGTTCTTGTCCCAATACAACTCTACAAGTGATCTCTCCAAGCATCTATAAATGAGGACCAAGTCTTGCACGAAAAATCACAACTTGACACAGCAAAAACACATCAAATAACATAGGAACTGAAGAATCGAAGAGTTTCTCAGAGCAAAAGGCTAGGTCGCGAAGAACACCACAAGGATTTCACATATAGGGAGTACAAGAGCTTCGAGGGCTTGGAGGGAAAATCCATCCTGACAAGAAGGGGTTTTGTTTCTATGTCTAAGAACTCTTGTCTGTGCTTATATGATGTCATAATATTGAATCGGATTTGTCTATGAGTTTGTAATCAATGTTTGACATATTTTTCAGATCTTAAGGGCATAATCAAAATTGTGGATTTGTATTAAATATGATTACTTGTTTTCTTAATTAATTCATTTGTTCTATTTTATGAATTGGAGTGCTTATTTATAATTGCTTTTTATCTGATCAATAATTTGCATTTCATACTTCCAGTCCATAATCCGGGAGATGAGTTCTAGTAAGAAGAAAATCGAATTCAGACATGAAACATGTGTGACAGGCGTGTTTGTGGGGAGTAATTCAATTCACAAATCTTTTTGGAGTTATTAATGATTGTAACGATCCGGGAGGACTACAATTGTTCTTAATCAACTGTTTACGCACCACCCGGGAGGGGGAGTAAATGATATTAGGAATTTGAACCCATAGAATTGCATGAATTGGTTTTTAAAACTTTATTCGTATTTAATATTGAAGAAGCATGTTGAGATTATATGCCTAAGGTTGCTCCTAAAGATGTTGAAAAGACTTGCGGGTTCACAAATTTATTTCTTTTTATTTTTCTTTATTTTTCGATTTTTTTGTTAGAATAAATTACTTGATATTCGGTCACTTTAATAAAATTGGAATACGATGTTATTATAGCCTAAGTGTTTCGAGCTTCAATCCCTGAGGAATATGACTTGCTTGCCATTATTCTATAAACTACACTGTACACTTGCAGTTGTATGAACCAAAACAATTTTCGGCGAACAATAACATACTTGTGGGAATAATGTAATGAATTGTTGGGAAGACATCATTTATTTGCTTAGCATTAGTTGAGAAAATTGGGTATTTGAGCATGTTGCGAAAAATAATCATGTGGTCTTTTGTGCCTTAAACTTCTTTATTTTATGCAAACTTATTTTTTCTTGAATGTGTCATTCATGATTGATATAACTCTAGAACTTGCTCTGGTATCTTCATTGAAGCCATGTGTGTGTGCAATTTTTGAAAATGATTTAAGGTCATCTTTGTTTAGCCTACTTAGCCTAAAAAGCCAACCTATGACCTCATGATTCCCTAGTCAGCCAATTTTGAGCCAAAACTTTTTATTGTTAGCCACATTGATCTTTAAAATTGCAAAATGATTTTATTCCTGAAATTTCTTGAGCTTATAGAAAATGAATAAGTTTGTGGGAGATGTGGTGAAAATTTATGAAAAAAGAGAGGAAGTTGGCAAAAGAAAGAGGGATGAGCAGTATCTGGATAAATGAAAAAAATACATGAAGCTCGAAAAAAATATCTCTGAAAAAGAAGAGAAAATCGAGCAAAGCAAAAGAAATATTCTGAAAAATTGTGAATAATAAGAACTTGAGGCTAAAGAAAAAAAAAGAAGGCAAAAAGGCCTAAAGAATGAAAAAGGAGAAACAAGGGTGGAATTGAGTTGAAAAAAGAAAATAAGTATTATGCTAAAATTGGGTTGGTGAATTGCAAGTTTGTGCGCACAAATTCTATTTGCTCAAGTCAAGTCACTTAACCCAGATTTTCCCTACCCTTACCAAAGAGCCTACATTACAACCAAATGAAAACTCCTTCTTGATTCTTAGATTGTGCATACAAAAGTGGTCGAGATGTTAGATGATTTGCAAGCCTATGGTAGTTCTACTTTCCCTGAATTGAATTTGAGCATAAACACTATCCATACACTTTTGAGAGTCGAGTGATACACTATCTACTTGTGAGACGCAATGTCGAGTACCCAAGAGAGTATTGACTATGCCGATTTTATGAATAATGACTTCTTGATTATGAATTATATGGTTTTCTTAAGTATGGAGTCAAATGCTATTTAATGTTCATAGTGTTCTTGTGTGTTCTTTTTACCCCTTGATATTATTTTTCTTAATTTGCTCGAGGACGAGCAATGCTTTAAGTTTGGGGGATTTTGATGAGTGTAAAATATAAGTGCATTTGAGGGTTCAAAATGATATATATTTGATACATTTGCACACATATTCAGTGTGTTTTGGTTGGTTTCCCTTGTTGGGCGTGATACTGCGTATCCTTGTAACTTCTTACAGGAAATGGAGCTAAATTGGATAAAACGAGATATCACGTTCTAAAGTATAGGTCAAGAGCTAAGATACGAGCAAATATGTGAAAGAGAGAAGCATGGACAATCAAACAAAAGGAAATTTTCTTCAAAAACGTCCAAATGCGCTAACAGTTTCCAACACTAGAAAGGTTTAGTATTTTGGCACAAATTTACTATTGAGGTGATTCAAGTGGATATGGAAAGCTAAGAGAAAGGGCTACAATTTTTATGGGACCCCGGAGCAAATTCGGACAAAAACACGGACAAAAACACGTCACACGGCTGTGTGAAAATGCCGGCGTGGAATGACACAACCGTGTGAAAAAGGGACGAAAACAGGGGACTGAACCAAACCCGCACGATCCGACCATGTGGGGAAGGCCAAAAATCCACACAACCGTGTGGTGCCACATGGTCTGGCCATGGGACACTGCCAAACGCGTTTTTTTGAGTTCTTTTCCCGTTCAAACTCTACAAGTGACCTCTCCAAGCACCTTTATAAAGGGGACCAAGGCCTGAACGAATTTTCATCATCATACATCATCCAATATCACCTCATACAGAGAAAACACATCAAATTACACAGGAACGCAAGAATCAAAGATCTTTTGAGAGAAGAAGGCTAGGTCGTGAAGAACACCACAAGGTTTTCGCATCTACGGCAGCACAAGAGCTTCGAAGACTTGTGAAGGGAATCCATCCGGACAAGAAGGGGTTTTCTTTCTATGTCTAAGATCTCTTGTCTGTGCTTAAACGATGTCATAATGTTGATTCGAATTTGTCTATGAGTTTGTAATCAATGTTTGGCATATCTTTCGGATCTTAGGGGCATAATCGAAACTGTGGATTCATGTTAAATATGATTATTTGTTTTCTTAATTAATTCAAGCTTTCTATATTACGAATTCGAGTGCTTATTCTTAATTGCTTTTTATTTGGACAATAATTTGCATGTCATACTTGTTAGTCCATAATCCGGGAGGTGAGTTCTAACGAGACGAAAATCGATTTCAGACATAAACAGGGTAATGTATCGGGAGACAACTTCTGTTTGTGGGGAGTATTTCAATTCAACGATCTTTTGGGAGTTAATAATAGTTGTGATGGATCGGGAGACCTCAATTATTATTCATCTATTGTTTATGTGCCACCCGAGAGGGAGAATAAACTATTTAAGGAATTGAACCCATAGAATTGCATGAATTGATTTTTAAAACTTTAATTGCATTTAATATTGAAGAACATATTGAGATTATGTGCCTAAGGTTGCTCCTGTAGTTGTTGAAAATACTTGTGGGGTTCGGAAATTTATTTATTATTATTTTTTTTATTTTCAATTTTTATTATAACTTGATATCCGATCGCTTCAATAGAATTGGAATGCGATGTTATTATAGCCTAAGTGTTTCGAATATCAATCCTTGAGGAATACGACCTTGCTTGCCATTATCTTATAAACTACACTGTACACTTGCAGTTGTATGAACCAAATATTTTTGGCGAACGCTAATTTAAGATCAAAGCCTTATAGATATTTTCCATGGTCGCCATCAAATGCGGGACCATGTCCCGTAGCTTAATATGATCTAAGGATTTTATCAAACTCACATTTAATAGAATTAAATGCAAAACAAATGATAAAGAAATGCCTTTATTAATATGATTCTCAATAAAACTCTTTACAAGTAGAATAAATTTCAATCTAACTGGAGCGCTGGGCACCCTACTCTAACAATCTCCCACTTGCCCTAGCTCTAACTGCCCATGTATCTTAGGCCCATGTTCTCGAGATGCCCGTCGAATACCTTTTGTGATAAGGGTTTAGTTAGTGGGTCTGTTACATTTTTTGCTGAAGCGACTCGATCTACAACGACGTTGCTTCTACCAATGATCTCTCGGATCAGATGGTATTGTCTCATAATGTGCTTGCGCAATGGCTCCGTTGTTATCACCGTAAATCATTACTGGATCAACAATAGATGGAACTACACCGAACCCTTGGATAGAGTTTCGTATCCAAACAACTTCTTTTGCTACATCCGATGCAACAATATATTCGGCCTATGTGGTGGAGTCTGCAGTTGTTTCCTATTTGGAACTCTTCCAACTGATTGCTCCACCATTCAAGATGAATATACACCCAGACATGGACTTAGAGTCATCTATATCAAACTGAAAACTAGAGTCAGTAAAACCTTGTAGTTTCAGTTCTTCATTGCCGTATATTTTTTTTCGCTAAATGAGGAATATATATAAAAAAGAAAATGTTAAGATGTTGCTTACAATGCCAAACAACTAGAAAAAAGGAAACCACGAGTTAAGAAGTAAAATCAAGTAAGCAAAAAGTCCCAGGTCACAAGTCGACCCGGTAGCTGAATGGGGGCCTCGTAAAACCTGCCAAGGTAAAACCCACCCTTGTGGGAAAAACCCTTGCCAGGAAAAAGAGTACCCCCAGAAAAGAAAATAAATCCAAGCGCCGCATCGAGCCACCAAAGATCCTCGTCGTAGTGTGGAGTGCTTGCCAGAGGACGCACGGGCCGTGCAAGAAAGCACGACCAGGTCGTGCATGATGCCGAGGGGAAAATGCTACTGTACGAAACCGCACGGGTCGTGCGTTCCCGCACGGTCGGGGTGTGCATGAATGCGAAGATATGATGTCCAAGTCCAAGTGACGCACGAGTTATGTGTTTCCGCACGAACTGGTCGTGCATGAGTGCGAAGAGCTTAGGTCCAAATACCGGTGATGCACGGGTCGTGCGTGCGTGGGGCACGGGGCGGACCGTGCGTCCATGTGAAGCATGAAAGTCCCATAGAGCTATCGAATTATGTAGAAACATTTGCCCATAATGTCCACATAGAGGTCCGTCAAAAGTGTTTCTGGAGGGATGTGTGACAACGAGATCTCCCTATTCATTTTCGATAGAATATCCACAACCCGATTCCCTTCCTTGTAGATATAGGATACCAAAAACTCTATCTTCGATATGTAGTATAGAGTAGTCTACCAGCGTGCATAAAACTTCCAGGGTACCTGCAAAGAACGAAAGGAAAAAAGACCACAAACATAAGTAAAATCTGATTCAAGCCATAATTTTTGCCAACCCCGTTTGTAAGCCCTTTCAATAGCAGTCATATCAGCCACCAATTCTTCTTCAAAAGCATGTCCTGTACCAATCCGATTAACGAAGCAGCCGTAAAAAAACCCTCTACAATTACGAAAAATGCCCGCCACTACACACTGACCCAGAGCACCAAAGGCACAACCATCCGTATTCACTTTAGTCCATTCCGACATAGGGGGTTTCCACCGCACCTCCTGCATCATGGGTGTTGGGCGTACACGACCCTGCACAGCAAGACGTCTAAGGCATAATAGGTCATGCACCGTATTCGACATGTAGCCAGAATTGAAGGATGAGGATTCAATGATGAATGCATGAATCAAGACGATGGTTGTTGATGTAAGTGGTGGGATATCTTTGAAAATCTAGTTATTACGAATGTGCCAGGTCACCTAGATTGCCGAAATAATGGCCATTTTCTAAAGATTTCCATTGTTTGAGCTTCTGATGCAATCTCTTGAGTTTCAACATGACACGGACCATAGGATTTGTAGCCGGACAATTGCAGTCCCATGAATTTTTCACAATTGTTTTGAAATTATCATGCTTTGAATCCACATGGATTGAAAACGAAAAGGGATCGGGCCAGGAGGACAACTCTGAAAGCAACTAAGGAAAATAGGATTGTGATCCGAGTAATGACGAATCCCCACATACCCTTTGATCACCTGTCACTTATGCAGGAAAGCTTGGGTAGTCAAAATTCTATCCAAACGAGCCTGGGTCAATCCTCTCGAAGCCTGAAAGATACCCAAAGTGAAAGGATTGCCCGTCATCGTGACATGAGTAAGATCGTTAACATCAATGAACTGCTGAAATTCCCGACAAGAAATATTGTGAGTGATCGAGCCTCCTTGTCTTTCATGGTTTCCAACCACGGCATTAAAATCCCCCATCAAAACCAAGTCAGGTAAGCCAATACTCTGCACCTCAGCCCAGAGACGACGCTTATCCGCATAAAGACAGCGAGCATGCACAAATCCCATGTGAAAGCTAAGATTATGCACCTCCAACTTACAAACCAAAATTTGAACCGAAGAGTAGATGTGATACACATGATGATGACTGGAATTAGCTAAAACCCAAATGTCCAGTAATCCATTAGAATGAAAATTCTCCGCCACCAACGTCATATTAATAGCATGCCAAGAAGAAACGAGAATAGAATTAAAATGAGTCTTAGGCTCCGCAATAGCAATAATATCAGGTTTATGAACACGACATAAGTGTTTAAGCATGGATTTAGAAGCATCATTAGCAATGCCTCTAATATTCCAAAATATGCAATTCATGAGGAATGGTAGAGGGGAGATATACGCACCTTGTGCGAGTCGAAATCAATTTCCTCCAGAAATTTAGCAGCTAGTTTCTCTTCTTCTTCCATGTCAGCCCACCATTTTTTGGCCGCAGCTGCCATAGTCCGGAAATTCTCCATTTTATCCTTGTCGATGACGTAGTCACTAACGGGCCCACTTTTTAAAATCTTAGTTATACCTCTATCTAGATTATTAACATTCTTCTCAACAGTCTGTTTTGTCTATGAACATTCTTCTCAACAAATTCAAAAATTCACTTTAGTCGCACCCGCAGGGGTATATATGACTATACGCCTGTCCATGTTAGCCTGCGCCCTATCCCTCTCAACAATTATATTTGTACAGTCCGGTGGTGGCATAGCGAAAGTAGTCTGATTCGAAATTGATGTCGTATTTGTAACATCTCGTAAGATATCAAAGGTGTTATTGGTTAGTATGCCTATTGAAGGCGAACCTCTCTCCATATTCCTCCATGTTCGGCGTTTCACTTGAACCCATTTCGTTTCCAAAGTCTTCCCTTTGGCCCTATTAATTTGTTGACGGATAGTTGAACGACCGCGGACCAGACTAGCTTCCTGTCTGCCCTTGTTTGTACGCATTGGTTCTTCATGTGTCTTCACTTGTTGACATTGGTTAATATTGTGTCCGACAATCCGGCAGTGAACACAAAAGTCCGGCAGATTTTTATAGCTAATAGAAACGAAGGAGCAATGTCCCACTTGTTCCACCATAATATACTCTTGCAGTGGGTTGTTTGATGTATGTAAAATATATGTGCATTTTGGGGCTTAAATGGATATATAATTGATGCATTTGCACGCATATTTACTATGTTTTACTTGGTTTCCTTTAAAGGGCATAATACTGCGTATTCTTGTAATTCTTGTAGGAAACGGAGCTTAAAATGAAGAAATGTCAGTTTGGATGCCCATATAAGATTGCCGAATGCAAAGAGAAGATCAAAACGAAGGAAAAATAGAACAAAAGCAAGTCACATGGCCGGACCGTGTAGCCTCACATGGCCGTGGGGACTGGTGGTGTGAAAATCACACGGTTGTGTGAATAAAGGAAGAAAACAGAGGACGAAGTAGGTCCACACGGCCGGACCGTGTGAACTCACACGGCCGTGTGGATAAGGTTATCAGCCGCACCACCTACCCGTGCAACTAGCCTGCCTGTGCAACAAAAGGCTAAGCCTAAGGCCACACGCCCGTGTGGACCCACACGGCCTGACCGTGTGGGAGTCTATTTCAGCGCGTTTTTTTAGAGTTTGCTTCCCGTTCCAACTCTACAAGTGATCTCTCCAAGCATCTATAAAAGGGGACCAAGTCTTGCACGAAAAATCATCATTCCATATAGCAAAAACATATCAAATAACACAGGAACGAAGGAGTCGAAGAGCTTCTGAGAGCAAAAGGCTAGGTCGTGAAGAACATCACAAAGCTTTCGCATCTAGGGCGCACAAGAGCTTCGAGGGCTTGGAAGGGGAATCCATCCTAACAAGAAAGGGTTTTCTTTCTATATCTAAGAACTCTTGTTTGTGCTTATATGATGTCATAATATTGATTCGGATTTGTTTATGAGTTTGTAATCAATGTTTGGAATATTTTTCGGATCTTAGGGGCATAATCAAAACTATGGATTTGTATTAAATATGATTATTTGTTTTCATAATTTCTTCATGCTTTCTATTTTATGAATTCGAGTGCTTATTTATAATTGCTTTTTATTTGGCCAATAAATTGCATGTCAGATTTGTTATTAGAAAATTTCGGACGATGATTTTTAACAAAAACGAAAATCGAATTCAGACATGAAACATGTGTGACAGGCGTGTTTGTGGGGAGCCATTCAATTCACAAATCTTTTTGGAGTTAATAAGAATTGTAACGTTCTGACCAGACTACAATTGTTATTAATCAATTGTTTACGCACCACCTGACCAGGGGAGTAAATGATATTAGGAATTTAAACCCATAGAATTGCATGAATTGGCTTTTAAAACTTTATTCGCATTTAATATTGAAGAATCATGTTGAGATTATGTGCCTAAGGTTGCTCCTAATGATGTTGAAAATACTTGTGGGGTTCACAAATTTATTTTATTTACTTTTTCTTTATTTTCGATTTTAGTTAGTTTAATTACTTGATTTTCGATCGCTTCAATAAAATTAGACTACGATGTTATTATAGCCTAAGTGTTTCGAGATTCAATCTCTGAGGAATACGACCTTGCTTGCCATTATTCTATAAACTACACTGTACACTTGCAGTTGTATGAACCAAAACTATTTTTGGCGAACATTGTTCAAATCCATCTCCACCAGAACCTGGACAAAATGACCCACTTCACTGGTTAGCGAACGTGTATCTATCTGAATAGGTGTGACAATGGATCTAGGTATCTTATTAATAAGAGATTTGTGCCAATATTCATAGCTTAATTCGTAAAATCGAACCCACATCTGAGCCACTGACGTGTTTATCTTGTATGGGTTGAAATCTGGAATCCAGTTCATCAGGTGGATTGTCCTGGGTTGCCACAGCCATGAACCCTTTGAGAAAACTTTGTTGCTTTCTTCCAAATTATCGAACTGAATGTTAAAATATCCCCTTCCCAGCGTAATCAACCTCCAATGTTGAGTAAGTTTCCAAACTAAAGTCAATTTTAATTTGAGTTCTTCAAAATTGTAAGGTTTTGTACATTTTGGTAGAATAATGCGTCCAATAAGCGAATTCCATAAGTCGGCAGCCCGTTGTTGGTAAATTTCCTCATCCATCATCACCGAGAAATACTGGCCCTTTTTGATTGGTCGATGATGCTCTCCAGAATGCAGCAAATTTGCATAAGTCTTCAAACCATCTTCATGAACAGCAAAGTTGCGGTGGTTCTCCAATTTTCCCCCAAGTCTGTTGTCCCCTTCTGTATCCACTGCATGAATTTCCACAATAGGGGGAGTATGAGTATGCACCTCCCGAAGAACCTCGAAATCCTTGGATGGTTTGCTGCTACATGTTTGTTGTGTTGCGTGTGTCTCGAACCTCTCCGAACCATATGCAGCAGTGTGGGTATTGGCCTTAGGGTTAGGGTTTGCTGAGTGCTCTCCTTCAAAACCCCAATCTATGAAGTCGCACCCAAAACCCTAGCCTGTAGCGTTCCGTCCATCGACTGAGTCTGGAAGCCATTGAAAAGCATTTGAGGGTGCTAAACAGTGGACATCATTGTCATCGGCTATAAACGTGCAGGGTTATCCTGATAGATCGAAACCCCGTCGCGTAAGGAAACCCTAGATTTTGCATGAAACGTAGAAGCGTAAATAATATTCTTTTGTGATATATCAATTTCAGGAAATATGAACTGATCGAAATCCATGGAGAAAATCTAAAAATACTAGACGATCGATCGAAGGAGAAAGCACGTCGTCTTCATCTTCGAGTTTTCACCTTGGAGGGTTGGTTGTTTGTGGCTTGTTTTCTCCATTACCGTATATCAAAAAGATATCCTTAGTTCTTCTCAAGTACTTAAGGATCATCTTAATGGCCTTCCAGTGAACATCCCCTAGATTGGACTAATATCTGCACGTGACACTCAGAGCCTGAGCAACATCAGGCCTAGTACATAACATCGCATACATTATGCTTCCAATAGCAGATGCATAAGGTATGTGAGCCATCCTTTCTCTTTCTGCGGGTGTCTTGGGGGGCATAGCCTTAGAAAGTGAAATTCCATGAATCATTGGCAGGTATCCTCGCTTGGATTCCTCCATGCTAAACCTTTTTAGCATTTTGTCTATGTACATGGATTGGGATAGTCCGATCATCCTTCTCGATCTATCTATATAGATCTTAATCCCTAGGATGAAGGATGCATCTCCCAAGTCCTTCATGGAGAATTGTTTAGACAACCATGCCATTGTTGACTGTAACAATCCTATATCATTCCCAATGAGTAGGATGTCGTCAATATAGAGCACAAAAATGCAACTACACTCCCACTAACCTTCTTGTAGACACATGGTTCATCCAGGTTCTTATGAAAGTCAAACATTTTGATCATTTCATCAAACCTGATGTTCCAACTCCTCGAAGCCTGTTTGAGTCCATAAATGGATCTCTAGAGTTTGCAAACCTTTTGCTCGCTCCTACTGGATATGAAGCCTTCTGGTTGCTTCATGTAGATCTCTTCATTAATGTTTCCATTAAAAAAAACGGTCTTCACATCCATTTGCCATATCTCGTAGTCATAATATGCTGATATGGCCAGCAAGATCCGAATGGATTTAAGCATCACTACTGGTGAAAAAGTTTCCTCATAATCAACTTAATGCTTTTGAGTATAACCTTTGCAACCAAACGTGCTTTGTAGGTTGCTACCCTCCATCTACTCCAAGCTTCCACTTGTAGTTCCATTTGCAGCCTATGGGAACAGTTTCCTATGGTGGGTCTACCAAGGTCCATACCTTGTTGGTGTACATGGAGTCCATTTCAGACTGCATCGCTTCTCGCCATTTTTCTGAGTTAATGTCCAACATCTCCTCTTCATAGATTCTTGGCTCATTATCCAAGGGGAGTCCCTCTTCTTTATTCTCTAACAAAAGGTTCAACCTCTCAGGCGTCTTTGAAACCCTGACAGATTTACGAAGAGGTTGTGCTTCAGATGGTCCAGCTACAACTGGTGTGTCATTTGTGGTAACATTCGGGAGATTTTGTGGCTCTTGAACTTCTTCAAGTTCCACGACTTTGCCATTCATTTAAGAGAGAAACTCATCTTCATGGAAAGTAGCATTCCTCGAAACAAACACTTTTAGCTCCGAAGGGTCATAGAAATAGTATCCAATAGATTCTCTAGGATACCCCATGAATTTACATATGGATCTCTGTCCAACTTATGTCCTACTTGTGGCTTCACATAAGCAGCACACCCCCATACCCTAAGGTATTTGTAGGAAGGTGTTTTGCCACACCATATCTCATATTGATCTCACTTCGACCAGTTTGTTTCTCCACTTCGCATCTATATTCTTTGAACCTTTCAAAGGCCTCAGATTTGAACCTCATTAGCTACACATAACCGTACCTAGAACAATCGTCGGTAAAAGTTATGAAGTAGTGATAGATCCCTCGTGCACTAACACTTAGTGGACCACACACATTTGTATGGATCAAATCCAATAGATCTTTGGCGTGCTCAACTTGTGTAACGACCCGATTTTCAAAAATACAAGTAATTCAATAACAGAATTATAAAAGAACATATTTTATAAAACATTGCCTATAATTCAAAAAGAATTTCCAAATAAACAAAAGTACTTTAATTCAAACCAAAACATTTATTCTACAAAAATTAAAATACTAACTATTAACTGTAAGTACTCAAATTAGTTAACAAATAAGGGTTCCTAAAAGTTCAAATTAAATAAAAATCGCTGACTTTGCATCCACCGCCTCCAATCCTCGCTCGGGCTCCTCAACCTGAAAAGTTTTACTAAAAATGGGGTGAGCTTTCAACTCGCTCCGTGGGGACACGTTTGTCATAATTAAATACATCAATAGGCGTAATCGTAAATATTCAACATGTAATTTTTCCTCTATAATTTTCCTCTGACTGGCCAGTTACTTTATAGTACTGCGGGCTACCCCGAGGATTCTTTTAATCCCACACCTATTTACGGTCCCTGACTGACATGATTTCCTCTTTCCAAGTTGCACATAAACGAAAACACATATACGAAATATTTAATAATGACAAACAATACTTGAATAGAAATATCCCCACCTCAACTGATTTCTGTTAATCCGCGTAGTAACTAAAACGATTATTCTAATCCTCTTGATTCTCGATTCTTGAATCTGATTTGTAGAGAAATGAGGTGAAGTTTGTAAAGGAAAATTTTCAATTTATAGAGTTAAATTCTGGAATTAATGATTGAGAAATAAGTTCATACATTAAAAATTATAACCCTTCACCTTTCATATTCTTTTAATTAAGTTTGAGTCCTTCTAAATTCATAACTGAAATTCTATTAAATGTGGCAATTAAAATTATATTTTTCTGATTAATAAAATTATAATTCATATAATAATAATAGAAAAATACGGGATATTACATACTATCCCCCTTTAAAAAATTTCGTCCTCGAAATTCGTTGTCTTAACAAAGTTCATAGAAAATAGTGTCATTTTTTTTACACGAGGAATTCTTTTCTAATATTGAAAGTACGCGTGCAATAATGCTTTTAAAAAAATGATGACTTGAATTTATAAAATGTACTTTTAAAACTTGATAATATAAAACATTTCAGAATAAAAATGAATAGCGTGACATAATAAATGGCGTACCTTGAGGAATCCGACGAGATATGGCGGAGGTGGATGTCACTAGATAATTTTCTTTTAAAATTTGAAAAGATATTTTTTTTTCCAAGTCTACAGAACCATAGACCTGCTCTGATACCACTTGTAACGACCCGATTTTCAAAAATACAAGTAATTCAATAACAGAATTATAAAAGAACATATTTTATAAAACATTGCCTATAATTCAAAAAGAATTTCCAAATAAACAAAAGTACTTTAATTCAAACCAAAACATTTATTCTACAAAAATTAAAATACAAACTATTAACGGTAAGTACTCGAATTAGTTAACAAATAAGGGTTCCTAAAAGTTCAAATTAAATAAAAATCGCTGACTTTGCATCCACCGCCTCCAATCCTCGCTCGGGCTCCTCAACCTGAAAAGTTTTAATAAAAATGGGGTGAGATTTCAACTCGCTCCATGGGGACACGTTTGTCATAATTAAATACATCAATAGGCGTAATCGTAAATATTCAACATGTAATTTTTCCTCTATAATTTTCCTCTCGATCGCCGATTACTTTATAGTATCTGCGGCTACCCCAAGGATTCTTTTAATCCCACACCTATTTACGGTCCCTGACTGACATGATTTCCTCTTTCCACGTTGCACATAAACGAAAAACACATATACGAAATATTTAATAATGACAAACAATACTTGAATAGAAATACCCCCACCTCAACCGATTTACTCGTTAATCCGTAGTAACTAAAACGATTATTCTAATCCTCTTGATTCTCGATTCTTGAATCTGATATGTAGAGAAATGAGGTGAAGTTTGTAAAGGAAATTTTTCAATTTATAGAGTTAAATTCTGGAATTAATGATTGAGAATTAAGTTCATACATTAAAAATTATAACCCTTCACCTTCCATATTCTTTTAATTAAGTTTGAGTCCTTCTAAATTCATAACTGAAATTCTATTAAATGTGGCAATTAAAATTATATTTTTCTGATTAATAAAATTATAATTCATATAATAATAATAGAAAAATACGGGATATTACAACTTGTCTAACAAATGGTGATGTGGTCATTTTTCCTTTAAGACATGATTCACATGTTGACAACTTTTTCTCGTCCTTAAGGTTGAGTTTTTGTCCCAACTTGTTAATTCTTTCCTCAGAAATATGACCAAATTTAGCATGCCAAAGTGTGAGAAAACTATGATTATCTAACTTTCTTTTATTTTTGTTGAATGTGATATATGAGTTGTTGGGGATTCAAAGTGTATAAACTATTCATCAAAATGCAAATAGATATAATAGAAAAACATCAAGATATAGAACCACTTCTATCCTTAAATAAAAAGCCATAGCCCTCTCTATCCAAAATAGGAATGGAGATAATGTTTTTAACAATATCTGGTGCATAAAGACAATCGTTTAAAAGTAAAACAAAACCATTATCAAGAGCTAAGTTAACAGTTCCTATGGCTAATGTAGTAGCCTTTGCTCCACTCCCAGCCGCAGGATCATCTCTCCTCTACTCAACTCCCTTCGTCTTGTCATTATCTACAAATCATTGCAAAAATGAGATGCACAACCGATATCTAATACCCAAGAAGAATCGTTTACTGATAAGTTAACTTCAACAAAATAAATACCTGAACGCCTCAGGCTTGCAAGATACTCCTTGCAGTTCCTCTTCCAATGTCCCATCTTACTGCAGTTGTGGCATTTGTCATTAGCTTATGAAGACCCCTTCTTGACATTAACGCCCCCACCTTTTGTCTTCTTGTTGGGATTAGTGGAACCCTTTCCATTCCCCTTCCTTTTATTAGACTTTGCAGCTTTTGATCCCGAAGTGGATCCAACAACTAAAACGGCTTATCCTTCTAAATGGTGGATTCAAACCGTCCTTAACATGCTCACCAACTCATGGAGACTAGTCCCCATGTTGTTCTTGTTAATGTTGACGGCAAAGGTGTCAAATGAGGGAGGCAGAGATTGCAACAAGAGGTCCACATAGAGCTCATTATCCATAACGACTCCAAGGGACGCAAGCCTTTCAATGAGTGATATCACCTTCAGCCCATGATCATGAACTGAAGAGCCCTCAGTCATACGACATTCGAAAAGCTCCTTAGATATCTTATATCTTTCTTGTCGAGTTCTCTCACCATACAACTCTTGTAGGTGGAGGAGGATATCAATAGCATTATCCAGATCCTCGTTCTGCCTTTGCAGCTCATTTGACATCGAAACTAACATGTAGCAATGAGCCTGTAGATTGTCATCTACATGACGTAAATACTCCAAATAAGCCTCTAAAGTCACATCCTAGGTAGGAGTAGTGGGGGCAATTTTTCAAGGACATAAGCCCTCTTTTCAGATTGGAGGATTATCTTGAGGTTTCTCAGCCAATGGACAAAATTAGGACCAGTCAGTTTGTTTTGCTCAAGAATAGTTGCAATTGGATTTTTAGCCACCTCAGTATATTAATCTACAAAAATAAATGAAGCAGAAAATGAGTAAACTATGAGAATAACATATTAATTTAATATAAGGTCTTTAACCCCAAATGGAAAATCGAGAAATCTAATTTCCAAGTGGGCTTGAGGCCCAATAGAGATATTTCGCACCCCAATTTTATAAGCCCATGAAATATATCTTATGGTAGTCAACTCTTTGATAATTGTATCGCTATACAACCCTCAAGTTTGTTTTGGCTCACCTTTTTCCGTATACCCCAATTTTATGAGCTTATATGGTACTAAGTGTCAAACAAACCCATCAAACCTTCGTGCAAATGGAGCATCAAAACATTCCACGACTCATGACCAATATAAGGACGAGTCTATTCCACGAACATCTCTATGTTTGGTAGAGATCACAACTTTCCAACACTAAGTCACTCCACGACTCATGGCCAATGACCAAATATGGTAGCATCGTCATGTCATCTACCTTTGATGGAAGGCATGAACCGATAGATCCAACCTATCTTGTTCATTTTGTTTGATATAGAATTAATTTAAAAAATTAAATTCTTTTAAGTTTCAAAAACTTAGGGTTTTTAATTTTCCAAGAACTCATCATAATCCTATTTTCTAGGTGAGTTTTTATTTAATGCAACACATCAATATATGAATTGCGCAAACAAAAAGCATTAAATAAATTATAACATGCATCCTATGCAAAAGCGGTGGGATGATCATGGCCAGCCTATGCGACCCTTTTGAACCAAAAATGGGTCTGTGATCAATCTAAAGGACAAAATAAATAGAACTATTTTTATTATATTTTATTAATGTACCCATACATGCATATGCCTTGAATCTTCTATTCTATTACATTTGTAAAAAAAACTACCCACACAGGCGTGGGCCTTTAGCATCGAATGTCCTCCAAATTACAATAAATGGAAAATCTCACCACCTAATCTACTCTCAATGCAAAAATTTAAAGAACTTACAAATAATAGAATAAGAGGCTCGCAGGACCCAAAAACCCAAAGAAATTAAAGCACATCCAATCACATTGGTCATAGGCCCATGATCATCCCTAAATAAATCATGCTAAAACATCCATCACATGAACTTAATGCATTTAAATTTACCAAGTTCTATGTGTCGATTTAATTTTGGGATAAATAGTTCCTGAATATTCATAAAACTATTTTTATTAATTTTAAAATTAATCTTTAGTTTTAAAAACTGAATGTTCAATAAACAAAAAAAACAAAAAATAAACAATATATATATAGGATTTGGATCTGGTGAGTCTATATAATTTAAATAAGTACGTGAGACCAAATCTGGAGCGTTGACCTTTTCTTTTTAACGATGCATATTTAATTGAATTTTATTTTAGTTTATATTTAATTAATAGTTGTTAAGAATAAGTAGATAATTTTGTTTGAATATCAGTAAATTAAAAAACAAGAGTTATTCCCGTTCACATTCCTAATTTTTTGGGATTTGTTTGAAACTGTATCTCTAACCTTATCCGCTGTGAGAGATATGTTGCTTATTGAAGACAAATATGTTGCTTATTGAAGACAAATATGTTGCTTTTTTTTGGATATGTTTGAAATCGTATCTCCAAATCCTTTCTTTCCTTTCACCAAACATGCAATTAATATTGGCACATTCATTTGTCAGAAATATGTTACTTATTGAGGATAAATATGTTGCTTATTTAGTCAGACAATGTTGCAACCATAAACTATTCCCTTCGATTTGTCTTTTTATGTATATGTAATTATGTCAACTATGTCGCTTATCAAGGACAAATATGTTGCTTATTTAGGCAGACAATGTTGCTAAGTAAGTATGCTGCTCTTTTATGTGGACTGTGTTGCTTATTGAAGATCATTATTCTGCTTATTTAACTAGACAATGTTGCTACGATGGATGCAAATCCGTTGATTTAAATAGGTCATATGTCTTGTATATATATATTTTTGTTACTTTTTTATGTCAACCGTGTTGCTTATTGATGACAAATATGTTGTTTAAACATTGTATATTTGTTGCTTACGAATATTACGTAATTTTGCTATGGCTTTATATGGTAAGATAACATCTATGATGTTGTGTGTAATTTCCTTAATTTTATGGGATATGATTGATTAGTTTGGACTAATATACCCTCTTATCAATTTAATTAGGTATTTTTATATATTTTAAGCATATTTATTATTAGTCATTGAAATTTGTTGATCTGTGGTCCAGATTTGGTCTTACATACTTACCTAAGACACTGGTCTCATATAACCCTTCCCCTATATATAACAATAACTTGTGTGTCGTCCGTGTGCGTCGTCCGTAATGCACAGGTTAAAGTTTAATGAAAGAAAAATTTGTGGCTTCAGCCACTTTATATATATATATTGTTTCATTTTTTTTTTTTTTTTTTTGTTTAATTTATCCCAACTATAAATCGAATAAAACAATTACATCACACATAAAACAAACATTTTAAACACATCTCAACAATTAAAACATGTTCAAAAACACATAAACTTGTATAAACGCGAAACCGTGGCTCTGATACAACTGTTGGGTTTGCTATACCGCGGGGTTTAACGCGGCAGAAATCAAGAATTAAAACATGCATACAGTTATACATAAAATAAAAGCCCCCGGTTCTCGTAGCCATTTACCGATCACGCGAATTATGCAAGCGGTAAAAATCATAGTTTCAGAATTTTTTTACCTAAATAGCTTCCTTTTGAAGAAGATGTAGAAGGAATCAAATTCCTAGCAGCAGGTAAATCTTGAATCACGATCTCAAAAGGTCCAAGCGTCTCTCCTCTAAAGATAGTCAACACGATAGATGGAAGCACACAGTTATTAATTTCGCTAGTGATTAATAATTCGTTTCTTTGTTCAATCTAAAATATGGAGTGAACAGTAATTCTTTATTTAATCAGTGAAAATAAGGATTATTGTTATGTAGTAAAAACCAAGAAGGTTTCTTGATTTTTCCTACGAAGAAGAAAGAAAAAGAAAAACTTGGAGAGTGAATAGATGGAGAGAAGTTTTTCTTTTAAGAGAACACGTCTTCTCTACTTTATCTGTTTTTGTATCTATGTTATTCTTCTACTGATTGTTAAAGATACTTATATGATTCATCCAATATTCATAAAAGTGTCCAGGTTCAAAACCTAAAATCAGTGGGAGAATATTATAGGATAATCTAAATTAATCCTACGATATCATGCCATATCCGGATAACCCTTATCCGGATTTTCATAAGAAAATCTCTCCATCTTTTTCTTTCTTTCAAATTAGCTAGATGGGCCTATCCTTATGGGCTTAATTAAATATTGGGTTGAACATTTAATTAAAAAGGTCCATCAGTTAATTTTTATTAATTGATCCAGCCCATATTTAATTACTTTGATCAAATCAATTACATCTAGCCCAAATAAATAATCCAATTATTTATTTGGCTAATTTAACTATTAAATATAGTCTTTCACAAATTAATTGATCTTATCAGTTAAATTATTTCACTCCAAAGACTTCATAATCTAATTAGTCTTAATTAAATAATCTAATTATTTAATTAAATATTTAATCCAATCATTGAATTAAAATCAAGCCAGTTTTATTTAATCTCTATCAATTAATTGTATCCAACCTTTTGGACTATTTTCGATTGAAAAAATGAGACCAACTATTTTGTGTGTGTGACCCTTTAGTTTTGAGTACTAATGCTAGTAGTAGATTTGAAATTAACTAATTATTCAATAAATTGATCCAATTAATTAATATGTTTTAAATTTAACTCTTTAATTCCAAAACCTACAAATCATGAGAATATCTAGCAAGTAGCATGATCGTCTAGTAATAAGTAGCGAGTAAACCTATTTCAATTGCAGTTGCATACACGTCACGGTCCTTTCGACATCTAATCTCCGATTAAATCTTGGGCATGGATTATAAGTTGAAACCCCCTTGATTTATTTATTGTGATTCCATTTCAATATTCATCATGCCTTGGCCAAGGTCTTTAAATCACAAACTATGAAAACACAGGAGATTCGCTTGTTAATAAACAAGTGTCGAATTCTATATTGGCCACTTATTCACCTCCATATACACCAAAGTGCAACATCCAAAATACCCCTTTATGATTGTCAAACAATCGAAGATAAATCAAAATATTACAACGATTACATAAAGCTACTATCGTGCCTCAAGTCTAAGGACTAATCATGTACTATCGCAATGTGGAAATTATTAATTCGACAATAAATATTTCAGCTAAGAATTCTATTGGATCATGTTCAGTGTACTTGTTCTCTAACAAGCACCCGCATATATGCATTTGCATCACAACGCTAATGTTAATGGAATGCAACATCCTCATCATACGAGCATGCATCATATGCACAAGTCCTGCTGGGCTATTCAATGTCCTATCTCGAAAAGTCCATTGACTTGGAACTAATTTAATATCAAAGCCTTAGAGACATATTCCATAATCACCATCAAGTGCACGACGATGTCCTGTAGCTTGATATGATATAAGGACTTTATCAAACTCACAATTAATAGAATTAAATGCAAAACAAATGATAAAGAAATGTCTTTTATTAATATGATTCTCAATAAAACTGTCTTTACAAGTAAAATAAACTCCAATCTAATTGGAGCACCGGGCACCCTACTGTAACAATCTTGTCATTAATAAATAATGTGATTATGTAAATTACTTGAAACTTTAGGTTGAAGAAAAGGAAAAGACTACAAGGCTTTATTAAAAGGTTGAACATCATAATTGAGGTAGGATCCACCTCAAAGTCTTTTAAAGACCTAAATTGAACAATATGCAAAAACTAGAATTACTCTGCTGTTAGTATGCCTAATAATTATTTACAAATTGACATAGCATGCCATAAAACATTATTAATGGTCATTTTCATTATATATATATATATATATATATTAATGCACATAATTACAATAATTATGACTTTGCTTTTTCATTCTATCAGACCTTTAAATAATTGTATCGATTTAATTTATTGGGTCTTTACATAATTGTATTGAATTAAAACTCAAGCGATATATCACATAATGTTTTGACGATGCATGCATGAGTCCAGGTTTTTTTAATAAATGCAAGTTAAAATAATAAAAGCTAAATCAATAATAACTGAAATCTAGCGTATTTTTTCATATCAAGAAATTTAAAACATATATCATTTTCTCAGGAATGTTTTAGATTTAGTTTATACAAATTCTTCGTAGGGGATCAACCTTGTGCTCTAATGGTTGAGACATGTATTGTAAGGGTAAATGACCCGAGTTCGATCCCATACGAGTGCGTGTGTCCCCTCCCCAAGTTCCCCCATTGTACTCAAAAAAAATTCTTCGTATTTTTTAAGTTAAATAAATGCGAAATATTATTAAATATTATTTTTTCCTTGACAGAATTAAAGATTTAAACATGCAAACAGTCGGAGTCCATTATTTATATAAGGGAGTCTCTTGTAAGTCCGTGAGACAGGACTCCAAAGTACCAAATCCGAGCGCTGGAAATACCCAAAAAGCCAAAATCCTAAACCTGAACGCAAGGCAAAAAAACCAGCATCCATTTTTTTTCTCTCTCTCTACATGAGAGGAGCAGCAAATCACCAGTCATTCTCTCTCTCTCTCTCTCTCTCTCTCTCTCTCTCTCTCTACATCGGAGGAGCAACCACCCAATGCCACGCAGTCTCCATCGTCGATCTCGTGAGCGGGAGCGCTCTGCCACAAGTAGACAAACTTTTCCACTATCTCTCGTCTTTATTCACAGCTAATTCGCGAACCAATATACTTTCTACCAATACAAACCTAGAAGTTGAATGTAACACCAAGAAAAAGAGAAGCAGTGATACGTCAAACTCACATTCATCGAAGGAATTCAGTTTAAAGACTATTAATCCTCAATTGTTTTAGTAATTTTTTTGTATTGTGTAATGGTTTTTGTATAAAAATTATGGTCGTGGCCTCCTGTTATATTGATTGTTTCCTTATAAAAAGACAGTCGTTCACTTTCTATCTATGTTATTACTTTAATAATTTTGTAACAAAAAATTGATACTTTTATGTTGAAACCCATACTTTTAGACTGAAAAGTCATATTTATCATAAACTGGAGATAATTGGTGTTTAATTGCAGTATTTTGTTAGAAAAGTGATACTTTTGTAAATAAAAAGTGATACATTTAGACCCAGAAATGATACTTTTCTGCTAAAGAGAATTACTGATGCAATCTTTTTTTTTTCCTTAATTAAGAAGATGATACTTGTAGGTCCCAAGGGGTGTGAGTGTAAGGTTTAGAAGGGGGGGTTGAATAAACCTTACCAACTTTTCGATTTAGTCATTTTTAAGGTTCAGAGTTGATACTACACAGCTGTGTCCTTGGTGGATAGCCTATTTAGTTAATTAGTAGAGTTAGTCACCCAACAAACTCGATGAGCTATTGATAGAATAACTCAATTTATTAAGATGAATTAGCTCAATCAGCTTTATTTTCAGCGGAAGACTTTACACCCTTAAAATTGATTTAGTAAAGATTTAATACTTGGTTTTAGTACTTAGGGATTATCAAGTGGATAGCAAATTTATCAAAGAGTTAAACAAATAAGATGCAAGAATTAAAGTCTTTGAAAAGTAAATGACACGATAAGATTTTATAGAGGTTCGAAGATGGGGTAATTCTTCTACTCCTCTCTTCTCCAACTCTGTAGAATCCACTAAGTATTGATCAAGATACAAAGTGGTAACAGTCCGGATACAAGTCTTGATCACACACGGTGACTTGATCCTTTGGGACTCGATCTGAGATGCCTTGGTCACGCACCGCTTCTCGTGCGACTCGAACTTCTTCACAAGGCAAATGCCTTGCTACTACACTCACTTGCTCAAGCTTTTTGGATTTGATCACGAAGCCCTCCAAAAACTCGAGACTGGTTCGACCTAGAACCTTCCTACAATCCTCCGTGGAATGTAGACCCCTTTTCTTCAAAAGTTTCCTCTTCAACTGATTGAAGTTATCATTCCTTCACAGGTGAGTGTTGGATTGATTTCCTTCGTAGTGTAGGCTTGAGAATTAAACTTGAATGATCTTTGAGAATATTTCGATTACAGTTCAAATGTTAGCTTGAATGTTCGTGGTTCAGGTAATCAATGTCCTTCTTTCTCAGAGTCATTCCTCAGCCTTTTATAGTGATCTTTCAAAAATCTGCCCGTTGAAGAGATAAGCTTATTTTTGAAAGTCACTTGTGGTCGTTGGCTTGTCTTGTTGCAGTCCTTGGAATTGCCACTTCCTCGTATGAATTATTCTTCAGCTTTTCAGAGTTCTGACACGGTGTAGTGCTTCCCATTGGTTCATTCCCCTTGCACGCTTCCTGTGCGAGCACTTCGAAAGATAGCATGGAGGTATTACTTGTTTTAGTAATTATCTTGATTTACGCAACGGATCTCTTTCGATTATCTCGACTTGACGCATTTCCTTGCTTTCCCCAGGTGACTTAGAGTCGACTTTCAATCATTGGATGACTCTTCTCACTTCAACTTGAGACTTGGCTATCTTGAGTTGACTTGATCTTGACTTCACTCACCGCTCTCACCTTCGTCGAGTTCCCGTCTTCTCTTCTTTGCCATACTCACTGTCTTGGTACGCCGAGTCTTCCTTCTAGTCCCGGTTGTCTTCTTGCATGTTTAGGCATAGGCGACTTAACTCGGCTTGACCCGGCCCTTTTGTTACAATGCGTTTACAACAAAAATGCGGTGCCAACTTCTTAGTTTAAGTTTTACATGGCATTCATCAAAATCTAAACAATAAATTTCCCAACAATTTCCCCCTTTTTGATGATGCCAAAACTTAAAACATTCAAAAATGTAAATAACATAGATACATACGGATAGTGTATTTACGAGAGAATGTATGTGTAGAATCAATCTTTTTATTGATCATAGCATTCTTGTCCTTTACACAATCACAAGGTGTATCGAGCAAACACCTATATCTACGCAAAAATAGAGAATTTAAAGATTTATTACGAAAGACTTACATAGTATGTATTTACATAGTAAAATACATGAAGGGGTGGACAACAACACTTCATCTCCTTCACGCTCCTTCTTTCATCTTCTTGATTCTGTCATCTTCTCGGTCTTCTTCTCTTTTTCTCATCTTGATGCTTTCTTTCTTCTTTTCATATGCCTTCCTTAACTTCATCTCTTCTTAGTCTCTCTTGTCTCTCCTCCCAAAGCTGAGTTTGTCTTTTATTTTCTTCTTCGATTCTTTTCACGTACTCAAGCATTGTTTTTAGCCACTTGCAGATTGGCTACTTGGTCAACCACCCCAGATCCCTCCTTTCTTGCACGGATCTATGTACTCAATGTTTTTGGGCGGAGGCCTGGGTCCAAACCTCTTCCTCCACCACGCTTCTTTCTCTACCTCTTCCTCGGGCGTGTATTGTCTTTGGGGTCTTCTTCCCACCGAGTGACTAGCGGAGTGATCAAAGAAGAGTGATTTGCCGTAGTCTGCTTGCTGTCGGCCTTCTTCACATAACGTGAGACCCTTTTCCCGAGATAGTCCCGTGGCTTGAGCCATGGACATGTTTGCAAAATATCCTTCGAGATGCGGCGTTTTAAATTCATCAACGATCTTGGCTCGGTTAAGGCATCCGAGATGGCATAAGTGTCTCTGTCTCTTTGGAATGCCTCCATGTTGCTTCAAGATATTCATAACTCGGGCATTCATCCTTCCTCCACTTCCTCCATCCCTCGCTTCAATCGTCTTTCTCTTTTCGACCATAGATACAAAGAGTGTTGGAGTAAGCGAGTCATCCTTTGGGAGTTTGTCAGCGATAATATCACCGTGACAAGACCTTGTTGGGGGTTTGTGCAATCATTAGGGTGACATCTCCCGATCCTTCTCCCTCAGCAGACATTCTTTTCTTTGCTCTTGAGACCTCCTCACTGTCTTTCCCTTTACTGATTGCTTCCTCTTTCTCTTTCGGTTTCTTGAGTAGCTTTTAGGTATTCCTCTTCCCCTTTTTTGGCATCATCAAAGGAGAGAGGAACCCCTGGACACATACTAGCAAGCAGGAAGTCGAGTCTGCTGATAGCCAAGTTCTGCTTCGAGTCTGCTGCGGAGTATGCTGCACGAAACTCAGAACGAGTAGTGTTGGATTCAGCTTTAAGCAACTTCATCTCAGCCATGAGAAGGCTGAATTTTCGATCCATGTTTTCTTCCATACGCAGGAGCTCATTCTTATTTTGCTCACGCAGCAGCTTATCTCATCAGTGTGAGATTCATGCATGTGCTCTATGTGTTCTCTCAGCTTTGTGTTTGCATCGACATTCCCATCGCTGGACAACGACTTGTTGAACAATGTTCGAATATCTAGCTTGTTCCACACGCATTGTTTCTTTGTTGTTGCCACCACTCCCGATTCGACTATTATGCCTCTTAAGTCTGCGGTAAGGTTGGCATCTCTGTTATCCGATCTCATGTCCATCGAGGCCTGGTGCCTCTCCATCCGTTCAATTTCAAAAATAATGCTTTAAACACCTCCCGAACTTCGATTGTTCCCTATGTGGCGGTGATGGCCAAGCGTCAAAATCATAGTCACCGAACAATGGTATCGATGGAATGACAAGATCTGTGCAGTGGAAGGCGCGAGATCTCTTTTCGACTCTTCGGGAGGTCGGGTACCTCCGGAGAGAATGGAAATGATTCTACGAAGGAATCATCACGGGCCACTGGGATTTGTTCAATGATGAGTGGTGCGGCGTGAAGTTCCTTGTGGAGTCGAACCTGCTGCGGCTTGGGAGCCTGCGCGATGGACTGGACTGTTTCAACTGGGTCTGTTGTGAAGTTGACCCGAGCTTGCTGAGCCTCATTTGTCTCAACAACTTCGTTGGTCTCACTGGTTTTTCCAATTGAGTTGGCCGGTCCTCGGCCTTATCGAGCGTCATCGGACGATGATGAGATTTCCATGGGTGGCTCATCATCAAAATTGGAAGTTTGACGAGTAGTCTTGAGGTCGACTTGCTCGTGGTTGGAACATCCTTAGGCTGAGTCTTTTGGATCGATCACGGGGATGACTCGGCTTCATCGTCTTCTTCCGATCCCGAAATGTTATATCGAGGATTGTCCGGGAATCGTGAAGCGCTTATCTCCTTTTCGGATGGATCAATGATAGCGGAGGATGTTCTCAGCTTGACTTCTTTACCCTGGAAGTCTCAACCTCCCGTTGGCCTTCATTACCTCCTGCCTCTCAAGCTGCAGCGAGGCACTTGGACATCCCTTTCGACAAAGGTCACTGTCTTAGGGTCTTCTGCGGTGGCATCCATTGAGTCTCAACCCCATGGATTGCATTTTCATCGCCAGTGTTAACTCCCAGGCATTCCTTCCTCGTGCCTCGACCGCATCGGCGGCGTCATTAGCCTTCAGAGCGATTGGCACCTCAGTGAGACAGTCTCAAGCTGTCGAGCTTCGTTGATGACAACTCGCTGTACTTTGTGTTTGTTCCTTCTCCACTTTGCCTCCTAGATTCGTTGTGGAGTCATCTGCAGCATCCTCCGACCTTGCTGCCGGTGGAGGGAGTTTCCCCTCACTGGCGCACCAGGTGAGTGACTTGGAATGGGGTCACTCGTCTCCAAACTCCCTACTGCTTTCTCTTGAGTGTTCAGCCGTTGGGACGGTGGTAAGACACCTTCATTAGGGGTTGGCTCGACTGGGTCCCCATTAACCCGGTTTCATCGCCAATTCCTTAGTTCCTTCTTCCGAGTGAGTGGGAAGTGGTGGCGGAACAACAAGTGGCAATATCTTTGCACCACTCCCATTGGGTCTATCTCCAACAATGTTTTGGAGGACTCTCCTGGTCCCTCCATCATTCTTTGTTCATGAAGGACTCGGATTCGTGCATTGCTTGTTGCATTTGCAACTCTCTGTAGCAGCAAAAACGAGGTCCGTGATCCTCATCGCTCTCGATAGGGCGTCGAGGAGAGGATGGGTATGTTACGTGGTGCCGGTGATAGGGCGGATCTTGGCCTTCTCCGTGCGTGCCTCGGCTTCCTCTACTTGTCTCTCCTTTTTCCTTGTCCTTGAAGATCTCGCAAGCTATCTGTGCGTTTTCTTCATCCGATGATTGGACCACGTGGTCACTCCAAGAAAAATTCATCGATTCCTCTTCTTCTTCGATAAACTCGGGCCGTTGGAACTGTTTCCTGGATCGACTTAACTTCCACTTCCTCCACTCTCGCAGACGATTTTGGATGTCCTGGATAAGGTGGGGATAGGATCATCACATCATCATCTCTATCAACTTCTTCTTGTTGTCCCTCATTCTCGGGGGATAGAAGGTAGCAAGCTCACGTGCTTCATTCATCCATTTGCGTCATTGCGGGAGGGGATACGATCCTGTCAACAAAGGCGAGTTAGATTTCTCGGCTACTTCTTGTGTCTCAAATTGTTCGAACTACGGTTGGGTCTTCGATTGCCTCTGTTGATCACCTTCGACAGACTTGGGCACATTTCATCAATAATTTACGGAGACTCTACTTCTCCGGCGTCTCATGTCTGTTTTTTTGAGTGGTGACTCAAGGCCGATTTCTCAAGTTCGGGCGCTTGAAGATTCTTCTTCTTCTCTAGTTTGTACCGGAGGGATTTACGGTTCGGAGAGAGTTTCTTCTAAGTCTTGGGCGGCGGGCGATCTTTGTTGTTTTCTTCTCGAGGAGCCGCCGTCTTGGCTTATCGATTCTCCTCTTTTTGACGGCCGTAGAAGGTATTTGAGATTCCTTCTCGGCCCGCTCTTGTTGGGCGGGAGACATGGCTGCGGGCGGGTGACTCGGTGCGGCGGGCGGAGCGATTTGGTTTTGTTTCTTTGTAGGGGCAACAATTCTCTTAGTAGGCAGGGCGCTTTCTTTTTTGGAGAGGAAACAACATCTTGAGTCACTGATTCCCCCTCACTTGTATCGGCTCTCTTGGCGTAGGCTCTCTTACATGCGCGAGAGGTTTGATCTGAACATCCTCTTGTTTACATGGAACGCCTTTCCATGTCGAAGAGGACTCATTTCACCTCATTCAGCCGGCCAATCACTGGCCGTATCCCGAGGATCCTCCAAATGCTCCATTCTCCTTGAAGGATTTGTTCCTACGATTCCTCGCGCAGTCATTGTAGACAAAACTCAGCCCGGTTTACTTGCTTTTCTTCAATGATTGCAGCCATGACGATCAATTTTGCTTTAGATAGTTGGTCAAAGCGCCAAATTTGATGTCTATGCATTTGGCAACTATGTCCAACGTTTGTGGTAGTCCTCCTTGAAAACCTCTTGTTGGTTGTGTAGACTATCTTATCGGCATAGTCGGTCTTGGCTTACTTCCTTCCAGCGGCGGCCAAGTCTACATCGGCTTCATTGATTTACGGTGCTCCTTCCGCCGGTAATGAGCGGTGTTACGCCAAATCTTTGGCGAGAGATGATGAACTCCTTCCCGTGAACGAGGAGGATTTGATCCCCTCATCGTGAATTTCGGCGTTCACGTGAACGGCGACCTCTTCCACATAGGTCATCGGGAGCTCCATCATCGAAATGGTTTTAGCCGGACTTTTCGAGCTTCTCGGCAATCTTCTTTATGAGGGCGTCATCGGACCCTGTTTGACCATACCCTCGAAATCCACAGAGACCCGGTTGTGGATTTGCTTCCCTAGCTTGCGAAATCATAAGTTGATGCCATTTTTCAGTATTTCACGAAAAGAGTCTTAGAAGTTGATTTGAAGATTGATAGGGTTTTGAGAGAGTTTTGCCTTTGCTTCTGAGAGAGAAATGAACAGTTTTGGTAATATGTGAGAGAAAGCGGACGAAATGGTTTAAGTATGGTTTACGAAAGGGCGTGCGGGTGGTTTTGAAATGTGATCGAAATCAACGGCTTAAATTTTGCACGCCGATTAGCATTTAATGTCTCGAATTTAATGCGGCAGCATTTATATCCAATCATAAGCTTGGTGTGCGGCTTTTGCTGTACACATCATCATTATCTTTGACGTCATTCTTAAAAACATTCCCGCTTAGTAAAAGCGATTTGCGTTTTTGTCACTTTGTTCATAAATGACTCACCTTATCCCTTAGGCCGATTTAACTCTTCTTCTCACAGTTCTCATAGTGACTCATTTGTCGGCTAATTCGGTATATTTGTCTTTGAGATCGATTCATTTAGCGATTTTGAGAGTTCAAAACCCTTTTTCCCTTTTTGTGTTTCATTGCCTTTCTTTGAGTCTTCTAAGTGTCATCACCAATTAACCCAAACTCATGCTTGAGTTCTTCAAATCTTGACTCACATAATGGTTTTGTGAATATGTCATTCTAACTTTTATCGGTTGAAATATATTCCAAAGTGATGTCTTTCTTTTCAACATGATCTCTTGAAGTGATATCGACATCGATATGCTTTGTTCTTGAGTGCAACACAGGATTTTGAGTGATTGCAATTGCACTTGTGTTATCACACATGATTGTAATTTCCTTTTCTTCAATTTCATAGTCTCTCAGCTCAGCTATGTATTCTGCTTCAGCTGTAGAGGTGGCTATTGAATTTTGCTTTTTGCTAAACCAGAAATTAGCATGTTTCAAGCATTTGACATGTACCTGCCGAGGTGTTCTTCCCAACTCTACATCCAGCATAGTCGGAGTCTGAATAGCCAATTAACTTGAATCCACCTTCCTTTGGATACCATAAGCCAACTTCTTGGCTTCCTTTCAAATATCTCAAGATCCTCTTAGCTGCAGTCATATGGCTCTGTTTTGGAGCAGATTGAAATCTTGCACATACACCTACAGCAAAGGTGATGTCTGGCTGCTTCTTTGTGAGATAAAGCAATGATCCAATAAGTGTTATGTATCTTGTTTGATCTACAGGCTTGCCATCTGCATCCATGTCCATTTTGACTGATGTATTCATTGGTGTTTTCACAGAAGACTTCTCTTCCATACTAAATTTCTTCATTAAATCTCTGGTGTATTTTATTTGACTTATGAAGGTTCCATCCTTCAACTGTTTCACTTGGAGTCCAAGGAAGAATGTCGGCTCTCCCATCATGCTCATTTGAATTTGCTTTGCATGAGGTTTGAAAATTTTTCACACGATTCTTTGTTTGTGGATCCAAAAATGATGTCATCCATATATATTTGAACAAGCGAGTATGCTCTTCTTGTCTTGAATTACGAGCAGTGTTCTATCTACATTTCTTTTTGTGAATCCATTCTCGGTTAGGAATTGTGACAAGGTATCATACCATGCTCTTCGGGTGCTGTTTCAATCCATGCGAGCTTTCTTGAGTTTGTATACCTTATCTCCAAGAGTCTTCTCGCTCAAATCCTGGAGGTTGTTCAACATACACTTCTCCTTCCAATAAACCATTTAGGAATGCACTTTTTACATCCATCGATATACAATAAAATTCTTGTGAGCTGCATAGGCAAGAAACATCCTAATAGCTTCCAATCTTGCTACGAGGGGCAAATGTTTCATCAAAATCTATCCCTTCTTCTTGGCAATATCCTTTGGCTACTAATCTTGTTTTGTTTCTTACCCACGTAACCTTCCTCGTTCATCTTGTTCTGAACACCCATTTAGTGCCAATAACATTTTGATGGGTGGGTCTTTGAACTAACTCCCATACTTTATTTCTTTCAAACCGATTGACTCTTCTTGCATAGCTTGAATCCAATGTGTGTCATCTAATGCTTGTGACACATCTTTAGGCTCTATTTTGTGAGATGAAGCATGTGAACATGGCTTCTTGTTGAGTTCGGATCTTGTTTTGACACCTTCTCTTATATCTCCAATGACAAGTTAAATTGGGTGGTCTCTCGGCCATCTTACATCAAAGTTGAAGTAAGTTAGGCGGATTGATCGTCTAGCAATTGTGTTGCTTTGATCAGCTCTCTCGCAATTACTTAGCTGCATTTTCCACTGTTTTTGAGACTCGGCTATCTCATCTTCATCTCGAGTTTATAATTCCGGCTTGACTTGACAAAGATAGGGACTTTTCGCATGGGTTTGGATGATTGACTTATCAGGTGACTCTTCAATGTCTTCTCCATTTACATTTGGCTCATCGAATACCACATGAATGGATTCTTACGCAACCATAGTCCTCTTGTTGAGTACTCTTTTGTAGGCTTTGCTTTCAAATGAGTATCCCAAGAAGATACCTTCATCGACTTTAGCATCAAAAGCCTTTAGATTATCTTTGCCATTTGTTATGGATGAAGCATTTACATCCAAATATTTTAAAAATGCAACATTTGGTTTTCTCCTGTCCAAATCTCATAGGAGTCTTTGTCACCGCCTTTTATCATGCATCTATTTTGAGTGTAGCATGTTGTGTTTATTGCTTCAAAATCTTTTAGGTAGCCTCGCTTCTCGCTAACATGGTCCTTGTTTGCTTCTTTGAGATTTCTATTCCTTCTTTTCTGCTGACTCCATTCTCATGGAGTCCTTGTCTTTGCAGATAATTCATGACCAATGCCATTTTCAATACAATATGCGAGTTATTATACCATTGACAAACTCGGTTCCTGTCATGCGATCTTATTTTGATAATGGTTTGGCTCTTCTCATTTTGAATCCTCTTCATCACCGTGTGGTAGTTTTACGTAGAGTTTCTTTCTTCTTACACATGAATATTGTCCATGTATATCTTGAGTAGTCATCTACTACCACCAAGGTATATTTCTTCCCACTTATGCTAGCTGGTTCAATTGGACCAAATAGATCCATATGTAGCGGATGCAATATCCTTGTTGAAGATAGACATGCCTTTTCTTTGAATGATGATTTGATTTGTTTTCCCCTTCGACATCGTCGGATATACTCTCCTTTTTGTATATTGAGTGCGGAAGTCCTTTCACAAGATTGCTTCGCAAGCTTGTTAATTGTTTTGAAATTCGGTGACTCGACTTCTTGTGCCACAACCAACTTAATTCAAATTTGTGCTCTTTGCTATGACAGTGCTTGGTGTTCTTTGTTGACCAATCCACGATATACATGTTCTTTTGTCTGCATCCTTGCAACACAACTTCACTTGATTACTCGTATCTTTGATTTGGCATATACCCATGTTAAATCCAACATTATAGCCCTTGTCACGAGTTGGGCGATACTTAGCAGATTGAAATTGAGTCCTTCAACATATGCAACATCTGTGATTTCTAATCCATTTTTCTTGATGGATCCAATGCCTCTTATTTCTCCTGGAGCTTCATTTCCTACAAATATAACTTTTGCTCCTTTAACTTCCTTGAATTTTGACAGATTTTTGTTGTTTCTGTCATATGTCCGGAATGCCACTATCCATGTACCAGCCAGGTTCCTTGGCACTCACTTTGTTCCTTGAACTCGCAAAACAAGGAACTTAAGTTTTAGGTACCCATACTTGTCCTGGTCCTGAGGGGTTAGTATTGTAGGATGATCCAACCAACCTATAGCCGATGATTTGGCTCTAAGGGGTTGCCATCTATCGATGCCATAATCATAATTAATTTTGGCAAATTGCTTGGGGATTTTAGGTTCATACAAACTTTGTCTCTTTTGTCAGATGCTTGTATATGTGTTTTAGCAATTGCCTTCTTTGGGTAGTTGTGATGTCTCGAGTGTAGTGCCTAGGTGCATATGTGTGCTTTGATGAAAGCTCTTATACCTTTGGAATGGCCTTTCTGAGTTCTAGGCCTTTGCCATTTGTGCTTATATTCCATAGGTCTTTGCTAATAGTTTACATCATTCCAATCAGCTTGGCTTGGATATTTTCTACCATTCCCATCAAATGTGTTTCTTTTATAGAACTTCTGGGGTTTTTGTCCTGTTTGGAGTTTCTTTGAGGAACTTGGCTAAATTTCTTCTCGAGTTGTCCTCTCGGCACACTCAACCTATTCATTTTCCTTTTCCTTTATAACCAATGCCGGTTTGCTTGTAATTGTGCTTTGGAATAAATGTGTGTGCACCATTTGGAGTTTTGGATTTTGAGATACTTCATTGCTTGAAGATCCTTTTCCAAAATTACTTTTGGAGCTTAACATAGCACGGAGAGGAATTAAATCTAAGCATGTCTTGTCTCCACATTCTCTTTGGCTCATGATAAGATCATCCAACGACTTAGATGCCTTAGTGAATGAGGCAATCACATTTTTGAGGTCATTCTCCTCTTTTCTATGGCGGCTATTTCTGCTATTAGCTTGGCATTTTCAGCCTTTAAACTTTTATTCTCATCGGCTATTTGACTTAGAGTACTCGGCTCCTCGATCGACTTTGAGTTTTGGCTCTTGAGTAAGTTTGTTTTCCTCATTTAGTAGTGTGTGTGAGGATTTAATGTGTTCAAAATCTTTCATCATTTTGCCTAATGAATCATAAAGATCAGTGGGTGATGAAGTGTGTGTGTCCGATCACTATCACTAGAATGAGTGTGATGGTCGAGTGTACCTCATCTTCTTGGTCGGGTTGGTCTTGTTCCTTGGCCATCGGACAGATCAAGGCTTCTTCTTGAGTCACTTGAGTAGTCGGCTTCACTACTTTACGAGTCGGCTATGTCTCTTGACTTGGCTATCTCGTGATCTCTGCAACCAACATTGCCTTTTTCTTTTCTTGTCTTCTTTCTCTCAAGACTTTTCTTTCTTCTTCATTCTGTATTTGTTGACTACGAGGATACGGGCAATCAATGGCATAGTGACCGGTTGCCCTACGTTCGGCATAGATATTCAACCTTTTGGTCGACTCTTTCCATTCTTGGATTGTCACCCTCTCGATATTCACTTTTTGATGATCTTTCTCTTGGTTGGCCTATCTTCCCTTGACTTGGAGGGAGCCGAGTGTCTTCGGAGGATTCGCCCTTGCCTCTCTTGTAGTTCTTATTGAAGAACTTGTTGAACCTTTTAACCATCAGGGCTATTTCCTCCTGGGTCAATGATTTCTTTGACTTGACTTTCTTGCCATCCTTAACAATTAAGCATTTGTTTTGGAGTGCATTGTCTCTTCCTGGTCTTTTCTTCTCGGCTCAAATTAAGTAGGCTTTGAGATATGAGAATAGCTCGTGGTTGGATGTCTTTGATAGGTCCATGGAATGTCTTAGTGCCATGACCTTCATTTCCCATTCATTGGGAGACTTTTTAGGATCTTCATACACATTTTCTTCTGTGTATATTCTTTTCCAAGAAGCGAGATAGCTCGTTGGTAATTTCGTGAACCGAGCATCCGGTTGATCCGGTTTCTCCTGCGATCATTTTGAAATTCTCAAATTGATCTGACCATTTTGATAATTTATTTTCCTTGATTTGCTCGAGCCTTCACAAATCAGTGTTAGCTTGTCCCGATTTCTTTAGCCGTTTTGCATGATTTGACTTTATTGAACATGGCTTTGTCAAGGTTTTGTAAAGAATATCCTTGGCCACATTGTCAGGTTGATCTTTTTCATCATTTGTCCAATCGCTCTTGGTTTTCCACCATAGTCGGGTCTAGGAGCGACATCCTCTTCACCTTGGTTTCTCTTCTTACAACTTGTGTTCACTTTTAAAATTTGTAGTGGCCCATCCTCTATCACTATCCACATCTCATCATGTAATGCTTGATAGATGAGCCTGCATACGAATTTTCAATCATCAAATTCTTCAATTGTGAACATAGGGATACGTGTCAAATTTGCTTCCATGATAATAACTTTTGATAATAAAAAGAGTTTTGAAAACTTAAGTACTAAAACAGACTTTGAAAATTTGGAGATCTAGTTCGAACTAACCGGTGCGGAAGGCTCACCGAACCAACCGCTCGATACCCCTTTGTAGGTCCCAAGGGTGTGAGTGTAAGGTTTAGAAGGGGTTGAATAAACTCCTTACCAACTTTTCGATTTAGTCCTTTTTAAGGTTGAGTTGATACTACCGCAATTTGTGTCCTTGGTGGATAGCCTATTTAGTTAATTAGTAGAGTTAGTCACCCAACGACTTCGTATCGAGGCTTTGTTGATAGAATAACTCAAATTAAAGATGAATTAGCTCAAAGCTACTTGATTTATTTTCAGCGGAAGACTTTACACCCTTAAAATTGATTTTGTAAAGATTTAATACTTGGTTTTAGTACTTAGGGATTATCAAGTGGATAGCAAATTTATCGTGAGTTAAACAAATAAGA